>CM059869.1:47191751-48400501 GCA_030490815.1 Acer saccharum | reverse complement strand
GGCTCGTGCACAGATTTACGTTCAATAATCCCTGGGGCTTTGGAAAAAGAACCTCTTGTGATTTCATCTCGAGAGAACCCTGAACTAGAGTCATTGCAAGTGGACTAATGCATAGAAAGCTATCTGGATCGAATCCATAACCGCAGAATGAAGTCTGTAATACTCCGCTGACCACAAGAATTCGGCTCCAGCGCAGTTGGGAGGGGGATAGATATCCAGCTAACATCCTCGACGACGTTCTGTTTCGCGAGAAACATAGAAAAATTCTTAATCAAATTCCATATTATATATAATAAGCAAGTAAACTACCATCGCTGCACCACTCTTGCAATAAATATTGGCTTCGTAGCCTCTGGTGGAGCAATGGATTCCGCGGGTTACAAAGTACACAAACCGGCAGACAAACCATTACAGAACAATTCTGTATTATCATGTCCTCAATCCACTCGCATATTCGCACTAATGCCTTACATCTCGATCTAGCACCTTCAAGAGGGCTTGTTTCCCCGCCCCGCCTTCGCACTAAGCCTTCGGGCACAAGCTAGTGGGGCAAAAGCACTCTCTCATGAGAAGCAAAAGCGCCATGTGTCAAGCGGGCTATAATAATACTATAAGGTTTTTAAGTCCCATTTATGTTGTACTTCACGTAAACGCCCATACAACGAGGAATATCAAATAAAGTGTATCACATTAAGGTATTGATTTATTGCATTCTGCCTTAGTCAACTTGGTCATTGAACTCATTTGTACAGATTTTCAGTGGATTCATTGATATTTGGATTGGTTGATCCCGTCTTATTCTCTCAATATACCGTCTTAGCACAGAAATATCGAAATTGAGGAAATTCAAAATTTAATATATGACCAGTGAACCTCCTTGGATGATATTCTCGACAATTGATTGAGTCCATTCAGTCAACCCGGGAACCACAATCTAAGGAGACAAGACGGCATTGGTTGTTCCAATGCGCGACAAATCAAGATTCAAGCATGTTAGGGGGTCGTAAGCCGGGAGGAGGGATCCCCCGGTTCAAATAACACGAGTGGTTATCGGTCCTGACCCAGGGTAAGCCGCAAAGAGAGCGGGCTACCCGTTTCTTGAATTGGAAATGCATTCGAACGTTGAAACTGCTCGTGGAAGACGGAGGTAGGGTATCCAATCTGTCTGTCGGTGAGCCAGCCCAATCCGCATCTTCGATGTCTATTAAAAGCATATCAAATACCTTTTCCAAGAGCCACTTAAGATACCGAATAATTCTTTTTTCAACTTCGAGATGTGGACGTAGCATAAACATCCAAAGGCCCGAAGAGATGAATAAGCTGGTGGAGCATCTTGCAGGATTTCATAGAGAGACCTGTGATTTAGAAATAGTGTAGGTTGGTTATTGATAACAATAACAGCCGTATGAAAAGCTTATTGTCCAAAGATACGTGGAAACCGCGGAATGAAAAAACATAGAAAAGCCCCAGCCCTCCTTTATTCTAGTCCAGTTGGAGAAGGCATCCGTTCCAGAACAGAAGTAGCAGATAAATGGAAGGCTTAATTACCAA
Source organism: Acer saccharum (assembly GCA_030490815.1). NCBI lineage: Eukaryota > Viridiplantae > Streptophyta > Magnoliopsida > Sapindales > Sapindaceae > Acer > Acer saccharum. The sequence goes on along the minus strand of CM059869.1, from coordinate 48,398,950 downwards.
AAACTACGGAGGCATGATCTACTAAAAAAATGAATGGGTAAGGCCGGTGGTTCAAGTTGAGCCTAGCCAACAACTAACATCAGCTTTTAAGGATAGTAGGAGCTCCAGTTGCTCCTTTTAGTGGACCGGTCGAGGCCAGCAGTATCGACATAACCAGTGCCGGTTGTGCGAAGGCGGCAGATCGGGACTGAAGATTAGTTTTTTAGCAGAGGTATGAGCCCGACATCCCATTATGTTCCTTTCGGAGTCTAGCATCCGTTCCTTTATTAGAAAGACCTCACGATTGCACCTCACTAATTAATCATCTAGCTAACTGAACCGGATAACTTCTCAGGACACTAACTTCTTAACATTCAACTCAGCGAAATCAAGATATTTGAGGGTGACCTGTCTCTACTATACTTGGCTCTGGATGACAAACAAACTAATCCCCCTACCCCCCCTGACCTCCAAACTTTCACTTTCGATCTAGACCTAATTATCGATCCGAATGAATAATCCAGTCGGGATAGGCCACTCATTGATCGTACGAACTACTCTTAAACGGGCACCTGAGCAAACCGAGAAAGCTGAAACCGCGCTATGTTTACTTTACCCCCTGCTCTAGATCTTGTTTAGGCCATATGGATCAATCAAAGCAGGGAAGGATTCAGGAAATAATGCACACTATCGAGTGAATCGAAGGTGCTTTTTCTCGGGGACAAGGGGGGAGCTAAGAAGCTCATTCTATTCTACGTTTAGCAATACATAAAATGTCCACGCACGAGGACATTGCCACGAGTAGAACATGGAATCTCGTATCTGGTACTCCTATGCTCCATTTATTTCATGGCGGGGAAGGCCACCATCGCATTCAGTAATCTTTGTTTGTATCCCATAGCTGGACAACTCACTTGTATCTCCTCTCCAGCCAGGGCTTGGTAGGAATGGAAGGGTAGAAGACCTTATTCGAACGGACGGACAGAATTTACTACCTTTTCATCTATTTGCCTTTTATGAATCAAACTACCCCGATTTGGAGGGAAAAAAGTCTTCCTGACACTGCATCTTACCTCTCATTCGCTATTAACCGACCGGCCCCACTGATGATGTGAGCATTATTTGGCATATTCAATCGGAAGTAGTCATTCTACAATGCTGAGACCCCTGCTCCATAGGTGCGAGGTGGCAATAGAAGCAAGATCGACTCTCGGAGATGGAGAATCAGGCTAGTGCTTTTCATCTGTCGGGGGGCAGGCCTTTCATTCTGAAATGAAATTGATAAACAGCGAGAGGTGTGGATAGAACTATGGATAGAGGAGCTTTTTCTCGACGATAGTGCACTAGGAAAACCATGGAGCGTCAATAGTGAATAGGTAGGTCGAACCTATAGGTAGGTCCAATGAGTAGGTCGTTATGCATCGGGTTAGTAGGTCGACTTGACCACCTATCGTGGATGATTACTAGAAAGACTAGATTGACCTTTTTCAGATCCTTTCCTTCTTCCTTACAAGTAAGCAAGTAAACTCCCATATATATATAATATATAAGCAAGTAAACTACCATATATTATAATATAAGCGAGTAAACTACCTTATATAATATATAAGCAAGTAAACTATCTTACCTCACTTGTGGTTCTCTAAGGTCTTCCAAAAGGCTTCTTGAAGGTTAGGTTAGATAAAGAAATATAAGAATAGAATGGATGAGGTAGTTCTTTCTTTCCTCCTACTGGTAGGGTTAGATCAAGATAGACTACGTTAGAAGCCATTAGAAGTAGCCCTCTCTTGCTATTAGCTCCTGTAGCTAAGCGAATGGACCCCAAGCTAGGAGCTAATCTCTTTCCTGTAGGACTCAGCATTCCCTATACTGGTAGTGGCATAAGGACTAGCATCTTTTTGTTTGAGAGCTATAAGATAAGCCAGGAAAGCGCAGTTTTAATGAATAAAGATACGTAGCGTAGTGAGCGCTTCCTATGTGTGGAGCGTGAAGGTCTCTCTTTCCCTTCTCTTGAGCTCGTTGTCTTTTCTTACTGTGTTGGCTGTAATCTACCGCTGCTCAATTGCTTTAGCGAATCAAGCATCTTTTATGAAATTTTGATTTGACTCCACTAGAACAATCTCCATGAGTCTAACTCTCTTATAATAAATAGTGAAGTCAAGTCGTGTTTTCTCTTCCCAGACTCGGGTGCTTTTACCTCTAGGTGAGGTTATTCCCTTCCTTAACTCTAACAAGTATGGGAGTTTACTTGCTTATATATAAGGTAGTTTACTTGTTAAGGATTGAAAGCCAGTCTAGGAAAAGTGAACTCTTCAAATCCAGTCAGGGAATTCCAGCATTCTCGACGGAAAGAGGTCTTGGAGTGATCCGACCTGAATAGTGAACTCAATAGATCAGTAAGTGAGTTCAGGGAAGACATGCTAACAGTAACACCTTCCCATGCCATTCAATGCAGTTGAGAAAGCAGAGTTCATAGGCTCACTTCCCGCCGAATTGATGGCAAAGAATAGTTACTTCACCATTAGATTAGAGAAGCAGTTGCCTTCACTCAGAGGTAATGCTAGTGAGATTGTCCTGGAAAGAGATTGGATAGCATTCTCTTACACGGGTTGAGCTCCTACCAAGAGTTTATAGGACTTTACTTGAAAGAGGAGGCCTAGGAGTATTTTTATAAATGCTCACAATATTAACTATTTTATTACTATAATATATAAGACATGTATTTAAAATTATTTGAATCAAGGGTAACAGTGGAACTTAAAAATAATAATAATAATAATAATAATAATAATAAATCTCTTGGGTGTACATACAATTTTAGAGGGTTGCAAATAATATATTTGGGTTGAATTAATTGGTTTAGTGAAATTTTGTCAGCTTCACGTATACCAATTGTTAATAAAAAAAAAAACTAAAAATACATAATTTGGGTCAAATCCTCTAGATAAAATTTGGGCCTCAGAGTCCATGAAAATTTAAGGTGTGGGCCTACTAAATTTATATATCCACTACTCATTGAGGCCTCAATTTATACAATATCCATTTAGGAGCACAGCAGTAAGGCCTTTATAATTATACCTCGATTTAATTAGTACACCCCGTTAATTTTATTTTATTTTTAAATATGTATATATATATATATATATATATACAGATTTTCTATTATCAGTTCGAACTGACAATAAATATATCAGGACGAAGAATGTGAACCACTAGATTTACATACTTTGACTCAAAGTGTATGCATTTGTCAAAACTTCTCCATAATCTATGGTCCACATTCTTCGTCCTGATATATTTATTGTCAGTTCGAACTGATAATAGAAAGACTGTATATATATATATATATATATACAGATTTTCTATTATCAGTTCGAACTGACAATAAATATATCAGGACAAAGAATGTGAACCACCATATTTACATACTTTGACTCAAAATGTATGCACTTGTCAAAACTTCTCCATAATCTGTGGTCCACATTCTTCGTCCTGATATATTTGTTGTCAGTTCGAACTGATAATAGAAAGACTGTATATATATATAGTTTATAATATACTTCACTTAATACTAAAAATGTCCATTGTATTACATTTTGTAAACATTTTCGATGATTTGGTTCCTTACTTCAAAACTGATTTATTTTTCTTAAAATTCGAAATTAGTATTTAGAAGATGTGATTGCTTTCTATTGGGTGCAATTACGTTTTAGTAATTTTTAACGACAAAAAAAAAAAAAAATACTAATTTGTAGTGTGCAAATATTGTCACAAGTAAAGTTGGACTCACTTGTTTTGGATACTTTTAGAGTAGCCCAATATGAAAATACACACACAAGTCCAAGATAGAGAGACTTCGGCCCAATATGGACTGACTTTTGATGCCAGTTGTGTTTGTTACAGGTGACACTTGTTTTTTTTTTAATGACCAATGTAGTACTTGAATCTTACAGGTGACATGTGGAAATGTTTTGATGAATGTTTATGAATATGCTAAATAATTATGATAATCATGAGTTATATTGATTATCATACAATGACTATAAAAATTTGTATTATCATTATATGGAACTCATACTAATTATTTTTTTATACTATTATTCTCATCTAATACAATATTAAAATATTAGATGTTCTGCAATCTGTTATACTGTGTATATATCATTATAAGATGAGATTGAATTAATGGTAAACCTCTCACATCCATACCAATAACAATATGAAACTATGGATTTGAGTCATGTCCTCCTCCCCCAAACCCAAAATTGTAATAGTTTTTTTTTTTTTTAATCATATTATGTATATATATTTTTCAAGCCCTAGAACTTTTTCTTTTCTTTTCATTTTTTCTCTTTTTTCTATCAATTTTCTAATGCTTCATATTCAATAAAACCGGAAAAAAAGAGACGTTCTAGTGCTAGAAAAATTTTAAAATTATGTTTACAAATAGATTTCATTGAATTTATCGCTCACATTGAAATTCACTAAAATACGGGATATATTAGGAGAAAACCTAATAGATCCCGTATTTCAAATACATAAGAAAATAATAATAATAAAATATATAAAATTTCAAATAAGTCCTAATTAACTTTGACAAAATATGTTTTAAGTACAATTTTAATCTTATTACTATTTAATTTAGCTAAAATAAAAATTATTTTACCCTTAAATTATAATGAAAAACAGTAAAATTATCAATAATAAAATCTTAAATAAGCAAGGTATATAAAAAAAAATATTAATCAAACTACAAATTAAACAAAAATCCAATAATGAAGTACTAAAAAAAAGTTGTTGGAGAACAAAAAATCTCCAACAGCATATTTACGAATATACAATATTAAAATACATGACCAAAAAATATTTACAAAATAAGAAAATATACAAATATATAATTTAAAATAATAAAGATTTTTAAAAAAATATTAAGGAGGCAGGTCTCCTTCACTAATGGAGGACACCAACCTCTTGGTTTTGGAGGAAGCATCCTCCAATTTCGATTTAGAGAAAGTCACGGCTTCCTCAGGTCTAGGGATGTCAAAATTACCCATTAGGCCGAAGACCCGAACCATTAGGGGCGGGTTTAACCATACCAATTAAGTTGTGGTATGGGGTCGGTATTTTTTTTAATACCCGATATAATTTCGGTACGGTTACGGGATTTCAAGTTCCCACCCCGCCCCGTCCCGTCCCCGTACCCCGTTATCAATAGGTGTCTTTTAAACTTCACTTATTAAAATACTAACACTGTCATCAAATCAGCTTAAAAAGGTGACATTTCTCACCAATTCCATGTTAATAATCAATATATATATATATATATATATATATATATATGTTTGAAGCACGTAATTAGTATTGGAATTAACTTTAAAAAAAAAAAAAAAAAAAAATTAGTACCATGACTACTGTCTTCAGAAAACATAATTTTCCTTCATTTTTTCCTTTTTCTTTTCCCTCCATTGAAACACTACTCCATTCCAGATCATTATATATAATATACCCCACACTATTATTTTCATATGATCATTCAATAATATTTATATGATATTTATCAAAAAGTCATTAAAAAAATTTTAAAAATTTAAAAAAAAAAAACATTAATAGGATGGGGATGGTATGAGGCAAAAAACCGATCTCCTAATGGGGAATCCCCCTACCCGCACCATTTATTTTAAGGTGGATATTCATAGGGGATGGTATTTCTCATACTAATTGGTATTGGGGATGGTATTGGAAAACCCATATCGTTGACATCCCTAATCAGGTCGCCGAAGAAAGTCATGCATTCCTTTAGCCGAACTTCCTCCACCTCCCTCTAATGGTGCCGTGGAGGCCACCTTCAACTATGGAACCTTTTTTTTTATTTTTTTATTTTTTTTTATTTTTTTGGAAAGAGACTTCAACTGTGGAACTTCTGTGAATTTTTTCCTGAAAAAAATGAATTTTAAGTTCACATTAATGGTAAAGATTAGAACTAATGACTGTTGTTGTATGTATAAATTTGCCAACCTGACACGTCATCGAAAAAGCCAACAAAAGACTGTCACGTCACTCATTAACCGGGTCAAGAGAGGAAGTGTGACGAGTCAGAATAATAAAATAGCTCAAGCTAGAAGGGAGTCAAAGATATGGTCGCCGAAACTAGATACCTACTCGCCGAATGTAGAAGTGTGTTCGCCAAAGATACGATACCCAGAAAGTGAAGGTACTCGCCGGACCAGTACACTGGGCCTGAACCGACTCGGCGGAAACACAAAAATAAACCCTAAACTTTTAGAAGACCCAGAACAACGAGGAATCATAAAAAGGAAAGTAGACTTGGATCCGTGAGGAGAAGGGATCATAGTACGAATCAAAGAGGGAAACCTTCCACCCACACGGCTAAAAATAAGGGGAAACCCTAATTAAACATGTATAAATAGGACCACCTATCCCAAGAGGAAGGGGTTCAGAAATCTAGAGAGAGAGAAGAGAGCAATTGTAAGAGAGATCTAAGTGTGTAACAAGGCAACGAAAACCTAGTATTATTTTTCTGCCCTCAGGGGCGCCGTGGTTTTTTCCCATTCAAGGGTTTTCCACGTAAAATCTGTCTTTTGCATGCGTTCTTAATTTTCTTGTTTTATATTAAATTGATATAATTGTTGAGTGCGTGGCAATCCAAATTTCACCGTCAACAATTGGCGCTAGAAGGAGGGGGTATCTTTGAACAGAAACTTCGAGGGACCCTTGCGAATCAAACAACATGAACAACGACAGCGACAGAGATGGTAACTCCAGCGGAGACTTAGTTGTTGAACCAACCGCGCCGACGGGAGACAGGGTGGTGACAATCAGGGAACAATCAGCGGCAACACCAGGAACTAGGGCAGCTGATCCCGGGATTCTGCAGCACTTCCAAGCTGCATTGGTAAACTTAATCAGCAAAGCCAGCAAAATAGGGCTTTCGCTCCCCATAGGGTTGGGAGTTTCATCTCCTTACGAGTTAACCACTCCTGGAATCCATCCGCCCGGAAGGCTACGATCGGAAGTTCACATTGCAATCCCCGATACTCAAGCAAGACAATCCACTGAGGAGACTCCCCAGGACCACACTAAGGATTTCGAGGGGAGAAAACAAAGGAAGGGAAAAGGTGTGATGAATGAAGAATCCAGGGAGGAGCGAGACCAGGCGCGAACACATGGGGTCAATTCCAGTGACACATATCAACGGAATCGGTGGAGACACCGTTCCATCTCATCTGAAGATAAGAGTCCTCGTCCACGAAGGGAATTACGATCCAAAAGAGCGAAGCGAAGAAGATCCGAGAGCACAGAGATCTGAAGGAGCACGTTCGCCGATTCCGTAACATTATGGCCCAGTACTCATCCAACGATGGTTTGTTATGCCTCACCTTCTCGCAAACGTTCGGCGACCTTGCCTCTAGGTGGTTTGGAAGACTTCCTCCCGGAAGTATAAGCAGTTTCTCAAATCTCAGCAAAGCGTTCATAAGGCAATTCATGGGGAGTGTCCAGAGAAGAAAATCACTCGCTCATCTATCCAACTTGAAATAGGAGCGTAACGAGTCGATCAAGAAGTATCTAGCGAGATTTGGGAAGGAGGTTGCTCAAATTGAAGACGCCAGTGATGTAGCTGTGATCGCCGCATTCACCAATGGGTTACAAAGTGGGCGATTATCCTTTGACCTACGAAGGGAGAGACCAAAAACTTATGAGGAGATGATGGAAATAGCTGGCGACTATGCACTGGCAGAAGAAGAAGAAGTAGCACAAGGGGGTAGCTATGTGCATGGACACAAGCCTGACTCAAAACCGGACCATAAGGATGACGAAAAGACGCAGTCACATGATCGCCAGAGAGATGAGAAGGGCCAAAAGGGATATCCAAGAGAAGGCAGAGGAAACGCTTGGCTCGAGCCAATAAGTTTCGAGGAAGGTACAACCATTACACCCCTTTAACTGGCGATCAGAAGGAGATACTGTCTGTGGTAGAAGACAAGGGACTCGCCAAATATCCTCGGCAGCAGTCAGCAAATGCCAGGAGAGATACAACTAAGTACTGCCGATTCCACAAAGATCATGAGCATGAAACTTCAAAATGTTTTCAGTTGCGCGATCACATTGAAAGCTTGATCAGAGACGGGCACCTGAAGGACTTTGCTTTGAAGGGAGACAAGCACGGTGGTCGCCAGGATAGCCACCAAGGAAACGGGCAGGAAAGGAAGAGTCCAAGGAGAGACAGCCCTAACGCAGTTATAAACACCATTTTTGGCGGACCTCATACTGGGATGAGCAATCGAGAAAAGATGTCAGAAGTCCGAGAAGTAATGTATGAAAGCAGAAGCATGGAGATCAATTCTGTGCAGAGAAACCCCAAGAAAGGAAGAGAAGGACATGATCCCATAACATTTACAGCAGAGGACTCAAACGGAATTGATGCAAAGCCTAAACGATGCAATCGTTGTGGGGGTTCGAATAGCCCATAGGGATGTCCTTCGGGTGATGATTGACAACGGAAGCTCAGCTGATATCTTAAGTGCCAGAGTATATGATGAGTTACGGCTGGACAGAAAAGATCTTGAACCATTCCATGTGCCATTAAAAGGATTCGGTGGCGCAGAAGTTAGATCGTTAGGAACCGTGAAGCTACCGGTGAGATTTGGCACAGCACCATGCCGGCGAACAATCATGTTGGACTTTGTCGTAGTTGACATCCATAATTGGCCGTATAATGCTTTACTTGGCCGACCGTTTCTTAACAAAGCTCGAGTTGTTACTTCAACCCATGCGTTGAAAATAAAATTCCCTACAGAATTTGGTGTCGGAGAATTGAGAGGGTCACAGGAGATGGCTCGCCGCGCCAACCTATCAATCTTCAAAGATAAAGCAGGGATAGAAACCTTGAGCATATTCGAGGTAGACGGGGAAGTACAGGAAGACAATCCGGAAAACTTCGAACTGGACCCAAGGGACAAAACGAGCAGAGAGAAAGAAGAACCAACTGAGTCAGTTGTTCTAGATGAAGCGGAACCAGATAAAACAGTAAAGATCGGAGCAAGGCTAACTGAACAAGTTAAGAAAAATGTGACAAGGTTGTTGAAGGAGTATAAGGGGATCTTCGCTTGGTGCCACGAAGATATGCCAGGGATTGATAGAAGCGTAATTTCACACAACCTGGCTGTGAATGAAAAATGCAAACCGGTTGTGCAGAAAAGGAGAAGCTTCAACCCAGAAAGAAGTGCAGCAATAAAAGAGGAGGTATCAAAGTTGCTCACTGCAATGTCAATTAGAGAAGTGAAGTACCTGGAATGGGTGGCGAATGTAGTCCTAGTGAAAAAGAAAAACAATCAATGGAGGATGTGCGTCGACTTCACCGATCTGAACAAAGCCTGCCCCAAGGATAGCTTCCCGCTACCAAGGATAGCTTCCCGCTACCAAGGATTGACCAGTTAGTCGATGCAACCGCCGAACATAAGACGTTGAGCTTCATGGATGCATATTCAGGATATAACCAGATAAAGATGCACAAGCCAGACGAGGAGAAGACAGCATTCACCATAGACCAGGGGTTGTACTATTACACAGTCATGCCATTCGGCCTGAAGAACGCCGGGGCAACTTACCAGCGCTTGGTCAATAAAATGTTCGCCAGACAAATTGGGAGAAATATGGAAGTCTACGTTGACGATATGCTAACAAAAAGCATCATAGCAGATAGACATACAGATGACCTGAGGGAAACATTCGATGTGCTGGTCAGGTATGGAATGAAATTGAATCCAGCAAAATGTGTATTCGGCGTACCATCTGGGAGGTTTCTCGGATATCAAGTACATCAAAGAGGAATAGAGGTGAACCCTGAAAAAATCCAAGCACTAGCAAAAATGGTCTCGCCAAGAACTTTGAAGGACGTCCAAAAACTCACGGGGTGCCTAGCATCGCTGAGCAGATTCATAGCCAAGTCAACAGACCGATGCCTACCATTTTTCAAAGCTCTAAAAAAGGGAAAGGGAAAGGGAATCGAGTGGAATGAGGATTGCGAAAGGGCTTTCCAGGCCATGAAAGATTACCTTGGACAGGCACCGCTGCTATCAAAACCAGAAACAGGAGAAACATTGTACATGTACTTGTCCGTCTCTGAAGCAGCCACAAGTTTCGTACTAGTGCGACAGGAAGATGGAATCCAGAAGCCAATATACTACACCAGCAAAGCACTGTTACCAGCCGAAACAAGGTACTCGCCAGCTGAAAAAATGGCACTCGCTCTAATAACAATAGCAAGGAAGCTAAGACCATATTTCCAGGCTCATAAAATCGGGGTATACACCAACTGCCCACTGAAATTAATCCTGCAGAAACCAGAAGTATCCGGTCGATTAACAAAGTGGGCGATTGAATTAAGTGAATTTGACGTAGAGTATCTCCCAAGGACAGCAATCAAAGCACAAGCAGTGGCAGACTTTGTGGCAGAGTTCACCGAGCCAAGCATAGAGGTGGCTAGAATGATGGTGGAGCAAAATAAAAAAGTATTCAAATGGCAACTCCGCGTCGACGGCTCGTCAAACACGCACGGTAGCGGGGCAGGGGTAGTAGTGTCAACCCCGGAAGGAGATTCAGTCGAATATGCCCTGCGTTTTGACTTTAAAGCTACTAACAATCAAGCTGAATATGAGGCCCTCATAGCAGGTTTAAAAGTTTGTACAGTCCTAGGGGCAGATGAGGTAGAAATCTTCAGCGACTCTCAAGTTGTTGTCAATCAAGTACTAGATGAATACCAGGCGAGAGATGAAAGCATGATCACCTACCTGGAATTAGCAAAGGAACTGTTAGGAAGATTTAAAGAATACAGAATTGTTCATGTCCCCAGAGAAGAAAACGAGCAAGCTGATGCCCTGGCCAAATTGGCATCCGCCACAATCAACATCTGGCCCAAAAGTATATCCATGATTCGCCTACTGCAGCCAAGCATAGTCAAATCAAAAGAAGTAGGGGCAGTCTTTGGCGAAAGGAACAGCTGGATCACACCAATCAAAGAATATCTCGTCAATGATATACTCCCAAGTGACCCATTAGAAGCAAAACGATTGAAGTATAGAGCTACAAGATATTCAGTACTCAATGGAGAACTGTACAAAAGGGGGTATTTGAGGGCACTACAGAGATGTGTCGGACCTGAAGAAGCAGAAGGTATCCTGAGAAGTATACATAGTGGAAATTGTGGGAACCACGCTGGGGGTGTCAGCCTAGCCCACAAAACATTAAGGCAGGGTTTTTACTGGCCAACACTCTTCGCCGATGCCAAAAGAGTAGCAGCGAGATGTAAGGCGTGTCAAAAAATCGCCAACAACATCCGACAACCACCTGAACTTTTGCAGAGTATCACCTCGCCGTGGCCGTTCGCCATGTGGGGAATTGATTTAATCGGTCCAATGCCAACAGCAACTGGAGGAGCAAAGCTCGCCATAGTAGCCGTGGATTATTTTACGAAGTGGGTAGAAGCCGAACCATTGGTACATATAACAGAAGCGAACACTATAAGCTTTGTAAAGAAAAATATCCTGTACAGATTCGGGATACCAAACACCATCATCACGGACAATGGTACCCAATTCGATGGTAGGAAATTCAGGGAGCTATGTGACAAGTACGGCATCAACAACTACTACGCCTCCCCAGCACATCCGTAGACGAATGGCCAGACTGAGGCAGTAAACAAGATCATAAAGCACAACCTGAAAGCTAAATTGGCAACCAAAAAGGGCAGCTGGGTAGATAAATTACCACAAGTGCTCTGGGCGTATCGAACCACAGAGAGGGGTTCAACAGGTGAGACCCCATATTCCATGGCTTATGGAGCTGAAGCTGTCATTCCCGTGGAAACATCATTCTCTTCACCAAGGGTACAACTCTTCCAACCAGAACTTAACATTGATATGCTGAAATGCGATCTGGATGAGTTAGAAGAAAGAAGAGAGCGCGCACAAATAAGGAATACTGCGTATCAACAGAGGGTAGCCAGATATTACAACTCACATGTGTGTGAAAGGAGGTTCTCGCTTGGTGACTTAGTGCTGAAAAGGGTGAATCCGGGAACAAGAGACAAAGTTGCAGGATCACTCGCAGACAAATGGGAAGGGCCTTATCAAATTACAGGAGTAGCTGGCCACGGGGCATATCGCATTACTCGAGAAGGTTTTGGCGAACTACCCCGCCCATGCAATGCGCAGTACTTGAAGATATATTATCCTTAACTTTTTTTCAAAGATTAGAGCTTTTTCAACCTTTTTATTATGTCTTAGAGCAGTTTTTTCATTTTAGCATTTTACTTTATGACTATGTTAACGAAGTTGCAGGAAATATTCAATAAAATAGTAATTTATTACTGAGAATTCACAATTTCACTCGCCAGTCATAAAGGGCATTCACCATCGTATATCGCTACCATCACATAAAGACGAGTTTCATACTCGCGGCAATGATAATTGGCGAGAAACAAAATCCCGAGTTGCAAAAGGCGGCGATCACCATCATGGGAAAATATAAACCCTAGAAGCAAGAAAGCCAGCTGAGTAAAAACAAAACATGTTAAAAACTTGGTGTATGGTCGAATACGTCCTGACAAATACTGAGTACGCCAAAATACAGCAATGGCAGCTGAGTAGAGCTATAAAATACGCTAAAAACTTGGTGTATGGTCGGATACGTCCTGACAAATACTGAGTAAGCCGAAAACTCAGCAATGACAGCTGAATAAAAGCTAAAAATATGCTAAAAAACTTGGTGAAAAACTAAGTAAAGCCAAAAACTCAGCAAAGGCAGCTGAACAAAGAAAAATATATATTTATGACTTTGTATCATTTACAAATGAATGAGCAAAAAGAAATAAATTTACAGTCCTACAGTAGAAAAAATTCGAAAACTCAACCAGCTGCAGGAGGGCCCTCGCTGTCTTCCTCATCTTCAATCTCCTCATCCGAAGGCCAGATGACTTCCTCATCCTCCGTTGGCATGAAAGGCTCATAATCCCTCCCAACAACAGGACCCAAGTCAGGCTCAGCACCAGAGCCAAAAAAGCTGCCCTTCTGACCTGAGTAGTAAGTATTGAAGGCGCGCTTGCTGGGGATCTCTAGATGCATGGGATGAGGTTCAGTCCTGTTGTAACGGCAGTGGGCTTTCCATCGTTTTATTTGGTCTTTAATCGAGTCCACGCCGCTGGCCATGTGCTGCTGGAGGGACCTGTCGAAACGCTTCAGAGCTTTCTCGTTAGAATGATCCTTCATGGCAAAGAATTTCTTCGCCTGCCTCATGCCTTTCTCAAATTCACCCAACAAAAGCACATCGTAGGCAGGGGATCTCTTGAAACGGTCAACTGATTCAACCTCCAGCACAGCTTTCAAATTGTCGAAGATAAGGTCGCGGGAAGACAACTGGTTCCGTAAATCTACCGCCTCGAGCTCAGCCTTTTCCTTAGCTTCCTCAACCACCCGCTCGGCCTCCAAACGTGCTGCGAAGGACTCTTGGCTCGTAGATAGAAGCTCCTTCAGCGAGCGAATCTCCTCTTCAGCAGCAGAGAGTTTTTCTTCAGCGGCCAGCCGAGCAGACAGATGACCATCCGAGGATTCTCTGAACTGAGCGAGCTGTTGAGCATGGGATTCTTCAGCTGAGAGCTTTTCAGCCGCCAAAACAGAAGCCTGCTCGCGCAAGCGTTTAATCTCACGGGAAGCTCTGATCCCATACTTGTAGTTCTCGCCCAACTCAGACATCATCTGAGGAAAAGGATAGTCGAAGTTAGAAAATATATGAAAAAATAATGATACATAGAGATTTACGGCGAAGAACTTACCAAGGAGTGGCAGTTGAAGAAAAACTCCATCTTCCTGTTGCAGGACTTGTCTTTAACATGCCCCCAGCTATCACCAATGTATATATCATTATTAACCAGGTGGGAGCATATTTCAGTAGTCGAAAAATCAAAAAGGGACATGTTCCCTTCATCGGCTTCAACCGGTCCTGCAGGAGGGGCTTCATGGGAAAAACCCGAACCGAAAGCAGAGGTCCCATGCTGCTTTGACGGGCCTGGCCGATCAGTCGATTCGGGCTGACTAGATGGCCTAGGTTGATCTGAGACACTCGGCTCGCCCATAGCCACTGAAGGAGAAGCTGGTCGGGGAGAAGCAGAAGCAGGGATAGCCTATTCATTAACCCCCTCAGAAGGAGGCACCTCTACATTCTCCGCTTCAGTAGGCCCCTCGCGAACAGCCGGTTGGGAAGAAGGGGTCTCGGCGACAGCTGGCTCCTCAGCACCTTCCTCGTCGGAAGAAACAACAAACTGCACCACCCGTGAAGCCCGCTTGGGAGGTCGAGCAGCATGATCAAGCGTGCTCTCAGCAGGACGCTTACTCCTCCTAGCTCTGGGGGCCAAGTCACTTGTAGGATCGAAGGGAGTCTCAGGAACATCCGCGTTAAAAAAAGGGATGTCACTGACCCCTCATAAAACCCCAACTTTCTCCTTACCCTTACGACTGGGGGTGGTCGCAGCAGGGGTAGTCGCAGCAGCAGCAGCAACAGCAACAGGAACAGTCGCAGCAGCCTCTACACGCATAGGGGGCTGCCCCGATTCAACCCCTCCCCCGGTAACATCACCAGCGTCCTCGCCATCAGAAGAATCATCACCATCCGGGCCAACAATTCCCTCCTTAGCCAAACCAGCAGCATGCCTTTTGCTGGCAGCCTCGAAATTCTTCACCGCCCGGGCTTACAAGTCGCAAACGGTGTCAAAGTCACACACTGCAAGAAAAATAAACCAAGTGTCAACTAATAGAATAAAACAAAACAGAAACAAAGAAGGAATAGATAAAGGCTTACAGCGAGGAAGCCTTGCATGTAGGCGTGTAAAGATCCCCTCAGAAATCATTTTTTCCTCATCCAAGAGGAAGGATCTGTCCCTTGAGTCCAAAGGAAGGATAGCCGCCGCGGCGAGGTGAGAAATCTCCCTATCCAACAAAGCAAGGGCTGCTTTCGACCAGGCTTCAGGAGATGTGAAATGCCTGGGAACTTTCTTCACCAAAAGATTGCGGCGACTGCTAGCTGGCACATCCCGACCCCACTCGCCACCGGTGAAAAACCAACTGTTTGTCCACCTTTTATTTGAAGTGGGGAAGCCCCAGATGAAACCTTTCTTCTTTTCATCACTGGAGACCTCAACTTGACCAGGGTTCGCCACACCCTCAGGGATCCAGTTCTCCACCGGCGAAGAAAGAAGGAAGTACGTGCCACCATTGCCCGCCTACCTTAGAGTGTAAAAGTGGCGGATCTCGCGGGGTGTAGGGGGCCCATAACCCTTCAGCTTCCACATAAGGCACAGGCACATCAGTATCCTGTAGCTGTTCGGAGCAAGTTGTGCCGGTGCAATCTGAGCCTCGGCGAGAAACCTCGCAATAAAAGGCTGAAGAGGAAGTGTTACTCCGCAGCTGAGCATGGCACCATAGATGGCGACCGCATTCTCGGGAGGATTCCATGCTGCCCGGTCGCCAGGTAACATCAAGGTAACAGAGTCGGGAATATCAAAACGACTCTTATATTTGCGAAGCTCATCCTCGCCAACCATATTAACCTCCGTATCGAAAGAACACGGACGGTCTCGCGAGAAGTGCAGCCTATCTCTCTGATGGTCCTCAACATCAGAGTCGACAGTCGTCTGCGCATCCAGTAGGGACTCACGGGGAGCCCTAGAGGCACGTCGTTTACTGCTTGTTGGTCTAGAAGATCTCGGCATCGTGGGAGAATCGCTATTAGAAGACGGAGGAGAGATGTTAGGAATAAAAGAATCCTCAGAAGACGGAACATAAACAGAAATTGGGACCGGAGAATCCGGACGAAAATTACTAATCAGAGATTCGATTTTATCCGCAGTATTTTTATCACCAAGCTCCATGGCTTGCATCATCCGATTAAAAAGAGAAGAACGTAAAGAAGGGTCTATGGGAACTCACCAGAAAACCCTAGATTCGCGAAAGATACGTAGAGAGGCAGGAACAGTCGATTCCGGTGAACCGTCCGACAATAGAAGGCACAGGGAAAGGACTGTAGCAAGTACTCGAAGAAATGAGGTAGATAAAATGAAGAATCAAACTGTTCTTTTCTGCTTTGAGAAAAACGATGGAGGAATAAATGGAAAAAGTGAAGTGGAGAAAAGGAAACGATTGGGCCTTAAAAAGAGGGAACTTTGAAATTCAAAAAAAAAAATCAAGTGCAATGATGCGCAATTAATGAGAATGACGGCCACAGTCACCAAAACCGCAATAGTCACCACCAAGTAAATGACATGTGGCATCTCGGGAATTACCAAGCAGTCAGAATGTCTTTTCACCTGTCAAACAAGTGGAAGCGCCAGAAGTTGTGTGGCTCAAATTGAAAGCTTGCACCGGAAGAATCAATTAATAAATACAGTGCGTGGTAAAAAGAAAAGAAGGAGTTATTGCAAAGTGTGCCGAAATCTTGTAAGCATAAATATAAATACTGCTTGCAGAGGCAAACGAAGTGGGAAGAACAAGTCATTCGCTCAGCTCGAAGTATTTATGGGGGTATTGTTGTATGTATAAATTCGCCAACCTGACACGTCATCGAAAAAGCCAACAAAAGACTGCCACGTCACTCATTAACCGGGTCAAGAGAGGAAGTGTGACGAGTCAGAATAATAAAATAGCTCAAGCTAGAAGGGAGTCAAAGATATGGTCGCCGAAACTAGATACCTACTTGCCGAATGTAGAAGTGTGTTCGCCAAAGATACGATACCCAGAAAGTGAAGGTACTCGCCGGACCAGTACACTAGGCCTGAACCGACTCGGCGGAAACACAGAAATAAACCCTAAACTTTTAGAAGACCCAGAACAACGAGGAATCATAAAAAGGAAAGTAGACTTGGATCCGTGAGGAGAAGGGATCCTAGTACGAATCAAAGAGGGAAACCTTCCACCCACACGGCTAAAAACAAGGGGAAACCCTAATTAAACATGTATAAATAGGACCACCTATCCCAAGAGGAAGGGGTTCAGAAATCTAGAGAGAGAGAAGAGAGCAATTGTAAGAGAGATCTAAGTGTGTAACAAGGCAACGAAAACCTAGTATTATTTTTCTGCCCTAAGGGGCGCCGTGGTTTTTTCCCATTCAAGGGTTTTCCACGTAAAATCTGTCTTTTGTATGCGTTCTTAATTTTCTTGTTTTATATTAAATTGATATAATTGTTGAGTGCGTGGCAATCCAAATTTCACCGTCAACAACTGTAATTAGTACATGTTATAATATCCTGTAAAAAAAAAAGTACATGTTATAATATCATGGGCAATTACCAATTAGACCCTGGACTTTTTTTAAAATTCCAAGTTGTTTGCGACGTTTATAAAAATACCCAAATTGGCCCTTATATTTTTTCCAAGTACCAAATTAATCCCTCTAACTAAGTTCCGTCAATCAACTTTAATTGTGTAGGGTTAAAATTGTACTTTACTCCTAAACAGTATAATAATAACACACGCGTAGTTTTTTTTTTTTTATAACACATGTATATTTTTGTTTATTTTATTTATGGGTTTTGATTTTTGAATAATTTTGACAACAGTGCTTTTATAATATTAACAAAAAAAAAAAAAAAAAACAATTATATAAAAATGGTAAAAGACTAAACTAGGAATGAATGGTAACTAAGTGTATAATTGGTATTGTCTTATTAAAATATTCTTAGATTTTTTTTAGAAAATTTTAATTAAAAAGGGTACAAATGGCGTTTCATTAATAATGTTTTTGGATTTTGTTGTAATTATAATGGTGAATTTAATGTACAAAAACAAAAATAACTTTGTTCTACTATGACAAATAAAGGGTATTTACGTACTTTAACTAAAATTGTTAAAATCAACTGTTATATTTAATATTGTTAAACCGTTAGAGGGACCAATTTGATCACTTTTAAAAAGAGAGGGACTAATATGGCATTTGGAAAAAATGTGAGGACCAATTTGGTCACTTTTATAAAAGTCGTAAACAACTTGAAATTTAAAAAAAAAAAAAAAAAAAAAAAAAAAAAAAAAAAGTCCATGATCAAATTGGTAATTGCCCTAATATCATTAAAGATTTTATCAAGTTTAGTACTTCAGTTAAGTAGAAGAACTTTTTCTTCTTTTTTTTTTTGTTGAAAAAGGGTAAGTAGAAGAACTTGATTCAGTAGAGACTCATCAATCTAATCATGCGATCCATCTGCAAGTTGGTTGAGCAGCCATGTTCACAAGTAATATTTCTGTCTTTTTTTGTAGGTGATAACAATGGTAGGGATTTGCTATAATCTCGGGACCCAAAACAACGATATTGATCCCGTGATCTCACATTTCATGTTAAATTATTTAAGTCACTTATGTAATGTTTCACTTCACAAGTTAACATTATGTGTGTATATATATATATATATATATATATGTGATACAGTATTATGGTTTTAATATTCAACTATACAAACTTAACGAGTTAACATGAGAATCCAGTTAACGTGAGGAACGTAATGAAGTTCATATCAAAACCCTACCAATATTGTAATCTAGTTACTCTCTACTTTCCAACTACCAACTACCACATTATAAAAGACAAAAATTGAACGTTTCAACTTCCATGGAAAACTACTGCTGCTCTCCATCACATGAACCCCATAACACATTTTTAAAAGTTAAAATTATTTTTACACATCATCATCAATTCATCACTTTCTAATTTTCCTCCTTCATCTTTCGTTTTTGTTCAAAATATTAATTAATAATTGGTTTAAGGAATAATTATTTGTGAAGCAAGTTGAATCATCCCATTGCGCATGGCAGCAGCAAAGCTAAACTTTAAGAGCTAGACCCCCTTAAAGTTATATATATATATATATATATATATAGTTTTTCTATTATCGGTTCAAATTGATATAAAATATATCGGTTCTTTGTATGTGGACCATTGGATTTAAATGCTTTGACTTTGCTGCATGCACTTGTTAAAACATCTTTTAAATCCAATGGAAAGAAACACTTTTATGGGACGGTTTGATCATTTAATTAAAATTGGTCATATGTGATAAATTTTTAAAGTTTTGTTTTTCTTTTATCAATTATATTTAATCTTTTTATCATGTAACATGTTTTGCTTTGATGAATGTACGAGTGAGATGATGAGACCGTCTTATTCAGAATCTTCTTATGTGTGCGTAGATTACACATGATAAGATTCTTAGCTTAGGGTTTTAAGCAAAAATAAAATAAAATAAAATAAAATAATCGGGTAAAGTGAAATGGCCAACTTGCATAGACGGGTACTCACTACTGATCATCATCATCATCTCATCACTTTTCTCCACCATTGCTTAATAAGAATCACTTTTCTCTTAGGACTGCAAGTTTCATTTCCATTCACACACATTTATTGTCTTTATATCTATCAATTGAGTCTTTTTTTGTTTTAAAGATCTCCTGATTCGTAAATATTAATTATTCGTAATAAGTTGTTGATTATAATCGGTGGTGAAGCCAGCCAACTTATAATGTGAGGGGGCCATGGTCCTTCCAAGTCTACAAATTAAATGTTTTAAAAAATTTATTTAAATCTTATCAAACTTTGTTAATTGTCGTTTACATTTTTCTATTAAAATTTTATCAAATTTTCAAATTAGTCTCCAGACCCTTTAAATTTGATGAAACTGATTTCGCCTCTGATTATAATCAACCACGGATATTAAATGTGTTCACCTTAAAACTAAATCAGCGGATCAATTCTTAGAAAAATTTGGGATCATACATATAATATTTTTAAATCAGAAAACAGTGGGAAAGGCATGAAAGAAAAGAAGGGTTTTGGCTGCTGATGATGAGCTTAATTTTGTAAGGATTCCTGATGGTCCATCCAATAATAAGTGCTTTTTTTCAGAATCACTTTCGTGATGTGCACATTTGTGTTTTGGCTGGTGTGAACTTGTCTTTGCTTTGCATGCTTGCAAGAAAGAATAAGAATATTATTGCCTTATTGGATAAGTTGATTTTCTAAAGGGTGGTGGCCTGCCCTCCAAATTATTCCCTTATCTCCATATCAGAAAAAATAATAATAATAAATAAATAAATAAATAAATAAAAATCTTTTCAAATAAATAATCCCAAATACTTCCATTTGTATATTTTAAGTTTTTCTACATATTGTAAATAACTTGTCCCGGAATCATCTTTTATCATAGCATCATCTTTTGGAATTATTTTCTTTATATTCACTAATCATGATTCATGACATGATATCAATTGATTAAAGGTTGCAAGTTGGAAGGGAAAAAGTTTTTTTAGTGAAATGATGTATGAAGAATGTGAGTATTAATCTACGATGTGATATACCCGTGAAGGGTTAAAAGAATAGTCATGTCTATAGTTTGCTCTCATAAAGTTTAAAGTTCGAATCACCTCATGGGTACCTATATGGCTAAAAGTCGGTTCGGTGAGAGCCTTGGTTTTGAATTCGGTTTCGCTAAACGTATTTGGGGGATTTTAAAATCTATGATGTGATATGCATCACAATTTTCTTGCTTGTAATCTTGTATCATTGAGAATGCACCTCTAAGTCAAGAGATAGGGGCCCTGGAAACTTCAATTTGATAGAAAGAAGCATATACGCATGCTTTATTAGATGATAAGGGTTGTTGATTTGAAACAAGAGAAGCAAATTTTTTTATTTTTTTTTTTCTAGAACTGCTTTTCCATGTTGTTGAATAGTTTTTCTTTATGCCACTAAATTTAGAATTATATTAAAAGTGAAAAAAAATAAAATAATAATAATTGGAAGAAAACTACAGGACTGAAACTTGGTTTATTTTGGGGATGAGCTAGTGACCCTTTGTTTCAATCATCATAGTTACTCTTTTTGAGGTCTCATGTAAAATTTGTCATAACAATAAATATATCAAACTTATTGATATGATCTTTGAACACTTTCCCTGCTATGGCCTATGAGCCTATGAATTTGTCTTTGTTGCTACAATTCTTGTTGTTTTATGTGAAAAACTTTTCTGAAGATAAGAGTTCATTGGTGCATAATTAAACAAGAACAGAATCAAACACCTCTCACAACAAAATCTAGACAAAAGAAAATACAATAATATTATATATTCAAAGAAAAATGTTTTACAGAAAGATCACAAACCATAACTTGGAATTAATTAAAAACTCTCCATGGTCAAAGCAAGGAAGCAAAAACACCAAGCCAGACCAAAATGAAGAGAGACCTAGCTAAGCTTTTACATATTAACACATTACATTAACTGCATAATCCTAAAAGATACTTAGAAACTTCTGCAACTGTTAAAAAATCCAGTTCAGAAGCCAATACTGACTCTACAAACCAAAAACAAAAAAAAAAAAAAAAAAAACACTTTTCTTTAAGACTCTGATAGTTCCCCAATAGCTTCCCAATCAATCTCCACAGAAGGGAATTTCTCCAACCCAAAATTGTCCATCTCGTTGTCCCACTTTGAATCAGAGAAATCCAGGAAAGATATGTCAGATTCAGGTGAAGAAGATCCGGCATCAGCATCAGACAACTCCGGTGATGATGATAATGATGAAGAATAGAAGTTGTCCACCTTATCGACTTCACTCTTCAACTCATAGCAGTCATCAAGTTTCAAGCTTGGAGCTTGAAGAGAAACTAAGGGTTTTGTCTCAACAACATCATCATCGTCATCATTACAAGCCTTTCCAATTTGTTTCTTGTTGTTGTTGTTGTTGTTGTTGTTGGTAGCTAAGTTTTGGCAGATTGCTTGGAGCTTTGCATCCACAGAAGAGTGTAGAGGCTTGTAATCACCAAATTCAGTGTGTTTGAGATGTGGGAAATTGAGCCTAGCAAATTCTCCTCTAAGCTTATAAGCTGCTTTGTCATAAGCCAAAGCTGCTTCTTCAGCTGTGTCAAAAGTTCCAAGCCAGAGACGTGTTCGGTTCTTTGGGAGCCTAATCTCAGCAACCCACTTGCCCCAGTGTCTCTGCCTCACTCCTCTGTAGAGCTTTGTTGGCTTTGGTACTTGTGGAGGAGTGTTCATAACATGTTTCATTGGGACAGCTTTTGGGCTCAGATAGTTGCTGTTGTTATTGTTGTGTCTTTGGTTGAAAAGTGAAGATCTTGATGTGGGTAGAGAAGCTAATTGTTGCTGTTGTTGTTGGAAGTGGATTTGAGATTGGATTTGGAGGATTTGAGAAGGTGTGAGTTGGTTTAGACCAATTGAGCCAACTGGGTTCTGCCCAAAACCCATCATCAACAACCCTTGAGAAAACATTTGGGTGGTGTTCGATGGGGAGCAGAAATCAGGACACAAAAAGCTTGGAGAGATTGGAGAGTAGTTGTTGTAAGAACAACAAGTGTTATAAGAAGCATAAGCAGAAGGAGAAGAAGGAGAAGAAGAAGTTGAATTTGGAGAAGCACTTTTCATAAAAGGTTCAAGTGCTTTCATCAACTCTTCATTAAAAGGATCTGATGAGACGATTTTTTGTGTAGTGCTAGTGGTGTTATACATATCTATAGCTGCTGCCATTGACTCTAAAAATTTGATAGAAACTTAAAATTCAAAACCTGTTTTCTTACCAAAACCAAAGATCACAGGTGGTGAAGATAGATTATAGACAACACAAAAATAAAAACTTAAAAAAGAAGCAACTTTTGAGGGATACAAAAATCAACCCTCTAAGTTGATCAAAATCAAAAAGAAAAACACTGGATCTCTATTCTGGATCACCTGGCTTTCAAAAACAGAACACACCCTTTTTCTGGGTTTTTTTTTAATTAATTTTTCCACAACAAAGATTTATGCTTTCAAAACCAGAGAGAAGAAAAATCAACACAAACCCAATAAAAAAGATCACACCTTCGAAAGACAGACGATGACAGAAAGGGATTCAGAGGAGCGGGGTATGAACAGATTGGGGGAGGGAAAATGAAAGAAAATTATCAGACAGTAGTTAAAAAATTTCTTGCAGGAGAGAGAAAATTTTCTCCAAAACACTCTTTTTTTCCTGGCCTCACTTTAGTGTGTGTTTTCACTCTATGCATTTTTGAGGTCTCATTGTCTCTCTTATATATAGCACTTCACACATAAATTTGTTTTTTTTTTTAATATATATATTTTAAAGAAAAATTAATTTATTAACTTACCTCTCTTGTCAACTTTAAAGATACCTTTATTCGATGAGAGCATTCCAATGGGAATCTGCCACGTGTGAGAGATGACTGACAGTTGTCGGTATTGAGCAGTGGCTTCACAGGTGTCAGATGATGATTGGATGAGGGTTTGGGTAATTTTTGTTTTTGACAATTTTATCTTTCGGATTCAAGTCACCTTTTAAAAAATGATATTTAATTGTGTCTAACCAACCAAATTGGGTCATGTATACACAGTTTAACATAAATATATTAAATGTAAATGCTAGTGGTTGATATGATCTAATTTAGTTGATTATATATAAATTGGGACACCATTTTTTAATAGATGATTTGAATCTTTTATTTATTTTGTATGGTGCAGTGAATAGTGATCAAACTTTTGGAATTTAATGTGGTTTTTGTCCTTTCTTTTATTTTGTTGTCGATATTTATCATTAATTTTGTGGGTAGAGATTTCATGTTTTGAGGGGTATGATAACACGCTAGGGTTTTTGGAAACCCGATATACGTTAAATTTGTGAAAAGTTTTGAATGTCATTCTACACAATTGAAGATTTGAAGCTGTATATAAGTATAATTGAATGTTAGAAATTAGATGTTAAAAAACAGAGTAATGCTACTTTATCCAATTTTGATGTCCAAATATGGTAGGTATTCAAATGATGTGACATCACTATAATTCATCCATTTAAATTATACAAATATAAAACAATTTAAATGAATATATTATATTGATGCCACATTATTTAGGCAACAGATTTGGACACCAAATTTGGATGAAGTAACATTATTGTAAAAAGAATAAACTTTGTATAAATGAAAATTTGTCGCGGAATCTTAGAATGACACTAATAAACGATTTGATTGTGAATGACATCGTTAACTAGTTTGATTATGAGCAAGCTAATCTTACATCTTGCTTTAAATAATTATAAGAAACGGCTAATTTTTATTAACTTTGGTTTGTATATGGGTTTTTTATATTCACTATTTTAATCCTTAACATGTAAAAATAATATGAAAACGATCATCGGATGAAATATATCTTAAAGATCCTATGGATGAGATGAGAGGGAGATTATAGTCCATAGCTAAAAAGATGCATCATTCTTATCCATTTATACCAACCCAAAGTTTAATTTAAAGCTAATTAGGTCATCATTATTATTAAATCTACTCATTTTATAAGAGCTTAATGAGGATTAATTAATTAATTAATTAAGAGAAGTGCTAGATATACTCTCTCAACACACTCTCCCAATCCACTCTCTCTTCTCCTTTTAACACTTGTCCAATATTGACTTTTTAGAAATAAATTTTAGAGCCATCATTAATTAATTATTTTTTCATGTTATTTAAAATTAAACCATCCACATCTTCCCAAATTGCCCTTTTTTTTACACCAAATTATCATTTCCAAATATGTGAGCAAAAATCTTCAAAGGTAATATTAGTTGAATAATATTTATTAAATTTATTTTTTTTAAAATAGCAAATATATTATTAACAATATTTAAGTTATTAAAATACAATAAACATTAGCATCTTGCGTTTTTTTAGTATATTTGAGTTTTGATATTATTAATGATTTTTTTTAAACTATATTTTTCAAATTGCATAAAAATAATCACTTTATAAAATATGATGAACTTATGATAATATAGATAAAAACGATAATTTTTCAAGTATAAATTGTGTTTGTTATGATATTTTAGAAAATAAAAGAGGTATATAAAATAATAATATTATTAATATTTAGGGGTAATTACCCTAGTGGCCATCAACTCTTGCCACCACTATCAAAATGGCCACCAAATGGAGAAATTGATGGAAAATGGCCATTTTTGACAAACATTGTTACACTAATGGTCATTCCATCCAATAAATGGCATTTTAGTAAATATGAGGATGACATTAATTTATTTTAGATATTTTTTTGGAAATCAATTTTTTCTTTTGTTTTTTGAAACAAATAATTATATTTAGTTTGTATATACGTATATCATATCTCAAACATATATATATGTATGTATATGTATTTCTTTTTTGAGAAGATTAAGGCTACAAAATCTAAAAATTCTAAAAAATATATTTGAGATAAGTTGAATATATATATATATATATATATATATATATATATATTAGAAGATTAAGGCTATAAAATCAAAAAAATCTAAAAAACATATTTGAGATAAGTTGAAAAGATATATATATATATTCTTTTTTTTTTTTTGAAAAGATTAAGGTTACAAAATCTAAAAATTCTAAAAAATATATTTGAGATAAGTTGAAAAGAAATATATATGTATATATATACATAGATTTTCTATTAATAGTTCGAACTGACAATAAATATATCAGGACGAAGAATGTGGATCACTAGATTTACATACTTTGACTTAAAGTGTATGCACTTATCAAAACGTCTCCATAATCTGTGGTCCACACTCTTCGTCTTGATATATTTATTGTCAGTTCAAACTGATAATAGAAAGACTGTATATATATATATATATATACATATATATATATATATATATATATATATATCAGTGGTTCTCTCATAAGGGATCCCTTATTTTAATTTCGGTAAGAACCACCATGAAATCATATCGATTTGAATGAATTTTAATCTGAATTTTTTTGTGAATGATAAGTTCGTTGAAATCTACCTATGAATAAAATTTGAGAATTTTTCAAGCACGATAACTATTTTTACCGATTTTTTAAAATACGAAGGCATTAGAAAAATAGGCGAAATATAGGAAATTCAAGAAAAATAGTTTTCGTGCTTGAAAAATTCTCAAATTTTATTCATAGGTAGATTTCAATGAACTTATAGTTCACAAAAAAATTCAGATTAAAATTCATTCAAATCGATATGATTTCATGGTGGTCCTTACCGAAATTAAAATAAGGGATTCCTTATGAGAGAACCACTGTATATATATATGTTTGAGATATGCTATATGTATATGTACACACTAAATATAATTATTTATTTCAAAAAACAAAAGAAAAAATTGATTTCCAAAAAATATCTAAAATAAATTAATGTCATCTTCATATTTACCAAAATGCCACTTATTGGATGGAATTGGATGGAAATGGATGGAATTGGATAGAATGGCTAGTAGTGTAACAATGTTTGCCAAAAATGGTCATTTTCCATCCGTTTCCCCATTTGGTGGCCATTTTGATAGTGGTGGCAAGAGTTGATGGCCACTAGGGTAATTACCCCTAATATTTAAGAAAAGGACTATGACAATTAGGTGTAAAAAAAGGGGGGCAATTTGGGAAGATATGATGGTTTAAATTGTAAATAACATGTAAAAACAATTCATTAATGATGGCTCTAAAATTTATTTCAAAAAAGTAAATAATTGACAAGTGTCAAAAAGGAGATGAAAGTGTGGATTGAGAGAGTGTGTTGAGAGAGTGATTCTAGCACTCCTCATTAATTAATGATTTGGATAGACAGGGGGCGTTGTGGAGAAAATGAAGTGGTTTTGGTGGTGGGCAAAAGTTGAAAGTTGAAAGTTTCTTGTAACTAGTGAAGCAAATAAAAAAAGAATAGAGTAATGTTAGTCCTAAATTTCTTCCCAAATGATGTAGCATATAAGGTGTCAACAACACATCATTCACCACATAATTTCATGATTTACAAGATGTTACCACCTCACGTGCCACATCATTTGAGAAAGAATTTAGAAAAAAATTTGGGACGCCTAGCATTACTAAAAAAAATAATACAAAATGTCATTTGCTCTTAGTTGGGTTATAAATACATCAGGAGAGAATCCGAACTCGTGAACAAAGACTTCTCACTTATAGGGAGGCATTATGAGTGTCTAATCTCGACTGTTTTCGATAAACTTTTGACTCGGATCTGGTGTTAGTTCTAGAAAAATGGATTTAGATCTCTTCCTCATCTTGTCTTCACCTAAATCAATGGTTTTGATTAATTCTATTTTTTATAGTGTAAAAACATAAAAATTAATAGAAATAATATTAAACACGTGACAATAAATTATGAAGGGACAAGGATCCTCTATCTTATGACACATAAGCATTACAATGAATGAATGGTTAAGATTTGATTGACACTTTATTAACAGCCAATCACATGCTTTTAAAAGATGAGGAAAATATGAGGATGATGTGAGGTGAGGAGAAGATCCTTGTCTATTATAGAGATGAGAACAAGGTCAGAGATTGAAAAACAATCGACCATGGTTTGATAAACCATGGTTAGGTTTGGCTTTGGGTGCGCAATCATGTGATAGATGACGACAAAAATGGGTGAAATTCGGACAAGAATTCGTCAATTGCGGCGCTCAGGTTGCTCTTGTAAATAAAATAAAGAGAATTTTTAGAGTTGAAAAAAAAAAAATGAATTCTAGAGGTTCGTGAAGAGCTAATTTGGATTCATCACGCAATTCTATGCTCTCTAACCTATAATCTAACCCTACTCTCTAGTTAGTCTAACCCTAGTAAATATCGTTATCAAAATCGCATGTGAAATCTGACGAAACCTATTGATATTAAATACTATAAATCTATTTTATATTCTCACCAATTCAAATAAGAGTAGATATGTATTATATGGTTTTGAAAAATTTATAAGTAGGTCTTGTTGGTTTTGAAATTAGGTCATTTTTAACCTCATTTTAATTGTCATTATTAATTAATAATCTCTTCTAAAGTTTCATATCATATATTTTTTTTTCAATTATTATTAAACTTTTGATTTCTTTTACAATTTTTAAGATTTTTAAGAATTTTTTTTTTTCTCATTTGAATTGATATAGAGACCGAAATTAATCGCTACTAAATTTTATTTAAAAGAAAAATGAAAACTTCATTCAAGAGGTGTCAGTCGGGATTTGTGACTTGGATTGGACCACAAGAGACCTAAAAATGGAACCAGAGTGTAGGGTTAGAATTTAACCATGGTTAGTGGGGGGTTTTGAAGTCAAAATACGTGCAAAGTTGCGTATGAATTAAGCAAAAGCATCATTTTCTCGATGACCCCACTTAAAAAAATATATATGAAAGCTGTGGGTCCTACATTGACGTGGCTACACGTCGTCTCCTACGTGTATATCACTTTGAACTTTGAAACCACGCAAAGCACCCAATTCTATCACCCTCTCGGCCTCTCTCCTCTCTCTCTCCTCGAAGCTCAAACTAACCTTAAAAAGAATTAAAATTTAATGACTTTTTCTCGATGTATTGACATTATATAATACAGTGGCTTTTTTTAATTTTTTAATTTTTAATTTTTGATATAGCACTCTAATTATCACTATTTAAACCAAGATTATTGTTAGGCTAAATAAACGATCTTACTTTAAACTAATAGTGAGATCGAATCAGTGCTTTATAGGATCTATAGAAATCAAATATATTAATACGACCTGAATAACTACCCCACAATATAAAGAAGATATCTTTTTACATTTGTTTTTTTTTTTTTCATAAATATTACAACACTCGAACTTCAATCATTGACATTGAAGGGTGTAAAATCAATCGATTCGGAGTTGATGTGTCAATTTGGGACCTCTAAATATCAAAGAGTAATGTTATTGATCTCGTATAGAGTCATAGTCTCATGTATTTTGATCGAAAGTTGCATGATTCTAAAATGTATTAAAAACTTCTCTAGAGTTTTTAAATGGAGTTATAAAGTTATTCAATCTTAAGGCAAATAAAGAGGAGGATGAATTATGTTTTAAATATAAAACACTTTTCTAACTACAAAATGTAAATCGGCAATGTTTGTACAAGAGTAAATACACTAAACAATGATAAAAAATAAAAAATAAATAATAATAATAATAATAATAATAATAATAATAATAAAAGTATAATAAAAATATGATAAACCCTACTAAAACTTTCAATATAAAAATTTCGATTCATTGTTTATCTAAATTTTACCTACACTTTTAGGAATTTTGTGAAATATCAATATTAATAATTTTCCATTCGAATTTGGATATTCTGTTGGGGTTCGAAAATTATATAGCACATTTTTGAGTTGGCATTTTAAGACTATTACTCCTTTAATAAGTTAAGTTTAAATGGTAACTAAAATGTGTTCCTTCCAAAAATGCCCCTACAGTAACCTTCTTCACTATTTTGATTTTTTTTTTTTTTTTTTTGTCAAAATCCTACATCAATGGAGGTGAAAAACCTACATTGGAGGTCAGTTCAACCTCCATTGGAAAACGAAATCAGCCTCCGATGGAGGTTAGAAGATGAATTTTTTTTTTGAAAATTTCATTTTTGCTCAAAAAGTCTCGGAAACTACAACAAAGGTCTCGAAAATTTTCATTTTTACCCAGAAAGTTTCGAAAATTACCAATAGTTTCAAAAATTACCAAAAAGTCTTGGAAACTACTTGAAAAGTCTTAAAATTTTCGAGACTTAATTTACAAAAATACTTTTTTCCAAATTTTGTTTTTCATCTTCTTCTTCATCGACCTCCATGGAGGTCGAACAGATCTCCAACGAAGGTCGAACGACTTCGACCTCCATTGGATGTCGATTTCGACTCCCATTGGAGGTCTGTTCAACCTCCAAGCCGATGAAAAAAAATTGAAATCTGAAAAGCAAATAAAAAATATATATGTTAAGTAACGATATTTTTGGAAGTTCACTTATTTTTTTGCTTTTAAAACTTAAGTTATTAAAGTTGTGACGCTCATGAAACATCAACTCAAAAGAGTTACAAAACCCCATATTTCTGCTATTTTGTTGACCTAAACTTTTACTTAGAAGGATATTAATTATAAGTTTTTTTTTAATATTATTTAATTTGTTTAAGAGGATGAATAATGACAATAATTTAATCACTTGAAATTTGAAAGACCAAAAAGAAAGAAAAGGTTTTGAGACAATATATATATTTATGCTCCTTTTATCCTTTTTAGCTACATATTAGGTGTATGTGGCTCTTCGAGATTTGAGAAGCTTCATTTAAAAATAAATTTACTAATTTATATTAAAATAGGAATTTAAGCAACAAATTCGACATGTATTTCAATTACTTGGCAAAAAGACAAGAAGTTAGGTTTTATTTTATTTTATTTTATATATTTTATATTTTTATTTGGTTATTACTTATTTGGCGGCTTCGGAGGTAAATGTTAAATGTTAGATTAGTTGTTTAATGAATAGAAGTTGATTTCTAAGACGTGTGAATGGCTAAATTGATATGAAGCTTTAATATATATATATATATATATATATATATACAGTCTTTCTATTATCCGTTCGAACTAATATAAAATATATCAGTTCCTTGCATGTGGGTCATTGGATTTAAAAGATGCTTTGACAAGTGCATGCAGTCAAGTCAAAATATTTAAATCCAATGGCCCACATGCAAGGAACTGATATATCTTTTGTCAGTTCGAACTGATAATAGAAAAATTGTATATATATATATATGTGTGTGTGTGTGTGTGTGTGTGTGTTACAATAATTCATGCTTTTAGGGAGGAGGAAAGACTTGAACCTATAATTTCGTGATGTAGGTGTGAGGGACATACCACCAGATCAACCTTATCTTGTCTGATATGAAGCATTGATATGTTTGGTAGGGAGGAAAAGGGAGAGGAAAGAAAGGGGTGGAGGGAAAAGGGAGAAGTGTGTGTTTAGTATGGAGAGAAAAATGGAAGGAAAAGAAAAGTGGAAGGAAAATTTTGTGTGTGGGACCCACCATTTTTTTTCCTCCCACTTTTGGGAGGAAATGGGAGGGAAAGAAAGGGGAAAGCTTTTAGGTAATTTAAAATTACAATTTTATCCAATTTTTTTTAATATATAAAATATGATATAAGGGTAAAATAGTAAAATTGATAAAATGATCTTTTCTTTTCTTCCTGTTTACCAAACAACACGAGCGAAAATCATTTTCCTTTCCTTTCCTTTCCTTCCCTCATGTTTTCTATCCCTCTAAATCTTTCCATCTTTCCTATTTTCTTTCCTCCCTACTTTTTCCCATGGCCCCAAATCTCCATCCTCATTTTGAGGGGAAAATCCTCCCCAAATATAACTCTCTCTCTCTCTCTCTCTCACACACACACACACACACACACACACACACACACACATATATTATAATAATTCAGGTTTTTGGAGAGGGAGAAAGACTTGAACTCATAATCTCGTGATGTAGGTGTGAAGGATATACCACCAGAACAACCTTATCTTGTCTGATGTGAAACATTCAGGGATGACATTTTTCCACACGGCCCCAAATCTCCATCCTCATTTTTGGGGGAAAATCCTCCCCAAATGGGGATGTGAATGAATTTCATCCCCAAATATAACTCAAAACTTTGAAATTTTTTTTTTTTAAATAAGTATCAATTTCCCCGTTATAACCCTAGGTATGATTAATAGTCCTAAACTTTATTTGTTTTATGTAATTTTTATTTAAATGAGTAAATTTTAGTACATTTGATTATAGGTATTTTAAATGTTAAATCAAGCACGGTCAACAGGAGAAACGCAGGAAACTGAGGAAAATATGAGATTGAGGATTGAGGGAAACGAAAGGGACAGGGATCCTCATCCAAAATTGGATAAGGAAACCCATATCCATTCTCATTTGGAATTGGATCAAGAAACCCGTATCCATTCTCATTTTCCCAATTCACATATCTGGAAGCATTTCAAATAAACTAGAGCACATTTATTAACGAGAAATGAGAATTAGATTCCATTAATGGAAAGAGAATTAAAAAAAGAGAACTTAATTTCTTCTCCAAATTAACTAACTTGATTTCTGATCAGTAATCATAAGTTATAAATTAGAAATTAAATTTCATTTCTCTAGTTAGAATCCTCTATTGATAACTGTGTTATAGTTTATGAATTTTTGATAAATATGTTTTCTCTAATAATAAAATGAGCAAATTGCACTAAATCTCCTTGAGGTTTGCCGAATTGCACCAAAAAACAACTTTATTATAAATTGACATTCACACCCCCTGCTGTTGGTCAAATTTAGTTAAATTTAATTGTTGACCAAGTTTGAATGTAAGAAGTAAGAGTATTTTTTACTATTCAAATATATATATTTTTTAAATATTAAAAATACCAATTAATTAAAAAACAGATAATAATTTTTTTCTTTTAAAAAAAATACAAATGGATCTCCCGTTCTCCCACAAAAAGAAAAAAGAAAAAAAAAAGGTGGAGATCCAATCTCCATAGGATCTCCACTGGGATCCATGGATCTTCATTGTTCTCATTTTCCTCTTGAAACCCATCTCTATAGACTATAATCACCACCACATTCATCTCCTCTGCAGTTCTCTGTTTCATCAACCTCCCCCAACTTTCCGGCACCCTTCTCCTCCTTGAAGGAAACTAATTTGGTCGACCTCATTGATATTTTTCTTATATCATCTCAAAAACTAATTTAATTTCTTTCTTTTTATCAATTGGTTCCTCACATTTGTTTTCTATTTATATATTTTGTTTAGTTTAGAGATGAATTATTTTGGCTGACATATGATTTGATGCCTGATTTGAAATTAGTTTTAACATCTTGGATAAATTTTATATTTTTCGAAAAAGGGCTGCTACATACAACCGGGGTCGCGGCACCGCTGCGGCCCAGTAGTGCAAAAAAAATGAAAAAACATGTGGGACCCGCGTAATAAATACATGGGACCCATGTGTTTTTTTTTCTTTTTTGCACTACGGGTCTGCGGCAGTGCCGCGACCCCCGGTTGTACAAAGTGTTTCTCTTTTCGAAATGGATTGAATATGGCTTCAAAAAATAAAATAAAAATACAAAAGATAACTTTTCTTTAATTTCAGATCTTGCACTAATTTTTAAGATTGTATATAAAAAATTGAATCGGTTTTAATGTTCATTAGTCTTTAACTACAGTGACTCTGCAATTGATTTTTCCTATTTAATTTGTTTTGCCGAACAAAATCCCAATCGACTTGAATTTCTAAAGCTTTGCCAGACAGTTGAATACATAATTCGAGCTTTGAATCTTCTTTAATTTGAGGACCTAGTTGTATTATTGATTTGTAAAGTTTCATTCAGTATGGTTAATCGACCTCGATCTCCACTTGTTGTTGGGTTTCTGGTTCTTCAATAATTTTTTTTTCTTCAGTTTTTCATTTTTTTTTTTTGTTTTTTTTTTTTAATTTGCTTTGTTTTTAAATTTTTGTTTTCTTGAATTTTAGATTTTTTTTAAAAATTCAATTCAATTTTCAATTTTTTTTTTCAATTTTATTTAGGGATCAGGTGTAGTTTAGTCTTTTAATGGTCAGTCAACTATTAAATTTAACCAAGTTTGACTAATAATAGGGGGTGTGAGTGTTAATTTATGATAAAATTGTTTATAAGTGTAAAAGGGAAAATCTCAGGGAGTATAGTGCAATTTGCTCTAATAAAAAATTATGGAATCGCGCACCCAAAATTTTTATATATGTTAATTTTAATTTTCCAATTTTTGTTGAGTTATTGAGGGGGCAAGTCATGTGTGTATTCCACGTGCGGGTGTCTCTAGATTCCATCCTTGTCCATCCTCCGTCTCCAATTATTATCATTATTATTCTTTTCAAAGAAATATTATTATTATTTTCATTATTTTATTTTGTTAAAGGTGATACAAATTTTTAAAAAATAGTTAGTGTTGAATTCGATTATGTTAACCATCAAGAATTGGTCAATAAAACTATGATTTACTAACTTGATTAGCAATTTGCTCAAAGTCCAAATTCTAGAGATCTAGCAAAGTCAAGTCGGAGTAAAATATTTTTAGGTCTAAATAGGTTGCGGGTCATATGGATTCTAACTTAGGGTTTTTTATATACGAATCAATTAAATAGAACTCATACTTAAAAATCGGCTTGTAAGGAGAGGGTGCACAATGAGTTATATACTATTGACCAATCTCATACTATTTAGTCAATGTAGGATCGGTATATTCTACCAGGGTGACTTCATGGATCCTGCCTCTTGAGTAAAAACCCTCCCTAAGTCACCCCGTCCACGACTAACCCGTTGCTCAACATGGTGTAGGCCCTGATACCAGATATATGAACCTACTAGGTGGAACTCATCCTTAAAAATTGGCTTGTAAGGAAGATATGTCAATGAGTTATATACCATTGACTAATCCTATACTTAGACAATGTAGGATAGCAACATATTTTTCATTCAACTCAATTCTATCCATTAGTCCGATCAAGAATAAGCTTGTTCAAATTCAAATTTGGAAGGCAACGAGATTTGCTGGGAGCCCTCGAAAAACAATTATGTAATTTTCGAGTTAAGTAAAAACCCACTTGCCATATGATTTTTTTTTTTTTTTTTTTTTGCTAATTAAACCAATAAATAATTTTTTGACTAATGATAAAAGGATTTTTATCATTTTTTTTTTATTTGTATATTTTTACTAATTTATTTATTCTTTCATTCAAATATCGATTTATTCATTATAATCTATCTTATATTTTTTTTATTTTTTTATAGCAAACACCAAAGTTGGGGCCTATCCATCATTTGGCATGAATCAAGCACTACACCAATAACCACAGCCTAGATATCAACTCCATCAAACAAAATATATATATAGTTTTTCTATTATCAGTTCGTCCTAATATAAAATATATCATGACGAAGAATGTGTACCATAGATTATGAAGAAGTTTTGACAAGTGCATACACTTTGACTCAAAGTACGTAAATCTAATGGTCTACATTCTTCGTCCTAAACTGACAATAGAAAAACTATATATATATATATATATATATATATATATATATATAAATAGGGACAGGATCTATGGCCCCATTTTTTTACACATTTTTTGACACACTTTTGTGTCCATTGGATACTTATTATTTGGTTGGACAAGATAGAATGTTTGTTATTCCTTTTCTCTCTCCTCATTCAATATTTTAATTTTTCTTCCATATATATTCTTTTCTCTCCTAAATTTTATTATTTTATTCAAATCCTTTTGTTTCTTCTTCTTTTCTTTTCACGTTATTTTTCCTCTTTTTCTCTCTTTTATTTTTTTTCCTTGGTCATTTATTTTCAAGTTTTTTTTTTTCTCTATAACTGTCATTTAACTTTTCATATATATATTCTTTTTTTTTTCCTCTTTTCTAATTTCTTATTTCATTAGCTCCCTCCAACCATATGATTTTACAAAGTTGAACAGTAGCATTATTTTAACTTATATCGGTCTATTTGCAAAAATTGAACAATAGCATCATACATTTTATTTTCTTTTTCGTTTTTGGAATAGGTTTACAAACAATTAGATGCAACAATTTTTGCATGAGTTTATGAAGGGATAATTTAATAGCCCTATAATTTAGGATACAAATCAATTCAAACAGGTACAAATAAGTAATTCTATAAAAACCTACAAATAAATAAAATAGATAAAAAAAAAAAAAAAACTAATTAACAAAATTTTAGCATACTGCAAACTACTATATAAGTCTTTTCAATTCCATTTTTTTTTTTTTTTTTGTCATTATGATAAAGATGTAATTTCATGCTAATCCAAGGAAATAGGAAGGGAGAAGAAATAAAGAAGTTCACTATGGTGAAGTGAACAAGTAAACGAGGGAAAAAAAACATTAAGGAGGAAAGATTAAAAATAAATAAGGAAAGAGAATTAATAAAGCTGAGGAGAGAGGAGAGAGGAAATAGGAAATGATATAAAAAAATATATATTAATGGAAGAGAGAGAAAAGATGACTAGTGTGTTGATCTTGTCCATCTAAATAACTAGGATCCAATGGATACAAAAGTGTGTCAAAAAATGTGTAAAAAAATGGGGCC
This sequence comes from Acer saccharum, assembly GCA_030490815.1. NCBI lineage: Eukaryota > Viridiplantae > Streptophyta > Magnoliopsida > Sapindales > Sapindaceae > Acer > Acer saccharum. The sequence continues at coordinate 48,362,915 of CM059869.1, read as the reverse complement.
ATGGATCCTGCCCCATATATATATATATATATATATATATATATATATACAGTCTTTCTATTATCAGTTCGAACTGACAATAAATATATCAGGACGAAGAATGTGGACCACAGATTATGGAGAAGTTTTGACAAGTGTATACACTTTGAGTCAAAGTATGTAAATCTAGTGGTCCACAATCTTCGTCCTGATATATTTATTGTCAGTTCGAACTGATAATAGAAAATCTGTATATATATATATAATATATATATATATATAAGTATATGATAATTTGTTTAAGAGGATGAATATGATAATGACAATAATTTAATCACTTGAAACGAGAAAGACCAAAAAAAAAAAAAAAAGTTTTGAGATTATATATATATATATATATATATATATATATGCTCCTTTTATCCTTTTTAGCTATATTAGGTGTATGTAGCTCTTCGAGATTAGAGAAGCTTTATTTAAAAATAAATTTACTAATTTATATTAAAATAGGAATTTAAGCAACAAATTCGACATGAATTTCAATTACTTGGCAAAAAGACAAGAAGTTAGTTTTTTTTTTTTTTTTGGTTATTACTTATTTGGCGGCTTCCTATCGGAGGCACAAATGAATAGGTAAATGTTAATGTGAATTTAGAGCATCTCCAATGCAAGTGTGACTTGTGAAAAAAAGAGATGCCACGTAGGATAAATAGATGTTATGTTAATAATTGTATCTCCAATGCAACCGTGCATATTCAACCTCAAACTGACGTGACAAAAAAAATATTGGACATTGTCAACATGACCGTCCACTTTCAGATGGTCTGTTGCACAACTATTTTTTAGGTTGACTCAACAAACATTTAAAACTGATATTAATTTTTCATATATTTTTGGTAAGGAAATAAAATAAAAAATAAAATAGGAAAAAAGATGGACATATCATTAAAAAAATTGTGTTTTAGACGGAAGCATTGGAGAACAAATTTTGAGTTAATTGTCTATCAAGTCTATTTTTATACCACATAGAAAGCAAGTCTCCTGACATTATTGCCATGTCAACAATTATTGGTATACAAGCCACTTTTGCATTGGAGATGCTCTTAGTTGTTTAATGAACAGAAGTTGATTTCTAAGACATGTGGATGGCTAAATTGTTATGAAGATTTTTTTTTCTTAAAAAAAATATTACAATAATTCAGGTTTTTTTGGAGGGAGAAAGACTTGAACCCACAACCTTGTGACGTAGGTGTGAGGGACATGCCATTGGACCAACCTTATCTTGTTTGATGTGACATTTTTCCCCATGGCCCCAAATCTCCATCCTCATTTTGGGGGAAAAAATCCTGCCCAAATGGGGATCTGAATGAATTTCATCCCAAATATAACTCAAAACTTTTTTAATTTTTTTTTAAATAAGTATCAATTTCCCCATTATAACCCTAGATATGATTAATAGTCCTAAGCTTTATTTGTTTTATGTAATTTTTATTTAAATAAGTAAATTTTAGTACATTTGATTATAGGTATTTTAAATGTTAAATCAAGCACGGTCAACGGGAGAAACGTGGGAAACTGAGGAAAATATGAGATTGAGGATTAGGGGAAACGAGAGGGATGGGGATCCTCATCCAAAATTGGATGTGGAAACCCATATCCGTTCTCATTTTCCCAATTCACATATCTAGAAACATTTCAAATAAACTAGAGCACATTTATTAACGAGAAATGAGAATTAGGGTTGTTTGATTTTTCCACTGAACACTTAATAACACTTAATGTATGTCGTTAAGTTGTATCGTTTGATTTTTTAAGTTATAAAACCACTGAATGAGCTTCTAAAACCACGTTTTATAAAAAGTGAATTTTTTCACTTTTCACTTAATGAAAATAACTGAAATAAATATCAATTTATTACTTCTAAATTTATCCATACAAATCTTATTTATTTCCAATTTTCTCTTCTCTCACACCCTTTAACCATATTAATATTTTTTTTTCTTCTCACTATTTAAAAAACTTTAGCAACCACTTTCAAAATAAATAAATAAATTAATAGAGATATAGATTTCATTATAAATTTGTTATTATATTATTATTCCACATATATAGTAAATATTGTACGGATTATTGGTGGCTGACTCTAATCTATTGTTATTTCTTAAACTAAAATTCAATTAACTTGTTCAATTTTTATACTTTAAGGATTATATTTTTATACGGCAATTTTTATTTTATTTTATAAATTTGTTATTATATTATTAAATTACTGTTTTATTTGTCTTTAATATATTAAAATATAAATATATAACAAATAATAGTTGAAAGGGCATAGATGTAAAAGTATTTATTTTAAAATATTTGTAACTTAAAAAACAAACAACTTATCACCTATATTCAGTTTTCAGTAAAAAAAACAAACAAACATATTTTTTAGTTTCAGTTTTCAATCATTATTCACTCTTCAGTATAATTCAGCACTGTTAAGTCTTCTGATGAAAAATCAAATGTAACCTTAGATTCCATTGGAAAGAGAATTAAAGAAAGAGAACTTAATTTCTTTAAATTAACTAACTTGATTTCTGATCAATAATCATAAATTATAAATTATAAATTAAATTTCATTTCTCCAGTTAAAATCCTTTATTGATAACTATGTCATAGTTTACAAATTTTTGATAAATATGTTTTCTCCTAATAAAAAAAGGGTTAGACTAAACCAACTCAAAAATCTGACTTAAATTAGTGACTTCAATTTCCATCCATTCATTTGATATAAATCCAATGGTAGAGAAGAGGAGTAAATGACAACCATTGGATTCTGTTGACGGTGATTTTTGGAAGTCAACCGGTCAATGATTTAAGGTTAATGAAACCTGCAAGATAAACGTAATGAAAGTAGAAAATAATAGATGAGCAAGCATAACACATTTTTTACGTGGTAAAACCCCAAGGCGGGGAAACATCCACGGTGCCAGTGACGGTGAGAAGTGGTCCACTATGAATATAAGGATTACACACTCAATACTCGCTTTCTCTCTTATGTATCGTATCTCTTTTCTCATGTCAGTGTAAATTGCTCATGATGATCATAATCTCATATAATGAATACATGGATGTATTTATATGGTTTGATCTAAGGTTGCCCTAGTTCTTGTCGTATAAACGGTGGACTCATTAATTAGAGTCTTTGTAGGACTCTGGTAGAGTAGACTGTTTATGACTTGTTTTCCCGTTTGGTGTTTATCCTTTTGGAAGTTTTGAGTTCTTTCCTGATTAGACTTCTTTGGTACTGGAGCGGAAATATGGATATTTCCTTATTGGAATATTATCCTAAGATTCCGTATCTGTGCAGATCTCTTCCTGATATGGTGTATCTTGGTAAGGCTGTATTTCCCGTTTTTGGCTAAGTATTGATCTTTGGTCGAACAGAATCTTGGCCAAGCAGATTTCTGGCCGAGTAGAATCTTGGTCGAGCAGATACCTGGCCGAGTAGCCGAGCATGTTCCTGGCCGAATAGATCTTAGCTGATTGAAACCTTTGGCCGAACAGATCTTTAGCCAACCAGATTCCATCTGTAGATGGCCCCTCATATGGTGCTGATACGCATTCATGTTGACCCTTTTGATAACGTGTCTCACATTTGACTTTTGATGACGTGGAGTCATTATATTTCCGCATTATCTGTTATCTTCGCTGACGTGTCATGCTGACGAAAAACCCCTATAACAGATTCAAACCAAATGAATGGATGTATGTTAAAGTCACACAATTTAAGTTGCTTTTAAGTTGATATAGCCTGACCCTAAAAAAAAAAAAATTACGGAATCGCGCACCCGAAAATTTTAATTTTTCCAGTTTTTAGTTGTGTTATTGAGGGGGCAAGTCACGTGTGTATTCCACGTGCGGGTGTCTCTAGATTCCATCCTTGTCCATCCTCTGTCTTCGATTATTATCATTAATTCATTATTATTCTTTTCAAAAAAATTATTATTATTATTATTTTCATTATTTTATTTGGTTAAAGGTAATTCAAAATTTAAAAAATAGTTAGTGTTGAATTCGATTATGTTAACCATCAAGGATTGGTCACTAACACTATGATTTACTAACTTGATTAGCAATTTGCTTAATGTTTATTGCTCAAAGTCCAAATTCCAAATTCCAAATTCCAAATTCCAGAGATGTAGCAAAGTCAAATCAGAGTAAAATATTTTTAGGTCTAAATAGGTTGCGGGTCATATTAGGTAGAACTCATCATTAAAAACCGGCTTGTAAAAAGAGGTTGTCCAATGAGTTATATATTATTGACTAATCTCATACTATTTAGTCAATGTGGGAGAGTTATATACTATTGACTAATCTCATACTATTTAGTCAATGTGGGATTGTTACATTCCACTAGGGTGACTTCATGAATCCCGCCTCTCCAGTAGAAGCCCTCCTCAGGTCACCCCGTCCTTGACTAACCCGTTGCTCGACGTGGTGTAGGCTCTGATACCAAAGATACTAACCCATTAAGTAGAACTCATCCTTAAAAATCGGCTTGTAAGAAAGGGATGTCAATGAGTTACATACCATTGACTACTCCCATACTTAGTTAATGTAGGATCATAACATATTTTTCATTCAACTCAATTCTATCCATTGGTCCGATCAAGAATAAGCTTGTTCAAATTCAAATTTGGAAGGCAACGAGATTTGCTGGGAGACTTCGAAAAACAATTATTTAATTTTTGAGTTAAGTAAAAACCCTCCTCGCCATATGATTTTTTTTTTTTTTTTTTTTTGCTAATTAAACCAATAAATAATTTTTTAGACTAATGATAAAAGGATTTTTATCAAATTATTTTTTATTTATTTGTATATTTTTATTAATTTATTTATTCTTTCATTCAAATAATCTATCTTGAAAATATATATTATATGTGTCTAATACAACCTGGAGGGGGTGAATGGGTTGTTAATCGATTATTACCAATTTTTCGAATTAATCAATATTACAAAAATTAACCTAATACGGTGAAATACAATCAACGTAATAAAAGTGCGGAAAACAGTAAATAACATAATGATTGATTTACGTGAGAAACCCTCCAACTAGGTAAAACTCATGGGCTATCCATCTAGCCACACACGGTCCTTAAATCCATTATATATAATGCTGTTTACAACCTAAGTTGACCTCTAGTCATACTATTCTCGGTCACTAACCTACCACTACTACCCTGCGGGCCTTTTATAATGATTCTAGACCAATTACTTGTGCACCTAACTACTTAACCACAAGACTTAACTCTCAATGAAGCGATAAACAACATATGTGAATATATGAAAATATTCTAAATGCAATAAATGCTAGGCAATATTAAATGCTTATCTAGAGATTAAATTGTTAGGATTATGCTCAATAGCAAGAGTGTAATATTGTAATTGACAATCTTTTTATATTAATAAAGTGATTTCTGGTTTAACAAATCTTATAGCATTTATAGTTTAATATTATAATTGTCAAAGTAAATAATCATAAGGTCTAAAGACTATGAGAAAAGAAGAATTGTTCATATATCTGGATATGTATGAGGAAGACACAATTCTTTAGTTAGTTTTGAATAATGTTCACAACTTAAGTTAAAGGTTGGGCACCTTTATCTTGTTAAAGTTGTAGAATTCTTTTGCTAGCATTTGAGTGGGATCAAATGAGTTATGATGAGTCTAAAATCATCAGAGGGTCTTCGAGTAAAAGAATCTAGTGCATTAGGTGCATTGAACTGGATCACAATGAAAAGCTTTATCTAGAACCGTCAATAGATAATAGTCTTTTCATTATCAGGACAATCGGAGAGTCTATCTTAATTCTGAGATAAATGATGGACTTATGGTTGCAAGTGGTATCATTTGAGTTATCAATGAGTACGATTATATAGCATAGTCTATTATCGATAGTTTGGTGATATTCATTTGTTAATTGATAGAGAACTTCATTTATAGATATGGACATCATGGCTCCATTTATTAAATGAGAGTATAATATCATCATATGGATGTTTTGAGGTAATTGGATATTAAATCTCAACGTTGAGTTTTCGATAGCGACTATTGAAAACATGGCTTCTGGACAAGTCAAAGTATCCAAGTTCAAAACGTGGTCATATGAGTAAATATGGTAACTTGAAGAGTTATAGGCAGTCTATGAACTCTTGGCGATTACTGATATTAATCACGAGGATACACTATCTCCAATATGATTGTCTAGGGTATGAATGAGGAACATCTTCTTATTCTATCTTTATTTAAGAGTTCAATTTTAGCTCTTTAGTGGAATGAGTTAAAATTAATGGATCGGACCTAAGTGAATCATTTGTTGATTGTGATTAGGTTATGTCTATTGAAGCTTAAATTTAGATAGCCCGCCAAGATCCCCAATCCACACGGACTTGCATGGATCACTTGATATATTCTACCTGACCAATTTATGGGTCCATCTAGAATTGCATTTAATATATTAAGAATATAATTTGCACATTATTTATTTAATGGGCTGATCAATTATATTAATATATTAATGAAAGGCATGTGGGCTTGTTTCTTTTAGTAAGAATGGGTCTGGTTCACATGTGGGTTTTTTAATTAAAGTCTAATGGATTAAATAAAATAAGAAAATAATATTATGCCCATATTTAATGGTGTGGGCGGCAAGACTAGAAAATAGTCTAAAGATATTATTTTATTTTATTATTTGATTAAATGGAGATTAATTAATTTATTAGTTAATCAATTAATTGAGAATCAAAATCTTTTTCTGATCAGGAAATATGTTTCCTAGGTTAAATACTATTGGTAGTAGTATACTAAAGATAAAGGACTTATTTGGTTAAGGTTTATTTATTTAATCAAATAAGGAAGTCTTTTATTAAGTCAATAAAGAATTAAACACTTATGAGTTGAATGAGGGTTAGGATTCTAAAGTTGATAGGAATTAGGGTAAAGCACAAATCCTCTTTAGTAGAGAATTCGGCCAACCCTAATTAAATTATAAGGAGAATTCGGCCAACCCTAATAGAAAGAGAAGTAGAATTCGGCCACCCTATATAATACACATTATAGGGTTCGGCCACATACTCCCTCAATTGATTCACTTGATCAACTTCTTCTTCTTCTAGCTTGATTCATACTCATAGACAAGTGTTCTAATTTTTGGCCAAGACACAAGAGAGAAGAGATTATTCTATTTCGATAGTACACTGATAGCTTATACATCAATAGGCTTTTGTGTACAACTTCGAATAAGGTTCACGCGAGTTTCGATCATTAGATTAAGAACTCAAAAGTGACCGGAATAATCTTTGTAGTCTTTTGGACGTTTTGTGACTAACGATCAGAAAAAAGAGATTTTGTTTTCCATCTTCAGTTACGCAATTAAAAGAAAGGGAGACCACGCTCTTAAGTGATTCACGTTCGTGATAGGATTGAAGATCTTGCGGATTACCATCGACGCAAGTCAATCGGATCACGCGACAAAAGGTATTCTACTTTTAATTAGTATATATATATGTTTAATTAATTTAAAGGGTTAAGGTTCATCAAAGGAAAAATTTTAAAATATACTAAACTCGTTTTTAATCTCGCTTCCACTGCGTGACCGTATTTTTCCCTATATAAATAATGGCAATAAAAGAAATCTTAGATATTAATGTCTATATAAATGCTCATAAACACCTAACTAGATATAAATATGATAATATAAAATCTAGTCATCAAACAAAAGCCAACCAACAAGAGTTGTCACATAACATGGCAAGGACAATAAATGCAATCAAGGAATGCAATCAATGAGTCATATTCAACAATATCTAAATGCAAAGCATAGAGACTTAACTGGAGGGCAATAATGTCCTAATGCAAGCTATCAACAAACAACACATCTCAACCAACAAACAAAGACTCAAGCATGTTAGAAATAACATTAAGTAAAGAGTTATGCATTTAATCACACAATAAAAGGAAATCCTAGTCAAACATGAACAAAAGATGAAACAAGAAGTTCTAGAACATGTTCAAATTAACTAGTCAAAGAAAAAAAGGAAGACCCATGCTTAGATGATGCTAGAATGATGCTAGATGCTCATGAGAAAGTATTTGGTTGAGTAAAAATGAGTTCTTGGGAGTTTTTCTCTCTTGAGGAACATTCTATCTTTCAAATGTGCGATTTTGAACTCTTAAAAATGAACAAGAGAGAAGACATCATATATATAGGAGCCCTAAATGAAACTATGATGTTTTGAAAAAATAATCTGAAACAGGACACTGCGCGGGTAAGGGCTCGCGCACTAGGTGGTCATTTTGCTAGTAAGGACCCGCACATGACTAGCACACCGGGACCTAGAAGAACACCAGAAGTGACTTCTCTAGTGACTGTGCGAGTAAGGACCTGCACATCACTCGTACACTGGGAGCTAGAAAACAACCCGAGTGCACTACGCGAGTGGTGCACGAGTAGGGACTTACGCACAAGAACCCGTACACTAGGAGCTGGAAAACAACTCGAGTGCACTACGCGAGTGGTGCACAGGTAGGGACTTGCACACAAGAACCCGCACACTGGGACCATCTCCAGTTGACACCCATCGAGCTAAAAACAAGCACACCATCATGCGGCGCAAACGTTTCCGATCAAGCATTGGAAAAGAAATACAATACTTAATATCACACTTAGATCTAACAACAAGGTGCACGTGTGGGAAGTGAAGAACACACACATATGAGAATCTGAAACACAAATGCAAGAGAATAAAACATGCATGAAAAGTGTGTGTGTGCAACTAGTCTCTTCAAGAGTTAAGCACATGTTATATACCTTTGAAGTGCTCTTGAGCTTGATGATGCACAATGAAGGCCTAGTCTACCCTTACATATTTAAACTCCAAATATAGTTTGTCAACGAAATAAGCCAATCAAAAAAATGAGGAACTTACAATCTTCCCCTTTGGCTATTTTGTGACAAAACCACCACTCACAATTAATCCTCACAAATAATAAAAGCTAAAGGTCAACAAAAAATTATTCTTCATTATAAAGAGATACCTAAAGTCTAGATCTTCAAGTTTTTGATATCTTGTAGAATAAGCAACCCTACAAAAAAAGATAACTAAACTTTCCAAGACAAGTGAATGTGAGGTGATCAAGTCAAAAAATAAATATAAGCATTTGTATTAAAGAAAACATGAAACATGATAAAGTGCAATGCAATGCTGTCCCTAAATGGGTTAGTCCTCATCAATAAGCAATTCTACCCAACATGCAATAAACAACTAAAACTCCCCTATCTTTTCTCACACTACTCCCTTTTTTTGTCATGAGACAGACAAAAGAGTATCCCTAACCGGGTCGCTTTTAGCAAAAAGAGATAGTAACACACAAAACATTTGCATTCATATACAAGAACTTTATGCAACTTAATTAATTATGAGAGAAGCAAGGAGATTTATTTTAAGAAGAATAAGTGAAAATTGTTGCTTTGGATGCAAGACATATAACATCAAAGTTCAAACAATGATATTTGGCAAAGCAAACATCAAAAGAGTTTCCAAAGGAATTCGAACCAATTTGTACCATTTTATCACAAGCAACAAGATATAGTTTCATAAGATTTGTACGACAAAACAACTATATCAAAATCTTAAGGGCAAATCATGACATGGATTACAAAGATCCTATTCGATTTTTTCGGATGAATTATTCGTATGATAATAGTCTTGCTAAACCATTAAGAAGAGAGATAAGACTAAATTGGATGAGACATCCTTATTGATTGAGACATCTACTTAGATGACACATTTTCATTCTTAGTAGTCATAGTTAGCATGTTACTTGATTTCCTAGGATTGTTGACTTTAGATTTCCTAGGTACATGCATATTGGCTCTTCTAAGGCTATTTCTTTCCAGCATGCTCTCAACCCTACATTTCTTAATGTACCTGAAGCAATTTGGCCTAATATGCCCATCAACACCATAAACAAATGGGTATAAAATGAGAAGTCATACCATATCCTTGTGAGGTCATTGGAGACTTGTCAGGCATTTGATGTCGCATTTGGTGTTGAACCGGCTCTCTCCTTCTTTGTTATTGAACCGGATTGGGATGCCTCCTTGGTGGAGCTTGCATGGCTTGCCTTCTTGGTTGGTGAAACCTTGGTTGAGGAAAGCTTGGGTGTGGAGCTCTTGGATGTTGAGGTTGAGCTTTACTCTTTGTTGGCATCTTCACTTGGCCACTCTTGGATGACTCTCCAAGTTTAATCTTCCTCCTATGATGTTGAGATGGAGGGGGCAACTTAGGAACAAATTCCTTCACAAAAGTTGTCTTGTCCAAGGAAGGCGTGGACTCATCATCTACAAAGCCAAACCCTCTCTTGTTATTGAGCTTTTTTCTAATGCTCAACATGTGGTCAAGCTTTTCGGTGCCGGAGGTCATTTTAGCAAGTAACCCTTTAGCTTCCTTAAGCTCCTTCTTTATCGAGTCTTCACTTTCTTTGACTTTCCTCACTACATCATTCAAGTGAGTCACCTCGGTTGTAAGCTTGAAATTTTTCTCCTTTAATCTTCGAATCTCTTTTTAACTCTTTATCCTAGAGTCTTCAAAATAATTGACATAATCTTCAAGATCCATATCTTCACCAAATCCTTTGTTAGAGTGGGATGGAGAACTTTCATCACTAGAGACATCTTTTACACTTTGCCTCTCACCAACCGAGTCAACTTCCTCATCAAGATCTTTGTATTAGTCATTTGATGTTATACAAACAACTTTCAAATAAGTAGCTACATCAACCACATCTCTAGCTACTTTTTAATCTATTCCTTCTTTAAGGTCACAATTCAATGCATTTTTGCCTTCCTCCTCAACTTCCATATAGAAAGCTCCAAAAGCCGTGAAGTTAAAGTGCAAGTTCTTCATCATCCTAAGAATCTTCTTCACTCTCACTCTCACTCCATGAGGCGGCCATTGCCGTTCCTTTTCGCTTGTCCTTTAAGTTACCACAATTCGTGGAGATATGCCCGAATCCTCCACATTTAAAGCATTGAATCTCTTTTCTTGAAATCTTCTCTAGGTTTGGCTAGCCATTCTTGAACAAGGTCTTCTTCTTGAAGTCATTCCCCCTAGAGCTTTAGCCATTCTTTTATAGCTTCATGAATTGCTTGAATCCCTTCATAATTAGTGCCATGTTTTCATCCAAGTCATCCTCCTCCTTATCATGCTTGAAGGTTTTCAAAGCAATCCCTTTTTGCTTCTTGGGAGATGTGGAGGTGGGAACCTTTCTTGACTCACAAGCAAGAAGCCTTCCAATTACTTCACTCGGCTTCAATTTCTTATAGTCACTATTTTCTTCAACCGTCGTCACCTTATTTAAACCGATTAGGAAGTGACCTTATGATCTTTTGTTTAATCCTCCTATCTGAGTATGGGTCACCTAGTTGATGGCTTTGATTTACGATGTCCATCAACTTCACTTGGAAGTCATTAAAACACCCATGCTTCTCCATCATAATTGTCTCAAATTGTGTTTGGAGGACTTGGAGCTTGAAATCCTTAACCATCTTGGTTTTTTCATGAGCCGTCTTTAGAATCTCTCATGCCTGATTTGCAATTTTAGTAGTTTAGATCAACTTGTATTGATTGTCGTCCATGGCGTAAAGGATGGCATGCATAGCCTTATTATTCCACTTGGAGGCTTCGAAATCTTGAGTGCTCCATTGAGACTTAGGCTTGGAAACTTCATCTCTATCCGTAGAGGTCATAGTTGGAGGAGTATATCCATTTTCTATTACCATCCATGCCCGGTCATGTATTTGGCAAATGTAGGACTCCATCTTGCCTTTCCATAAGGCATAATTCTCCCTGTTAAGCAAAGGTGGCCTTATGCTCAACGCTCCCTTTTTACTCATCTTGAAATCACTCATAGTGTTTGGGTCAATTTATGAAAATGAATGTATGCAAGAAAAGCAACAAAAGCAAGACACTAAGGACAAGAACAAGGATCACCTAAGTATGTCTATGAACCTGCTCTGATACCAATTGAAAATATATATTATGTGTGTCTAATACAACCCAGATGGGGGTGAATAGGTTATTAATCGATTATTACCAATTTTTCAGATTAATCAATATTACAAAAATTAACCCAATACAATCAATTACAATCAACGTAATAAAAGTGCGGAAAACAATAAATAATACAATGATTGATTTACGTGAGAAACCTTCTAACTGGGTAAAACTCATTGGTTATCCATCTAGCCACATACGGTTCTCAAATCCACTATATGTAATGATGTTTACAACCTAGGTTAACCTCTAGTCACACCATTCTCGGTCACTAACCTACCACTACTACCCTGTAGGCCTTTTATAGTGATTCTAGACCAATTGATTGTGCACTAAACCACTTAGCTACAAGACTTAACTCTTAATAAAGAGATAAACAACCTATGTGAATATATGAAAATATTTTAAATGCAATAAATGCTAGGCAACATTAAATGCTTATCTAGAGATTAAATGATGGCAATAAAAGAAATCCTAGATATCAATGTCTATATGAATGCTCATAAAAACGTAACTAGAGACAGATATGGAAATCTAAAATCTAGTCATCAAACAAAAGCCAACCAACAAGAGTTGTCACAAAACATGGCAAGGACAATAAATGCAATCAAGTCCTATTCAACAATGTCTAAATATAAGGCATAGAGACTTAGCTATAGGGCAATAATGTCCTAATGCAAGCTATCAACAAATAACACATCTCAACCAACAAATAAAGACTCAAGCGTGTTAGAAATAACATTAAGTAAGGAGTCATGCTCATGCATTTAATCACATGATAAATGGAAATCCTAGTCAAACATGAACAAAAGATGAAACAAGAAGTTCTAAAACATGTTCAAAGAAACAAGGAAGACCCATGTTTTGATGATGCTAAAATGATGCTAGATGCTCATGGGAATGTGTTTGGTTGAATAAAGGTGAGTTCTTGAGAGTTTTTCTCTCTTGAGGAACACTCTATCTTTCAAAAGCGTGATTTTGAACTCTTAAAAATGAACAAGAGAGAAGACATCATATATGTAGAAGCCCTAAATGAAACTACGACGTTTTGAAAAAATAAGCTGAAACAAGACACTGTAGTGGTCACTTTGCTGGTAAGGACCCGCACATAACCAACACATCGGGACCTAGAAGAACACCATAAGTCACTTCTCTACTGACTGTGCGAGTAAGGACCCGCACATCGGGAGCTGGACACTAGGATCAAGCATCGGGAAACGAATTACAATACTCAATACCACACTTAGATCTAACAACAAGGTGCACATGTGGGAAGTGAAGAACACAAATATATGAAAATTTAAAACACAAATGCAAGAAAATAAAACATACATGAAAGGTGTGTGTGTGCAATTAGTCTCTTCAAGAGTAAAGCACAAGTGATATACCTTTGAAGTGCTCTTGAGCTTAATGATGCACAATGAAGGCCTAGTCTATCCTTACACATTTGAACCTCAAATGTGGTTTGTCAACGAAATAAGCCAATCAAAAAAATGAGGAACTTACATATCTTTTTTTTTTTTTTTATAGCAAACACCAAAGTTGGGGTCTATCCATCATTTTGCATGAATCGAGCACTACACCAATGAGCACAGCCTAGATATCAACTCCATCAAACAAAGATATAGTTACTCTCACCAACGAGAGTAGCTATCTAAAATCTATATATATATATATATATATATATATATTATGGGTTAATCCGACCACACCCAATATAGCTTGGTGGTAATAGACACTCATTCACTCTTACAATTTCTCAACCTACAAACTTTACTTAAATTGAGCACTACAACAAGTACGATCTGAATATTGACTTTCATGTACAAAGAGATAGCCATTTCCAATAAAAAAAAAAAAAAAAAATTTAAAATTCCCCTATTTGCACTTCTATGGTTTCTTAATAATTTTATAAGTAAAATAAAATATCCTTTAACCATAAATCTAATTCACTAACTAGGTGGAACTGGGTTAGTGGGTTGACATTCTTCTTGCTTGCAAAGCTGGAACTCTGGAAGTGGGTTTCAAAAGACAGCAATTTCATGACCACTAATTCAGAAATACATTAAAAAAATTGAATGGGAATCAGTTGACTTTTTAGCAATTGTCAACTCTAAAAAAATAATGGCTTGGATCATCTAATGATGAAGACAGCAGCACCCACCAGCCTAGGTCTTGCAAAATGCACATGCTGACCTGGTGAGTGGTGACATTATTTTCATTTTTAATTTTGCTTTAATATAAAGCTAATTATCTATCTTCAACATTAAAGTGAGGTTTCAAAAAGAGATTCACAAGGCCCAAAGCATAGTGCCTAGATAATTACCAACTCTACAAGCAGATACTGTCTCCAAGTTTGAACTCTACCTCAATTCTCAGCAGCCTTGCAGCCCAAGAGCTACCTGTTATGATTTCCAAAGATTGCCTCATATAAGAAGCAGCTGATAATGTTAATCAATGTTATGAGAGCCTAGACAGAGTTTATGTTACTAGTAATAAGAAAACAAGGATCATGTTCCGCAACTTTTTTTGCATACAAGTTATGGCAAATTGGCAACTATACAGTGGGAAGGCACAGAACCTAAAAGGGAGGAGCGTCTCTAGCTCTTAACATAATGCGACACTTCCCACCAACTTATATTGATATATTTCCACCATTAAAGGTGCATTTCATGCTCAGTATCTCACTAAATTCTACGGCTAGGTTTATGTGCAGCCTATAGGATAGTAATTTGTAAGGAAACCATCATTCCCTTACAATGTCTTTTTGAAGAAGAATCAAAAAAGAAAAAAATTGTGACGAAACTAAATGATTAAATTACAAAGATCCAATCAAAATGATCGCTATTTGTGATCTAGGAAACTAAAATCATAGATTCTAGAGGCAATATGCAGTGTGTGTTGGACCTCCACATCACCACTGTAATCATAAATGGAAAAGGGTTGTCGTAAAAATGGTGAAACAAGCAATCCAATATCAGTGTCCTCCCATTCTCCATCCTTTTCTAGGTATCACTTGTAATTACCATAAACTAACGCCTATCAGTACCAACTTATCAATCTGAGTCTTTGAATCCCAAACAAGAGAGAGCTTTATTCATGTAATGTAAGCCTTAGTCCTCTCCCAAAGTACAAAAAATCACCATTATTGACTCAATGTGATGGAGATATTGTGCTAGGTAAGAAAACCAAAAAACACAAAAGAAGATGGATGAAAGGTAGATTTGTGATCTTTTAAGATGAGGAATCTTGTTCACACAAATAAAAATGGCAGCAACAATGTTACTAATAGTGCACATATACTTTACAGCTTCTGTATGAAAAAACTTCAATGATTCCTCTAAACAATAGCAAAGTATTTAAACATAGGTGCACACACTCATACAGGCACCCATTCATTCACATATATCACGTCTAACGTCAGAAAGATAAGACAACCTTACAACACCAATAAGCATCAGGGGCACATTAATTTTCGTCTGAAGGCATCTCAGTGGTCCTCTCTAGATCCATCTTGCAATTCTCTCTCATGTCTTTCAGTGTGAGAAAACTGGCTTGCTGCCAAAAAATTAAGAATAAAAAAGAAATCATAAATCTTAAAATGAAGAACTGGTGATCATGCAAACTAAGACTTACCATATGCATCTATAAGTGCAATGGCAACAACATACTAGTCAAGAATCAAGCAATAAAAAATCAGTGACTTAACCAAAGTTACATCCAGTTATAGGATTCAAGACTTATTACGACAACTTGAGCTTTTTCGATTATTATGCAATGATGCAATGGAAAAGGCATGAAATTCTAAAGTATGCAAATTCTAACATAAAGCAATATACAGAAATATAAACTAAGCCACGTTAACAGAAGTAACACTCACAAGTTGACTGCTTTCCTGAACAAATATATCCTCCATGTGAAGAAAAAGTGATTTCCAATGACTCATGAGGTCAGATTCCAGTTTCGATAAATTGCTTGAGTTTCCCTGACCAGGAACGTCTGTTTGCTTTCCCTTGCCACCCTGACCAGGAACTTCTGTTTGCTTTCCCTTGCCACATTTTTCAACCAAGAAGCTTGCCTCTTTCTGACTCTTCTTCAGTGCTAGATTAATATAGTAAACGGTATGAAATAAGGATCTACCCTCTACGATAATTACATATTTAATGACACAAGTAAGAAAATAGCTATAACTGTATATTTAAAATGTTTAAAAGAACTTACCAGCTATTCGACCCTTGATATCCTGATAATGGAGATCTGACCATATATAAGCAGCTAATTATCAAATCAAAAAAGCAAGTGTATCCCATTAGATGCCTTGTATGACAAACAGATTACAGTAGCAATCTCTGAACAAAACTTATAGACAATTCACAAACCTATCATTACCTTTCAAGCAAAACGAACATGAGCAATCTTTGAGCAAGTCAGCACCTGCATTCAAATTTGCACAATGATCACCCTTAAGTCCCACACAACGCTCCAACTCAAACGATCTCGAACCCTGTGACTTGGGCAACCTCGACCACTCAGTAGACCCACATTTACTAGAGACCACACTACCCACACCAGGATCCTTATCACTAGAAACGCAACCAACGAACAATTCTTTGTGTACATCATCTGGCAATATAGCATTGGAAACAAACCTTCTCTCACCACTGTCACAATCTTTCTTAGGTATCGAAACACTAGACACACAACCTGCCCTTGATGTATCACCAAGTTCCACACCATTGTGTGCTATTGTAACACCTAAATCGGGCACCCTATGATTAATTTTATTTTTATCCGGTGCATTAGAGACAACAGACACGATGTTTTCACGCTTATTAGGCGAAGAAGCACTGGATTCTTTATCGTTTAACATCGAATTCTCTATGGTTTTACACTTTTCTTTTACCAAATTTTCAACTTGTAAACACACTTTTTTCGCAAACTCCCCTGAATTCCCAGTTTCAACATCCAATTTTTTGACACACCCATCTCCTGAAATCGACGAAAACCCTCTCTTCACTGGCAAATTCGTCACATCACCCAAAGCGGGTCGGGTCTTACGTGACCCGTCGGAGAAATTATCTCCACTCATCATCAACTTCTCTACAAAGAAACAGATTTTTTCAACAAATTCAGCCCTAGAATCACTACAATCAGAACCCCACTATGCAAATAATTCAAAAAATCAGATCTACACTACAAACATGAAAACGTTAACAAAAACAACATAAAAATTTATATATTAAAAAAATAAACATGCAATTTTTATCAAACGAAACACAAATCAAAAGCAAACCCAGAAATCTTGATATCAAAATGGATATGAGTCATGGGTTTTTCATACCTGTTAGGAGTCGGCAGGGAAATGCAAATGCGAAAAAGAGAAGGAGATTGCACAGTGTATGATGGGTGGGTTTTTAATTGTAGAGGCGGGAATGTAAAAGATCCGGATCCTTGACCCGCCTTTTTGAATTATTTGGATTTTTTTTTTTTTTTTTTACACGGAAACTCGCGCGTACAAATCCACGTGGATTTATTTTATTTAGTTTTTCAGGAATTTGCATGATAAATCATAAATGCAATTAATAGTCATTTTATTCTATTTTTAGAGTTTACAAAAATGGAGGGTTTTTTTTTGGTTGTTGTTGTTGTTGTTGTTTAGTCTTGGCCACGGTTCGGTTTCGGTTTGAAACCGTCGATTTCAGTTTGGGAACTCACCGAAACCGAAACCGAAACCGAAATCGGAAAACCGGTTTGGTTTTCGGTTTAAAACCGCCGGTTTTTCAGTTTCGGTTTCGACCCGGTTCGGTTTCGGTTTCGGTTTCGGTTTAGACCGGTTTCGGTTTCGGTTTTTTTTTAATTTTAATTTTTATTTATTTTTTAATTATTTATTTAAATTTGGTTTTTGGTTTTTGGTTTTTTTGGTAAAGCTTGTTTGTATTTTGTAAATTGTAAATTAAATATAAAATCAAAATCTTGACTAATATAAAATCATAAAGTTGTAAATAAAAAAAAAACATTTACAAACATTTTCATTGATGTATTTAAGTATTTCACAATATTTAAAAGAAAAGAAATTGACATTTATTAATAAATTACAAAAAATTACAAAAAATTAGCCTTGAAGGCTTGAATTCAAATATAATATTACAATGTAACAAAGTTAAAATTATAAAAAAAAATAAAAAAATATCAGCCTTGCACTTAATTTTTTACCACAATTAAGCTGCCTACGTATCCTCCACCAATGTAAAGGAATCAAAGGCCACGTAGTTCTTTTACCTTTAATTAGTTGCTCGGTGTTGGAGGTTGGAAGTTGGAACAGAATCTATTCGCTGCCTTCCGTCCCTGTGGTTTGGTCACCTTCGAAGAAGTCGTTCACTATATCCGGTTGGAGTTCTTGTTGTCTATATTTTGCCTTTGTCCAATCATCAACACATGCCTGGATTTCAAGTGATTGTGGAGACATAGCTGACCGTCTTGGGTCCAAAATATTTCCACCTGCACTAAATTCTTGTTCCACAGCAACTGTAGAAATTGGCATTCCAAGAATTTGTTTGGCAATAATAGCCAAAATTGGATATTCCTATTGATTACTCTTCCACCAAACCTAGAGATCAAATCCTTCATCTGGAAATATATGATTGGCTTCTAAATACCGGTCAAGCTTAAAGGCAGATGAGGATGAAGAAGATGTTCGTAATTTTTTGGATCTTTGGGAAAACAGTCGATCCCCCAAACCCCTTAATTGAAATTTTGCGGAAGAACTACTACTACCACCAGATGTGGGTTGGGGTTGTGAAACCGGCACGTTGAAAGACTGACCAGACATTCTAACATATTCATTGTATAATTCATAAAGCAAAGCTTTAACGGAAGCACATAACTGAAGAATATCAACCTCTAAATTTAAAGATTTGTAATAATTGTCTAAATAATCCTGCAAACAATCTAATTTAAAGCATGGATCAAAACACGGTGCAAGCAAGTAAATCTTTGGAATCTCCCCATAATACAAAACCCATTTTGTTTTCATGGCAGCAACACAGGGACTCAATTGAACATCAAATCTACAATCATTAAATGCACCAGCAATATTAACACTTTAAGTAAGAAATAAATGAGTAGTGGGATAGTAAACACCAGATAAAGCAATGGTAGCATCATTAAAAACACGTAACAATTCAAGAATTTTTATACATACATCCCAATGGTTCAATTCAAGAGAAATTGTTGGAACGTTATAATTAATAAAAGAAATTAATAAATCCTTATATTCAACCCTTTCACTAAGCAACTTATAAGTTGAATTCCAATAAGTGGTAATGTCACGAGAAAATTTTCTGGGACGCATATTATTCAGAGAGCAATACTTTAACCATTGTTTCATGATTTTGCTATGCCTCCAAATATAGTTAATACTATCTCTAATTGGTCTAATAAAAGCAGAAAGCTCTGTTAATCCAGCTTGAACACACAAATTTAAAACATGGCATGCACAACGTTGATGAAATAATTTACCCCCAAAATAGGGATTGCACAACTCCCGTAAGTAAGGAATAGATACGGTATTGCTTGTAGCATTATCAAAGCCAATAGCAAAAATTTTGTTTAAAATATTATACTCTTGAAAAATGATTTTAAGGAGTCGAAAAATATTTTGAGCTGAATGCGGGTCATCGAAAACACGAAATGCAAGAATTCTTTTTTGCATATCCCAGTCATTGTCCATATAATGACATGTGACACCCAAATATGAATGACTACCAAAATTGTCGGTCCATATGTCGGCACATACGGAAACGCGACCTTGAAATTGTTCAAAAAATGTTTTTAAATTGTTTTTTTCTTTTTTGTAAATGGCATTTAGTGTACGTGTGAGAGTGGATCTAGGAACACGTTGCATTGCAGGATTTAATGCATTTTGGCAATAATTAACAAAACCTACTTTCTCACCAAAACCAAAAGGTAAGTGTTCAGTTGCAACCATTAATGCTAATTGTTCTTTATTTTTTTCAGCCGTGTAATGAAATAATTGATTAGAAGAGGTTGCGTACCTGGCGATTTGGGCTTGGTTATTTGCACTCACAAATTCAGACGGGTGAGTTTTTCTGATATGGGTCCATAATGTGCCATATCCGAAGTTTCTTGGAACATTGTATGTTTTGGTGCAGTGATTGCACTGTATATGGAAAGATCCATCTTGTAACTTACTTTTCTTCATATGCATTTTGAAGAGATCGGACTTCGTCAGCTTTTCTTCTTCACCTTCACCTGCAAAAAAATCATCCGAAGGGGATGGGGGGTCAGATACACTTTCATTAGTATTGGGGGTATTGTGAGTGGGGTCGAGTCCGTCGAACTCGGGAATTGTTAGAGGGGGATTAGGAGTAGAAGGGTGATCGGATCCAAATCGATCTTGAAGGAACTGGTAAAAAGTCACATCATCGTAAGTGACAGCATCACCAATGGTTTCCAACAAGTTTTGCATTGCACCCTTTCCTCTGTTCACATTTCTTGAACCATCTCCCCCACTTCCACTTTCACTTGCCATTGAAAAATTAATAATAATAAAATATAGATATATGTTAAGAAAAAATTGTTGGAATAATAATGGTAACAAAGTAAAAAAAATAGATGATTGAAAAAAATATATTGTTGGAAATTTGGAATAAGAGTGGTAAGCAACTAAAAAAAAAATATTTGAATGAAAAATATATATTGTTGAAATAATAGTGATAAGCAAGTAATATATATATATATATATGATTGAAAAAAATATATTGTTAGAATAATAGTGGTGAAAAAAATATATGATGGTAAAAAAATATAAGAAATATATATTGTATGCTAGAAAAAAATAGAATAAATAATTAATATATGATATGAGAATTAAAGAAAATTGTAAATGTAGAGAGAATTGAGAATTTGAGATTGAGAGAAGTTGAGAGAATAAGAGTGGTGTGAAGAAAAATGAAGTGTTGGGGAGTATTTATAGGATAATAGAAAGGGGTGGCTTTGGAAATAGAAAAAATTAAAGGGTTAAAAAAAATATATATGGATGGCCGTTGGTGGTCATCAGAACGGTCGTCTGATGACTGCCAACGACCAAATGTAATTTTTTTTTTTTTCAAACTGAGTGCCACGTGTCAACCTGTGATTGGTCCAATTTTTAAAAAAAATTTTCAAACGGTCGCTTTCAACGGTAACTTTTGGATTAGACGCTGCCACGTGGCAGCGTCTGATTGGTGGATTAATTTTTTTTTTTTTTTTAAATAAGGTCGCTGTCAACAATAACTTTTGGTAAAAGACGCTGCCACATGGCAGCGTCTGATTGGTGGGTTTTTTTTTTTTCAACGGTAATATATATTAATGACGCTGCCACGTGGCAGCGTCTGATTGGGTGGTTATTTTATTATTTTATTTTTTTAAATGTCGCTGTCAATGGTAATTTTTTTTAAAAGACGCTGACACGTGGCAGCGTCTGATTGGTTAGTTAATTTTTTTTTTATATGTAAAATCGGCGGTTTAACCGGTTCAAAAACCGTCGGTTAAACCGCCGGTTTTGGTCTGGTTTTTGCCTCCTCCAAACCGAAACCGAAATCGAAAAATCGGTTTTAGACCGGTTTCAAAACCGTCGGTTTCGGTTTCGGTTTTCGATTTTCGATTTTCAGTTTGGTTTTTGTCCGTATGGTTCTGGTTAAACCGCGGACAAAACCGTCGGTTAACCGAAACCATGGCCACCACTATTGTTGTTGTTGTTGTTGTTGATAGATAAGAACAAACATTACACAGGAAAAGAAACAACAAGGCTGGGATCCTGCCATAAAAACTCCCTATTTGAGGAGAAAGCCACAAGAGCAAGCTTATGTGTCAAGGTATTTCCGAAACCGGAAATCGCTTGACTCATACAACAGCCAGCTTCTAAAAGGAAGTCTTTGATATCATTTAAAATGAATTTATAGTCCCTAAAAGAGGGAAGAGGATCATTGATAGCTAAGACAACCATCAAAGAAGAAATCTCAACAATATCAACCCGGAAATTGTAGAATTGGGCAAACAAAAGACCCTCCCGCAAAGCAATCAGTTCACCATCAATAGAGCTGAAATTTCCAAACAAAAGCTTAGAACGGGCAGCTACCACCAAACCTTTGTCATCCCAAATAACAACCCCCACGGCAAAGGACCTTCCATTCTTCCGCCTTGCTACCGAAGAATTAAGTTTAAGAAGGCCTGGAGGAGGAGCTAACCAAATAGCAGACTGCCTAGGCACATGAGAATGAGACCGAGTTGAAATAACAAGCTTGGAATTCAGAAATTCCGCTAAAAAAACCTCCGCCTTAGATACAACCAACTCAGCACACTTAGTCTTTCCACAGTTCAAAAAAGAATTCCTATTCTCCCAAATGGCCCAGGAAATAATACAAAAACGACTAAGCTCAGCCTTATTAACACTAGACAGAACATGCCCAAAAATGTCCATAACAGAAAGATGCTGCACCTCACACAAAAGACTGTCAAACCTGGCATAACTCCATGCATTTTTTGCCTCCTTACATTTGAACAAAGCATGGCCAGTAGACTCGCAAGGGGTAGAACAACGGTTGCAGCGAGGAGAGCCAACAATCCTCCTCTTCCAAACAAACAAAATCAACAAAAGTTGATACAATAGTTAATTAGTTATATCAAAATAAAAAATAAAAAAAAAAAAAAATGAGAGTTAATAGTTATATATTAGGAGTAGTATATTGGAGGAAGAACCATCTTTAGACTTTTCATACTAAACTTGTACGACGTGACCATTCTTGTTAACGTGCTTATTTCCAATTTTTCTTTGGTAGGCATATAATTACGAGCATACTTATAACACGCTAATCAATCTCATCACTTTTTGCTATGTAAACATTATTTGATTTAACTGCACTGCTTTTTCAGATAAAAAGTTTTTTTTTGAAAAGACAACTTTATTAAAAGAACCGCGAACAACATAAACACGCAACAACACAGCACTAAAAAGAGAACGACAAACCTAACCCCAACAAAACAAAGAGACCACTGCCCCCAAGACCGAAAAGAAACACAAAGGAAAGCAAAAACACAACCAGAACCACGCCTCAGCTACCCCAAACAACCTGAACCAACCCACACAAGGAACCTAATTTGGCCAGAATATCAGCAGCTTACCACTTCTCGGCACAAAGCTAACCACAATCTTTGGAACATTCAAACAAAGGATCTCCTTATTACGTCAGCCCATGCTAAAAAAATACGTCAGCCCAAATAAACAGGCCCAAAATTAGCTATTTCAAGGAAATAAGTTAGGCCCAATAAAGCCCATGGTCTAATAGTCAGGCCCAACAGGGGACCAATTTCAATAGGCCCAATCATGAGCTTGGGCCAATGCAACTGGATGAAGGCCCAATAAGGGACCCACATCAGTTAAAGTCAAACTTGTATCGGGTCAAATCGTTGGAGAATATTTCGTCATTAAATTTATAACGTCTACATCAATGCCATCAAGTCTATAACATCCCCTTCAATGCCATCAAGTCTATAACGTCTACTTCAATACTATTAAGTGAGTCAGTTATTATCTCACTCCTATCTTCCTATAAATAGCAACCCCATCTCATTCATCAAGGGGGCTGAACTCTCTAAGCTTTAGAGCAAGCAATAGCTCCACAATTCACGCTATTATTGAGCTGTCATTTGATTCACATGATCGGCGTGCATACCCCCGTTCAACACAATCTAGTGACCTCTTCAACGGTCACCTCGACCATTTCCAGGTAGGTCTATGTCAGCCTCCACATATCGACCAACTCTAGGTAGGTTTATGTCGACCTCGTCATATCGACCATCTCCAGGTAGGTTTATGTTGACCTCTACATATCGACCAACTCCATGTAGGTTTATGTCGACCTCTACATATCGACCAACTCCAGGTAGGTCTATGCTGACCTCCACATATCGACCAACTCCATGTATGTCTATGTCGACCTCCCTATATCGATCTATACAGTTTTTATCATCTTCTGTTCTACATCCTATGTAGAGCTACGGTTTGCCTATAAATCTTAGTATACTCTTTCTTTCTTTGTCAATCTACTTGCCATCTTGCTGACTTGAGCGTCAGAGTGTCCCTTACTGAGACCACCCCCCTCTAAGGCTTAATGATCTCTACTTTTCTATCTGTTCTATATGTTGCTGGTGCCCACCTAGACGACCCAAATTAATTATGGATTTTTGTGTCTATAATTTGGCATCCACCATGAGGCCCCGGCAGTCATCTACTGAGCAAAACAAGCAATCTACGACATCATTCTTGATCCCTCAAGTTTTCACTAAGCAAGCACTTGACACGTTCGACACGCTCGACATGATTGACCTCAACTACTCTCTAACTTGAAAACTTCGACTTAGAGAGTGGGGGCTAATTGTTGTGGTCAAAAATACGTCAGCCTAAATAATCAGGCCTTATAATTCTCTGACCCAAAATTAGCCATTTCAAGGAAATAAGTTAGGCCTAATAAGGCCCATGGCCCATGGCCCAATAGTGAGGCCCAACAGAGGACCAATTTCAATAGGCTTAATCATGAGCTAGGGCCAATGCAACTGGATGAAGGCCTAATAAAGGACCCACATCGGTCAAAGTCAAACTTAGACCAGGTCAAATCGTTGGAGAATATTTCGTCATTAAGTCTATAATGTCTACATCAATGCCATCAAGTCTATAACGTCTGTAAATTCCTCAAGATTGATTGACTTATTTCGGTGACAAACCACAATTGGGGTTTGACATGTAAGGGTAGCTTAGGTGTTGGTGATCAAGCTTAAATGCCCTCTTAAGACCTTAAGTTGATAAGCACTCCAAAGGTATATCACTTGTGCTTAGTTTTCATTGAAGAGACTTAGTTGCACACACACACTTCTCATGCTTGCATATGTATTCATTGCTCTTGTGTGCATGCTCTTCACTTTTCACACTTGCATATATTGCATTTTAGACTAAGTGTGAAATGTCTTTGAAAAGAGAAAACTTCTCTTTACCATTGCCTGTACCGCCCCTAGTACATGTGCATGGGCAGTGGTCCAAACCAGGTTCAAAACCTGATGCTTTTGCGCCATGCATATCGTGGCGGAGACACTTGCCTCTGGGGCGGTCTCCACAGCGGCATACTCCAGAGCTTACACGCTCTGTGGACCGCGGCGCAGGCACTTACCTGAGCAGCAGTACGCGCAGCTGTTATAACAGGGTTTGGTTTTTTTAAAATGACCAAAATGGTGTGGCTTTGAGAGGATCACTTATATAAGTGCCTCTTAGTCTTTAGGTCAGCCTACATGAGTTCAAGATCATATTTTTAACTTAGAAAATTTTCAAGAGAGAAAATATTTCAAAGAACTCACCTTTGATCACTCAAAACCATTTCCATGAGCATAAAACTTCATCTAGCATCATCTAGCTTCCTCTATGATGCATCCATGCTTTGGTTTTCTTCAACACACATGATTTGGTAAGTTGAACACCATTTAATCCATTTTCATGTTCTTTCTTAATCAAGAAATCTCATTTATCACCTGTATGCATCTAGATTAGATTTTAAATACAAGATTGAGATATTTGTGTTGAATGATTAAGTGTTGTATTATGATAGCTATTGCTTAGGATTGTTTTATCTTGATAGCTATGTTGTATGCCATGTCATATAGAAATACTGATATCTAGGATTGTGATTATTGTCATCTGTCATCCTAGAAAAACATTTAGTGTAACCTAGCATTAATTGCATAATTAAATATCATGATATTTACTTAGGTTGTTGATCTCTTTAGTGAGAATTAAGTCTTGTGGCTAAGGTTGCTTAGTCCGCAAGCAAATTGATCTAGGTTCGCTATTAAAGGCCTGTTGGATAGTAGTGGTGGGTTAGTGACCATGTATAGTTTGACGTGGTCAACCTAGGTTGTAAACACCATTACAAATAGTGGGTTCAAGGATCGTGTGTGGCGCACATACTAGCCTATGGTTTTTCCTTGTTGAAGGTTTCCTCGTAAAAATCAAGTGTTATTTAATTTCCACATTTTACACTTGATTGTAGTTTTGACTAGTTTGGGGTTTTTATTGAATATTGACTAATCTATTCAAGAAAAACTGGTAATTAACTTGATTAAAATCTATTCACCCCCTTTAGATATAATTAGAGATGCCATATTAGTTTCAATTGGTATCAGAGCGGGTTCCTAGACATATTCTTCAAGTGAAGCTAATGGACATAGTGAACAAAAGTCATCAACTTGGTGATCCTTACTCGGATAGAAGGATCAAGCAAAAGATTATGAGATCACTTCCCGAGAGGTTCGAGTCCAAAGTGACGGCTTTAAAAGAAATCAAGAAAATAACGACTACAAGAATATAAAGCTGAGTGAAGTTATTGGAAGTATTCTTGCCTATGAGTTAAGAAAGGCTACCACCTCGGTTCTTTTAGGTGCCGTCTCTTGGATGTCCCATGCCTCTTTTGCGATCCTAGTGTGTAAGTTTCTCAAGTTTGATTAGCTTATTTCGTGAACAAACCACATTTGGGGTTATTGTAAGGGTAGCTTAGGCTCTTCAGACCTCAAGAGAAGAAGCACCAAAGGTAAATTTCTAAGTGCTTGCTTTGCTTTGAAGAGATTTAGTTGCACACACACACATTCCATGCATATCCATACTTTGTGTATAATGTGTCTTTATATGTGTGCATCCATGTTTATATAATATCTCTTCTTGCATATTTTATTGATTGCATCTTAGGATTAGAATGCCATGTCATGATAGAACTTTAGGATGCATTGTGTTAGTATAGGCACTGTTCACCCGCCCTACAGGCGCTCTACGTACAGCGCCCAAAAGGGGCTTAGAGCAAATTTGCTCTTATCTGTTGTACACCCTCTCTACGTAGAGCGGGTGAACAGCGGTGCCACTGGTTGATTTTTTATCAACTTTTGTTTTGCCCAAAATCCACTCTATGTAAAGAGGGTGATGGGTGGCTTTCCAAACCCAAGAGCAACCGCCCCTAGGTCGCCTGGATTCCGCCCTACGTAGAGCGTTCACGAAGAACATGTTCTTCATAAACCCAGGTGATCCGTTGTACACCCACCCTACGTAGAGCGGGTGAACAACGGTCAAGGCATAAATTTGGAAAACTTTTCAAAACGATGTCATTTCAATATGACATACTATATGTATGCCTCTTTCATTTTAGGTTGAGTTAGAGAGTTAAAAATCACATCTTTACTTAGCATATTTTTCCAAGAGAAAAATTTCACTAAAGAACTCACCTTTGATTACTCAAACACTTTTCCATGAGCATCAATAATCATCTAGCATTATCCTTGATCATCTAGATATCATTTTGCATGGGTTTTTCAACACACTTTGCTTGCTAAGTTTTTCAATAATATCTTACATATTTTGTGTCTTTCTTAACAAGCAATCTCATTTATAACTTGTATGTCATTCATATATATGTTAGATACAAGATTGAGATTAGTGTATTGATTATTTGAGAGTTGTTTTGTGATAGCTTCATAGGATTGCCTAATCTATGTTTAGCTAAGCTTTATGACATGTCATTTAGCTATTGATATCTAGGATTGCATTAATTGTCATCTAATCATCCTAGATAAGCATCTAAGGTTCCCTAGCTTTGTTTGCTCTTTGAATATCATCATATATTCACATAGGTCATTTTATCTCTTCATGGGGAAGTAAGACTTGTGGCTAAGATTGCTTAGGCCACAAGCAAATTGAACTAGAACCACTTTTAAAGGCCCACGGGTAGAAGTGGGGGGTTATTGACCGTAGTGTTTGACGAGGTCAACATAGGTTGTAAACTCCATTTCAATTAGTGGGTTTGAGGTTCGAGTGTGGCGCACTTACTAGCCTGTGGTTTTTCCCGTGAGGGTTTCCACGTAAATATCAAATGTTGTTTAAATTCCGCACATATTACACTTGTTATATAAATTGACTAGATAGGGGGATTTTCGTAATCTTGACCATTCACGAAAATTGGGTAAAATCGGTTAAAATCTATTCACCCCCATCTAGATTATATATTGAACACACCGCAATTAGTTTCAATTGGTATCAGAGCGAGTTCCTAGATATATTTAGGTGATCCTTGCTCATTTTGGTGTGTTTTGCATTTCTGTGTTTTTTTGATAATTTCATACACTTGCATTCATTCATCCATTCATTATACACTATGAGTGGAAACAGTGGTGGTAATGAAGGTGCTTTAAGCACAAGGCATCCACTTCTCACCGGTTTGAATTATTCCTCATGGAAAGGAAAGATGGAATCCTACATATGTCAAATTCATGACCGTGCATGAATGGTGGTTAAAGATGGATATGATCTTCCCATGATGACTCCCATGGGTGGAGGAGAAAAAGTATTGAAGCCTAAGGCGCAATGGAACGCGCAAGAGTTTGATGCTTCGAAATGGAATAGGATGTTAGGACCCCGTTTTACCAATCACGCAGCGGAAGGTTTTTAAAAAAAATATTTCATAAAGAAATACTATGATTGATAAAACCTAGGATCTATTTTTTGGAACAGTTAAAACAAAAGAAATCGAAATCGAAATATATATTAAAAGGGAAGAAACAATTTTCTTCATACCTACCTAGGAGGCTCCTTCACTTTAATACGATCTGCTCCTGATTTGTACCACTTGATCTTCCTCGCTATCTCCCGGAACTAGTAACAGTGTGTGAGCGTGTCACGGTATTCAGGAACCTGTATGGAAGAAGAAGAAGAGAAGAACACACAAAAACAACTCTTGTTGTTTGTATGTCTTAGGTTAGGCCAAACAAAAAGAAAGCTTAAAAAAAATATAATTTTTTTTTTCTCTTTTTTCCTTCTTGGCCGCCGCACCCCACTTTTTTTTTTCTCTTCTTGCTTTTGTTTTTTTTTTTTTTTTTTTTGTGTTGTCAACCAAATCAATAATGCACCGATCATTATCAGTGTTTTATATATAAAACATATATCACATATATTTTTAAAATAAAATAATCAATTAAATCTTTTTAAGATATCTAATATCTTTAAAGATATTAATTAATTGATTTGATTTGATTTGAATTCAAAACTCTTTTAAATTCAAATTTAAATATTTAATTTAATGAAAATAAAATAATCAAATTATCTTTTCTTCATTCAAAATTAAATATCAATCAACACCCTCCATATAATGATTAATTACACAATTAAATAATCTTATTATTTTAATTGTCATAATCATTAAAATCATTAATTAAATAATCTAATTATTCAATTAGTTCCCGAATAGATATATGTCACTTTCGTAACACAATTAATTGGACAATCCAATTAATTAACTGTGACCCTTATTACCTAAATCGATCGGGCTAGCAAGGGGACTTAATGGACCCACAGTATTTTGAGCTCCAATAATCCTTAGAAATAATTAATTAAACTCTTCAATTAATATTTCATGATTATTAACTTCGGTGTTATTCCACTAAAAACCCGAAGTTGCACTCTCTCAACTGTAGACGTTTTTACACAAACCAATAACTTTCGGTGTCCATCGATATAGCTATTACATATGGTATAATCCTCCACAAGTAGTTCATAATTAGAGCTGGGTCATAATGTCCGTTATACCCCTCTAATTATATCTTTCCTTTAAGTACCATTGATTCTCTAATGAACAATAAATCCTACATTCCTTACGGAATTAGGAGAGCGCTCATATTGTTCAAGCACCCGAATCAACCCTTAAGGGAACTACCATCTACTTCTCGCAAGAAGGAGTGGATTCCACTATTGTGTACAAACCTTCCCAGCCACAAGCCAAACCGCGATCCCAACATACGGAGCATATTGATTAGGAATGCAACTCCGACCTCACCCATGGTATATCAAAGACCACGATCTAACCTGAAGGAGTTGATAAGACACTCAGGATTAAGATCACCCACATATAGCCATCATTAGTTGATATATATGAATCTCATCGTTAAACGGATCTTAGTGAGAGATTCATATAGATCATGGCCCAGTCCTATATGATCACATCATACAAGGTGCCTCTATTCTCATATCTTCATATGAATGATCCAGGATAGGATCACCGTACACTACGAAATAGACTGCAGCTGTAGATTAACCACAAATAAAGTACCCAGCTTTATTTGCTATCTATGGACTCTTTAGATTGCTCGTTTCAAACTGCATCCATCTGTATATGACACTCATATACTCAGTTTGAAATTACATCTGGCAATCTTGGATGTTAAGTGCACATGTTATATATATAAAGTATGACACAAAATGAATGAATGTACTACTTCTTTTATTTATGTTTAAATCATATTTACAAATTACAAGCTTTAGGGCAAAAACCCCAACATAGGAAGGCTATGCACGTCATCCTATGTGCAATGGATGAAAATCAGTATAAACTGATTCAGAACACTAGGATTGCCAAGGAGGCATGGGATATCCTAGAGGTTGCACATGAGGGCATCGAGGTCGTCAAGGATTCGAAACTTCAAGTCCTCTAAACTCAATTCGAGTTGCTAAGGATGGAGGATAATGAATGTTTCAATTATTTCGAAATCAAATTAATGGATATTGTGAATCAAAGCCATCAACTCGGTGATATGTATTCAGATAGGAGAATCAAGCAGAAAATCATGAGATCTCTCCCCTATAGGTTTGAATCGAAGGTTACAGCTTTAGAAGAAAATAGTGAATATAAGGACATGAAGCCGAGCGAGGTTATTGGAAGACTCCTCGCCTACGAGTCTAGGAAAGCTTCTAGTTCCACACCTTCTAAAAAGCAAAAGGGAATTGCTTTGAAAGCCTCTAAGGTTGAGAAGGAGGAAAGTGATGACTCGGACGAGGACATGGTGTTGTTGATGAGAAGATTCAAGAAATTCTACAAGTTTGAGAAGAAGGGTTTTGGATCTAAGGGCCAAGACTTGAAGAAAAAGGCTCCCTTCAAGAAGTTTGGGCCTAGGCAAGAGAAGAGCGAAAGGAAAGGGATCCAATGCTATGAGTGTGGCGGTAGAGGACACATTGCACCCGATTGTGGAAATTTGAAGAACAAGAAGGGTAAAGTGATGGCCGCCACTTGGAGTGGAAGTGATGACTCCAATGATGGAGATGAGTCTTCGGATGATGAAGAACTCATGGCTAACTTCATAGCCTTTGCTTCCTTCCACAAGAGCAAAGGTTCTAGTGAAGAAGAGGAAGAGAGTCAAAAAGAGATTGACTCAAGTGAAGATGACTTCTCATCTAACTCCATAAAAGGACATGTGGAGAAAATGGATCTTAAAGACTTCATGATCAAATTTGAAAGCTCAAGGTTGAAGAATAAAAGAGAAATCCGAAGGTTGAAAGAAGAAAATTTAGAGCTTTCAATCAAGGTTGATGACTTGAGTGAAGAAGTAGTGAGATCGGTGGAAAATGAAGATAAGCTAAGAAATGAGTTAGACTTATCTAGAAGGAATGAAGACGGTTTGAAGAGGGAGCTTGAAGAGGTTAAAGGATCAATGACAATGATGACTTCTGGCACCGAAAAACTTGACCTTATGTTAAATGTTGGGAAAAGTCCTTGTGACAAGAGAGGTCTAGGATTTGAAGATGGCAAGAAGTCTTCTACTCCTCACACGACAGCATTTGTCAAGAGCTTGAGCAAGAATGAAGCTTCACCAGTGCAAACTCCTAGGAAGAAGATTGATCTAGGACAATGTTCACATAGTGCACAAGTGAAGGTGGCTCCAAGAAGACTGTCTCAAGCTCATCTCACAAGAGCTCCTTAAGCCAACATTCCTCAACAAATGGCTCACAAAGGAAAGAGACCAATTGTGTAAGCTAAACCTCGGAAGCAAGCTAGACTGGTTCAACAACGAAAATGGATTAAATATACTCAACCACAAAGACATGGGAAAGCTTTTATGTACGCACAAGGACATGGTATGATTCCTTATTTTATTCCTACATGTCATTTTTATGGTTTTGATGGTCATATTAGACCAAGATGCTTTCGTTATATTAAAATGTGTAAAACTAGAAGCATGATTGAGAAGAAAAATAATAGAGCCATGATGCACGTTCCTAGGTTTGATAAGATTGATTTGCATGATCCTAGGACATATAAAGCCCATGTACCAAAGACCATTAGGAAAGAAATGTTTTACCTAGGTGGATTAGAAAGAATGAAAATGTTTGCCATGTTGCTCAAATTGCCTTAAAGGGTAATTCTTCTAATTTTTGGTAATTAGATAGTGGGTGCTCTAGGAACATGATGGGAAACAACAGTTTCTTTGAGACTCTTGTCATGGAGGAAGGAGGATGTGTCACCTTTGGTGATGGATCCAAAAAGAGAGTCGTAGGGAAATGAACCATTTCCATTCCCGAATTACCCTCCTTGTCCAATGCTTTATATGTTGATGGCTTGAAAGCCAATTTGATAAGCATTTCTCATCTTAGTGATAAAGGATTCTCCGTCTTGTTTAGTAAAAATGATTGCTCAATCCTAAAGCCCGATGGACAAACCTTAATGAAAGGTATGAGATCTAGCGACAATTGCTAGTGTCTTAAAGTTAGAATAGTCTCAAACAATGTGTCCAAGGATGAGCAAATTGAGTTGTGGCATGAAAGACTTGGCCACATGAACTATCATGATCTAAGGATCTTAGATAAGTTCGAGGTTGTGCGTGGCCTTCCCAAGTTTGGGAAGAAAACCAATGGTGTTTGTGGACCTTGCCAACAAGGAAAACAAACCAAAAGCATGCACAAAAAGGGTAAGTATCTCTCCATGAAGGAGCCTCTAGAGCTTCTCCACATGGATCTTATAGGTCCCATGCAAACCGAGAGTTTGGGTGGAAAGAGATACATTTTTGTTTGTGTTGATGATTTCTCTAGGTTCACATGGACATACTTTCTTAGAGAAAAATCCGAAACTTTTGATAAGTTTAAAATGCTTTGTATTAAAATTCAAAATGAAATGAATTCTCACATTAAAAGCATTAAACGGATTAGAAGTGACCACGGGAGAGAATTTGAGAATGTTGTCTTTGAAAGCTATTGCAATAGGTTAGGCATCTCCCATGAGTTTTTGGCTTTTAGGACACCTCAACAAAATGGAGTTGTTGAGAGGAAGAATAGGGTCCTTCAAGAGATGGCCCGTGTGATGTTGCTTAGCAACAATGTCCCGAGGAACCTTATTAGGATTATGCTCAATAGCGAGAGTGTAATATTGTAATTGACAATCTTATCATATTAATAAAGTGATTTCTATTTATTTAACAAAATCTTATAGCATTTATAATTATAATTGTCAAGGTAAATAATCATAAGGTCAAAAGACTATGAGAAAAAAAGAATTGTTCATACATCTGGATATGTATGAGGGAGACACAATTCCTTAGTTAGTCTTGAATAAATGTTCACAACTTAAGGTAAAGGTTGGACACATTTATCTTGTTAAAGTTGTAGATTCTTTTGCTAGCATTTGAGTGGGATCAAATGTGTTATGATGGGTCTAAATCATCAAAGTGGCTTTGAGTAAAAGAATCTAGTGCACTAGGTGCATTGAACTGGATCACAATGAAATACTTTATATAGAACCGTCAATAGATAAAAGTCTTTTCATTATGAGGACAATCGGAGAGTCTATCTTAATCCTGAGATAAATGATGGACTTATGGTTGCAAGTGGTATCATTTGAGTTATCAATGAGTACGGTTATATAGCATAGTCTATCCTCGATAGTTTGGTAATATTCATTTGTTAATCGATAGAGGACTTCATTTATAGATATGGACATCGTGGCTCCATTTATACAATAAGAGTATAATATCATCATATGAATGTTTTGAGATAATTGGATATAAAATCTCAACGTTGAGTTTTCGATAGTGACTATTGAAAGCATGGCTTCTGGACAAGTCAAAATATCCAAAGTTCAAAATGTGGTCATATGAGTAAATATGGTAACTTGGAGTGCTATAGGCGGTCTATGAGCTCTTGGTGATTACTGATATTATTCACGAGGATTTACTATCTCCAATAAGATTGTTTAGGGTATGAATGAGAATCATTTACTTGTTCTATCTTTAGTTAAGAGTGCAATTTTAGTTCTTTAGTGGAATGAACTAAAATTAATAGATCGAACCTAAGTGAATCATTTGTTGATTGTGATTGGGTTATGTCTATTGGAGCTTAAATTTAGATAGCCTACCAAGATCCCCAATCCACACAGACTTGCATGGATCACTTAATATATTCTACCGGACTAATTAAGGGTCCATCTAGAATTGTATTAAGGCATGTGGGCTTGTTTCTTTTAGTAAGAATGGACCTAGTTCACATGTGGGTCTTTTAATTAAAGGTCAAATGGATTTAATAAAATGAAAAATAATATTTGGGCCTATCTTTGTGTATGGGCGGCAAGGCTTGAAAAATAGCTTAATATATTATTTTATTTTATTATTTGATTAAATGGGAATTAATCAATTGATTGATTAATTATTTAATTAAGAAACAAAATCTTTTTCTGACTAGGAAATATGTTTCTTAATAGTATACTATTGTGGTAGTATAATAAATATAAAAGACTTTATTTGGTAAATAGATAAATAAGGAATTTATTTATCTAGTCAAATAAGGAAGTCTTTTATTCAGTCACAAATACACTAAAAAGTTGGATTAGGGTTTTGGAATTCAAAAGGCATAAATCCTATTTGGTAGAGGAATTGGGCCACCCTAATGATTTTTTGGGCAAGAATTCGGGCAGCAATGTATGAGATATATATATATATATATATATATACAAGTTAAGTCGTGCAGATAGATATAGATTATATAATGCAAGTTTAATTCGAGCAGCATATATATATTATTATATGGCATGAAGAATTCGTGCAGCAGAGATATAAGGCTAACACCGGTGCTTAACAAAACTTTGAATCCCAACCCAAGAAGCCATCAATAGAAGATATGTTCCTAAGATTGGAGCAACAGATAAATCAACAAAACCAACGTAATGAGGTACAATTTCAGAATATTCATGCTTCATTGAAGAAGACAGAAACTCAAGTTGGGCAAACAGCAGAGACTCAACAAAAGATGGAACATAGAAAATTTCCAAGTTACACTGAGCAAGCAAAGGCTATGACAATTCTTCAAAATGGTAAGATTTTAACTAATAATATACCTGATGAACTTTCTGATAAATCTGCTATTGTAAACATCATACCCTAGGAGGAAGAGATAGTGGTGGAAAAATCCAAAATTTCACCACTCCTACACAAGTCAACCAATCCATATGTTCCTCCAATTCCATTTCCAGGGAGATTGCAAAAAGCAAGTTAGAAAAATCATACAAAGACATATATGACATTCTCTCAAAAGTCAATGTCAACTTGCCCTTACTGGAGATGATTCAGAAGATGCCAGCATATGCCAAGTTTTTCAAGAGTCTTCATACCTACAAAACAAGATTTGTGGAGAATCATCAAGAATTCATAACCGGAAGTGCTAATACGGTCCTTCAAAGTCGTTGCCGCCAAAATTACAAGATCCAGGTAGTTTTTGCATCAATATCACTATTGGAGATACAACTTTGGAAAGAGCCATGTTAGATTTGGGAGCCAGTATTAATTTAATGCCTTTCACTATCTATGAGCAACTAGGATTGAATGACCTGAAGAAGACAACCATGTCACTTTTGTTGGTTCCATCAGATACCCTAGGGGTTATGTTGAAGATGTGTTAGTGCAAGTAGATAATCTCATCATTCCTGCTGATTTTGTTGTACTAGACATGGATGAAGGAGCTAAAGATAGAAACTGCAAACCTATTCTTTTGGGAAGACCTTTTATTGCAAATGCAAAGACTTTTATAGATGTCTAGAATGGAAAGCTAACGATGACTGTGTTAGATGAAATGGTAGAGTTTAAAGTCTTTGAGTCTCTTAAGTTCCCTGAAGCAGCCGATGATTGTTACTCAGCTGAGTGTAGTTCAATTGAAGTGGTGAATTCGACAGTACAAGATGAATTGTCCGAAGAAATATCCGAAGAACTGCTAGATTGGGTTTGTGATGTAATTGAAGATGATGAAGAACTTCAACAGGTTGGAGTTTCAGAAGAAGATTCTGATATTGAGGAAGTAAGTGCTGAAATAGAAGATGAGATCAACAAGTCGTTAATCCCATCTATGAGTTCTCCCCATGTACTAGAACTCAAACAACTTCCGTCTAACCTTAAATATGCCTTCTTAGAGGTGAATGACACTCTCCCAGTGATTATAGCCTCTGACTTAGAGGCGGAAAAAAAAGAGAGAATGTTGAAGGTACTCCAAGAACATAAGGCCGCCATTGGATGGACCATAGCAGATATTAAGGGAATAAGCCCTGCCACGTGCATGCACCACATTCTTTTAGAAGAAGGTATGAAGCCGTCTAGAGAGGCTTAACGAAGACTTAACCCGAACTTGAAAGAGGTCGTGAAGGAATAGGTCATAAAGCTACTTAAGGTGGGTATCATATACCCTGTATCTGACAGTAAATGGCTGAGTCCGGTCCATGTTGTGCCAAAAAAGTCTGGGATCACAGTGGTAGCTAATGAGAGCAATGAGTTGATTCCTACAAGGAAGACAACGGGATGGAGAGTATGCATAGATTACCGTAAGCTCAACATGGCAACTAAAAAGGATCACTTTCCTTTGCCGTTCATTGATCAGATGCTCGAGCAGTTGGCGGGACATGCTTATTACTGTTTCTTGGACGGATTTTTAGGATACAATTAAATTGCCATAGCTCCAGAGGACCAAGAGAAGACAACGTTCACATGCCCCTTTGGAACCTTTGCTTACCGAAGAATGCCTTTCGGGCTGTGCAACGCCCCTGCCACCTTCCAAAGATGCATGATGTCAATCTTCTCCGACATGCTAGAGAAGTATATTGAGGTATTTATGGATGATTTTTCTGTTTTTGGTAATTCTTTTGACCACTGCATTGATAACTTAACTAGTGTTTTGAAAAGATGCACTGAGACTAATTTGACTCTTAGTTGGGAGAAAAGCCACCTTATGGTTAAATCTGGAATAGTGCTAGGACATGTGTTATCTGATAAAGGCATAGAAGTAGATAGGGCTAAAATTGAAGTAATTGCTAAACTTCCACCTCCCACTTCGGTGAAGGTTGTGAGGAGTTTTCTTGGTCATGCAAGATTTTATAGGCGCTTTATAAAAGATTTTTCAAAAATTAGTCGTCCCCTATGTAACCTCTTGACCAAGGAGTCTACATTTGTTTTCAATAATGAATGTTTGCATGCTTTTGAATCTTTGAAGGATAAACTTACATCTACTCATGTAATCATGCCTCCTGATTGGTCTCTCTTATTTGAATTAATGTGTGATGCATCAGACTATGCTGTAGGTGCTGTTTTAGGACAGCGAGTAGATAAAGTTCCACATGTTATGTACTACACTAGTCGCACTTTGAATGATGCATAATTTAATTACTCCACTACTGAAAAAGAATTGCTTACTGTTGTTAGTGCCTTGGAAAAATTTCGTCAATATCTAATTGGATCTAAGGTCATTGTTTATTTTGATCCTGCTACTTTGAAATATTTACTAACAAAGAAGGAAGCGAAACCGAGATTACTCCGGTAGATCCTTTTGTTGCAAGAGTTTGATTTGGAAATCAGGGATAAGAAGGGCAGCGAGAATGTGGTAGCTGATCGTTTTTCTCAATTAGTGGAGGATGAGAACGTGGAAGGAAGCATTAAACTTGTGCCAATCAATGAGAATTTTCCAGATGAATAGTTGATGGCTGTAGGAGTCAATGATCCATGGTATGCGGACATCGTGAATTACCTTACAAAAGGCGTCATACCAACTGATCTAAATTCGCAAGCAAAAAGAAGATTCATATCCATCACCAGGCAATATTTTGGGGACGAGCCATACCTGTTCAAATATGGCGCTGATCAGATCATTCAAAGATGCGTCCCCGAAGAAGGGTAGCAAGATGTGCTAAAATTCTATCATAACCTTAGTTGTGGAAGGCACTTTAGTGCCAAGAAGACTGTCCTGAAAGTTCTCCAATCAGGTTTCTTCTGGACCTCTTTATTTAAATATGCTTACACCTTTTGTATTTCTTGTGACAGGTGTCAGAGAACGGGGAACATTGGTAAAAGAGATAAGATGCCTCTTTCAAGCCAGCTGGTAATGAAGATATTTGACGTGTGGGGAATAGATTTCATGGGACCCTTTCCATCCTCACACGGGTTCACCTACATCCTGGTTACTATGGATTATGTCTCAAAGTGGATTGAAGTAATCGCAACCAAGACGAATGATAGTCAGGTGGTGGTGAAGTTTGTCAAGGAGAACATATTCACTAGATTCGAGACAACTTGTGCAATCATAAGTAATGGTGGAAGCCATATTTGTAACAAGGTCTTTACCTCGTTAATGAAGAAGTACAATGTCAAGCATGAAGTAGCAACCCTGTACCATCCTCAGACTTCAGGACAAGTTGAAGTGAGCAACAGACAGATTAAGCAGATACTAGAGAAAACTGTACAACCAAGTCGAAAGGATTGGTCTACGAAGCTTAATGATGCATTGTAGGCGTACAAAACAGCCTACAAAACCCCATTAGGTATGAGCCCTTATAGGATAGTCTTTGGCAAAGCATGTCATCTGCCAGTAGAGTTGGAACACAATGCCTATTGGGCTCTGAAGAAGCTGAACTTCAACTTAGATAAGGCAGGGGAGGAAAGAAGGTTGCAAATGAGTGAGCTTAAGGAGCTCTGGTATAATGCCTATGAAAACGCGAAGATATACAAGGAGAGGATGAAGAAATTACATGACAACAAAATCCTTAGTAAGGAATTCCATCCAGGGATGCTAGTCCTTCTATATCAATCGCGATTGAGGTTATTTCCAGGGAAGTTGAAATCAAGGTAGTCTGGCCCCTATAAGGTTACTCAAGTTTTTCCGCATGGAGCTGTGGAAATTGAAAGTCTTCGAAAAGATGGTAAATTCAAGGTAAATGGCCACAGACTCAAGCCGTACCTTAGTATGTCTGAGATAAGAAATATGGGACTTTGCTTTCTCAATGAGCCGTAAGGCTCCTGTGCGTCTTGCCTAGACGTTAAATAAAGCACTCGGTGGGAGGCAACCCACCCAGGTATTTTCTTTTCACTTTGCTTTTGTCGTGTCGTAATTTAGTGTTCCCCTTACTTAAATGCAGGTTTGGGGGTGTTTTTTTTTAAATAAATAAATAAATAAATAATAATAATAATAATAATAAAAGCGTCAGGTCTAAACCGCTCCTGTAATAGCTCCCAAGGCTAGAGTGCTTTGGGAAGCGGTGTCCTCTGCCCTTTAAAACGCTGCTTGAAGCGCTGCGATAATTAGGAGGGGTCTTGGCAGCGTAAATAACTGGGCAAAACGCTGCCATGTGCGCTGCGGAACAAGGAGCGGTAATGGCAGCAATGTCCTCTGTTCTTCAAAAAGCTGCCAGAAGTGTGTGAAAATTAGAAGCGATATTGGCAACGTAAATACCTAGGCAAACCGCTGTGGGAACGCTACCGCAACCTCTGTGTAACCCACAACGGTACCAAATTGAAATGGTGCGTTCCACACCTGTGAGATGGCCGCCCAATAAGAATGGACCGTTACGAAAATCGTTGTGGCTTTCGCAACTGTAATCATAGCGGTCAAGCCCTAATTATAAAAAGACCCCAGTTCACACGAGACCTGTCTCTTTCTTTCTTTTCTCTCTTTCAAAATTTCTTCTTCCCTCTTCTTCCTCCTTCAACCGATCACTCTCATCAAACAAGGTATGATTTTAACTCTTATTTTATAAGTTGTGTTTATTGCCAAATAATTGTATGTTCTCATTCCCTTCTCCCACATTTTTCTTCAATTGATTTATTTAGGGTTTATAACCAAATTTGGAGATTTCGGGTTTGGGACAATTTTTTCCATTGCATGTGTTCTTGAATGATTGCATATGGTGTAGTCAATAGTTTGAAGTGATTTTATGCTATCAATTTTCCATAACATAGTTTCTAGCAATTAAAGTCGAAATTGAGTTGGTATTGTAAAATTGTTAAACTATGTATGTGTAGTGTTGTTTTGTGCTGAATGAATGGAGATGAAATATATGCATATAGGGTGCATGGTTTAATGATTT
The DNA here is from genome assembly GCA_030490815.1 of Acer saccharum. Lineage (NCBI taxonomy): Eukaryota > Viridiplantae > Streptophyta > Magnoliopsida > Sapindales > Sapindaceae > Acer > Acer saccharum. The sequence continues at coordinate 48,322,606 of CM059869.1, read as the reverse complement.
TACTGTCGGAGTGCTGCTGAAATTTTGTTAAAATCATTGTCCCATTCTGGATTATAACTTGCTTTTGTTTGCTTGTGTATTACCCAGATATGGTAAGGATAGCTATCCAAGGAGGCCATGTTCCTTCGAATCCTAGCAGAAGAAGAGAGAAGAAACCGGTTGAGCAAACATTCGTAGGAAACTCGAAGTTTAAGGATAGGTTGAAGAACAACCGAAATTTCATTTTAGAGAGGGGAATAGCTGTGGAAGAATTTAGAGAGACTCCTATCCCTGTAATGCCAACATTACCCTAGCCCGTGAATTATATGCCAATATAGTGGACACACAATTCGCTTCACATGGTGTGGTTATGGTTAGAAAAGTGCCAGTGGTGGTTTCTGTTGAGAAGATCAATGAATATTATGGTCTGCCGCCACATGAGAGTATTGAGACAGCATGGCCAAGCAGGTACAAGTTAGGATGTGCACTTCGCAAAGAGGGCAGAGCTGGATGGAATGGGCAAAGATTACTGAGGGGTGATTTGCATCTGGACAGTGCCTTTTGGAACCTTTTATCTTGGCTTCACTTAAACCGACAAGTCATACTGGGGAGATTTTTAAGGAGGTATCTCAGGTATTGTATGCAATTAAAACGGAAAGATACTATGACGTTGCCAGCTTCATTAAGAAGGAGATCCGTGGTTGTGGGCAACAGGTGGGAACAAGTATAATCTTTCCTTGCTTGATTACAGCCATGTGTGCTGCGGCTGGTTTAGTGGTGGATGACGATGCCAGAGATGAAACAACAGAGCCTGACACTCCACTGTCACTGGCCACATGGAACACCCAGGCAAGCATACGTGGACTACCCACGATTGGTGAGTTCCCTGCACGTAAAAGGTGTCGGGATGAGGATAACATGAATGAGCCAGACCAGTAAATTTTGGAGCAGCAGGTGTAGGGAAAAATACCGTAGTACACGCAGCGGAAGCGAGACTAAAAATAGATTTAGTATGTTTTAAAATTTTTCCTTTTTATGAACCTTAACCCTTTAAATTAATTAACAATACATATAAAGTAACAAAAAGTATAATACCTTTTGTCGCGTGATCCGATTGACTTACGTTGCTGGTAATCCGTAAGATCTTCAATCCTAGCACGAACGTGAATCACCTAGGAGCGTGGTCTCCCTTTTCCTTGAATTGCGAACCTGAGAATGGACAAACAAACTTTCTTTTTCCTTTTGTTAGTCACAAAACAATCAAAAGACCACAAAGATTATTCCGGTCACTTTTGAGTTCTCAATCTAATGATCGAAACTCGCGTGAACCTAATTCGATGTCGTACACACAAGCTTATTGATGAACAAGCAAAGAGTGTACCATCAAAAGAATAATCTCTTCTCTCTTTTTTGTCTTGGCAGAATAATCAAACACTTTTCTATGAGTTGAGAAGAAGAAGAAAATTGATTCAGTAAACAACTTGGGGTGGCCGAACCCTATAAGGTCTATTATATAGGGTGGCTGAATTTCTTTTTCTTTTTACTTTAGGGTTGCCGAAATCTATAAGGTGTTGTATTAGGGTTGGCCGAATTTCATCATGTCACTTATATAGGGTGACCGAAATTCAACCCTAATTCTCATCAACTTTTTAGACTCCTAACCCTAATTTAACTCATAAGTATTTTTATTCTTTTATTGACTAAATAAAAAGACTTCTTATTTGATTAAATAAATAAACTTAATTATTTATTTTCTTATCAAACAAGTCTTTTACTTTTAGTATACTACTACCAATAGTATAATTCTAGGAAACATATTTCCTGATCAGAAAAAGATTTTGTTTCTTAATTAAATAATTAATTAATAAATTAATTAATTCTCATTTAATCAAACAATAAAATAAAATAATATTTTTGACTAATAATATAGCCTTGCCGCCCCACATGAAATATATGGGCCAAATATTATTTCCTTTATTTTATTTAATCCATTGGACTTTAAATAAAAAGCCCACATATGAACCAGACCCATTCTTACTAAAAGAAACAAGCCCATATGCCTTTCATTAATATATTAATATAATTGATCAGCCCATTAAACAAATAATGTGCAAATTATATTCTTAATATATTAAATGCAATTCTAGATGGACCCATAAATTGGTCCGGTATAATATATCAAGTGATCCATGCAAGTCCGTGTGGATTGAGAATCTTGGCGGGCTATCTAAATTTAAGCTTCAATAGACATAACTTAATCACAATCAACAAATGATTCACTTAGGTCCGATCCATTAATTTTAACTCATTCAACTAAAGAGCTAAAATTGAACTCTTAAATAAAGATAGAATAAGAAGATGTTCCTCATTCATACCCTAGACAATCATGTTGGAGATAGTGTATCCTCGTGATTAATATCAGTAATCGCCAAGAGTTCATACACCGCCTATAACTCTCTAAGTTACCATATTTACTCATATGACCACGTTTTGAACTTGGATATTTTGACTTGTCCAGAAGCCATGTTTTCAATAGACACTATCGAAAACTCAACGTTGAGATTTAATATCCAATTACCTCAAAACATCCATACGATGATATTATACTCTCATTTAATAAATGGAGCCACGACGTCCATATCTATAAATGAAGTCCTCTATCGATTAACAAATGAATATCACCAAACTATCGAGGATAGACTATGCTATATAATCGTACTCATTGATAACTCAAATGATATCACTTACAACCATAAGTCCATCATTTATCTCAGGATTAAGATAGACTCTCCGATTGTCCTGATATTGAAAAGACTATTATCTATTGACAGTTCTAGATAAAGCTTTTCATTGTGATCCAGTTCAATGCACCCAGTACACTAGATTCTTTTACTCGAAGACACTCCGATGATTTTAGACTCATCATATCTCATTTGATCCCACTCAAATGCTAGCAAAAGAATTCTACGACTTTAACAAGATAAAGGTGCCCAACCTTTAACTTAAGTTGTGAACATTATTCAAGACTAACTAAAGAATTGTGTCTACCTCATACATATCCAGATGTACGAACAATTCTTCTTTTTTCATAGTCTTTAGACCTTATGATTATTTACTTTGACAATTATAATATTAAACTATAAATGCTATAAGATTTGTTAAACTAGAAATCACTTTATTAATATGAAAAAGATTGCCAATTACAACATTACACTCTTGCTATTGAGCATAATCCTAACAGCAGGTTCATGATCCAGCTCAACACGCTTATAGAGATTTTATGCTTGGACCTCAGGCAGATTCAGGAGATGGGTCGTCACAGCAGAAACCTGAGTGGGTAGAGTACATGCTATCCACGATGAGGGGCTATATAAATACAGGGGTAGCAGGACTGAGGACTGAGGACTGAGATGATCTCACGCTTGCACACCATGCAGATCTCGATTGATGAGATCCGTCAGGCCATAGTCTGCCCAGCCCAGTCACAGCATGGAGGTGACAGATTTGGTCCTGGCCTGAGCCAGCAGCGAGAGGATGACTGCTATAGGCACTGTAGACGGACCTGAGTCTAAAGAAGGATATGTTTTTTTTTTAAATTTATTTTCTCTTTTATTTTCTCTTTTATTTTCTTTATTTTTCTTTCACTTTTAAATTGTGGTATTCAAGATTTACTTTGTGAATTTAGTTTATTATGATTGTTTTTGCTATTTTATTTTGTGTCATTATTGCTTTGCCTTGTCTTTATCTTATTTGTCATGTGCTTTAATTTCATACATTGAGGACAATGTTGGATTTAGGTTTGAGGGTGTGACAGTGTGTTTTTGAGTCAATTTTTGTTTTGTTTTTAGAGTCTATCATTCATGTGTCCTCCAAGACAAGATACTTCGATGTGTGCCTTAGAGATGATGTGCATTAATCAATGGGTTTTCACTAACATCTTGCCATTTAGGGTAATACATTGTATTTTTCAAAACTTATGACATGCTCTTGATATGATAATGGATAGGACGCTGAGTTGAATTGCCATGATTAATAGTGGAGACTACCCTTGTGAGTTCACTAAACCAAAAAGCGTACATAAAATGACATACTATGAGGGATTGTTTGTTTCTACTCTTTAAATACTCAATAGGTTCTTAGCATTAGATCTGATCTCTATAGGTTGTACATTGAGCATTATAGAACGATCATCATAAAAGATTTCGCATGTTGCATTTTGTTCTTGAGTAAGACGAACCAGTGGAAGTGATATAGACTATGTGTGCTTTAGCTACTTAAAAGGCCTTAAATACGTCTTACATGTATATGTAAGCTCCATAGCCCTGTTTGAAGCCAAACACTGATAGCCTTTTTTTCTTCACCACATTAATTGTAACCCAAATAAGTCAATGATATAGCCATTCCTTATAGCTTGGGATCATACTTTGAGAGAGTGAAGAGGATGTACTAGTTTTGCACGTAAGTGTGTGCGCAAATTGTTGCTAAAGTCAAGGAAACGAAGAGCTGCATTCAATCCAAAAGTTTTGAAGTTGAAAGTAATTCAATGATTGTAATCTCTGATTCAAAAAAAAAAAAAAAAAACACACACACACACACACAATGAATGGTGTGTTGATAGAATCTGAGAATAGAAGGTAAAGGGTGCAATAAAGTCAATGAAGATTACAAAGTTTGAATCTACTCAAAAGGAGTTGACAAAGGGAGAAAGGAGAACTCTGAGAAATTAAATAATAAGTGCTATCATTCCATTTGAAAAGGAGACCACGAGACTTGTGCTAAGCCAAAAAGGTAATAGAAGACTCTCATGGTATGATCCTAGGTTTTTGAATTCAAATTTTTCGTTCTTTCTTAACCTTCACCCAATGGCCCCATTTCAACCCGAATGAAGTCTATTTGATCTGCTGGTTATCCTTGCTATGATAGTAGAATTATGACTTGTGATTATCTTGTTCATAATGTTTGACTCTTTTCATGAGATCTTTTACTTCCATATCAAGCGTTCTTTCAATGATATATCTATATGCGATAATAATTTGAATTTTTCTTGTGCATAACTTCCAATCGCATATGCTTGATGAGTGTTTTTGCCTAGGTTCTGTGAGAACTAATGAGAGATATCTTGTGAGAATTAGAGTCGAGGCGAATTATATCTACGGCATTTTGATGATGTGTCCTAGAAGCAAGAATGTTTTGAGCTTGGGCTTTTCAATATAAATTGAGCAATGTATTCGGATTTGTGACTAAATATTAGTCTTTACTTATTGGCTTCTGCATTCATTATCTCAATATGGGCACATATGGTCGTATTTTGGATGACAGGTTGTCGTAGGATATGTTTGTGGGTGTCATAGCTGTAAACCCTCAAGAGATGAAACTCCTCATCTAGGGACACCTAGAGGTTTAAAGGCTTGTAGCATTCGCTCAATGGTATCGTGTTCCCTACGAAAGTGGCTTAGTTAGGATTTCTATTATCTGGTTTTGGTTTTTAGTTCTTGTTTTCTTAGTTTTTGCTCGAGGGCTAGTAAAAGATAGGTTTGGAGGTATTTGATCGGTCATTTATTATATATGTTTTTTATCACCGTTCCTCTAATCATTTGCTAGTTTCTCGAGTCTTTTAAGGGTTTAATCTGTGTGTTTAAGTATTTTCAGGTTATTGGATCCAATTGAGTTGTTTGAAGAATGTCAGGCAAAAAGGTGCTATTTAAGAGGATCTCAGGGGCTTTTTGGCAAAAGGCCAAATGCGTTGCCATTACCGCTCCTAATTTCAACAGCAATTCAGCAACGTTTTGAAGGACAGTCAAGACCGTTATCCCAACCACAGCCAATAGCGCTCTCAAAGCCACAGCATTACTTCGTCATAACGAGAAGACCGTTGCCTAAACCACTGCGGCTTTCGTAGCGGTAATCGCAGCGGTATGACAAGTCTATTAGCGCAAGGATTCTTTTCACGTCCAGGAATTGGAGATATATATATATATATATATATTGAGAAGATTTTAGGGTTAAGGGCCTCTCACACTCGCTCACCTTCCGAAACACAGACCATTCACTACACAACTCATCACACAATTCTATCATTCATCTTTACACATACAAGATTGGAAGACGAAGACGATTTTCATCATTGAAGATTGGAATAATTCGTTGAAGGCCACAATGAGTTTTATCTTTTCTATCTCTTGTCTTGTTATTTTCATGATGTGTAACTAACTCCATACTAGGGAATCAATGTGAACCTTTATGAATACTCTTTATTAGAATTGACTATATTTTCTTAATTCAAGTTTTAATTCATTCTATTCATCTTATGTCATAACTCTTTATTATTGCTCATGCCTGTTAATATGCTCGGTAGGAATCTAGGGTTGTGATAATTTAATGATTGAGTTTGAGTGTGTTACATCGCCACTCTTAATCACTTTTCAATTGAATGGGTAAAACTTATCATGTTTGTTAATATGCTCGTGCGTTTTGGTTCATTGTTCTTTAACTTGATGTGTGGTAAAGCTTATCATGCCTGTTAATATGCTCGTAAGTTAATCACACTTAATTTAAGAACGAACCCTTAACTTGATTAACATCTTTTATCAAAGTCAATTCAAAGCATTGAGTAAACGTAATTGGGGAGCATTGATGACCTAGTCCTCTCACCTCTTGATCACATTCACATATTCTTGTTAACTACTTCCTTAGATAATTCGGTTCTAAATCAATCAATCAATCAATCAAAATCTCTTGGATATTGTTAATTGCTTAGCTTTAATTGGAATTAGTTTAATTGATAATTCATTTTTCCTCGTGGGAATGATCCCTACTTGTCGCTGTACTTATCTCACGATTCGTGCACTTGCGAGTTAGGTTTTTATAACACGATTTTATCCATCAACTAACACTTTGAGCTATATTATTTATATATATATATATACGGTCCCGTTCCTATCAGTGCATCCTGATATAACTTTATCAGGATATTGAATGTGAGCCACTCATTTATAACAGTGATTTGACAAATGCATACATACCAAGTCAAAGTATGTAAAACGAGTGGCTCACATTCAATATCCTTATATAATTCTATCAGTGCGCACTGATAGAATAATTTCCGTATATATATATATATATATATATAACGAGTGGCTCACATTCAATATCCTTATATAATTCTATCAGTGCGCACTGATAGGATAATTTCCGTATATATATATATATATGTATGTATGTATCTTTTGGTGTTGATCGAACATCTATTGAATTTATTTAAAATAGATAACCCAAGTTGGGTCTTGGAGATAGTTTGGTGAAATTAACAGTCTTACGGACAACTCGGAAGTAATTAATCATGAGGGGTTTTTACACGACCATAGTCGCAGCATAGAAAGTCACAGACTTGCCAATTCATTTTCACTTAAGGATATGCTAGAGATGGTCGGTGGATTGGTGACGAATCCGTCACCAAAGCAGCAGAAACAATCTGCCACATCTTCGAAGGGGACCTGGAATCCATTACCCGAATCAGATGAGGAGTGGCCGCTGAAAAGTACATCTGTTGAAAAATTAAGCCATGAATGGAATACGGAGGAAGATGATAATGTACTTGATGAGAATGTCTACTCTTCGGTTGAGTTTACGTTGATTAGGACGCTGGAAGAGAAATCGGAACCGTCGAATGCTTTACCCTCTGATGCTCTTAGCTCTGATGTAAGTGAGTTGTCATTACCACATACAACATGGGATGATGTGGTTAATGAAAAAACCACTTCCCATATCATTTGGTTTGAAATTTGGGCTAAAATTTTGGAATGTTTGGCATTAGTGCTCTCAAAATAATCTTTAAAATTATGTATCAAATATGTATGGGTTGTGTTGGAGCTTAGATATGCCCTCGATACACGATTCATTACCCTCCTAGAAGTGTCTGTTGTAATACTCGAAATTTGGTTCTGGAAGGAGAGAAAAAGGAATAAATGTTTATGGAAATATTGAAGTAAATAAGAGACAAATAAAAAGAGATGACTTGTAATAAAGCGATTTATTAGTTTCTTTTTTAGTATAGAATTAGGGTTACTAACAGATTGAACTATATATATATATATATATATATATGTATGTATGTATGTATGTATCTTTGGGGTTGTGGTAAAATTTGGTGTTGATCGAACATGTAATGAATTTATTAAAAATAGATAACCCAAGCTGGGTCTTGGAGATAGTTTGGTGAAATTAACAGTCTTACGAACAGCTCGAAAGTAATCATGGTGGTCGATCATCAGGGGTTTTGGCACCACCATAGTCACTGAATAGAAAGTCATAGACTTGCCAATTCAATTTCACTTGAGGATATGCTAGAGATGGTCGGCGGATTGGTGATAAATCCGTCACTAAAGCAACAGCAGCAATCCGCCCTATCTTCGAAGGGGACCTAGAGTCCATTGCCCAAATCAGATGAGGAGTGGTCACTGAGAAGTACATCAACTGAAAAATCAAGACATGAATGGAAGTCGGAGGAAGATGATAATATACTTGATGAGGAGGTCTACTCTTCGGTTGAGTTTACGTTGATTAGGACGCCGAAAGAGAAATCAGAATCGTTAGATACTTTGCCCTCCAAGGCTGTGATGCTCTTGGCTTCGATGTACATGATGAGGAAGTCTACTCTCTAGTTGAGTTTACATTGATTTGGACGCCGGAAGAGAAATCAGAACCGTCGGATGCTTTGCCCTATGATGCTCTTGGCTACGCTGTACTTGATGAGGAGGTCTACTCTCCAGTTGAGTTTACGTTGATTAGGATGTCAGAGGAGAAATCGGAACCGCCGAATGCTTTGCCCTCTGATGCTCTTGGCTCCGCTGATGCTGCAGACAGAAGAAAAGGAAATAAGAAAGGGAAAGGGAAGAAGAAGAAGAACAGGAATTGATTCATTATTTTTGCGTATAAAAATATTCTTATATAGTGGTTTAAAGTATATAGGGAAAATTGCACAAACTTACCCTAACGTTTCCCATTATGGCATAATATTCAACTAATGTCTTTAATTGCACAAACAACCCCTCATGTTAGTCAACTTTGGTTAAAGATAACCATTGACCATTTTTTGTTTTGAAAGCCCAAAATTGCCCCTGCACTTTATTACAAAAAAAATCTTAATTGCCCTTTGTTTAAAACATTATCTACTTTAAATTATTAGAATATAAAAAATAAACACTAAACATAATCCTTTTTAAATAAAAAAATTCAAAAATAATATATTAAAAACAAAACAATTAAAGAAAACGTTATTTTGAGAAAATACAATTTAATAATATATTAAAAACAAAACAAAAAAAACGTTATTTTGAGAAAATATAATTTAAAATTATGCAAGTCCGATATGAATAGTGGTAATGTGTTACATATTTTTTATATATTTTTTTTGTTTTTATTATATTATTTTTATTTTTATTTTTATTTAAAAAGGATTATGTTTAGTATTCTAAACACAAATATAAATAAAATCATCAAGAGTTTGAAATAAAAATATAATCATTTGTCATAATAAAATACAGTAGCATCGAAAATTTGTTCAATGTTCATCTCTATAAGACAAAATAATTTGACTCAATATAAATTACGTATTATATTTTGATTCAAAAATAAAAAAAATAAATACTAAACATAATCCTTTTTAAATAAAAAAAATGTTTTAAATTTCAAAAATACGTAGCACATTACCACTATTCATATTGGACTTGCATAATTTTAAATTATATTTTCTCAAGATAACATTTTTTTTTTTTGTTTTTTTTAATATATTATTAAATTGTATTTGCTCAAATTAACGTTTTCTTAAATTGTTTTGTTTTTAATATATTATTTTTGAATTTTTTTTGATTTAAAAAGGATTATGTTTAGTATTTATTTTTTATATTCTAATAATTTAAAGTAGATAATGTTTTAAATAAAGAGCAATTAAGATTTTTTTGTAATAAAGTGCAGGGGCAATTTTGGGCTTTCAAAAAAAATAATGGTCAATGATTATCTTTAACCGAAGTTGACTAATAGGAGGGGTTGTTTGTACAATTAAATGCATTAGTTGAATATTATGCCATAATGGGAAACGTTAAGGTAAGTTTGTGCAATTTTCCCAAGTATATATAATCAATCCTTATATAGTAAATATATAAAAATTAACTCTTGGTAGACCTGCAGTTAAACTTTTAGGTTAGTGTTATTTTCATGTATAATTTTCTAGATACAAAGAGCCCTTGATTGTGATCGGTTCTCAATTTTATAGGTGCATGTTTCACATGAAGGCCAATAGCAATTTGATATATATATTTTTAAATTGCACTATTCTTGTTGATAAATCATTTTATCAAGGCTTTCTCTATTCATACATGTTGTTTTCAATGGAAGTTGCACTGCAGGTTGTCCTTATCAATATTGCTTGCTATATTAAATTTGACATTTTTCAAAAAATGGAGTAGTGTACATTTGAAAAAGAAAACGGAATGTTGTAACATGCCCCAATATCACCTCAAACTATTTTGTAACTAAATTTTCCTACTAATAATGTCATCTCTAGTTGATAATTATTTCAAATGAAGCACCGATCCGGATATGATACAACATATGGCCATAGGCTTTTTCCATAAATGTAGGATACATTTACGTTGGGGATATTTATATTAGAAATATCTATAACTTTAATGTTGCAACTTTAATTAATAACTTTCTCTCAAAAGAGTAATGATATACAACCCAATTAATGTGGTTAAGTGAGTTGTCATTACCACACACAACATGAGATGATGTGGTTAATGAAAAAACCATTTCCCACATCTTTGAAATTTGGGCTAAATTTTTGGATTGTTTGGCATTAGTGCTCTCAAAATATTCTTCAAAATTATGTATCAAATATGTATGGGTTGTGTTGGAGCTCCAACATGACCCCAATACACAATTCATTGCCCTCCTAGAAGTGTCCGTTGTAATACCCGAAATTTGGTTTTGGAAGGAAAAAAAGGAATACAGGTTTATGGAAATATTAAAGTAAACAAGAGACAAATAAAAAGAGATGACTTGTAATAAAGTGATTTATTAGTTTCATTTTTAGTATAGAATTAGGGTTACTAACACTTTGAGCTATATTATATATATATATATATATATATATATATATGTATGTATCTTTTGGGTTGTGGTAAAATTTGGTGTTGATCGAACATCTATTGAATTGATTTAAAATAGATAACCCAAGTTGGGTCTTAGAGATAGTTTGGTGAAATTAGCAGTCTTACGGACAACTCGGAAGTAATCATGGTGGTCGATCATGAGGGGTTTTTGCACGACCATAGTCGCTGCATAGAAAGTCACAGACTTGCCAATTCATTTTAACTTGAGAATATGCTAGAGATGGTCGACGGATTGGTGATGAATCCGTCACCAAAGCAGCAGCAACAATCCGCCGCATCTTCGAAGGAGACCTGGAGTCCATTGCTCGAATCAAAAGAGGAGTGGCAGCTGAGAAGTACATCAGTCGAAAAATCAAGCCATGAATGGAAGTCGGAGGAAAATGATAATGTACTTGATAAGGAGGTCTACTCTCCAGTTGAGTTTACATTGATTAGGACACCGGAGGAGAAATCAGAACCGCCGGATGCTTTGCCCTCTTATGCTCTTGGCTCTGCTGTACTTGATAAGGAGGTCTACTCTCTGGTTGAGTTTACACTAAAATGGATGCTTGAGGAGAAATCGGAACCGCCAGATGTTTTACCCTCTGATGCTTTTGGTTTTTACATGACCATAGTCGCTGCATAGAAAGTCACAGACTTGCCAATTCATTTTAACTTAAGGATATGCTAGAGATGGTCGGTGGATTGGTGACGAATCCGTCACCAAAGTAGCAGCATCAATTCGCTGCATCTTCGAAGGAGACCTGAAGTCCATTGCCCGAATCAGAAGAGGTGTGGCAGCTGAGAAGTACATCAGTTGAAAAATCAAGTCATGAATGGAAGTCGGAGGAAGATAATAATGTACTTGATGAGGAGGTCTACTCTATGGTTGAATTTACATTGATTAGAACACTGGAGGAGAAATCAGAACCGCCGGATGCTTTGCCCTCTTATGCTCTTGGCTCTGCTGTACTTGATAAGGAGGTCTACTCTCTGGTTGAGTTTACGCTAAAATGGACGCTTGAGGAGAAATCAGAATCGCTAGATGTTTTACCCTCTGATGCTCTTGGTTTTTACATGACCATAGTCGCTGCATAGAAAGTCACAGACTTGCCAATTCAATTTAACTTAAGGATATGCTAGAGATGGTCGGCGGATTGGTGATGAATCTGTCACCAATGCAATAGCAGTAAATCCGCCACATCTTCGAAGGAGACCTGGAGTCCATTGCCTGAATCAGAAGAGAAGTGGCTGCTGAGAAGTACATCAGTTGAAAAATCAAGCCATGAATAGAATTTGGAGGAAAATGTTAATGTACTTGATGAGAAGGTCTACCCTCTAGTTGAGTTTACATTGATTAGGATGCCAGAGGAGAAATCAGAACCGCCGGATACTTTGCCCTCTTATGCTCTTGGCTCCAATGTACTTGATAAGGAGGTGTACTCTCCTGTTGAGTTTACGCTGATTTGGATGCTTGAGGAGAAATCGGAATCGCCGGATGTTTTGTCCTCTGTTGCTCTTGGTTTTTGCACGACCATAGTCGTTGCATAGAAAGTCACAGACTTGTCAATTCATTTTAACTTGAGGATATGCTAGAGATGGTCGACGGATTGGTGATGAATCCGTCACTAATGCAGCAACAGCAATCCGTCGCATCTTCGATGGAGACCTGGAGTCTGTTGCCTGAATCAAAAGAGGAGTGGCAGCTGAGAAGTATATCAGTTGAAAAATCAAGCCATGAATGGAAGTTAGAGGAAGATGATAATGTATTTGATGAGGAGGTCTACTCTCCGTTTGAGTTTACATTAATTAGGACGCCGAAGGAGAAACCAGAACCGTCGAATGCTTTGCCCTCTTATGCTCTTGGCTCCGCTGTACTTGAAAAAGAGGTCTACTCTCCGATTGAGTTTACGCTGATTTGGACACTAGAACAGAAATCAGAACTGCTGGATGTTTTTCCCTTTGATGCTCTTGGTTTTTGCACGACCATAGTCGCTGCATAGAAAGTCACATAATTGCCAATTCATTTTAACTTGAGGATATACTAGAGATGGTCGGCAGATTGGTGACGAATCTGTCACCAATGCAATAGCAGCAAATCCGCCACATCTTCGAAGGAGACCTAGAGTACATTGCCTGAATTAGAAAAGAAGTGGCCGCTGAGAAGTGCATCAGTTGAAAAATCAAGCCGTGAATAGAAGTCGGAGGAAGATGTTAATATACTTGATGAGAAGGTTTACCCTCTAGTTGAGTTTACATTGATTAGGACGCCAGAGGAGAAATCAGAACCGCCGAATACTTTGCCCTCTTATACTCTTGGCTCCGATGTACTTGATAAGGAGGTCTACTCTCCTATTGAGTTTACGATAATTTGGATGCCTAATGAGAAATTGGAATCGCCGGATGTTTTGTCCTCTGATGCTCTTGGTTTTTGCACGACCATAGTCGTTGCATAGAAAGTCATAGACTTGCCAATTCATTTTAACTTGAGGATATGCTAGAGATGGTCGACGGATTGGTGATGAATCCGTCACTAATGCAGCAGCAGCAATCCGTCGCATCTTCGATGGAGACCTAGAGTCCGTTGCCCGAATCAAAAGAGGAGTGGCAGCTGAGAAGTACTTCAGTTGAAAAATCAAGCCATGAATGGAAGTCGGAGGAAGATGATAATGTATTTGATGAGAAGGTCTACTCTCCGATTGAGTTTACATTAATTAGGATGCCGGAGGAGAAATCAGAACTGCCGGATGTTTTGCCCTTTGATGCTCTTGGTTTTTGCACGACCATAGTCTCTGCATAGAAAGTCACAGACTTGCCAATTCATTTTAACTTGAGGATATGCTAGAGATGGTCGGCGGATTGGTGACGAATCCGTCACTAATGCAACAGTAGCAATCCGTCGCATCTTCGAATGAGACCTGGAGTCCATTGCCCGAATTAAAAGAGGAGTAGCAGTTGAGAAGTACATCAGTTGAAAAATCAAGCCATGAATGGAAGTCGGAGGAATATGATAATGTACTTGATGAAGAGGTCTACTTTACTGTTGAGTTTACATTGATTAGGACGCCAGAGGAGAAATCAGAACCGCCGGATGCTTTACCCTCTTATGCTCTTGGCTTCGATGTACTTGATAAGGAGGTCTACTCTCCGGTTGGGTTTACGCTGATTTGAACGCCTGAGGAGAAATCAAAACCGCCGGATGTTTTGCCCTCTGATGCTCTTGGTTTTTGCACGACCATTGTCACTGCATAGAAATTCACAGACTTGCCAATTCATTTTAACTTGAGGATATGCTAGGGATGGTCGGTGGATTGGTGACGAATCCGTCACCAAAGCAGCAGCAATAGCAACAATCCACCGCATCTTCGAAGGAGACCTGGTGCCCATTGCCTGAATCAGAAGAGGAGTGGTAGCTGAGAAGTACATCAGTTGAAAAATTAAGCCATGAATGGAAGTCGGAGGAAGATGATAATGTACTTGATGAGGAGGTCTACTCTCCGATTGAGTTTACATTGATTAAGGCGCCGGAGGAGAAATCAGAATTGCCGGATGCTTTGCCCTTTTATACTCTTGGCTCCGATGTACTTGATAAGGAGGTCTACTCTCCGGTTGAGTTTACGCTGATTTGGATGCCTGAGCAGAAATTGAAACTGCTAGATGTTTTGCCCTTTGATGCTCTTGGTTTTTGCACAACCATAGTCGCTACATAGAAAGTCACAAACTTGCCAATTCATTTTAACTTGAGGATATGCTAGAGATGGTCAGCGGATTGGTGACAAATCCATCACCAATGTAGCATTAGCAATCCGCCGCATCTTCGAATGAGACCTAGAGTCCATTGCCCGAATCAAAAGAGGAATGGTAGCTGAGAAGTACATCAGTTGAAAAATCAAGCCATGAATGGAAGTCGAAGGAAGATGATAATATACTTGATGAGGAGGTTTACTCTCCGGTTGAGTTTACATTGATTAGGACACTAGAGGAGAAATCAGAATTGTCGGATGCTTTACCCTCTTATGCTCTTGGCTCCGATGTACTTGATAAGGAGGTTACTCTTCGGTTGAGTTTACGCTTATTTGGACGCCTGAGGACAAATTGGAACCGCCGGATGTTTTGCCCTCTGATGCTTTTGGTTTTTGCACGACCATAGTCGCTCCATGGAAAGTCATAGACTTGCCAATTCATTTTAACTTGAGGATATGCTAGTGATGGTCAGCAGATTGGTGACAAATCCGTCACCAAAGCAGCAGCAGCAGCAATCCGCCGCATCTTCAAAGAAGACCTGGAGTCCATTGCCCGAATCAGAAGAGGAGTGGCAGTTGAGAAGTACATCACTTGAAAAATCAAGCCATGAATGGAAGTCGGAGGAAGATGATAATGTACTTGATGAGGAGGTCTACTCTCCGGTTGAGTTTACATTGATTAGGACGCTAGAGGAGAAATCAGAACCGCCGGATGCTTTGCCTTCTTATGCTCTTGGCTCCGCTGTACTTGATAAGGAGGTCTACTCTTCGGTTGAGTTTATGTTGATTAGGATGTCAGACGAGAAATCGGAATCGCCGGATGCTTTTCCCTCTAATGCTCTTAGCTCCGTTGATGTTGAGGAAAGAATAAAAGGAAAGAAGAAAGGGAAAGGGAAGAACAAGAACAAGAACAAGAATTGATTCATTGTTTTTGCGTATATAAATATTCTTATATTGTAGTTTAAACTATATATAATCAATCCTTATATTGTAAATATATAAAAATTGACTCTTGGTAGACCTGCAGTTAAACTTTTAGGTTAGTGTTATTTTCATGTATAATTTTCTGGATACAAAGAGCCTTTGATTGTGATCGGTTCTCAAGTTTATAGATGCATGTTTCACATTAAGGCCAATAGTAATTTGGTATATATATTGTTAAATTGCACTATTCTTGTTCTTTTTATCAAGTCTTTCTCTATTCGTACATGCTGTTTTCAATGGAAGTTGCACCGTAGGTTGTCTTTGTCAATATTGCTTGCCGTATTAAATTTGACATTTTTCAAAAAATGGAGTAGTATACATTTGAAAAAGAAAACAGAACTTGGTAACATGCCCCAATATCTCCTCAAACTATTTTGTAACTAAATTTTCCTACTAATATTGTCATCTATAGTTGATAATCATTTCAAAGGAAGCATCGATTCGGATGTGATAGGACATATGGCCGTAGGATTTTTCCAAAAATGTAAGATACAGTTAGGTTGGGGATATATATATTAGAAATATCAAACTTCAAAGGTCACGACTCACAAAAAGGCTAACAGTACCCTTCTCTAATAATTTCTCATTTAATGTCTATCTCCACCATCATTAATTAGCCTTTCTTCATGGTCCATTCCATGAGCTGACTTGTAATCCAATCTTTTAGATAAAGCCAGAGAGGTTTGCTTGTACAAGTACAACGTAACTTCTGGTCATGACTCATGTGTCAATTTTATAAGAAAAAAAAACTCATGGAAGCAATCTATGATATTCAAAGTTTACCAATTAAAAATGGATATATACATCTTCTTCTGGATTCCTCCAATCATTCAATTTTAAGATCCATTATATGATATGATACCCCATAACCATAATTAAATATATACAAATATTTACATTTGAATCTTGTAAATCTTTTTGTTGAATTCTACAAATTTAAGGTCTCTAAAATGTTTCTATCAAATTTTTGAAATCGGACAACAGTTAAGTAAGAGGTCCGCTGATAAAAATGTTCGTTAAGTAAAAACGTTTATTTAATATTGTTGTTGTAAAAATAAAAATCATCAGATGAGACTCATCAATCTTATCCAAAACCCATAAGAAAAAAAGTAAAAAGAAAAACAATATCTACTATTCTACTGACGTTGAAAGCCGCGCCAAAGAGACTTCAACTGCCAATGATCCACCCACTCATAATCCGCCACATTGACAACTACCCACAACGCCACATCACCTCCTCCAGTCTATTCCGTTTAAACAAACCAAACCGTCTCGATTTAGTTTCGCTTCCAAAATCAACCAAGAAAATGGAGTCACAATCGAGATCAACATCACACAATCAAACGGTT
This sequence comes from Acer saccharum, assembly GCA_030490815.1. Taxonomy (NCBI): domain Eukaryota; kingdom Viridiplantae; phylum Streptophyta; class Magnoliopsida; order Sapindales; family Sapindaceae; genus Acer; species Acer saccharum. The sequence goes on along the minus strand of CM059869.1, from coordinate 48,305,401 downwards.
GATGATGATTCAAGACTCATCACCACCGCCACCACCAGGCGCATCCAACGGCTGACCCTCCACCTGAACCCAAACCCACCACCGCCAGAGGAGGAGCTCCTCCAGAGGCTGTCATGTGGGAGCAGAGCAAAGCTGGAGGTGGACAAAACAGCGCTTTCAATATACATGAAAGGGAAGTACAGCGAGATTCAAGATAGGGTTTTTGAATTCTTCAACTCTCGGCCTGACTTACAGACCCCAGTTGGGATTCCGAAAGATGAGCACAGAGAGCTCTGCTGGAAGCAGCTTCTTGGGCTGGTCAGGGAGGCTGGTGTCAGGCCTTTTCTATGCGTCGCCGATGATCCTGGCAAGTACTTCGCCATTGTTGAAGCTGCTGGGAGTGTTGACATGTCGCTTGGGGTCAAGTTGGGAGTCCAGTACAGGTGATTGTGTTTTTTATTGATTTCCTTTTTGTGTTTTCAGTTTGGTTACTTGTTGTTCAAGCATTGAATTCGCCTAGAGAATTATCATTAACCTGTGTTATTAGGGCATGTAGTAATACTTTCAAGAATAGATTTTTTTTTTTTTTTTTTTTTTAATCGAATTCTTTTATGTCAAGGATTACTTTTTGATGTGTGTAGTGTACTGAAGTTGAAAATAATTTGTGGGCTGATGGACATGAAGTGTTGTGTGGATAAATATATAGATAGGGGGTTGTGACTTGTGTGTTTGTGGAAATGGGTGTGTGAATTTTTGAAAATCGGGGGCGGTGTTTGGAATGCGATTGATTTTGTTTGGTTGGAATTGGGTAATTCTGCTTGTGGGTGGTTTGGTTATTCGGCAGTTTACAATGATTTCGAATAGGTGTTGTGGCCAACGATGCCATGTTCAGGAAAGCGAAATCTTCTTTGCTTATTTGTGATTCTTTAAATCAGATAGCGTGTCTGTCTGTGCATTATTTAGCGAAAACCTATACCCTAAACACCTTCCTTGCCACACTGACTTTATGATTCTTAATGCAGTCTTTGGGGAGGTTCTGTGCTTAATTTAGGAACTAAAAAGCACAAGGACAAGTATTATGATGGTATTGATAATTTGGACTATCCGGGTTGTTTTGCAATGACAGAACTCCATCATGGTAAGCTACTGCATCTTCAAAATTTTCGCTGCTTAACTCTTGCCTGCGTTCTGCTATTAGCTCATTGCATCTGTTTGTGTAGTGTTCTTAATATTCTTTCAAATTTCATTCTGGATATGAGCTCATTTCATTGCATCTATTTCATTCTGCGTTCAGTGAAAGCTCATTTCATTGCATTTATTGTTTTGGGATATCAGGGAACATTTGGCTAAGTTGGTGAAAAATTTCTGAAAAGTGAAAGCTAAACAATACACATCTTAATCGCCTAATCTGTACCGGCAGTGGTTATTGGTTGATTCCAATCATTGATATTTTGCTTTCACTGAACATTTCTTAGGTCTTCTTTTTTTACAAATTTCTTGCACTGTTTTAGATATGCATATCTGAACTGAATTGTTGATATTTGTGCTTAAAGGCTCAAACGTCCAAGGCCTCCAAACAGTTGCAACATTTGATCCCCTTACAGATGAATTTATAATCGACACACCAAATGATGGAGCTATCAAATGGTGGATTGGCAATGCGGCAGTTCACGGCAAATTTGCCACTGTTTTTGCCAAGCTGATGTTGCCAACTCTTGATGCAAAAGGAGTCTCTGATATGGGTGTCCATGCCTTCATTGTTCCTATTAGAGATATGAAGACTCACCAGACTCTTCCAGGAATTGAAATACATGACTGTGGCCACAAGGTTGGTCTGAATGGGGTGGACAATGGAGCATTGAGATTCCGCTCAGTGAGAATCCCCCGAGATAATCTTCTTAATCGATTTGGGGATGTCTCCCGGGATGGAAAATACACAAGTAGCCTTCCAACAATTAGTAAACGATTTGCTGCCACTTTAGGGGAACTTGTAGGTGGGAGGGTTGGCCTTGCATATTCTTCAGTTGGTGTCCTCAAGATTGCTGTCACAATTGCCACTCGATATTCTTTATTGCGACAGCAATTTGGTCCTCCCAAGCAGCCCGAAGTCAGTATTCTCGATTATCAGTCTCAGCAACACAAGCTCATGCCAATGCTGGCGTCAACTTATGCATTTTATTTTGCCACTAAACATTTGGTGGAGCAATATTCAGAGATGAAAAAAACTCACGATGAGCAGCTTGTTGCAGATGTCCATGCACTTTCAGCGGGCCTTAAGTCTTATGTGACTTCTTATACAGCAAAGTCGTTGAGTGTATGCAGGGAAGCTTGTGGAGGTCATGGTTATGCTGCTGTCAACCGATTTGGTAGCCTGAGGAATGATCATGACATTTTTCAGACTTTTGAGGGGGACAACACAGTGCTTTTACAACAGGTTATGAACTAATTTCTTTCTATCACATCCATGCTTTGCTTGAATTTTATGATACTGTATTTACTGTAACTCCATTTCTTCATGTTGTATAAAGGGTGACAGTTCCCGAATTCATGTTAGGAAGGGATTAACCAGCCATGAGTTTGCCTACTGTCGTGTCAAGTGTATTAGGTCATCCTGCTTCATCACTGCTCTAAATCATCTTTAGGTTCACACCTGTAAGGAACAGTGCAAAAATGTTTCATTATTCTCAATTTCATTCATATTGTGAGATCATGTATAATGTGTTGTAGATATCTCATCGTGAAACTCTGCAAACCTGTTCAAATGAGGTCAATTCAATGTGGACTGGAAAGGTGCAGACCTTTATCTAAATCTTCATTTAGCGAAAGGAAAATTTGGTTTGTTCGGATTTGTTTTTCTACATCCAGTCATAGAAAAATGAAAAGAGAAATCATCCATAATGAAACTTTGGTTGTATAGCGTTAACCTAGTAGATAACATCAACCGTCCAAAAGTTTTAAATTGTTTGTGGAAGGGTGAAACTCGGTTCATTTGACAAGATACATTATAGGCGTTTGAGATTTACATGTAAACATTATTAATGGTTGTTTCTCTTTTGGATCCAAGCAAGATCTGAAGTTATTGCTTCTGATGCAGGTAGCAGCTGATCTTTTGAAACGGTACAAGGAGAAGTTTCAAGGTGGGACATTTGCTGTTACATGGAATTACTTGAGAGAATCCATGAACACATATCTTTCTCAGCCAAATCCTGTAACTGTCCGATGGGAAGGCGAAGATCATTTAAGAGATCCTAAATTCCAGTTAGATGCCTTTAGAGTGAGTATTATCTCCTTGGTTTTGTGATTTAAAACACCTCGGTTCTGGTTTAATTGATACAACTTCTTTTTTGTTTCAGTACCGAACATCTCGACTGCTTCAAAGCGTTGTAGTGCGACTTCGCAAGCACTCTAAAACTCTGGGGGGATTTGGTGCATGGAATAGATGCTTAAATCATCTTCTCACACTTGCAGAATCTCACATTGAGACTGTCATCCTTGCGAAATTTATAGAAGGCGTGCAGAAGTAATTCCTAAACATGGAACCAACAGTTATCTTTTCTTTGATCCTTGATCTTTTATATTGCTTTGTGATTTTCTAATCTCTAATTTGGCCTTGGATCAGCTGTCCTGATCCGAGTAGTCGAGCTGCGCTGAAACTTGTCTGTGATCTTTATGCATTGAATCGGATATGGAATGACATTGGAACCTACCGCAATGTCGATTATGTTGCCCCTAACAAAGCTAAGGTATGCATTAACCTAAAGTAATAAATTAATTACAATATTAGTGTTTGTTTCCTGGAAAAATTCATTTACGTTATTTTTGTGCAGGCAATTCACAAGCTTACAGAGTACTTGAGTTTCCAAGTGAGAAATATTGCTGGGGAACTTGTGGATGCTTTTGATCTTCCAGATCATGTTACAAGGGCCCCAATCGCCATGAAATCAGAGGCATACTCTCAGTACACACATTATGTTGGATTCTGATACACATCTAGAACACATACCACTTTTGTTTTCCATTTTTTTCAGATTAAAAGGGGAAACTTTTATAATATAAAAATATCATTGATTGATCTATATTTATCAACAATTATTGGACCAAACTAGGGAAAATAAAATTTCATTTGATATCAATCAATCTCATCAAAGTGATAAAGGATTCCCAGTTAAGTACAAACCCTAATTGAAAATGGCAAAGCAAGAGCACCTAGAGATATAGCATCTTCACTCTTCCAATGTAATGTTTTCATATCAAAAGCTATTTGCAACTTTTTTGAAGTTAATTACAAATATCTATTTCCAATCAGACTTAAAAAGATTTTCATATTGAGAATTAATTACATTACTTCTAAAATCTACCTGGCCTGATATTCGAATACGCGGCTTGGGCAACTTCACTTTTCTGTCTAATATCCTCGTACGTTTTGAGTGAAACCTCGGAGAATTTGTTCAGTCGATCAAGAACCTTTGCCAGACTTGAATGTATGCAGCTTAAGTTGGATGAAACATCATTTTTCTGATCATCATCTTTGGTCTCGGATTCTCCATTGTTTGCATCATCTAATTTCAGATTCTTCTGTAGGTATTCTGCCTGGTGCTCCATTAAGTAGTGCAGATCGGATAAGAAAGTCTTGATGTCATTACTAAGTTCCTCGGATGGCAAATCTTTGAGCCCAGCTGACCAATCACGACATAGAACAAATATAGGCGGGGCCAGTACTCGACGAGGGGAAAATGGTCTCCTGCTCCTGGAACGTTCTTTCGGATGCAAAATGCAATTTTGCAAGTAACTGTTGAGAGCTTCCACGTAAGATGTGAGGCTGTTGACCCAGTCTGCAAAACTTAAGCCAAAGATTTCAACCTCTTCTTGGAGCTGAACCAGAACCTGTTTACGTGTATCTCCCTGAGGAGTTCCCGTTGAGCTCCTCGAGTGATATGCTAGTGAAATGGTGATGTACTGTGTATGGTGGCATTCAAGCATCGCCTTCCACATCCTCGTTAACCTGCATAAGCCTAGTGGTCATAAATCCAATCGTGCTAATACATATAGAATTTGTTCTAGAAGAAAAAAGATCCGTACCCTTGTATTAGTTCTAGAAGTTGTGGCTGCAATTCTTCATCTCTCATTCTTTCAATTCGCCTGGATATGGAATCAACAGACTGAAGTGCCACTCTGATTCGCGAGTAAAGATCCTTTACCACCGCCCGGGTTTTGTCGATTACTTGAGCACTATGATCCTTTGCAAACTGGTGTCTAAGATGGTTACACTTTCGATCGTACACCTTCCTGATAGATTCACTAGCCTAGAAAGGACAACAATACTAGCATGTCAAAGTACGAACAGTGAATGAACTAAGACAACTGATCAATTAAGTGGTCTTAGACTTCTATAATCAACAAGATTGAACTTCTTGTGAATCAAACATTTCTGTCATACACAATTACATCATTCGGGTGATTTATATTCATGAGATGAATACTAGAGTTGACAGGGACATGAACCGATTCAGCTGAATCTCATTTAAGCAATCTTCACTCACTCAATTTACCAAAAACCTACATATAAATCCCTATTCCATATTGATGGAAACAGAATGAATATAGAGAAAAACAGTTCTCCCTTAATTACAACTCGTTGCAGTTCAAGAAAATCCTTGACTTCAATTGTAATATCCTGAAAATGGGTCAAACCATCCTTGGCCGCAATTGATTTGGGTCCAGTCCAAATGGTTACTTAACTCATCTTAAATTTAAGTCTTACCAACAATAATTTGGGCCATAAGTCTTTTAGAAAATAAATTGTACCAAAATTCATAATAATTGCGGCCTATGGTTTGACCCATTTTCAAGATATTACATTAGTACTATAAAACATATAAATTAATATTACACTAGCAACTAGCATACCCATCTATTGGTATTTATATTCAATGGGAAAACAAAGTTGCTTTTTATTGAATAAGATTCAACCATGAGTGTGTGCATGCATGCTTGTGATTGTTTGTCATGGATCATTGCAATGTAACAATCATGAATGCACCCAAAGCACAGTTGATTATGAGTGAAACCTTCTTTCACAAAACACGAAAATCCTTGCATCATTAAGAGATTTTTTATTCTAAAAATTAGAAAACAGATTCAACCAAATACCTTTACTTCATCATATAGTTTTAATTCCCATGCATAGAGTCTCTCCAAGGTGGAGGAATGACTTCCAGCAATCATGCAGAATTCTTCAACAAAATCACTTCCACTGTCGCTTGCATCATCTTTTGTGACCAGTGGATTCCTTGATGAGGACGATCTTGACGATGTTGTTCGCTTCCAAGTAATGACCTTTGTAGCCTGTTGCATAGGATCTACAGAAACATCAAGAAAGCTTACATTAAGACAAGATGGTTGTCTAAATGTCATGAACCAATCATCACTCAATCAAAATCAATCTCACAATCAAAGCAAAATTGCCTGCTAAGTCTCCAATTTAAACAGTCATCAATATATATCTCTTCTCATGCAACGGCTATAACATCTTGCTATACCTTGAAGAGATAGTCAGAATAGAACAGAATTCCCAGTGTTCAACTCACCCAAAACATTGTTCGATTGAATAGATTAAGTGCCTTAAGAGTACAAAAGTATAACAAAGTCACACAACAGAGTGTTCCCAACTATTTCAAAATCAACATTCATACCCAAAGCTCTTAAAATGTACTAGTTTATCAACCATTAACAATAAAATAATTGACTTTTCAGAATCCTATACAAACTAAAACTTACCATGAGAAACTGGTGCAGTCGTTCCACGGCAGCAAACAAGTCGGAAAGCTGCTAAAACATCTGGGCCAGATGACGTCCCTACAAGCAAGGAATTACCATAATAGAAGTTAGCAGATGGAAATTCATTAAGATATATTAAGGGGACAGTTGATTCGGAATCTAAATGTAATTTTATGTTTTCATAAATACAACTATTAATATTAGTTCCAAAATCTATAACCAAGGAAAAATTGTTTATTTTTTTCCGTCTTAATTGGAATGGTACCAAATAATTTCCCACAACTTGATATTGAATTCTAATTTGTGAAAAATTACAGCTACTTTTAATCACAAATCAAATGCAAGCTCCCTAACCCAAAGAATGGTACAGATGGAATTTCTATGTCAATGAAACAAATAAAAAATCATAACCAACCCACAGGTATAAGTGGTAAGATGACTGCATCAACCAAAACTGATTACCTTTTAATTCAGAAAAGCCAACCCTGATTTGGTTTGCCTCAAGCATCCGCGATACTTCCCTGCCCGATTCAGATGCTCTAAAGAAACGATGCTCTATATCCTTTATGCTTGAAAGAAAATCTTTAGCTCTATGTGTAATGAACTCCGAAGGATCCTCCCTTTCTGGACACAAATCTTTCTCCGACAAAGTCTTCTCCCTCTTTGAACTTGATTGCTCAAGAGAAACATTTCCCATTGGAGTTCCCACTGATCCATTACCATTTTGCTCCATAGATCGACCAGACACTGATCTATCAACCTTTTCGAAAGCTTTCTCCCGCAGTTCAGGCCTTAAAGTTCTTTCACCACTTTCACCATTCCCATCTAAACCAACCTTTCCCCATTTTCCATCCACCCCATTATCATCAATTCCTTCGCTTTGAAACTTTCTCCATTCTCTCATATCCACAGAATCCGAATCCAACCCACTATTATGTCCCACAAACCTAAAGCTCTCACTTTCATCGACAGGGTCAAAATAGTCCCAGGAACCTGACTCAAAAGGAGGTGGCGGTGGTGGCAGCACAGGCATTGCCAGCGACTCCTCCAAAAAACCACTAACGCCGCTATTTGCATTCATACTAACAGTCACAGCAGCACTCTTAGCAGTTCTCATATAGTTCAAAATCGCCATAGGCGACGAGATGGTAATGTGCTTAGTAGGACTAGGGCTCTCTTCATTTTGCAATGGTGAATCAGACACATCATTGATTTGTGATGGGGATGGTGATGGGTATGATGAGTGTGATGGTGTTTTGTCAAGCTCAGTGGCTGAGGTTGTTGAAAGAGAAGACTCCATCAAGACCTCAGCCTCTGCGTACCGTCTCAAAGCAATGCCAATGTTTTTAAGAGATTGAATGTAAGATACATGAGCAGCTGCAAAAGCATACCTTGAATCAATCGCTTGTTTGATGAATCTCCTCCTCGCTTTGCACAACCGCAAAGCTTCATTTTTGTCATTTTTGGAGTTTGTCAAACCCATTTTCAGACAACCAATGTTAAGACTCAGTTCATGAAACTCATGAAATCAAGTTCATTTCCTGCAGCAACCAAATAGAATCTATTAAACCAGAAATTTCACTAAAAATTGAACCAACCCATTTCATGGAACACACAATTTTTTTCACTCCACAAAAATTTGACTGAAAAATGAACAACCCACTTCACAAAACGAACCCCATTATGGAATCTTAAGAAGAAAACACCTTGAAAGTACTAAAAACCACACAAAACCAAGAACCAAAAAACCCTCTTTAAACCCTAACCTTGAAATTTGGAAACAGAGGAAAAACAGAACAGAACAGCTCTCTTTTTAAAGTGCTAAAAAGCGAAAGATGGGCATTTAAATTCTACACGAAACGTAAAACCCGTTTGAAGAGAGTTTGATTAGAACAAAAACCTTGATAAAAACGGTACCTTTTTCTTTTCTTTGACACAACACATGAACACAAGTATCTCTGGAAAATACAAAGAGCAGATAGCATAGAGCAGAGAAAAACAGAGGTCTATAGTGTAGTAGCTTTCAAGAGAGAAAGAGAGAGCAGAAGTTTGCAGCCATTAACGTAGGCCTGAAAGGGACTGATTATAAGCAAATGAATAGAAGGAAAAAAACATATATTCTGAAATGTAATGGCTTCCAAAAAGGATTGCCTGGAATGAATTTTTTTTATTTTTTTTATTTTTTCCAGAAAATGCAGTGAGACTGTGAGAGAGCAAAAATTGAAATGTTGAAGAAACAGAAGAGGAAACCAAAAGAAATAGGACAGAGAGAGTAGTGTTGTATGTGTGAGAGGGAGAGAGAAAAAGGACCTGCCTCGTTCTCTGTGTCTCAGTGTATCTGTGTATGTGATTTATTTTTCCACTTTGATTCATTCCAGTTCATCAAACCAAAATGTTGAAAAGAATGGAATTTCTGTGGTTAGTCCAGCTGTACTTGATGTACAAATCAGTAATTTTATCTGCCGATAAATGACGTTCATTCAGTCCGATGATATCCGACTTCGAGTAGTCGTTTTTTTTTTTAAATATTACAATAATTTAGGGTTTTATGGAAGAAAGGGAGAGACTAACAAAAATATTATTTGTGAGTGTGAGGGGTTTTATCATTGAATCAACCTTATATTATTTCGAGTAGTCGTTTCTTGTTCAGACAAAATTAGTGTTTAAAACCATATTTGCAACACCACAGTCCAGTACGGTTCGATTTGTATGCTAATCATCTTCTTGGTTTCATCCAATCGCATCTAATCTTATCGATCGGAAAAATACACAAATGATGTGAATTTATCTAATTACATCTAATCTTTTTATTTAATAGCATGTGTTTACTTGACTAATGTGGTTTATCACACGTAGCACCTATTGTTTAGGCAAACACAAAAAGTGAGTGGTGTGTACTGTGATTTCATCCAATTTGATCTATCAAGTATTGAATGAACAAATACTCCATAATATAGAACAACATGTATTGATTCGGCGGACTGATTAAATGATATGATTTTATTTAATCACAAAAAGTAAACATATATTGACCATAGATTACATGTGTCAGCAGGAATGCCTGTTGTTATTGGAAATGATGAAGGTCAGATTGACAAAAATGCCCCTAGGTTTCCTGGAGCGGCTCTCTACCCTCTACCTTTAAATCTGGTTTTTGGGAAATTGGATTCTCTTTTCAACAAAATTTTAAAACAAATTAATTCAAAATTGTTTATTTCCCTCTAAAAAATTAAAAAAAAAATAAAAAAAAACAAATCAAATTCAGAGGAAATTCTGGCTAATTTTGTCTGATTAATGGTGATTGGTGGATAGTGGATACAATGTCACCTCAAATCCTTATTATTATTATTATTATTATTATTATTATTTTATTTTATTTTATTTTTTTTTATAATACAACTGCCAAGACTGATGAGATTTGAGCTCTGTAAGCGCAGCTCGGATTGTAGCTCCCACAACGGGGAGACGGAAGCTCCCAGAATCGGGAGAGAACACCCACACTTGAGATTTCATGGCCAAGGTGGGACAAGGAAAATTTACACAAATATATGCACACTTTTGGCGTTGAACCCTGGTGGCGAAGGCTTGCTCGGGGGCGTTCAGCCACATTGGCAAGAGGCCAAGTGTCAAATCCTTATTATTCTGTTTATCAACATGAACCCATTAATAATTTGAAATCTTTAAAATAAAAAATTTTAAAAAATTAATAATTCGAAATCCGAATCTTTTTCCTTTTCCTTTCTCTGAACTTAAACAAATCACTCAATATTCAAGTACACATACACTCACTTGTATATAGATATAAATAAATAAAGGGATATTATCATTTGAGTCCCTATATTTTTTTGAATTATCTGTTTTTTACTCACGTATTCATTTTTCAGTGGATTGGTCCATATGTTTTAAAAAACCACTCAATTTCGTCCTTATGTGAATCAACCATTAGTTAAATTAAACGGTTCTAAGGGTATTTTTATCTTTAAACACTGATATACCACGTGTTAACACACAAATAAATACAAAATGTAAAAATAAAAAATAAAAAAAATAATAATTTCTCAAGCTAAGAAAACAAAAAAGTTAAATATTAGGAGATTAATCCAGCTAAAAATATTTAAATTAAAAAACAAAACAAAAAACAAAAAACAGAGATGGAAATCAATCCAGCTATAGATCTCCATGGAAGAGGCTCGAGCCTCCTCCAGTTTGTGATGGACCCGTGAAACAGGTTTTTCGTGGCGATTTTAGGCTTCGACTGGATCCATCTTTGGTTTTTTGTGTTTTTGTTTTTGTTTTGAGTTTGGGATTTTATATTTGGTAGATGTGTCTATATTTGTGGTGATTTTTGATATTTGGTGGATATGTTTGATATATGTGGTGATGTTTGATTTTGGTGATGTTGTTTGAAGAAATGATATAATTAAAAATAAGAAGAAGACGAAGTCGTGTGTTTCATTGTTTTTGTTTTGGGTCTCTTGAAATTGAAGCAAAATTGAAGTGGGAAGCGGTATGTGTTTGACTTGATTGGATTGGGATTGTGTTTGACACTGGAATATGGCCAGAACGACGTAGTTTCTCGGATTTGAACATCGGTCCAGTTCCTTCGAAGTGTAAAGGCGTGTGTCAGACCGGAGTCAAATTCACAGCGAAGAATTGTAATAAGAAGATAATTGGAGACGCAGACGGGCACGTGGTGATTCGCTTTATGGTGGGTGGTGATTGAAGCTTAGGTTTGATTTGGGTGGTTGTGGGTTTTGTTATGAAGTTTGGGGAGGTTGGAATTTTACATGGGTTTCTGGGTTTCTAAGTATTATCACAATTAATTTTTGAAATCTTCGATCTACCCTTCCATGGGTTTTTGGGTTTTTCAAAATCAGATAGATGAGGACATTGATTTTTAAAAAAAAAAAAATCCCTTGGATTTTGTTCGAATTTTTGATTTTTTTAAGTTGATTGGTTCATGGTTTGGAAGTTAGAAATCTGATGAAGTTAACTTGAATTTTGATGAGGTTTATTTTTAATTCTAGAATAAATTTTGTAGTTCACTTGTTCAAGAACTCGGACAAATTTGGTGAATGATGATGATGATAATGAATGGTGATGGCAATGGTGGTGGAAGAGAGGGATGAGTTTTGGTAAATTTTATTATTTTATTTTATTTTTTAAAAGGAACTAAATGGTCAGGTCAGAGGTAGAGACGTCATTTTACTTTTTCTATGACCGTTGACCATCAATAATCTGGTCAAAGAGACCAAATTGAGTGGTTTTTTAAAATATATGGACCAATCTAGTGAAAAATGGATAAGTGAGTAAAAAACAGATAATTCAAAAAAACATAGGTACTCAAATGATAATATCCCATTAGTTAGAGCATCTCCAATGCAAATATGCATTTGGAGAAAATTGACTGTCACATATGATAGATAGTTAAAAAGTTAGAAAAAGTCTCTCCAATGTAATTATCTAACTTCAATATAGAAATGATGTGGTAAAAAAAAAGTTCGAAAATATGGAGTTGAGTTTCTAATTCTAGAAACTCTCCTAGAAATACTGACTAGGATTTCTAACTCTCTCCATCAATAATATTAGAGCTCATTTAATTGTAAAATAAAAGAAGAAAGAGACTGAAATAATTGTTTTATTATGATTAGTCATAAAATGTATGCATATTTGATTTTAGATAATTGCATTGGAGATGTGAATATGCATTTCTCTAAAAAAAAAAAAAATTCTTTTCAAAAGTTGGTTCATAATAAATAGAAATGCTGATGTGTCACTATTTAGAAATTCAAAAATGCATATTTCATATTTGCATTGGAGATACTCTAAAGATGGAGAGCATTAAATATTACACTAAATTGGTGTAAAAAGAAAATCTTTTAAGGATATTCTTACACCAATTTTTTTTCCCACTCCAATGAATCCAACACCAATTTAGTATAAAAAAGCATCTCTACAAGAATATTCTCTCAATAAAACTTTATACAATACTAATTAGTGTATGTTTGGTATGACTTTTGAAAGGATCAAAAACACTTTTTTAATGTTAGAAGTTATTTTGAAGTTTTTTTTTTAGTTGTTTGGCAAAACTCAAAACAACTGTTTTAATATATGAATTGTCTTAATTACCCTTTAAAAAAGCCATTTTATGTCTACTTGAAAAGCCCAAAATTTGGGTTTCTCCAAGAAGCTTTTTTGAGTTTTTTTAAAACATATGAATTGTTTCAACTACCCTTTATAAATTTTAGATATTCCACCATAACTCTTTCTTTATAAATAAATTGTCAACACTTTTTTTGTAATTCACTCAACTAAAAGCTATTTCTAAAATTACATTGTCAACACTTTTTTTGTAATTTACACAACCAAAAGCCTTTTTTTGTTAGAAGCCCTACTCATTAGAAGCTCTACTACAAAAAGATCTACTCTAGAAGCTCAAATTGAAAAGTCATACCAAACACACTAATTAATTTTGTGTAAGCTAATTAATTTCTGTTAGTTAACTTACACAAAATTAATTAATTTTTTTGGCATAAAAAATATTATTCTTAAATAATTAATTACATAATATATATATATATATATATATATATATATATATATAGTTAATCACACAATTTTACCATAAATTTTTCTCCATAAAATTTTTCAACTTATTTATCCAACTAATTTTCACTTAATTATTTCAACTAATTTTTTTTCACATTAATTTTTTCTCATCTAATTTTTTTTTTCCATCTAATTTTCTCATATAATTTCTAAATGGTTCATTGAAGTTATTGTTATCGAGTTTTTTATTTTATATTTTTTATTTTTTTATTGTTAAGTTATGTTGTTATTTGCTTTGTTTTAGAGTTTTTTTTTTTTTTTTGTCATGTATTTTTTTTATGTATTTTGTCATGTATTTTTTTTTTGAATTATTTTGTCATGTATTTTTTTAAGTATTTTGTCATTTATTTAATTGCACTAAATTAAGTTAATATAAAAATTTACCATTAGTTAAATGCATAATTAAGTAAAATAAATAATTTAAATATATATATTAATATTTGTGTCATTTTAAACATCTCAACAAAATCTTTCCAACAGTATAATTTTTGGAATAAATATTGTTATAAATAAGCATAGGAGGGTTAAATTAGGAATTATAATAAATATAAAATATTTATTGACAATTTAATAAAAGAAATAATAATAAAATATATTGGTGTGGTGTAACACTATTCACCAACACCAACATTTTGTATTGGAAATTATAATTTGGTATTGCATTGGAGCTCATCTCTACACAAAACTGGTTTTTTTACATCAAATTGGTGTCCCATTGTAGATGGCCTTATAATTCACACATTTTTTTGCTCTAATAAAGTCGCATGTTATAGTAATCCTATTGCAAAGCATCATTGTCTCATAAAATATCATGGTAATGGCATTGTTTGTATAAGGCCAACTCTAATGTGACACCAAATTGATGCAAATTGGTGCAATAGCAACCAAATTGCAACTCCCAAAGCCAGATATTTAATGTAATGAACCAAATATTTTTCTTATTTTCTAATTATTTTTTAGGGTCAGTGATATCTAGAGCTACTAATTTGGTGAGGCAGTCCCTAAATGGCCATTAATTTTTCCAAATAGCTCAAATTAGCCATTCAATGATCAATTGTTGCCACTTTGCCCATTAATTGTTTGAAGTCCGTTTGCTTATGTCATAAACTGTTTGCTTATGTCATAACCTGTTAGAATCAAGGTTAAAATAGTAAAACAAGAAGGGGCAATATTTTAAAATCATCAAGTCACCATCTTAGGGCACAATTTGACAAAGATGTTCAAAACGTTTTTTCACGTTTTTTCACTTTTCATTTCAAGTCACTACTACGAAAAACGCAAAAGAAATCGGTTTATTTTTCATTTCATTTTTTGTGTGGTTTTGTGTTATGCTGAAGATATTTTTGTGTAAACTTTTTCCTTAAAACTGTATCTTTTGGCAAGGAAATAAATTTTTTCGTCAGCGTTGGGTTCTTCAATTTTTCGATACGAATCCAACAGTATAAAGAACATAAAATTCTAGGCGGTATTTTGAAAGTTATGATCAATTATTCAGTCAAAGGTCAGAAGCGACGCTCAATCCGCGAGTGAGGTGTGTTCATCGCTCTTTTTCCTTAAAACTGTATCTTTCGGCAAGTAAATAAATTTTTTCATCCATGTTGGGTTCTTCGATTTTTCAATACGAATCCAATGGTATAAAGAACGTAAAATTCTAGGTTGTATTTTGAAAGTTATGATCAATTATTCAGTCAAATGTTAGAAGCGACGCGCAATCCGCGAGTGAGGTGTGTTCATCGCTCTGTTTCCTTAAAATTGTATCTTTTGGCAAGGAAATAAATTTTTTTGTCCACTTTGAACTTTTTGATTTTTCGATACGAATCTAACGGTATAAAGAACGTAAAATTCTGGGCTGTATTTTGAAAGTTATGATCAATTATTCAGTCAAAGGTCATAAGCGACGCAAATCCGCGAGTGAGCTGTGTTCATCGCTCTTTTTCCTTAAAACTGTATCTTTTGGCAAGGAAATAAATTTTTTCATCCATGTTGGGTTCTTTGATTTTTCGATACGAATCCAATGGTATAAAGAATGTAAAATTCTGGTCGGTATTTGAAAAGTTATGATCAATTATTCAGTCAAAAGTCAGAAGCAATGCGAATCCATGAGTGAGCTGTGTTCATCGCTCATTTTCACACTTTTCCAAATCTATTTTTGGAATATTTTCTGAATGAAAAGTGTTTGTTTGCATGTCTACTTTCTTGTGTCAAAATTTGAGCAAATAACGTTGAGTATTTTTAGAGATGTGCACTTGAATCTGGACATAGGTAAGATTTGAATAGTTTGTAGAGATGGAAATAATGGCCTTTTTGGGACTCCACCCACTAATTAATGGTGTCTAGTGCTATTTTATTTTTTAGGAGTGCCATGTCATAGATAACGGCAGCTTTCTGTTAGATTTAACAGAATGGCTGCCAATGAACAATGTTTCGTCAAAATGGTGATTTGAGAACAATTTGAATAGTCGGTGGCCTTTTTGGGACTCTATCCACCAATTAATGGTGTCTGGTGCTATTTTCTCTATTTTTTATTAGTCGCATCATTACTTTATATTTTATAAAATTACTAATTTAACCATCTTATACTTAATTATAAAAATATTTATTCCAAAAAATATACCGTTGGAAAGATATGATATACATATTTAATTTATGGGTGCCGATATTGACACCCAAAAATATGATAAGCACACCCATATTTTAATAAAAAATTTAATTACAAAAATATCCAGTAGAAATTTACTAATAAGGACAAATACATTTAATTAAAAATAAAATAAATACTAAGTACACCCATTAATTACACCAATATCTTTAACTATATCATTTTATTAAAAAAAAAAAAAAAAAAAAAAAAAAAAAAAAAAAAAAAAAAAAAAAAAAAACCCTAATTCTATTAAGTATTAAAATCTCCTATTATCATGTAACAAAGTAATGGAAAAAGAATTTCCAAGTAACTCTAATCATATATACGTATTTCTTTATGTATTTATTTTTTTGTTATGTACTCTATCAATGCATGTGGAGTTTGTTACAGGTCTGGCCGCCTTTTTCCTGCGTTTCGACCAGCTGCAAGTCCTACATTTGTTCCAGCAGTGCACTCAAATTCGCACAAGAGGATATTGGAGATGAGAAACAAGGTTAGGCAGTAAATCGCAATCATTGTATGGAAATGGAACTGTGTATCAACATCCCCCATTAGAAGAAATTCATTTAGATAGATACATGTTTTGATTATTATTTCTAGGACACCAATCTTCCTAGTTGCCATTGGGAGCTCTCTTGTTTCTTTTTTCTCTCTTTATCTTTTTTTTTTTTTTTTTTTTTAGTTTATTTGTTTTGTAAATTAGTGAATAAGTAGTAGGAGTAGGAGTACGAGCCTTTCGGTGAGCATATGTTTGTCCTTAGGAAAAGGCGATAGACAAACTAAATGAGGCAATAGAGAATAAAATTAGATGTTCTAAGTTAGTGACACACATTTGCCGTCCAGTCATGCTCGCGATGTGCTATTGTTAAATTATTTTCACCGGACTGCTTTGATTATGGGTATTGAAGAACCATGTAATCTCTCTTAAATGTGTACACTATTTGTTTATTGATTATTCTTACTTGCATTTTTTTTTTTCAAGTTCCTTTGTATTTCTATTCCATGTACATGTAGAAATTAGTATGCGTATCATGGCAAATTCCAATGTGAATTATAGATGGAATACATCAAGTTGCTCAATAAATTGTTCAATAAAATTCTATTTGAAGTCAGCTAAGCATATTTATACAGGACCAGGATCCTCTCATCACTTCACCTCATCCTCACATTTTCCTCACCTTTTAAAAGCATGTGATTGGTTGTTAATAAAGTGTTAATCACATCTTAACCATTCATTCATTGCAATACTTATGTGTCATAAGATTAAGTGAGGTGAGGATGAGATGAGGTGAGGAGAGGATCCTTGTCCATTTATACAAACAAGAATATAAGGCTTAAGATTAAACAAAAACAATAGTAACTTAAGAATTTATCATTTGTGAAATTGGATGTATTAATAACTTAAGAGGGTTTATAAATAAATTGTTTTAAAATGAAAACATTCATTTAAATAAGGGTACTATTGGTATTAAGATGGGTGTTTATAGTAATGTTTTAATTTTAAATTTTAGACATGAGAGCTTCTCCTTACAATCCATTTTTTTCTTCTCACAATCCTTCTCTAAATACACTCCATTCTAAAATCCTAAATTTTAAAAAATTCTAAAGACAATCCATTTTGTCCCAAAATTATCCTTCTTGCCTTATATTATCCATCTTAAAAACCTAATTTTTTTTTTTTTTTTTTAAAAAACAACCATTTTAATTCAAAATTATTTGTTTTTTCAAACAAATGTATTTTTTTTACTAACAAATAGATTAATTCACAACTTAGGATGAAGATCATCCAAGCTATGTATATTATAGTCAGAATTATCAAACATTCGATAGAACATAATGATAAAAACACAGCTGAAAACAGTACCCAATACTACTAGTAGCTCATTCATCCTCCTAAGTCCTGATGTGCTGCCGAAATCAATGCAAATTATTTTAATGTAATAGCATCTGGTTCTTGTGTTAGAATGAAGTAATAATCTGTAATATAATTGAAATTTAAATTCTTCTCAGAATCAATACACTTTGGTCTACGCAGCCCATTTGTCTTGACTCCTGACATATATCTTGTGGTTTTTCACTATCTTCTTCGGCCACCATTTTTTCTTCCTTTACCTTACCATCTTTCTCAGTTAGGGTTTACATGGCAGGCAAAAAAATTATCTTTTTTTTTTTTTTTATATTATTGAATACTGAAATTGACAGGTTTTTTAATTATTATTTTTACTCCATTTGACACAATATTTTTGCTTATTGTTTGTTCATATAAAAATTCTGCAAAAATCAAAAATTAAAAAAAGAATTGTTTGTTTCTTGTTGTTAATCATTATCATAAGATATTTTGGGGTTTATAAAACATAAAAAGATTATAAAAAAAAAAAAGAAAAGAATAATATTGGAGTCTAGCAAAATTGTTTTGCAGTGTATTTATAATTTATTTGTCCTTTTTAGTAATTTGAATTTGGATAAAATTGTCATATAATAATAAAAAATGGAGTGTGGAAAGATATTTAGTGGATTGTCAACAGCATCCCTCTTTAGACATGAGTGTATTTATAAATATGGGTGTGTTTATCATATTTATGGGTGTCATTATCCGTACTCTTAATTTATTTAATTTACTTATTAATTAGACATTTATCTAAGATTAAACTTTTATAATAATTTAAAGATTTATTAGGAAAATATTATTTAAAGATGTTCTATTGGTGTAAAATTTGGTTTGGACCATTGGAGTGGGAAAACATTTGGTCTAAGAATATTCTCAAAAGATGCTCATTTTACACCGATTAGGTGTAAAAGTTGGTGCTCTCCATTGGAGATACTCTAAAAAAATAGTAAGAACTGTTTCGATTAACAAATGATAAACGTATGATAATCCATTGCTTATTCCATTGATTTTTTTTTAATAATATCTATCGGGACCTATCGAGATCAAACTTTATTGATAATATAGTTTGAATATATAATTCCATAATTGGAAGAGTTGACTCTCAACAATGGGAGAGTCTTCTCTAGTCTTCTCAACATTGATTTTTTAATTAAAGTTCAGTATATGATTTGTGGGTTATGGCTTGAGTCATTTTTATAATGGGAAGAGAATCTTGGGAAGCAAGAGTGGAGATTTATGGGGTCTGCTGAGGTGGAATGTTTATCGGAAGAAGTTATTAAAGATTGTGGACCTCGGAGATTTCTTCATTTTTAATGCCCACTGCTACGGTACTAGTACTGCCATCTTTTTCTTGCAAAATTTTATTGGTTCTTTATCAATTAACAGAGTCAAAAAGGAAGAAATGCAATTGCCACTTTAGCAGATAAGCCAAAGAAAGTGCTTAAAATATTTGATGAAAAGATGTTCAATTTTTTTTTATTTTTTATTTTATTTTTTATCAAAAATGGGTGGTGGTGAAACTTGTTGAATTGGTTGTGCACATGGTTAAAGGTGTGTGTGCTGTGCAGTATGATCGGTTTAATTGCGCATTTCCTATCGTGCCGTTTTGGATCAGAAGTTCAAATCTCATCAAACATATTTATTAAGTATGTGATCTAGTTTTATCTTCGATATCGTGGGATTAGATATTTGAGTTGCATATAGTGTTTGAATCCGGAAATTTTTGGACGTAAAAATCCCTTGATTGTAGGAGTAAATATTTGGACCACACATATAGTGTTTGAGTTCAATAATTTTTTAGTAGATTATGATCTATTCAAAAAAGAAATAGTAAGAAGGGAGTGGTGGGGTTATAAGCATTAGTTTCTGGTTCTTTTGGGTTGGTGAATGTTATTTTCATGTAGTTAATATTGTCATAAAAATTACAAAACATCCAAAAGTTCAATTGAAAATTAATACTCTATATGTTAATGCTATCCTTCTAATTAGTCATATTATCGTACATGATCGTATTATATTTTACAAATACAATTTAATGACTACTAGTTGTTTTGATAGAAAATGATTTACCTTTATTTCACCGGGTCTTTCTCTAATGCAACGGTGTTTAAACGTGTGGACCTTGCAAAACTCATATTGAATTACATAAATTTACTCTAAGTTTACAAAAAATAGTGTTATAACTATAGAGATGTAAAGACAACCTACATTAATTAACATGTGCATCGTAAACTGAATGTAAAAAAAATGTGTAATTTAAATTAATGCAGAGTTCCATCCCTAATACATTTTGACTTTACTAACCCTAATTTTCCTTAAAAAAAAAAAAAAAAAAAAAAAAATTGTTGATAAATTCATTGAAAGAGCCTTAGAAGTAAAGAAATTTGGTAGCTTTATGATATTTGGTGAAGCATCATGAAGTAACTATTCCTGGAAATATTATTTAATTAGGCCCCATGTTTTGCTTTTTATATTCGGTGGATCCAAAAAGCAATAAAATAAAGAAGAAAAAAAAAAAATGCAGATGATTCAAAATTATCCTATTTTTGGACTTTTTTCATAATTATTTTTGCAATAATAAAGTGTTAATTTTTTCTTTTCACTTTTTTTTTTCTTTTTACCTTTTACAATTTAGAATCATTTCTATTTAATTATTTCTATTTAATTGTGGGCTCTTTTAAAGGGAGCAGTTTGAAGACTTGAAGATTTTGCTTAATCATTAAATGAAGTTTCTAAATCTGATAATTTGGTTCACATTATCTCTCAATTATTGTAGTTAACTTGTGAAAGTTAAGGTATACTAAGTTATCATTATTATTGGGAAAATGTTAACTTTGGACCAAATGCACAAGTTAATAATGATTTTTATCGGTATAAATATAAATACAAATAAAAATTTAATTTTTCCAAGATATAAAAGTATGTCAGGTATAGCCCCCAAGGTCGTAGCTCAACTGGTAGACGGGCGAGTTTAGGACTTGGGCAAATAACTCTCAAATCAGTAGTTCGAATCCTATTAATGTCAAAAAGTTAAAAAAAAAAAAAAAATACATAGTCTAAATAGGTGGATAGATAGATACCGTCAAAAAAATAAAAAAGTATGTTACATATATTTTATTTTTATCTTAATTTAAACCATTACAAATTCTCCTTAACTTGCGCATGTATAAATAGATTAAAAGGACCCTTTATTTTAGTTTTTAAGTGTTATGATCATAATACACCGGTAAGTAGGTTGAAGTAAAATAAATCTGAACCAAGACAAAAGTAGATTAGTGGATGGAGACTTGAAAGATGCTCTTACCATGATTTGAGTTTTGGTATTGTAAATATTGTTTCACCTTTACCTATAAAATTGACTCAAATATTATTAGATTTAAAAAAAAAAAAAAAAAGTAAAAGTAAAACAAATTTATCGATTGAAATTTATAGAAAATTTTGAGAAATATATGTAAAGGATATCCATATCACTTATTGTTTTGTGGAAATTAATAAGCTCGGATCCAAAGTAAAAAAAGAAGAAGAAGTTTTAAATAACAAAGTTGTGGTTGATCCAGCCGTAAGTCACTCGTATTCACCTTATGAGGTTGCAGGTGAATAAGTTTATGGAAGTTTTCGTCTACATATATATATATTTATAGAAGAAAAGCACACTAATTTTTTTTTTTGAGTTTAGAAATAATTATAGATAGAATTGAAATTTTGTCTATAATAACACAAAATCTTAACCGACCAATTTGAATTGGGCTCAAAGCTTCCTGGAAAGCCCTAATTAGGCCCAAGCACCCCATAATCATTCAATTGGAATTTTAAACTACAGTTTGGAAATTTACCAATTTGGGCCTTTGTCAATACAATCAAAACATGACGAAGAGTTTTGATATCTAATTAAGATTTTGCATTTAGATTTGAGAGCATTTTTAAAGGGGACTATATGTGAAATTGAACTAAAACTGGAACAAATTTAATCATTTTTTTCTGCACTACTCTAATTTTCTTCTGAGCTATAGGTTACTGAGGATTGGACTTGAACATTTTCAACTTTGAAGAGTTTCTAAAATAAGGCAACGATAGACCAAACAAAAAAAAAAAATAACAGCTCAGTTGTATGTCCCTCATACTTACAACATGGGATTGTAGGTTCAAGTTGTGTCCCTATCTTAAACCTCATGATATTTCATTTTTAAAGACTTAAAATGACCTGCAAAAACATATGTTAAAGGAATCAAGAATAATTTAATATTAATAAAGATGATTTGAAGAGTGCGACTCTCATATATATTGAATTTCAGTTATGGTTTATAACAAGTCTTGAAATCGAATTTCACTCCATAACAAGAAGCAGATGAGGAGAGACCGCAAACGTGGGGTATTTAGTGGGGTATTTAGTGGTTTGGGTGGTTTTGGCGATGCTGTTGTGTTGAGTTTTGGGTAGTGTTCTGGCTTGTGCAGGTGTTGCTGTTGTGATTGAGTTTTGGGTAGTTTCTGGCTTCCTGTGTTGTGTTTTTAGTGGTTTTTGCTTTGTTTTCAGTTTTGCTTTGTCCCCTGCTTTTTGTCTAGTCTGCAGGTGGTTTGGTTTTGGTGTTTGTAAGGCTCTTGGTGGCTGTCTACTTTTTTAATAATATAAGCAGTTTCAAAAAAAAAAAAAAGTAAGACCGGTATCTTAATCTATGTTTATGTGTGTCTATATGAGCAGATGAAGGGAGATATGTTTCACATTTTGTGGTAATTTTATTGTCAAATCAAGCTTTACGACTTTTGTTGATGGGTGTTTCAGATTTTGCTGCTTATATTTAGCTCTACTTTGTTGGATTTCTGTGGAAAAATCTGAAATTTAGGGTTTATGTGAAGTGGGATTGTTCTAAACCTTGTTGGGTATTTTGTATGGTATTTATGTGTTCAGTAATTTGCCATATGAAATCAGATTAAATGATTATTTGTGTTGGATTTGGTGTTTGTTGAAGGATTTGAAGGAATTTGAGACAGCAAAACTGAACAGAACAAGTAATTTGGGTTCATGAATAAATCTTTGTTGTTAATAATATTTAGAATATATATTCGAGGGGTTATTGAGCCTGCTGTCATGAAGATGAAATGCTGATTATAGCTTGTCTTTTTGTTTGGCGCTTGGCCTTATGGCCTTTTATGATTTGCTATATTGTTGGTGTTTGATGTTTGATTTGCAAGGTGTGACCAAATCCCTTTGCATGTGCTTCTGAGTTGGTATTTTCAACGGCATTTTGGTTTTCTAACTACGTTCGGAATTCGCAACATCAACTAACAGCTATTGTGAATTCCCAACTTCTATTGGGAATTCCCAACTCTTGTTAGGAATTCCTAACAGAAGTTAAGAATTCCCAATAGGTGTCAGGAATTCCTAACACTAGTTGGGAATTCCTAACTGGTGTTAAGAATTCCTAACATTAGTTAGGAATTCCTAACACCAGTTAGGAATTCCTAACACCAGTTGGGAATTCTTAACACCAGTTGGGAATTCCCAACTAGTGTTAGGAATTCTTAGCACCAGTTAGGAATTCCTAACAGCTGTTGGGAATTCCTAACTGTCTGCCGTTTGGAATTCCCAACTGTCTGCCGTTTGGAATTCCCAATAGCAGTTAGGAACTCATAACAGCTGTTGGGAATTCCCAACAGCGTTTTGAATTCTGAACTATAGTAACAAATATCACCTTAAATTGCTTATTCGGTTAAAACATTTGTACTTATATTAATATTTTATGGTTTTATGTTATATTTCAGGATAATTAAATAGGAGAAGATGTAGAATTGTTATTAAAGGCTGCAGAACATTTCTCGAAGGTGGAATTGGGTCGTGTGTGGCACCTATATATTCATCAACAGTACATAAAACCAAAATGGTTTTTTATATTCTTCATAAAATAAATTTAAAGGGGAAATAGTTGGTTGTATTTAGTGGTTGTGATACAATGTGTTTTTGTTGGTTCGTGCAGGAGTACTTTGTCTGCTAATTTACCAACTATGCATGCTTGCTGCTTCACAGTCCAATTAATGAATCAGAAACAGAAATGTAATACATAAAATTTCATGGCTCAAATTGAATTTTAGGATTATAAATACAATTATTGACATGAAGTGTCATGAACCAAGTCATATATTGTGTATGTAGTACAGTATTTCATGGCTTAAAATTATGTATGAACTAAGTCATAAAATTATTTCATGGCTTAAATTCCTGTATGTAGTAGTATGCTAGGTAATAGTCCACGATAGGATATAGATCTTCGCACATGTGTATCCATCATCTTCATCTACATGCCATGCCACTCAAGGTTCCATAATGTTGAACATTAACTTAATTGCATAATGCTGAATATTAACAGTGTTAGGTTTTAAGTATATTTTTATATTGGGTTTTATCCATCATGCTAGGCAATTCAAGTTTCATCTTCACTATCCGAAAGAAGGCAGTCTTGTATTTGCTTCCTGTGAGTAGAAACATTGAACAAGATTAATGCTTACTATCGATCATAGAAATATATAAAGCTTTAAGGAATAAATGCATAGCAACAAATCAGACTTTATCCATGCAACCCACCTTTTAAATGCATAGGAAATTTATAATTAAATTCCTAAACAAATATTATAAATTCATGGTATATTAAATCTATAAAATATTATGAATCCAAACACTGTTTGGAAATTCCCAATAGGCGTTAGGAATTCCCAACAAGCGTTAGGAATTCCAAACGCCTGTTGGGAATTCCCAACAGTAGTTAGGAATTCCAAACGGCTGTTAGGAATTCCCAACAGGTGTTTGGAATTCCTAACGGGTGTTATGAAATTTCTAACGGGTGTTGAGAATTCCTAACGCTTGTTGGGAATTTCCAAACAGTGCTGGACACATTCCAAAAAAATTGTTTCAATTGTCTAGATTCAATACTATAATGTAAAATCAACCATAGCAACATCAAATTCAACCAAGACCCATGCTCTATTACATTCATGTAAGCTATTTTCACAAAAATAATGAACCCTAATACACAAATCTAAGTAAATAACACATTTTACAAATAAATAAACTAAAAATTTAGGTTGTGAAGTTTAAATTGACTACAACAACATCAAATTCAACCAAGACCCATGCTCTATTACATTCATGTAAGCTATTTTCACAAAAATAAAGAACCATAATACACAAATCTAAGTAAATAAGATATTTTAACAAGAAATAAACTCAAAATTTAAGGATAAACTTGAAATTGATCACAACAACATCAAATTCAATCAAGACCCATGCTTTATTATGTAAATGTAAACTATTTTCACAAAAATATTACACAAATTCAAGTAAATTGGAATTTCGGAGTGTAAAAGTTCAAAAAAAAAAAAAAAAAAAACTCACCTCAAAGCTTCAATGGAAGGAACCCTTGTGGAGTTGCTCAATGGTGGAGTTGCTTGTTTCTACTTGCTCAATGGTGGAGTTGCTTAATTTGTACTTGCAAAGGAAGAGAGAGCAAAAGAAAAAAAAAATTGAGAGGAAGAAGTGAAGAAAATAAGGAAATAATAGGTATAGAATGAGTTAAAGAGAAAAGTTAGTAAGTAAGGGTAAAATGGTACTTACGCATGAAAAAAGAGTTAGTTTTACAAGTTTTTCAAAAATGAGTTAGATTTCAATTCCAACCTCCCAAATGGGTTAGTTTTCAATAAAACCCAATAAATTGTCTAGGTCTCAAGATTCGATCATGATCAAGTACATTGTGAATTTTGAAGATCATGGAGGCAAGGCCCAAGGGATTCATATATGGGATCATCCCCGAGAAAGGGAAGCCGGTCACCTGTTCATCAGATATGCTTGTTAGAATTCATTGTGCACACAAAGTGATTTAGGGTTAGGGTTTATGGACAAGAACACAAGGAGTGACCATGAATCTGAGTTGGAGAGGACGCTCTTGCAAAGTGGCTCAATGTAGACACATCAATATGGGATGTTATAGAAATATGAATAAAATTGCTTTAGTACTACAATTACGATATAGAGTCTGTTCCCTCAATTAGAATTATATTATATTTCCTAGTTATATATGTTAGAATTATATTTCATAGTTATGTTATTATTCACAATGTAACTTTATATTCAGTATTTTTTTTTCAGGGAAAAAAAAAACACCCTTAGCTTATGCGATAAGAAATCTTAGTTTTTCGTGTTCTCTTTCGTTTTTTGTTTAGTATGAGATTATTTAACATGTTGTCAGAACTAAGGTTTTTTTAATATAAAATATCTAAAAACAAATATTTTTTTTAATATCTATATACGTACAATTATACATTTTCAATCGGTCAGAGATCTTATATGTGAAGTTCAATAAAATATGATATATGAATCTCATATTGAAAAAACACATATAATATATATATATATATATATAACAAGGTAATTAGGTTTAGATGTACATTAAAATCCGGATGTCCACACCCGAGAACTTTTAGTTTATGAACTTATGATAATATGTTTTTTTTTTCCCTTCAAGCTAGTTTCTCTTTGTCTATCAATAATATACATGTAAAAGAAAAACAAAATTGCTTTTATAGTAGATATGTATGATGCAATTAATTTCCTACTTCAATTTTTCGAGACCACTTGCTACATTCAAAATTATTAATACAGATGAAGTTTGTGATCTTAAATGATCAAAATGTACAAATTCTAAGCTGTTTTTTTTTTAGTTAGTACTCATAGAAGCTATGCCTCTGAGGTATGCAGTCATCATATTCAAGTCTTCTATTTGAACAAGAAAATCCTTTCCTCATGAACTTGTTATTGATCTGATTTCTTGTTGCTTCCATCTCCACCTCCACTGAAAACACTCCACAAACAGGTCTGTGATCAGAAAATCTTGATTCCCCACGAATGTACGATAGCTGTTCGATGCCATTGCCGCGCCATAGTATCCTGTCACACCTGAAATTGAACAAGCTCAAAAACATGAAATTTTAAAGCCATTATATAAGTAGTTGAATCTCAAAAGGGAAATAGAGGAAAGTATATACGTACCATGCCGGAGTTCGCCGTTTCTTCTTGGATTTTACAGTTTCTCCGGCGTAACAGTCTGAATTATGTGAGTACTTGTAGGTTGGAGCAAAGAAAATCCTTCCCTCCTTGAAACCATCAAAGATTTTTCCTGCTTCCCTCTCCATATTCAACTGTATATTATTCAATAAAAGTTACAAAAACGCAGAGGTCCAAAAGTTTTTAAAAAACGCAACTATTAGATGCACACGTCCATCATCTAAGATTAATTTTACAAAAAAGAAACAGAAGCTTAATCAAAATAATACAGATCTTAGTCATTGAATGTGTCCAACTGCGGATAATTCAAAATTCAGATGAATTATGAGACTGTTAGTTGTACGACCACCACACCACCAGGTCGTGGGTTTAAGTTGTGTCTTTCTTTCCAAAACTCCAAATTTATTGTATTGTAATTGTTCAAAAAATGAAAAAAATAAATAAAAAATCAACAAGTGGTTGTCCTCAATCATTAATTATAATAAATTTGTAGGTCTAATTGAATTAATGACAAACCTGATCTTTTTCAAGCAGGGAATCCCAATCATTATCCTCCAAGAGAAGTCTTGTTTCTTCGTAGCTTAGAGCCACCCTATAATTTAAATCTCCAAGCCAAATTACTCGGCTGCAATTTAAGGAAAAAATGACAAGAAATGAATAAATAAATAAAATTAAAAAAATGGGAGGGCAATTTTTGTCATAAATGATTATTTACTGAAAAAAAAAAACATACTCGTGATCAAGTATTTTCTCAGGGGCTCTTGGATTTGGAGTTTTGCAAATTTTGGGAAATTGAGTGCTCTTGAGGATCTCAACCACATCAGCATTCCTCTTGAGCTCATCACCCTCCTTCTCACCAGAAGCCAAGTGACTGCACACAAAGCAGAAGCTCGTTTTGTGCACTGACATGCTTATTGATATACATCCCTGCAAATCATTTATACAAAATCATATTTTCATGATATCAGGTTAGATGTAGACGGAATTCAGATGGTTCTAAAATTTGTCAGAAATCTCATATATATATATATATATTAAGAACGCTTTTGATAAATATTCATTATCGTAGGTCTCTGACGAATTTCAATAAGTTTTTTTTGATGAATTTCAAAATTATTGAAGTCTATTCGGATCTTGACTGGGTATTTAAAAGGAGACCAATGATATTAACTATAAATAAGATATAGACATGTTTGTACAGTTGTACTTACGATTAAAAGGTGAGAACCCTGTAGGGTTTTTTTTACCCACCAAATATCACATAGTTAGCGAAATGAGGTCTTGATTAGTTTAAATTTCATGTGAGCTTCTAAAAATGTAGACTCATTTTGGCTTATAGAGCCTAAAATAAACCCGTGTGAAACTATATGTTCAAAGCTAACTATATTTAACATTAGGTTGAATGTTTAAATTGATATCAAGTCGTCCACAAGTTCTCCAAAGGAGTTTGTGAGAACCCTGTCGGATTAGTGTGAACCACCGAATCCCACGTCTCTAGCGAGAGGGGTTCCGACTAGCTTAAATCCGAGTGTGAGAGAGAGAGAGAGTTCATTTTAGGAAGTTTCGAAAAAGGAGATTCAACACTAATTATAATTCAACTTACCTTGTTGCCTAAACAACCCATAATTCCTCTTCCAACGGAAGAGACTCTGAGATGAGCAATGTAAGGCACCAAGTCCTTCCGAGCCCATATCGTCAGGAATATTCCGACCATCTTCTTGCTCGAGATAAGCCCGTAACTCATCTGTTTGGGTGAACAGGTCGTCGATAGAGTATCTTCAGCATCGAAAAATAAGTCTTCGACATAACCATTTCGTTGTGGTTGAAGAGACTTGCTGTCAATTTTACTTGGATCACTCAGCTTTCGTACTCTCCGCTTTTCCCTGGAAATAAGCTCCAGAGGGCAATTGCAGGCCTTCAACAGGCTACCATCTGCCCTGTAAGTTTTGCTCAGGACTTTCAGAGAAGGCTTCTGGAAGAAATTCAGGCTTCCCGGAGACTTCGCTTCCTTGGAATTGTTGTTGCTGCTGTTTGAATTTCGCGAACCTGGACCCAAATCTGAACAAGAGTAGATTGAATCATTCTGTGGCCTGTTGAGTGCTTGGTTTATCAGGGCTAGCCATTTTGCTGCTGGTTCATTGTCTTCAATCACCAAGACATTTCCAGCACTCAGAGGAACAATTTCCTGAAACCTGAAATGAGAAAAAAAAAAAAAAAAAAAAAACTAGAATTAATCAGCCTTTGTAATTGAGATCTTCTATTGAGAAGATCTTTTTGCTGACCTCAATAGATCTTGTGACATGTATAATCAATTACTAAGATTTATTTCTTTTATTTTTTTCACTTTCATTATCTTTAAATATATAGTATTATCTTCAGTGTTTTAGGTTAACACAGCAAATGATCTGAATCCATTCAGAAAAAACCAATCTAAGGACACGAAAAATGTTGTCAGTTTGAGATACGTACCCACAAACATAAATGTCTGCACATCCCTCAACCTGGAGGAAATCTTCAAGGTTGAGATTATTACTGGGTGATTTTCCTCCAACATTCCAGGTTGCAACAAAAATCCTACAAGCCCAACCATGACATCCCTATTGTAAGATAATAATATTTAACATGAGCCTGATTCAAAATTAAACCAAAACAATCAATTCCATCAATTCTACTAAAAAAAAATCCTGACAATAAATTCCAACCTGAATCTTGGAATTTCACTTTCAGCCGGCGCCATGGAACGATCGAAATTTGACAAGTTCAGGCCTTCAATTCCAGGACTAGTCTGTCTATCTGGGAGTAGATAAGCAATCAACACCATGGTTTACTAAATTTTCCAAGCACAGAAGTCTAGAACTAACATATTTTTCAAATATTGGTAGGATTTTAGGGTCAATAAATTTTTTCTTCCTCCATTTAATTATAATTATTATTATATATATATCTGGGTAGTGACCAAAAACTCAATGTTGTTAGGTCAGCTACCAAAATCCTGCAAGAGATAAGAAGAAACTAGTTTCCTGTTCATTTAAATTACGTGGTTTGTCAATCAAATACTGACTCACCAAAAATATTTCAATAGTACATTCAGATTTTCAATAACCATATGATATAAATGCGTTTCGCTACAGTACGTCCCAGGGAATGGTAAAAAATTTGCGAGTTTGAACGTAAAATTTGAGACCTGAATTTATGTTGTTGATATTACAATTGCAAAGTTGAACATTAAATCAATGTAGTTTGAGTTCTGTGAAGGGATTGATTCAGTCTAAGAAATTTGCGAGATTGAACGTAAAATTTGAAGAATTTTATATTGTTGAACATTAAATATAAATTATATATAATGAAAAGTGACTAAATTATAAAATTTATTAGGATATATATCATTAATAATTCTCCATATAGTAAGGCATGAAAACTGTGGCTAATTAATTATTGTAACTAACCTGAGAAACTTTTCCTCATCATAGGAGAAGCCTCTATGAATGCTTTTCTTCGTGATTCCAGCTTTTTTCCAACATCTGCCAACCCGAATCCGAAAACGATGAATAAAAACAAAAAACCAAAGAAAAATCAAGAGAAAACATAAGATGCCAACAGAACCTCCTTCTCCATCTGATTTGAAGATATCATCATCTGAGCCTCTTCCACTTTTCTTTGAACTAAAAATCTTTGGAATAAAAAACTTTTTTTTTCCAAGCATGAAAAAGAAAAGAAGAAATTAGTAGTCAATATCAATTAAAAAAAAAACAATAAATAAGGAAAAAATAAAATACCTTCTTCTTCTTGTCATTTTTGACAGAATTATCATCAGGTGTGGTGGGGGTGCTGGTAGTGGTGCAATTGTCCTTATTTGTCATTTCCATGTTGGTATCCGATTTCGGACTCATTCATTAACTCAATCGAGAAATTTTGATTCAAGAAATATATATAATTCAAAAAAAAAAAAAGGAAAAAAAAAAGAAGAAGAGAAAATCAAAATTTCAACATTGTTTTCTAGTTAAAATATTGACAAGATCTGCTCTGAAATGAGACCAAACAAAAAGGAAGGAGAGAGAGAAAAAAAAAAAAAAAAAAATCTGGGTTCGCTGTGTGAATGAATTTGTATGGATTTTTTTATTATTTTTTTTCATTTTTGGTGATTTGTTTAATAGGATTAGAATTTGGCGCCAAGTCTTTCGGAGAAGTTGATGTGGTAGGAGAAAAAACCGTTAAAGTGACAGTTCACAAATTTGCTTCCTACATAAATTTACTTTAGCTTAACCTTGTGGTAGCCAAAAATGACCCATAGACCCAATGTATTAAAGCCCAAACTTTGTAATATAAGATTCTACCCAGGCCCATTATGTTGGGTCGACCCAACACAGATATCAGTAGCAGCAGAACTTGGTCTTTGAAGGACCAAGTCAAAACATGTGTCATGCTTGGTGGATAACTTGAAGAGAGAATCTCTCCAAATATCTCGCCTGATTTCCCAAATATCTGGCCCACGATCAAGCCATGATCAGGGACGTTGGAACTACATCTTCTACTATAAATAAGAGAGCTCCCTCACTTGAAAGCTCTCTGAATTCTCTCCTATCAAAAGCTTACTAAAAGCGTATTGAAACTCTGCTTACAAACATTCCAGCAACCGGAATTTGATCAGATTGACGATTACGGTCATAACAGAATATTGCTCAGCCCAAGCACACCTAAGGTTAAATAACTCAAACCCATCTTCGTTTTATTTGTATTATTTCTGTTCTAATTTTACTTGTAGGTTCAACAAGGCACCCGACCTAAGTCGATAGACATAATCTTGTAGGTTTAAACAAGGAGACGACTTCATTCATCCTACAAGTTCAAGCGAGTTGCCTTGGGCTTAACATAACCCGACCCGATTCACATAATGCGTAGTTAGACCACCTACAGTTTGGTGCCCACCGTGGGGCCCATTGCAACTATTTTTTGAACTTGATCAAGTCACTCGAGCAACCAGTCATGTCTTGAGGTGGAGCTATCCCAACCATTGAAGAGCAGATCGCTGCATTGACTGCCAAAATGACTGCAAACGCTGAGAAACTGCGAGTGCTTAAAGCAGAGAATGTAGTGATCCGAGCGACGAATGAGAAATTGTGAGCCTTGGTTGACGGAGTAGCACCTGATTAAGCGACGTTAGAACGTCCAGTCTTAGCTCCAAACGACGAACAGGTTGTCGATCGAATAGCTTCAAGAGCACTAGGCAACCCCATCAGACCAGATATAAATACAGGGGACCAGCAGAATCAGTCGACGCCTCAAATAGCTCGAGTCGAAATCGACCTCAATAATATGCCAATCCGGAATGAGATACCGAACGAGCAAGATCCAGTAATGGATCCACATCCCGACAACGTCAACAGGACAACCGCATCACTTCAATTGACACTTGGATTGGTAAAACCCGGATCTGATTTACCATTGTCTGCTAATTTGGAATTTTCTCACAGGTTTGCAAAAATGGAGGCGCTTATTCAAAGAATTCCTAGAGTTCCAACTCCAATAAAGAAAAGTACAGCTAACAGCTTCGCCGACTCACCATTTGTCGACGCGATCGCTCTCACCGAAATGCCCAGAAAATTCAACTTTCCAAACATGAAGTAGTACGAAGGGACAATAGATCCGGACGACCATATATCACAATACAAACAAAGGATATTCACTGCCACAATTCCACGTGACCTGAGAGAAGCGTGCATGTGCAAAGCCTTCGAGTCTAGCCTCAGTGGCCCTACTTTACAATGGTATACTAATTTACCTAACAATTCTATCAATTCTTTTGCGCAGCTGACAGATACATTCGTGGAGCAATTTGCAAGCAGCCGCAAGCTAGAGAAGCAGTTGGACGACCTGTATATAGTTACGTAAAGACCTGGCGAAAATTTGAGAACTTATGTCGGACGCTTCAACAGAGAGAAAGTACAGATCCCACATTACAATCAAGCGACCGCCATCTACGCCTTCAGGAAAGGCCTTAGGTTTGATTCCGACTTATATAAAGAACTTACTAAATATCCATGTAGGACAATGGAAGACGTACTGGTAAAAGCATGGGCCCAAATCAAATGGGAGGAAGATGAAGCAAATTTCATTGGAAAAGCCAACAGTAGTTATGGAAGTCGATGAAACGATCGAGTCAACAGAAGGTCTAATGACAGAAGGTCAGAACCTTATCCAACGAGCGACAGAAGGAATACTTAGTCGCGACACGAGGGTTCCAGTGAGAGAAATTCCTACGGGTGTGCCAACTCAAGGTCGAATCGACCACGGGTGGAAGCACCAGAGTATAACCTTAGCATCAAACCAGTCGACCTCGTAGCAGTAATGAAGGAAATGGGAAAAATAGTCAAGTGGCCATGAAAGATGAATGCACTCCCTGAACATCGAGACGCGAGACTTTGATATGAGTTTCACGGAGATCATAGCCATCACACGGAAGATTGCGTCGACCTCAAATACGAAGTTGCCGAGCTCTTAAAACAGGGACATCTACGAGAATTCTTAACTGACAAAGGGAAGCAAACTCTTGCACGACGGGACGACCAGAGGCAAACCAGTGCAAGTGACAGCCTTCAAGAACCACCCAGACATGATAGAGTGATCAATTACATTGCAGGCGGATCTGAAGTCAGTGGCATAAGTTATTCTGCAGCAAAGAGGCATACACGACAAGTATCAAACGTCAAAATTCAACCAAATCGGGAGCATCCATCGAAAGTCGACAGACAAATCAGATTTATTTTCTCCTCATCATGACGCATTGGTTATTTCGTTACATATTGCTAATTGTTTAACTAAACGTATTTTGATCGACAATGGTAGTTCCTGTAATATAATATTTAAAAATGTTCTAAGAAAAATGCAGGTTGATGAATCCAAACTTAGTTGTCGAACGACCATGTTGACAGGTTTCAGTGGTAAGCAGAAAAGTACTCTGGGTGAAATTGTACTACCTGTCTACGCCGAAGGAGTCAATTTGTACATCAACTTCCTAGTGCTAGACTGCCAATCTCTATACAACACTATCCTTGGTAGACCCTGGATACATGAACTGAAGGCAATCCCGTCGACATACCATCAAATGATAAAATTCCCAACCAGGTGGGGAGTAAAAGAAATCAAAGGGGAGCAAAGAGCAATAAGAGAATGCTACCAGAACGCCATGAAAAAGAAGAAACATGAATTATAGCAATTATAGGATACCAAAGTCGAGCCGACCCCAAGCAAGCCAAATATGGAAGAACTCGACGAGGTGTGTATCGACCTTGATTAGCCAGACCACAAAGTCCTCATTGGATCCAGATTATCAGACGACATCCACGAGCAACTGATTGAATTTATGAAGGAACAATGCGGTAAATTCGCCTGGTCACATTCAGATATGGTCGGCATCGACCCAGAAGTAATAGTTCACCGACTTTAGGTTGACCCAGATCACCAACCAGTAAAACAAAAACGAAGGAAGTTCGCTCCAGAAAGGAATAAAGTGATCAACGAAGAGATCTAGAAGCTCTTCGACATCGGTTCATTGAAGGAAGTAAAATACCCCAACTGGTTAGCAAACGTCGTCATAGTAAAGAAGAAAAATGGAAAATGGCGAGTCTGCATTGACTTCACAGGCCTCAACAAAGCATGTCCAAAGGATTCATTTCCATTCCCTCACATCGACATGTTAGTCGACGACACTGCAGGACACGAACTATTGAGCTTCATGGACGCGTACTTAGGCTACAACCAGATTTTAATGCATCCTGACGACCAGGAGAAAACGGCCTTCATCACAGAGCAAGGTATTTTTTGTTATAAAGTAATGCCTTTTGGTTTGAAAAATGCAGGCGCAACCTACCAACTACTAGTCAACAAGATGTTTGCTAAGATACTTGGATCAACAATGGAGGTCTACATCGACGACATGCTGGTCAAATCCCTGATCGCTCAACAACATATCAACCATTTGAGACAGTCGTTCAACATACTCGACCAATACGGTGTGAAACTTAACCTTACTAAATGCTCATTTGGTGTGTCTTCAGGGAAGTTTCTAGGCTACTTGGTCACACAAAGAGGTGTTGAAGCCAATCCAAACCAAATTCGATCGATAAAAGGAATTGAATCGCCCAAATGCATCAAGGACGTGCAAAAACTTACCGGTCGGGTGGCAGCTTTGAACAGGTTCATTTCAAAGTCGTCCGAACGCTGTCAGCCATTTTTCAACATATTAAGAAAGAACAAAACATTCGAATGGAACGACGACTATGAAAAAGCCTTACGAGATTTGAAGACGTATTTGGCTTCACCTTCATTGCTATCGAAGCCAAAAGATAACGAAATGTTGATCGTCTACTTGGCGGTATCCGACAGCGCTGTAAGTGCCGTACTGGTTAGAGAAGAAGATAACCTACAACACTCGGTGTATTACGTTAGTAAAGCACTGCTTGACGCGGAGACAAGATATAGTCGACTGGAGAAACTCGCCTTGGTCCTTGTCGTTACAACGCGAAAACTAAGGCCATACTTCCAATGCCACTCCATTAAGGTATTAACTACTTACCCTTTCAAAAATATTTTGCATAAACCTGAACTTTCAGGTCGACTAACGAAATGGGCCGTTGAGTTAAGCTAATAGCATTGAAATCACAGGTATTAGCTGATTTTATTGCATATTTTACCCCTAGTGAAAATGTGCAGGCTGAACAAGAATTGATAGCCCTTACGGAAACTGCTAACAACGGGAAATGGACCTTGTCGATCGACGGTTCTAGCAATATCAAAGGTAGTGGACTATGATTGGTGCTCAAATCTCCACAAGGGGACATATTGGAACAGTCGATCCATTGTGATTTCCGTGCGACAAACAACGAAGCCGAATATGAAGCTTTGATCACTGGGCTCGACCTCACACAAAGCCTAGACATAAAAAACATACAAGTATTGAGCGATTCATAACTAGTCGTTCGACAGATGAACGACTCCTATGAAGCAAGGGACCAAAGAAAGTCGGCTTATTTGACAAAAGCCAAGCAACTTTAGTCAACCTTCAACGAGTTTACAATCCAACAAATACCCAAATTTGAGAATGCTCGAGTAGACGCATTAGCAAGTCTTAGATCGACAACGACCAATGGTTCGAAGTCAATACCTGTCGTACATCTAATGTCGCCAACAATTCAAGAAGCTGAAGTACTAGCACCTGTCGACCACGGAAGAAGTTGGATGGAACCCATATTCAATTATCTGCAAGCCGACATCCTACTAGGAGACAGATCCTAAGTAAGAAAGATCAAAGCCAAAGCTGTAAAATTCTACATTATGTATGGTAAGTTTTATAAAAAATCGTTTACAGGACCCTACCTGAGATGCGTAACCCCTTGAGAGGCGTACGACGTCCTGAAAAGTCTTCACTACGAGGAATGCGGAAACTATTCCGGCACTTGAAGCTTGTCAAACAGAGCCATCACAGTGGGATATTACTGGCCGACAATGCGGTCTGATTCCTAAAATCATGTGAAGTTGTGCGACAAGTGTCAATGATTTGCACCCGTATCGTATCTCCCACCAGGTATGTTAAATTCAATTTCAGCCCCTTGGCCTTTTATGAAATGGGGAATGGACATTGTAGATAAACTCCCACCAGCACACGGAGGTGTCGTATACATGATAGTTGTAACAGACTACTTCACTAAATGGGTTGAAATCGGAGCTTACCAATAAGTATGCGACATCGAGGTACGCAACTTTGTATGGAAAAACATAATTTGCAGGTTTGGAGTACCATGGGAGATCGTGACTGACAACAGATCCCAATTTATTTCATACGACTTCAAAAACTTCTATGACAAATATAGGATCAAGTTGAGCTTTTCAACGCCACGCTACCCTCAAGCCAACGAACAAGCGGAGTTGACCGATAAAACCATTGTCAACACACTAAAGAAACGACTGGAAACCCAAAAAAGCGAATGGGTGAAAAAACTCCCAGAGATATTATGGTCGTACAGAACTACTCCATGTCGGTCGGCTGGGGAAACTCCTTTTTCACTTGTCTACGGCTCTAATGGCGGTAATCCCGATAGAGACACAACTTGCGACCGCTCGAAGTGAAAACCTAAATAAAGAACAAAATAATTCGGAACTCAATTTCGAACTAGATCATCTGGACGAACGTCGAGATTGTGTCGCTCTTAGAATCTAAGCATATCAACAGCAGGTCGTATGACATTACAATTGTAGGGAAAAATCGCAGTACACGCAGCGGAAGCGAGACTAATAATAGGTTTAGTAACTTTTAAAATTTTTCCTTTTTATGAACCTTAAACCCTTTAATCAATTAAACATATATATTATCTAACAAAAGAAGAATACCTTTTGTCGCGTGATCCGATTGACTTACGTCGATGGTAATCCGTAAGATCTTCAATCCTAGCACGAACGTGAATCACCTAGGAGCGTGGTCTCCCTTTTCTTTGAATTGCAAACCTGTGAATGGACAAACAAAGTTTTCTATTTCTTTGTTAGTCACAAAAACAATCAAAAGAAGACTAAGATTATTCCGGTCACTTTTGAGTTCTCAATCTAATGATCGAAACTCGCGTGAACCTAAATCGATGTTGTACACACAAGCTTATTGATGAACAAGCAAATAGTGTACCATCAAAGAATAATCTATTCACTCTTTTATGTTTTTTTAGTAGAATAAAAATAATGCTCTCTATGAATTAAGAAGAAGAAGAAAATTGTCTCTCAAGCACAAAGCATAGGGTGGTCGAATTCTATATGTGTGAATATATAGGTGGCCTAAATTTGCTTCCTCTTTTCTATTAGGGTTGCCGAAAATCCTTCTCTAAAATAACTAGGGTTGCCGCAAATCACAAGCTGAAATTTCCCTCAATGTAGTAGTGAAATATACCTAGAGGGGGGGGGGGGGGGGGGGGGGGGGGGGGGGGTGGGGGAATAGGTATAGGCTCCAAATTCTTCCAATTAAAAATAATGTGGAAAATTACAAGACAAATGCACACTTGAATAGATTTAGCAAATGAATTGAATTAACTAAGACAAGAGTTAATCAATTTACAAGAAGTGCAATCAATGTAATATATGGAAGATAAAGGAAAGTAAAGCAAAATTAAACACAATGATTTTAACGTGGTAAAACCTCAATGAGGAAACATCCACGGGTTGATACCACAACCACCGGCGAAGCAATCCACTATGTGAAAAAGGACTTACACACTCAAGCTATCACTCATGATATCCGCTCAAGCTATCAACTCCTAATCTACCCTCGGGCTAGTGAATCACCAAGCCTACTTCCTATCCGAGATGTGTCCTACACCTCTAGAAAGCAACTTCCTATCCAAGACGCTCACGTCTCTAGGAAGATTTCTTGCTTGCCTATCCGGATCCTCCCGACCCTAGACAAGACTTCCTTGCTTGATTATCCGAGTCCTCCCGACTCTAATCAAGGCTCCCTTGCTCTATCCACAAAGCTTCACTCACTTTGCTAGAGACTTCAACCTAATGCAAGGCTATGATCTAAAGTGATGCAAATGATGCAAGCACAATCAAATTAAGCTAGATGATCAATCAAGCAAAATGTACATGTTCAATGATAGTCTAGAATATGATTTCAATACACAATCACAAAAGTTATCTAGAAATCAAGACATGCAAATCAATAAGAACAAATGTATCAATATTCAATTTAGCACACTAAAAACCTAGTTCTTAGATCATGAAATAAAACATAGAAAATAACATGAAGCACATCACTCATACATTTTCTAGAATCAATTTCATGATAGTTCAAGTTTAGCACATAAATGTTCAAGACTAATTACAAAGCTAAAACTTAATTAACAAATGATCAAATAACCCTAGCATGTGATCTAACATACTTCTTAACAAATTTCATCAATCAAATGGAAAGAATCAATAGTTGATCAAAAATGAAATTGAAAAAGAAGAAGTTGAAAATCAAGTACTGACCACGGACTGAAAATGGACCAGCTGAGAAAAATGCCGAAGTCAACTGCCTCTGGAAATGCTTGGGGTTTGTAGCTCTCTTCGAGACCAACAATTTCGGTTTTTGAATCGAATGATTTCGAGTTCGTATGAGAGAGATATGATCAAAACAAGTAAACGAAAATTGTTGAAAAA
Organism: Acer saccharum; assembly: GCA_030490815.1. Classification (NCBI taxonomy): domain Eukaryota; kingdom Viridiplantae; phylum Streptophyta; class Magnoliopsida; order Sapindales; family Sapindaceae; genus Acer; species Acer saccharum. The sequence goes on along the minus strand of CM059869.1, from coordinate 48,266,284 downwards.
CTGATGCGGGATTTCAAGTGTTCTTCAAAAATTGCATAAGTGTAGAGGGAAGGAGGTTTGATTAAAAGGAGGGAAAAGGAGAAGATTTCCGAGCAAATCACGTGCTGCCATGTCGGCACCCCATGGGGGGCGCGTGGGGCCCACGGGAGCAGAAGGCTCCCTTGCCCGTGGGGCCCACGGCCTCCCACACGGGCTGGCCAAGTGGCCACACGTGATTTGCACACCTCTCGCGTGCTCCCTCGGTTCGTTGCCCCATATCTTGAGTATCCGACCTCCGATTTCGAATCCGTTTACGAACCGTGACTCCCTCACGCACGACTACGACTACTCAACATTAAAAAATGGTTGAGAAATCATCTCGGAATCCGATGATGAAATCAACACAACAAATGAGAACGAAAAGTAGCATAGTCAACTTGTTTGGACTCGAAACCTTATGAGTGAGTAACCGAAACGACCGGAACTCGATAAGGCATTAAATAAGAACATGGTCAAGTCCTAAACACAAAATACGAAAACAAATAAACACATATTCACACAAACATGCCATATCAAAGAGATAGTCACAAAGCATGCAACTTCACAATGTTTGTCAATACAAGATCAATGCATGAGCATGCTATGAAGTGTGTGAATGTGTTATACCAAATGTTTGAACCACGATGCAGGGACACACATGTATGAATTGTGTGTGTGTGCGATAACGCCTTGCAAGAGGGTGGAAGTCAAGTTTTACCTTTGACGATTTTCACCTCTTGAAGACGACTTTTGCACTAGATGTTGCTCTTCACTCTTTGAGCTTCCTTTCTTCAAATAATGTCCTAAGCAACAAATAATACAATCATAGAGTGTTTTGCAATGGAATCAAGCCAATACAAATAGTGAACCTTACACAAGCCAAAAAGAGTTTGTGTTGCACCCTAATTTCCATCTAGTTTAAGACTTCAAACCCTAATCCAACTCATAGATATTTTATTCTTTTATTTGACTAAATAAAAAGACTTCTTATTTGATTAAATAAATAAAATTAATTATTTATTTTCTTATCAAACAAGTCTTTTACTTTTACTCTAGGAAATATATTTCCTGATCAGAAAAGATTTGTTTCTTAATTAAACAATTAATTAATAAATAAATTAATTATTATTTAATTAAAACAATGAAACAAAATAATATATTAGGTTAAATAGCACCTTGCCGCCCCACTTGAATAAATGGGCCTTATATTATTTTTCTTATTTCATTTAATCCATTGGACTTTAAATAAAAAGCCCACATGTGAACCAGACCCATTCTTACTAAAAGAAACAAGCCCACATGTCTTTCATTAATATATTAATATAATTGAGCAGCCCATTAAATAAATAATTTGCAAATTATATTCTTAACATATTAAATGCAATTCTAAATGGACCCATAAATTGGTCCGGTAGAATATATAAAGTGATCCATGCAAGTCCGTGTGGATTGAGGATCTTGGCGGGCTATCTAAATTTAAGCTTCAATAGACATAACCTAATCACAATCAACAAATGATTCACTTAGGTCCGATCCATTAATTTTAACTCATTCCACTAAAGAGCTAAAATTGAACTCTTAAATAAAGACAGAAGAGGAAGATGTTCCTCATTCATACCCTAGACAATCATATTGGAGATAGTGTATCCTCGTGATTAATATCAGTAATCGCCAAGAGTTCATAGACCGCCTATAACTCTCCAAGTTACCATATTTACTCATATGACCACGTTTTGAACTTGGATATTTTGACTTGTCCAGAAGCCATGTTTTCAATAGACACTATCGAAAACTCAACGTTGAGATTTAATATCCAATTACCTCAAAACATCCATATGATGATATTATACTCTCATTTAATAAATGGAGCCACGATGTCCATATCTATAAATGAAGTCCTCTATCGATTAACAAATGAATATCACCAAACTATCGAGGATAGACTATGCGATATAATCGTACTCATTGATAACTCAAATGATATCACTTGCAACCATAAGTCCATCACTTATCTCAGGATTAAGATAGACTCTCCGATTGTCCTGATAATGAAAAGACTTTTATCTACTGACGGTTATAGATAAAGTATTTCATTGTGATCCAGCTCAATGCACACAGTGCACTAGATTCTTTTGCTCGAAGACACTCCGATGATTTTAGACTCATCATATCTCATTTGATCCCACTCAAATGCTAGCAAAAGAAAACTACAACTTTAACAAGATAAAGGTGCCCAACCTTTAACTTAAGTTGTGAACAATATTCAAGACTAACTAAAGAATTGTGTCTACCACATACATATCCAGATGTACGAACAATTCTTCTTTTCTCATAGTCTTTAGACCTTATGATTATTTACTTTGACAATTATAATATTAAACTATAAATGCTATACGATTTGTTAAACCAGAAATCATTTTATTAATATGAAAAAGATTGTTAATTACAACATTACACTCTTGCTATTGAGCATAATCCTAACAATCTCCCACTTGCACTATAGCAAATGTGTCATATCTCTCAAGCCCATGTTCTCTAGATGCCCATCGAAACTCTTCTGAGGTAGAGCCTTTGTGAAGGGATCCGCTAGATTTTCTGCTGACGCGATTTTGGTAATCGTCACGTCACCTCTTTGAACAATCTCCTTTAAAAGATGATACTTTCTTTCAATGTGTTTACCTCTCTTGTGACTTCTTGGTTCATTCGAATTAGCCACTGCTCCACTGTTGTCACAGTAGATAGTGATCTGCTTATTCGCACTAGGAACCACTTCCAAGTCAATCAAGAATTGGCGGAGCCAAACAGTCTCTTTGGTAGCCTCGCATGCAGCAACATACCCAGCTTCCATGGTGGAATCAGCAATACAAGATTGCTTGATACTCCTCCATATAACTGCTCCTCCTCCAATAGTAAACACAGCCCCTGATGTGGATTTTCTAGAGTCACAATCTGGTTGGAAATCAGAATCTGTATACCCACGGGAATCAAATCCCCTCCAGAGTATACAAGCATATTATCTCTCGTTCTCTTGAGATACTTGAAATATGCTTGACTGCCATCCAGTGATTAGGACCAGGTTTCGATTGAAACCTGCTAACTATGCCAACAGCAAAACAAATATCTGGTCTAGTACAGAGCATTGCATACATGAGACTTCCAACTACCGAGGCATATGGAATTCTACTCATGAATTGCTCTTCATGCTCATTCTTAGGAACTTGTTCCTTAGAAAGCTTGATTCCATGTCTGAAAGGTGACATACCTTTCTTGGAATCCTGCATGGAAAACCTAGACAAGATCTTGTCTATGTATGAAGCTTGGGATAATGCAATCGTTCTATTCTTTCTATCCCTTATTACTTGGATACCTAGAATAAAACTTGCTTCTCCTAAGTCCTTCATATCAAATTGTTTTGCTAATCATTCTTTTACCGATGTCAATACACCTATATCGTTTCCAATGAGTAGTATATCATCAAAATAAAGAATCAGGAAAACCAACTTGTCGCCTTTAATCCTTTTGTATACACAAGGTTCGTCAAGATCCTGAATAAATCCAAAACCTTTGACAGCTTGATCGAACTTTATGTTCCAGGATCTGGATGCTTGCTTTAATCCATATATGGATTTCTGCAACTTGCATACCTTTTCCATTTGGCCATTTTCAATGAATCCCTCTGGTTGCATCATGTAGATGCTTTCGTCAAGACTTCCATTAAGAAAAGCTGTCTTGACGTCCATTTGCCAAATCTCTAAATCTAAAGATGCTGCAATGGATAAAAGTATCCTTATGGATTTAAGCATGGCCACAGGAGAGAAGGTTTCCTCATAATCGATACATTCTTTCTGTGTATACCCTTTAGCTACCAATCTAGCTTTAAAGGTTTCCACCTTTCCATCCATACCTCTTTTCCTCTTGTATACCCACTTGCACCCAATGGGTTTTATCCCTTTAGGCAAGTCTACAAGGGACCAGACTTTGTTATCGAACATAGATTCAATCTCGGATTGCATTGCCTTTTGCCAATGGCGACTATCAACATCCTCCATAGCTTCCTTGTACGTGTAGGGATCATCGTCGTCCGGGAGATTCTCCACTGATTCTCCCAGACCGATGTATCTTTCGGGTTGTGTTCTAACCCTCCCACTACGACGAGGAATGGTCGGTTGTTGATCTTGTGTTGGATCGGAACTTACAATTGGGTTAGGTTGTGTAACCTCTCGTGGAATTGTATCTCCTGACATTTCATTCAGGACAATTCTACTTCTAGGCACAAAATCATTCATATAGTCATTTTCTAGAAATTTAGCATTTGTCGAAACAAATACTTTAAGATCTGAAGGACTATAGAAATAATATCCTTTAGTTTCTTTTTGATACCCTACAAATATACATGTTTCTGAACGGGACTCCATCTTTTCTGTCTTTCCTTTTAACACATGCGCAGGACAACCAAATATCCTTAAGTGTTGTAAACTAGGCTTGCGCCTAGTCCACAACTCATGCGGTGTTTTAGGAACAGACTTAGATGGTACATCGTTTAGAATGTATATGGCAGTTTGTAAAACATATCCCCAAAAAGAAATAGGAAGTGTTGAATAACTCAACATAGATCTAACCATATCCAAAAGAGTTCTATTTCTCCTTTCTGCTACCCCATTCTATTGAGGTGTTCCTGGTGCAGAAAACTGAGGAACTATCCCATTATCGATAAGATATTGCTGAAACTCACCAGATAGATATTCTCCACCACGATCAGATCTCAAGATTTTTATGTGTTTCTCAAGCTGATTTTCCACTTCAGCTTTGAATGCTTTGAACATGTCAAAAGCATCCGACTTATGTCGCATGAGATACACATAACCAAATCTCGAGTAATCATCTGTGAAGGTGATGAAGTACTCATATCCACCTCTAGCTTGAATGCTCATAGGTCTACATACATCAGTGTGTATCAATCCTAAACATTCAGTGGCTCTTGCACCTTTGGCAGAGAACGTCCTTTTGGTCATTTTACCTTCCAAACAAGATTCACAAGTTGGTAGATCATCAACCTTTAAGTCACTTAAAGGTCCGTCACTTACCAATCTTTTAATCCTATTAAGGTTAATATGACCTAAGCGTAAATGCCAAAGGTAGGTTTCATCTATTGATAATTTTACTCTTTTATGATTAGGTTCCGTTAATTCTGTATCTAACGAGTGAGAGATATTTCTATGCAAAAAGTATAGACCGTTTTCCAATGTACCTTTGCAAATAATTTTGTCATTCTTACTAATAATAAAAACTTTATTAAAAGTAACCGAATATCCAAATTTATTCAAACAAGAAACTGAAATTAAATTCCTCTTGAATTGAGGTACATAATAAATGTCTATCAAATCTAAATGCCTTCTAGAATCCAAACAACTCTAATATCTCCCACTGCACTTGCAGACACTAACGTTCCGTTGCCCAAGCGCAAATTGATTTCATTCTTACTCAGCCTTCTCCTTTCTTGGAACCCCTGCAAGGAATAACAAACATGATTAGTGGCTCCTGAGTCTATGATCCAAGAATCTGTAGAATCTGCCAAAAAACATGTTTCAAGATAATTCACATTACCTTCTTCCTTCTTATTCTGGGACTTTGGGCAATTTCTTTTCCAGTATCCCTTTTCAGCACAAAGGAAGCATTTCCCTTTGATCTTGGTTACTTTCTTGGTTTCCTTCTTGGTAGGCCCAAGTTGCTTTTTCTTCTGTTGTTTCTTGACCTTTTGACGGGCCTTAACAGTAGCAACTTTACCAACCATATGAATCTCTTGACCTTTGCCTTTCACAAGGATCTTTTCAGCACTTTGAACATCTTGCATCAGGCCTTGTAAGGTGTATTCCTTTTTGTTCAAAGTGTAGTCCAATTTGAACTGATCAAAGGAATCTGACAATGAATTGACAACCATATCAATCTTTGTCTCACCATCTATCTCAGCGCCATGCAGTTCAGCAATGTTGAGATGTGCTATGACTTTCATCATGTGATCTTTCACAGCCTGTCCAGGTATCATCCTAAGATTCATAAAAGCAGTCACTGCCTCTCTCTTAGTCGTCCTGGACTTCATAGCAAACATCTCCTCTAGAGACATCATTATATCAGCAGCGGACTCCATTCCTTCATGCTGTTGTTGCAACACGTCGGAGATAGTGGCCATAATGTAACATTTGGCCATATCATCTGAAGTCTTCCACTGCTCATACTCATCTCTATACATTATGCTAGATTCATTATTCGGAGCAGGTGGTTTAGGAGTAGTTAGAACAAACTTATGTTTTTCACTTTGCAGCAACAACCCAATTTTCCTTTTCCATGTGACATAATTATCTCCAGTTAAAGTGTTGTCTTTCAGGATGTTTATAAGTGATGGGTCATGATTTCTGAATAAAACAAAACATATATAAGTAAATAATCATGATAAAGCACTTTTAAATATTTATCTTGAATTAAATAAATAACTCAATCATAAAATTCAACGGTGATCCAACACCCATAAATGTTACGCCTCCTTTGGGAGTTCGCACCATTTACTAGTTAGACTAGGTCCTGCCTAATTGTTAACATAACAACCAGCGTTTTCAATTTTAGCCTTGTAATTTTACTGACAAGAACTCTTGGGAGGATATCAATAAAATTACATTGAGTGTATTACCAAGATATCGACCCTCAATTTTCTCTCACGAAAATCCCTCCTTGGGGAGTAGATCTCGTTTGAGTCCATTGTCTAGTCTATCCTTGTAAGGAAGTATATTGCTAAATTCCATTCATGGACGCCCCTTGGGGGGATTACTAATAAATAATAAAGCTCAACTAACCTTGGAGGCCATAGGTGTTACAAAAACACCTTCTCCCACTCAATTATTTAAGGCGTGTGATTAAATCCCAAAGAATGATTTACCAAGTTATCTAGATGCCAATTTAGATACCTAAATCATTCAATGCATGTTCATACCAAAAGAGATATATGAGTGGCACTCCTATTCTATATGTCATGTTATCATACAATAACAAATATTGTAATATTTAAGCATAAATTAAATAGCAACAATTTTGGCCCATCCTAGAAAAACAAGTAAATTACAATTGTTTAGTAATACAAGATCTTCAAGTGGCCCATCAACCATACGCTCATCCTTCGGCCTTCTCCCATGGGCGTGCACAGCCCACAACCCCACAAAGGGGCTGCCATGCGCAGCCCATAAGGCCACACAAGGCTGCCGTGCGTAGCCCACCATGTAATGGGCTTGCCATGCGCAGCCCAATCAACTCCTAGGGTGCTCACGGTGCTCGTTCTCGGTTCTGGTTGCTTCGTTTTTCTTTTGTCTTCGAATCTTCAATACCCGAATACAGTACAGCAGTATAAATAATAAAATACTGCAGTATTTAATTTAATTTTTTTTATTCACTGCAGTACTTTTACAAAAATAAAAACTGCACATATAAATTAAAAAAAAACTACAGTAAAAAATACTGCACTAAAATAAAAAATAAAAAAAAATATAAAACCTAGCAACTACCAAGAAGGAATTATGGTGATGATAGACCACCCTTCTTGTTACAATTCCATAACAAAAATACATTGAAAATCTAGGACCAAAATCGAGCAATAACAATCCACATAAAACATATATAAATCCATACATCACATGTAATTATATATGCGAATACCTAGAGTGCCATCTCTTTCTAAACATGCATAATCACAATAAAAAGAAATCGATTCACGTATATATACGTTAATTAATTAAAAGGGTTCAACCTAGGCTCTGATACCAATTGTAGGGAAAAGTCGCAGTACACGCAGCGGAAGCGAGACTAATAATAGGTTTAGTAACTTTTAAAATTTTTCCTTTTTATGAACCTTAAACCCTTTAATCAATTAAACATATATATTATCTAACAAAAGAAGAATACCTTTTGTCGCGTGATCCGATTGACTTACGTCGATGGTAATCCGCAAGATCTTCAATCCTAGCACGAACGTGAATCACCTAAGAGCGTGGTCTCCCTTTTCTTTGAATTGCAAACCTGTGAATGGACAAACAAACTTTTCTATTTCTTTGTTAGTCACAAAAACAATCAAAAGAAGACTAAGATTATTCCGGTCACTTTTGAGTTCTCAATCTAATGATCGAAACTCGCGTGAACCTAAATCGATGTTGTACACACAAGCTTATTGATGAACAAGCAAATAGTATACCATCAAAGAATAATCTATTCACTCTTTTATGTTTTTTTAGTAGAATAAAAATAATGCTCTCTATGAATTAAGAAGAAGAAGAAAATTGTCTCTCAAGCACAAAGCATAGGGTGGCCGAATTCTATATGTGTGAATATATAGGTGGCCTAAATTTGCTTCCTCTTTTCTATTAGGGTTGCCGAAAATCCTTCTCTAAAACAACTAGGGTTGCCGCAAATCACAAGCCAAAAAGAGTTTGTGTTGCACCCTAATTTCCATCTAGTTTACCCTAATCCAACTCATAGATATTTTATTTTTTTATTTGACTAAATAAAAAGACTTTTTATTTGATTAAATAAATAAAATTAATTATTTATTTTCTTATCAAACAAGTCTTTTACTTTTACTCTAGGAAATATATTTCCTGATCAGAAAAGATTTGTTTCTTAATTAAACAATTAATTAATAAATTAATTAATTCTTATTTAATTAAAACAATGAAACAAAATAATATATTAGGTTAAATAGCACCTTGCCGCCCCACTTGAATAAATGGGCCTTATATTATTTTTCTTATTTCATTTAATCCATTGGACTTTAAATAAAAAGCCCACATGTGAACCATACCCATTCTTACTAAAAGAAACAAGCCCACATGTCTTTCATTAATATATTAATATAATTGAGCAGCCCATTAAATAAATAATTTGCAAATTATATTCTTAACATATTAAATGCAATTCTAAATGGACCCATAAATTGGTCCGGTAGAATATATCAAGTGATCCATGCAAGTCCGTGTGGATTGGGGATCTTGGCGGGCTATCTAAATTTAAGCTTCAATAGACATAACCTAATCACAATCAACAAATGATTCACTTAGGTCCGATCCATTAATTTTAACTCATTCCACTAAAGAGCTAAAATTGAACTCTTAAATAAAGACAGAAGAGGAAGATGTTCCTCATTCATACCCTATACAATCATATTGGAGATAGTGTATCCTCGTGATTAATATCAGTAATCGCCAAGAGTTCATAGACCGCCTATAACTCTCCAAGTTACCATATTTACTCATATGACCACGTTTTGAACTTGGATATTTTGACTTGTCCAGAAACCATGTTTTCAATATACACTATCGAAAACTCAACGTTGAGATTTAATATCCAATTACCTCAAAACATCCATATGATGATATTATACTCTCATTTAATAAATGGAGCCACGATGTTCATATCTATAAATGAAGTCCTCTATCGATTAACAAATGAATATCACCAAACTATCGAGGATAGACTATGCGATATAATCGTACTCATTGATAACTCAAATGATATCACTTGCAACCATAAGTCCATCACTTATCTCAGGATTAAGATAGACTCTCCGATTGTCCTGATAATGAAAAGACTTTTATCTACTGACGGTTATAGATAAAGTATTTCATTGTGATCCAGCTCAATGCACCCAGTGCACTAGATTCTTTTGCTCGAAGACACTCCGATGATTTTAGACTCATCATATCTCATTTGATCCCACTCAAATGCTAGCAAAAGAAAACTACAACTTTAACAAGATAAAGGTGCCCAACTTTTAACTTAAGTTGTGAACAATATTCAAGACTAACTAAAGAATTGTGTCTACCACATACATATCCAGATGTACGAACAATTCTTCTTTTCTCATAGTCTTTAGACCTTATGATTATTTACTTTGACAATTATAATATTAAACTATAAATGCTATACGATTTGTTAAACCAGAAATCATTTTATTAATATGAAAAAGATTGTTAATTACAACATTACACTCTTGCTATTGAGCATAATCCTAACAACAATAAAAAGGTACGGACCAGAGTTTTCAAAATCAACGACTGGGTTCTACGACGAGTTTTCCAAAACACGAGGGAAGAAGGAGCAGGAAAATTGGGACCGACATGGGAAGGCCCATATCAAATAACAGATGTAGTCGGACGAGGAGCATACAAATTGTGAGGACTCGATGGTCGAGAACTGCACAACAGCTGGAACGCTCTACATCTAAAACAGTACCATTTCTAAACTTGCTATTTTTATATAGTTTTCGTTATACTATTACTTGTTCATTTTTATCGACATTTCAAAACTAACGAATCGACCAACAAAGAGCAATGATGAAAACTTAGTGCAACTAAGTTCAAAACTGAGCTCACAAAAAAAAAAAAAAAAATCACATCTTGCTCTACAAGCTGTCAACTTCGACAAACAATGTTTCTATTTCAGATAAGATATCTATGAATCGACGTCTACTTTGGATCGACATCAACAAAATCGACTCTCAATATCCTCATTCGACAAACGTATATTAAGAGTGGGGGAATAGCAATGGGGACAAACGTCGACTCAAAAGCCATGGGGACAAACGTCGACTCAAACAAATGTCGACCCAATAACGCATGTACGTGAAAAATTCTATGTAAAAGGTCTTGTCGACCAAATTACGCATGTACGCGAAAAATTCTATGTAAGAGGTCTTATCGACCAAATTACGCATGTACGCGATTTTACTATGTAAAGAAAAGATCTTGTCGACCAAATTACGCATGTATGCGAAAAGTTTTATGTAAAATCTCTTGTTGACGAAATAACAAATATACGTGAAAATTAATAATACGCGTGCACGCAATTTTCAATAAATCAAAGTCTCGTCGACCACGAATTCCCTATAAACAACGCATTTATATAATCTCCATTAGATGATAAGGTCATCATGTCGATCGACTTACGTATGAGCATGAGTTTACAGGCTTATCTTATTCATTTCAAAATCACAGTTGTGCAAACCCCATTATGAGATGGTTGTATTGTTTTCACAATATCAAATCAATATAACAAAAATAAAGTCGATTCAAAATAAAAATTAATATTCAAAAATAAATATAGGTCGAGTTGACCAAATTATCCACGATTAAATATAGGTCGAATCAACCAAATCATCCACGATTACAGACTATATAAAAAAAAATGAGATTGAATTAAACAAAGGCAGCATCTTTCTGTGTAGAGTCAGCAGCAGCAGCAGCAACATTTTGGTCTTCGACATCGTCAAGGTTCTCATCATTTCCAAGGCTTTTGTTGACTTCTCCAGCATCCTTCTCTTTGTCCGCTCTTGCCAGAGACTCCTCAAGCTTGAGACGCTCCATTTCTTCATAGGCGTCGACCTCTTCCTACATCTCCTTGGAATCCCAATTCGCATGTGCATCAGATAAGTATTCCTTGAAAAGCTCCGCCCTGGCCTTGCACATTGTGTTTGCCGCTATCGACTTTAGTTGACCCTTCAAGCCCTCGACAATCTATTCATGCTCTTTAGCCTCCTCCTGGGCTCTTATTGACTTAGCTTGATATCGATCCCTCACACTCTTCAACTCCTCCTTTAGAGCCAAGTTCTTCTACTCCATCTCTTTCATCGCCTTGCTAAGCTTATCTTTGTCTGCTTGCAGGCTGTCGTTCGCCTTCCGATACTTCACGTACTTGTCATTTACTGACTTATACCTGTCATGCAGATGCAACTGTACTTGCAAAGCCTACAAAAGAGAAAAGTCGTATCAATAAGAAAGATGATCAGAATGAAACCTTGAGGAACTTTGAGACAACATAAAGCTTACCTGGAATGTCGATAGGATACCCGCATTGAAAACCTCCTCCGTTTTCTTACCCTTCAGATACAATTCATCAGCAGAGAGAGGAAATTCGTGCAACTTATCCAAAAACCCAGTCGGCTCCCCGAACGACGAAATCCTAGAAGAAAGGAGTTTCATCGGTAAGTCTGGTTCGAAAGCTATCGCAGCCGACTTCTCTTTCGAACTAGATGCCGCTTTCTTTCCATGGTCGATAACGGAATCCCTTTTCTACCTTTTCCTCAACGGGACCCTCTCAGGTGACAACTCAATAATTTCCTCTGGTACTGCTGACGCACTCTCCTTCGACTTCTCAACAGCTTGCTTCTTTTTCGCTATCGCTGCCGCCTGTTTTTTTAGCAAGTTCTTCCCTGTATAGTCTAATTGATTCAGCTTTATCTGGAATGTTGAGTTGTGCACTCGCCATCGATGTCCCTACGAAATGACGTTCAATATCAGTTAGAGGTGATAAAAAACTCATATCATATTGAAGAATTTCAAAACTCCTTCTAATCCATATATATGACACGAAATCCTTCACGTAGGGATACGGTGCTCGCGATCTATTTAACGTCGACCACCTCCATAGACGACTGGGCCTAAGTTTACCTTCTGTAAGTAGTGCTCTACAACTTCTTTCTTTAACCGGAATACCTAATAAAATCCTAGTGCGCACAGGAGCAACGTCGCACGACGGTTTACTTTCCAACCTCTTTGTTTCTACAAAAGCAACAACACATCAATACGAGTAAATAAATAAATAAATAAATAATCAATCAACAACTAGCAGACAATACTCACCATATCGATTCTAGATTCACCGATACTGATATTGTGACTCTCCCTAAGGACCATCGATCGGAGGACTTTTCGTAAAAAGAAGGTATCCTTCCAATGACAGTCATTTGTCGTAGTATCAGTAATAAGTTCATTCTTTTTGTCTCTAGGTACCAGCATGTAATGACCTTGGTCGCCTACATGCTCCTTCAAGTAATAATTATGTAGGAGACATCCTAACCCAAACTGCACATTGTGTCTCTCACAGACGACACCCAAGCTTAGTAATATTCTCTAAGTATTTGGCATCAATTGGCCAGGAGCAAGGTCATAATATACTAGCATCCGTCGAACCAATTGGGGAACTAGAAATTTGAACCCTAAACGAAGGGTATATTCATAAAAACATGTCCACCCTGGTACGTCCCAGTCAGCTCGCTCATGTACGTCCCAGTCGGCCAGCTCATGTGCCTCCGGCGCATGTAATTCGACGTCATCGGGTATACCATAAATCACCCGTAAACTATGCAAGTTTTCTTCCGTAACTAAGCTAGCTGGACTCTTATTTAGAATACCTAGAGGACGACCAGAAGTCGATGCCTCAGTGACCTCTACATATTCCGGGTATTCGACCATCGACGCCATAGCGCATATAACGCCTTTCTCCAACATACCCCTCGTATTTACACTAACGTTCGACGGATCCTCAACTGTTATCAGTCGATCAACATCTTGAGGTCCGCTGTCAACTCCTCCATTATCCTCATCTTCCGTATCATGGGAAGTCCAACTGTAAATTGGTTCTGAGACTGTATCGTCGCCCGACATGATATCTCCAAGAGCTGACAAATGCAAAAAATGCACAAGTCAGACAAAAACTAAATGCTACAATCACAACCTAGGGATTCTAGATCAAAACCTAGGGTTTTGTATAAAAAATCCTGAAGTTCAACCTAGCCCTAAAAAGTTTTACCTATCCAAGGTCGTACGATTGCTCGAATCTAAATGACTATCTTCGATTTAACGACATACAAGTAGACCAGAAGCAACATATATGAACAAAATCAACATGGCAATGAATCAAAAGCATTAAAAACGATCAAGAACATGTTGGAGGATATCAATGATAATGAAGAACACATTTCTCAGGTAATATCAGGAACTTCTACTTTATTTCAACTTCTACTTTATTTCCTTTATTTCCTATAAGATTCGTAAGTAAGTTCGATATGAAACATATACGAAAAATGTATGAAGTAAGAAAAAAGAGACCTTTACTAACCTTAAAGAGATTTGAGAAGAAATATGAAGAGATTCACGAAGAAATTCGCAAAACACCTTGCAGTTGAAGAAAATACCACTAGCAGAAGAAAACGAAGAGAACGCTTGAAGTGCAAAAGTGGTATTGGCAAGTGAAACAGTTTACTTATAAACCAATCCTTCAACCCTAGTTGCCACGTGCCAACACCCCTTCAGTTTCCAGTTAACAATGGTAACTGCTCGGTTTGAATTCAAAAAATCCTACCTCGAAAATAGTGCTCAACTTTAATGCATCTAACATCAGCCTAAAAAACTAAAATGCAACCGTCCCATCGATTTAACTTCCAAAGTCGAAACTAGATCTTCATCGAACGATTGATTCTCTAAAGTCCTACTTCGACGAGTCGACAAGAGCTTCCAATCACATCTATGATGATTCGACTCGACGACAAAGGCGATCAACTAAACGAATGGTCGACTCAGCAAAATCACTCTCTAACTCGGTTAACCCTTCTTTAGAGAGTGGGGGACAAATTGTGGTAGCCAAAAACGACCCATAGGCCCAATGTATTAAAGCCCAGACTTTGTAATATAAGATTCTACCCAGACCCATTATGTTGGGTCGACCCAACACAGATATCAGTAGCAGCAGAACTTGGTCTTTGAAGGACCAAGTCAAAACGTGTGTCACGTTTGGTGGATAACTTGAAGAGAGAATCTCTCCAAATATCTCACTTGATTCCCCAAATATCTAGCCCACGATCAAGCCATGATCAGGGATGTTGGAACTACATCTTCTACTATAAATAAGAGAGTTCCCTCACTTGAAAGCTCTCTGAATTCTCTCCTATCAAAAGCTTACTAAAAGCGTACTGAAACTCTGCTTATAAACATTCCAGCAACCGGAATTTGATCAGATTGATGATTACGGTCATCATAGAATATTGCTCAACCCAAGCACACCTAAGGTTAAATAACTCAAACCCATCTTCATTCTATTTGTATTATTTTTGTTCTAATTTTACTTGCAGGTTCAACAAGGCACTCGACCTAGGTAGATAGACATAATCTTGCAGGTTCAACAAGGCACTCGACCTAGGTAGATAGACATAATCTTGCAGGTTCAAGCGAGGAGACGACTTCATTCATCCTACAAGTTCAAGCGAGTTGCCTTGAGCCTAACACAACCCAACCCGATTCACATAACGCGTAGTTCGACCACCTACAAACCTTAGCAACCCAAAATTAAAAATAAAATAAAATAAAAATGAAACCATGAAAAATTGTGAGAAATTATATGGAGAATAAAATACGAATTTTATTGTATTATTATTCTCAATATTTTCCTCATGCGTTATTTGTGACGTTTTAGATTCAAGTCTCACCACCTACCAAATTGTTTCATATATATTCTATGTTAGAAGAAAAACTTGCCGAATTAAAGTTTTAAAATATACTTTATGTTTCCATTGTAAATTACTTTAATATGAAACAATTTTAATGGACGGTTTCAACCGTTTCATACAAGTTTTTCTTCTATTGTAGAGGTGTCAAACGGGTCATGCCAAACTGGGGCATGCCATAATTTTTAGAGCCAACCGAGCTTGGGTCAATTATAGGTCGGGCCTTCAATTGTTTTTATTAGGCCCGAACCAAATCATTAACTGAATACATCCCTAAGAAATTGTATGTACACTCTAAATTATATATATATATATATATATATTTTAAATTCTAACACTACCCTTAAATAAAACTTTAAAATAATTAAAAGAATAATAAATAAACTCTATATATCAAATAAATATAATAATTGATATAAAATCTTTTTTATTTAAATGGGGTTTTTACAATTTGGTCCCAATCTAATTGGGAAACATCACTTTTTTACTTGTTAATTCAAAATACATCAAATTGGTCCTAAGGTTAGTCAAACTAACGGTCAACCTTTATAATATCAGTGGAAAGACAAGTTTACCCTCTAATTAAACTTTTCTCTCTCTCATGCGTTCATCATCACCAAACCGTAATAATTTTTTTTTCTCTATCTCTCTCACTCCATCATCAACCAATCCACACCACCACCAAATCCACATCGATCGACCACCACTTCCACGAAATCCACGTCGATCGACCACCACCACCACCTCCACGAAATCCACGCCGATCAACAACCTCCTAACCACCACCACCACTGATCGACAACCAAATCAACTGAATTTCTTTGTCTCATTACTGCCTCTCTCTCTCTCTCACACACACACACACCACCGTTTGTCTCTGTGTGTTGGTGCAAGTCGATTTTGTATGGTTTTGTGGCAGTGAGGTTGAGGTTGTTGTTGGGCTTCGATTTGGTATGAGCTATGGCGGTTAGGGTTCGGTTTTTGTGGTGTTTGTGGATGTTTCAGGGTGGTTTCGGCGAGGATGGTTGATGATGAAGAAGATTCTGTGATGGTGGTGGATTTTGTTTTTTTTTTTGTTTTTTTTTATTTTTTTACTTTGTTTACAATCTCGAATTTGTGTTGATGGTGGCGGATTTTGTTTTGTTTGATGATTATTGGTTTAGTGATGGCGATGATTTAAGGTCTGGATTTGGGTTATATTATATGGGTTTTGAAGATTCTGTAGATGCACTGAGTTTTATTATGTGTTGATTTTGTTTTCGAAAACTGAATTTGTGTGGTTTGTTATTGATGACTAATGAATTTGGGTTTTGTTTTGGGTTGAGAAATCTGATTTTTTTTTTGTGATTTTGGTGGTGGCTAGGGTTTGAGGTTGGGGATGAAGATCGAATATGGGTTTTGGGTTTGTTCCAAAGTTCAATATGGTAGGGGATGATGATCGAATCTGGGTTGGGGTTGGGGTTGGGGTTGGGGTTGGGGTTGCGGATGATGATCGAATCTGGAACAAACCCAAATTGAATCTGGGTTGGGGTTGGGGATGATGATCGAATTAGGGTTATGAGTTTGTTCCAAAGTTCAATATGGTGGGATTGATTTTGATTTATGGATTTGATGATGATGATGATGATGATGATGGGTTTTGTTAAATTAATTTTAATTAATTTATTATATAATTCTTTAAACATGGAACAAAATATTTTGAACAAATCTGGAACAAAAAATTTGAACAAAACCAAAAATCAAAGTTTGATTTTTTTTATTTTATAATTTTATTATTGTTTTGATCTTTGTTCTTTCATGGAGATCCAGATTGGATCTTCATTGTCCATCTCATGAGATGGACGGTGGAGATCTGGATCTCCACCAAAGATCAAAGTTTGAATTTTTTTTTTTAATTTTATTATTATTTTATTTCTATTTTTAATTGGAAACAGACATAATGACTTTTCTACCCTCCTAAACGTTAGTTGACTGTTAGTTTGACTAACCTTAGGGCCAATTTGATATATTTTGAATTAACAAGTAAGAAAGTGATGTTTCTCAATTAGATTGGGACCAAATTGTAAAAACCCCTATTTAAATATAACTATTCATTGATTAAATCTAAATAATGATAATTTAAATTGATATATTAAACAACGATTATAAATAACCAAGTGTTTTTAACTAAGAATTGAAAACAAAAATCTTTTCAAAAAAAGAAAAAGAAAAAAAAGAATTGAAAACAAGAATATAGGAACACCTCGATAAATGAATGTTTGATAAATTAATAACCTCGCTTAAATAATAAAATCTTCTAGTCCCAACTCGGGCCAATGGACTAAAATAATAACCTTGCTAAATATATTAGATAATAATTTTTGTTGAAATCCTTTAAGGCTCAACGAATATATAAATTAATAATTGATTAATTACATAAAATAAATAGCATATAAAAATTCATAATATATAAATAAACTTTTTACTTTACCCAAACCAAACTCAACTTTCTTTCCAGTGCGCATTGATAAATATATATCAGTGCCTTGTATGTGGACCATTAGATTCAATTGCTTTGACCTAGTCAGCATACACTTGTCAAATGTCAGTGCTTGTTCATAATCTATGGCCCACATGCAATGCACTGATGTATTTTATATCGGTGCGTAATGAGGTAAAAAAGACTATATATATATATATATATTTATATTCATTTTGTAGCAAATAGTTATGTAAGGTTATAATGGCTTGAAATACCTCTTTTAGATAAACAATTGGTAAAACATGACTGTCATTTGGATTACGATCATCATTGGTTGATGTATTCGTTACCCCTTGAGTAATCTCTTCATTGGTATGCAGTTTCATCAATATGATTATTCAAAAATGTGCTCAATGTTCATCATATCATTTAGTTTGACTACATCCATTGTTTTTATATTTATTTATCAGTCATACATGTATTTTGGTAAAAAATAAAATAAAAATATAAGCATTCAATTGTAAACCAGTGCACTAGTGATGATTGTTGTGTGTGATCGTATATGAGTTGAATGTGATCATGCCAAAAAAAATGTAAGATTACATTAGGTGCACTGGTGTACTAGAGGAGACCCAAAAAAACAATATATGTATAAGTAATAAAAACATAAAACTCGTTTTAAATTAATAAATATTCATTTATCGATAAATAAATATACCCACTAAAATAATAATTTTCGTTAGTCCCAACATTATTATTTTATAGGGGTTTTACGGTAGATACTACAATTTATAATTTACAAGCAATGATAGGTTTCGACTCATCTATGGGCAGTGACCATGGTCCCTGTGAACAGTGAACCTCAACCCATCTTGGTGCCAAAAATTTCCTTATCTGACGATGCATGCTTGTTGGGCCTACTATTTTTTCCGGATGAAGAAAATCCCTAATTGATGTTGGCGGAGGAAGAGGACGTTAGAGCAACAGTGGAGGCTACCACCATTCAAGCCGCCACCAAAGAACCAGATCCTCTCTTTTTAAAAAAAGAAAAGGGAAAAAAAAGTCTGATTTCAAAAATATACAAAACGAAATTCAACGACAAGCTCCTCTCATGTTTTACGTTTTGCTTTTATTTCTTCATTTTATAATTTATAATATTAATCAAAAACTAAAAGAAAGGATATTTTTGGCAATATATGGAGTGTGTTTACAAATTTTTACATTTTAAATTTTTTAATGGGGTGTAGATACAAAAATCGGTGCATAAACGATTTTTCAGAGGTGTATCGTCACTCATCATAATTATGTTCAAATCGAGCTTGCCCATGCGGGCCTGAGTAGCCCACTAGATATCTTGTTTGTATGTAAATTTGGGGTTCATTATACACGCACTACATAGCTGTTGGGTTAGTTTATAGGCATGGGATTTCAATCCAATGGTCTACAAAAATCGAAGATTTGAACATTTAAAAAAATTAAAACTAAAAGAAATTAACTCTCACTCAAATATCTACCCATCAATTATACTGTTCATGTATAATAGCTAAACCATTAAATTTGTTCATTTTCTTTTTTCTTTATTAAACTTGGCCTTCCGGGCTCACGTACTGCAAAAGTTAAACACTAACCATCCAAATATTGTGTTTGGACGTGAGCCTAGCCCTTAATTTAAGGATTGGGCTTGGGGCACATGACCCATTTGTGACACCTATATTTTTTGGTTATTGACTATAGTATAGGGTGTTTCATTTGGAGAAAATCTTGACCGCTAAAATGCCGGTCAGCTTAAAAAAATAAAATATCAATGCAATGGAAAAGAAAGAGAGAAAAAAAGAAAGGGAAAATGTGAAAAGCAAGACAAAAGCATTTCAGTGTATCTCACATTTCCAACTCTTTTTTTTTTTCATAGTTTCTTGGAATCCAGGTTATTGATGGTTTGTAACATGTGTCCAACATTTGTCCCTCCACATTGTACATGAGACATGGAATCTCATGTCTTAAATGCCATTGTTTTCATATTAAATTTAGGGGAAAATGTGAAATTAGTCATAATTGGTGAAAAAAAGAGAGGAAGAAAACTCAACTCTTTTATATTCAAGTGGGATTCATTGATTAACTGACCAAATACAATATTCTAAACAGAACATATAACATGCTGATAAAAACAAAAGGTGTTTTGTCACTTTTATTACATGATACATGACCAACAAGGCAGAGTTGTTGCATAAGATTGTAAGTTGTAACACCCACTGATTGGATGATTTACATACCTATTTGAGGTCCCCATTTCCTAGATTTTGTACTCGTTGTCGAGTTTGTTTTTGTATATAATGCATTTTGTGAGCATTGTGTAGGTTATATGCTCTAAAATAAGGTGTTGAGCATAATTGAAGAGTTTTGGAGGTTAAAGGGCTGAAATCGGAAATTTTAGTGCAGAGCTTTCAACTTTCGGGAGCCATATCTCCCTCCTCCGATTGAACTACGTTTTGTATAACCTATTTTCGGAAAGCCCCACGAGTCTACTTTCCAAAGCTTTTTACGGATCGCGATTCCGAGTTCTCTAGAGGAAGTTATGGCCATTTTTGTAACGGTGCGCGAAGCTGGAAAACTTCACCCCGAGAGAGATGCGAGCCCAAGGCGAGCTCAAGCAGCTCGCCCCTCAAGGTCGCTAATCTCTCGGGTTTTCAACAGTTTTCTTCAACCAAGAGCATCCAAATCACCCCCAGGTCACCCCAAGCTCGCCCTTTTACCCAAAATATGTTAAAAATCAAGATTTTACCTCCTTGCCCTTGACCTAATTCATTCATCTATATAAACCTTTGATATTTTTAAACCAAAAAAGGGAACTCTCTCACCAAAAAAGAACCCAAGAATAGTCACCAAGACCTCACTTTTACACATTCCTCTTACTCTCACCTTCCATCTTTCACAACCCATCTAACTTCCATAACTCCCTAACATCCAAACACACCCATCACTTCCATTTTACCACAATCACCATCACTTCATCTTTTTGGCAAAAAAGAGTTGAAGAAAGAGCTTGGAAGAGGAAGAGCAAAGGAGGAGGAGCTACTCTACATAGTTTCTTCTATTACTTTATTCTGTTTCATTTTCTTTATTATAGCCATGTATTCTTTTGAGCATATTTATTGTATGGCTACATTTTGTGATATGAGCTAAACATTTAGTGCTAGGATTTGATGAAACCCCACCCATGACTCTTTATATGTATTGACCTTTGTTTATTCATTTTATACAAGTGTGATTTGTATGGGTATTTTAGTGTGCTTAAAGCTTTCAATTGATTGATCTCCTTTTGAATGAATCTTGTGGTGTGTTATGTACTGACCGGAGACGCACACCACGTGTTCGATAAAATGCCCTCTATGCATGTTTAGAAAAGTAGACCTACTTAGGCTAACGTATAGGATTCGTTAGTGCACCAAAATCCTTAATGAACTCATTCATACATTCCGAGTAATCGAAAGATAAGCTTGGGTATGTTTTGGGTGTAACCTATTCTACTTGACCAAGATTGTAGGTTAATATTAGGGTGCATGAATCTATAAATTGCATGAGTATGTTTTGGGTGAATAATTGAGTCTAAAACGTAAGTCAATATAGGGTGGGGTGTAGTCAAGTCCTAGCATATCTCTTTATATTATCACATTCGGGTTTAATTTCTTGTTATTTCATTATTGCATTAGAATTAATCATTTAGTTTAATTTAGTTTAAATTGATTAGTTGAAAACCTTTTTTCGATTGTTTGAATAGCAATTAGGCTAATCGATTTTGGTAATCGATCACTCGGTCTCTGTGGGAACGAACTCTATTCACTATTGTGCTAACTCTTCGACCTCGTCCTATTGCGAGTGTCGCCCTAAAAGAGGCTAGTCACCCACCAAGGAGGAGAATTATTCACAGGCACTAATTCTTCTTTCTACGGTTTTCCTTCTCAACAATAATTCGTACAAGCCATCGCGGCTTTCCTATTCCTATTGAGAATACGAGATATCCCATCATCATTCCAAGCACCATCCCACATCCATAACCCATCAACACAACTTTCCATTGCCATTGAAGTTGAGCGTCCGCAATTGATTTCCCTTTGCAAACGATCCAAGAATGGTGCCATGAAATCTATTCTTCTGTAGGTCCAACACGGAGAGAGTGCTGCTAAAATGTCCAATGTATTCAGGAATAGTGCCACTCAAGTTATTATGAGAAAGATGAAGAATTTTAAAGGTACTAACGTTGCAGATTGAATGAGGGATCTCCCCAGTCCGACCGTTACCGGATAAGTCCAAATGCTCAAGATTAGATAGTAACCCAAATTTTGAAGGTATACTACCCAAAAGTTGATTTTGGCTCAACTCCAGATCAGTCAAGGATATCAAACTTCCTAACTCTTTAGGAATGAGGCCTGAAAGTTGATTTTCATAGAGAAGAAGAAAAGTGAGGTTTCTTAAACCACCAAATGATGATGGAATCGAACCAGAAAGATAGTTCGAACTAAAGCTTAGATTGACAAGAGATTTCAAATTTCCTATTTCGTGGGGGATTGGACCAGAAAGTTTGTTATTACTTAGATATATAAATTCTAGATTAATCAAATTACCAAAGGAAGTAGGAACCGAACCATGTAGATGGTTGCTATACAAGGCAAACTCCTTAAGAGACCTTAAACAACCTATTTCTTGAAGAATTGAGCTATTTAACTGATTTTCGACAAGGTGCATGACTTGAAGATTTGTAAGGAGACTAATTTTTGGTGGGATTTCTCCAGAGAACTGATCAGTGGATAGATCGAGATATATGAGTTTGGAAAGGAATGCAATATGAGATGGAAGGGTACCGAAAAGTGAATTCATAGCGAGATCAACATATTTAAGATTAGGAAAAGATGAGAATGAAAACTCATGAAGCATACCATTCAAACCGAAACTATTAATGTTCATCTTGATGATACTTCCAGCATAGTTGCATGAAATTCCAAACCAAGTGCATGGGTTTGTGGAAGCCTTGTGAGAAAACAGATTCCATGAAGATAATAGAGACTGGGTTTGGTTTGCAAATCTGGCTTTCCAATTGAGAAGAGCATTTGACTCTTCAATAGAAACAGAAACCATATATGGATTTGAAGAAAATATGGTGAAAAACAGGACAAGGAAAACTGGGAAGAGTAGCATTTCCAAATTCAATTTGTTAGCCATATTATATCTCCATATATTTATAACCACAATCCTTGTGATTTATTTAGAAATTTTGGAAAGACAAGAGACTTGGATCAAGTTTGAAAGGGGAACATTTCTGCCATTGTTTTCGATATTGAGTTTATTTGGGAAGGCATTGAAAGTTTGCTCTATGCTTGGGATTTTTTTTTTTCTTTTTCTGAGTGGCCATACACTACAAGAAATTTGGCCTTTCGCAACGTGCAAAATGCATTGCGAAAGGTTTTTGCAACGCATGCCCGTACGTTGTTGATACACCTGTTGCCAAAAGTCTGATGACTTTTCGCAACGTGCCATGCGCGTTGTCTTAGATCAACGACAACGTACAAATTGCATTGCAAAAAAGATGTACGTTGTCGTAGACATTTAACGCAACACGATATAGACGTTGTGTTAAATGTTTAATGCAACGTGCATTGTACGTTGTCTTAGAACATCGACAACGTACTAAGTGTGTTGCGGAAGAGACGCACGTTGTTGTAGATATTTATCGCAACACACATTGTACGTTGCCTTAGGCCATGAAAATAAATAAATATAAATGATCCCTCATACCACCCATTGGGCTCCCTCTACTAGGCTCTAACACTATCGGGCCTCCAACCATATAGGACCAATGCTTATTAAATCTCACAATCATTTGCTTGGGTTGGGAGTTGAACCCGAGACAGTTAAGACAGTGAGGAGTGACTTTGCCATTTTGCTGGAAGCTTAACTTTGTTAAATAATGCATAACTATTTATATATATCATATATATGCTACCAATCTGTTTTTATTTTTATTTTTTAAAATTAATAATTTATTAAAAAAATATTAATTTTTATTAATTGGCCATATAAACTCATTCTAGTAATCTTTTTTTTTTTTTAATTTTAAAAAAATTTAAAATCAAATGCAATTGGATTAGAGTCTATCAAAACTTAATGATAACAAACGTTGCAAACTCAGAACTCAAAATGAAATTCTCACTACATGGAAGAGGTCTAGCTCCCCCATATTTTACGATATGATAGTCAAAAGTGAGGCTTGAATCCTTATCACAAAATAACAGGGGATGGGTCAAATCACTTTGCTTATGGTTGTTGTGTATTTTTAATAATTATGAACCCCGTCTATGATGTTTGGGTTTCTAAATATTAAAAAAAAAAATCGAAACGCACAAGTCAACAATTGATAAAAATGTTCTTACGACAACGTGCATATAATATGTGTGTAACAAAATATTAGTATTTTTCGCAATGCGCAATCCAATGATTGCTAAAAGAGTTTCTATGATAACATGTATGACATTTGTGTTGCTAAATATTAGCCTTTCACAACGTGTATGACATTTACAACAACATGCATGACTTGTGTGTTATTAAAATATTTGTCTTTCGCAACACGCATAACAGGTTTGTTGTTAAATATTATCATTTCGCAACGCACATGACATCTACCGCAACGTGCATGACTTGTGTGTTTCTAAAATATTAGTCGATCTTTTGCAATGCGTATGACACGTGTGTTGCTAAATATTAGCTTTTCGCAACGCGCAAACCAGTAGTTGTTAAAAAGTCTCTTACAACAACGTGCGTGGTATGTGTGTTGCAAAATATAAGACTTTTCGCAACGTGCATGATATGTGTTGCTAAATATCAACCTTTTGCAACGCACAAACCAATAGTTGCTAAAGATTTTCCCACAACAACGTGCATGCTATAGGTGTTGCGAAATATTAAACGTTTTCGCAACATGCATGACATACGTGTTGCGAAATATTTGACTTTTTCACAACACGCAAATAATTAGTTGTTAAAGAGTATCATATGGCAACGTTCATGATGTGTGTATTGCCAAATATTATATTTTTAACAACATGCGCGTTTGTACGTTGTTAAAAACACACTTATAGCAATGTGCACAAACTTGATGAAATAACAATGACAACGTGCATCTGTTGTGTGTTGCTATATGTGCTTAATTATTGGCAACATTCACATGTACGTTGTCGTAAGTGGTTTTAACAACACACATTTTTTACGCGTTGCGATAAATGACTTTTGGCAACGTGCTTTACCTGCGCGTTGCGATAGATGGCTTTTAGCAACGTGCGCTGCCCGCACGTTGTCTTTTGAATGTTGCTTAGAGTGAAATTTCTTGTAGTGATATTTACACCTCTCTAAAATTGCATCTACAATCCAAATTAGTAATTTTCTATGTTGAGAGTTTTTCAGCATATGATCGTATGTGATGCTTATTCCCTCAAGGTCAGTTCGACTTTACCAAAAAAAAAAAAAAAAAGTACCGGTAATTTTCAAATGTTTTGCACTATAGTTTTTGGACATGTTAATTATTGTGATGATATGGAGGATTCTTTTCCATCTTCATAAAGCTCGTAAGTTCTTGAAGGCTCTTATTTACAATCGAGTAAAACTGAGGGTCGCTCAAAAGACAATGATGGTGTCTTGCTTGTTGTCCATTCTTTTATTTTTTATTTTTTTAAAATATTACATAGATTTGAGGTTTTTTTTAGGGAGTTTTAGGGAGGGGGAGGACTTGAACCTATGATCTCATGGCGTAAATGTGAGGAAACCTCATGATGTAGATGTGAGGAATTTACGACCCGACTACAATTCTTTTATCACCTAATGAGGATTTAAGAATCTATTTTACTCTAAGATATTATGATATGAGTAATGCTACACTTCACAAATTCATTACTGACTATTCTCTTAGTGATACTCGCAATCGTATGAGGTCGGAGAGTAGTACAAGGTTAAGTAAAGTT
This sequence comes from Acer saccharum, assembly GCA_030490815.1. Taxonomy (NCBI): domain Eukaryota; kingdom Viridiplantae; phylum Streptophyta; class Magnoliopsida; order Sapindales; family Sapindaceae; genus Acer; species Acer saccharum. The sequence goes on along the minus strand of CM059869.1, from coordinate 48,240,492 downwards.
CGTTCCCAACAAGAATAGAGTGATTGATTACCGAAATTGATTAGCCTACATGCTATTCAAACAAGTAACATGAGAAGGATTTCATATTTGACTACTTCTGGCAAGTTAAATTAAACTAATAAAATGATTTATGCTATTGCAATAAAGAAATGACAAGTATTAAAATTGAATGTAATAATGAAGTAAATGATGCTAAGACTTGACTACACCCCACCCTCTCCTAAATTCCTCTCTAAACTCACTTGCATACCCAAATTATGCTCATGCAATTGTAGATTCATGCACCCAATTGTTAACCTATAATCTCGGTTGAGTAGTATAGGTTACACCCAAATCATACCTGAGCCTATCTCTTGATTACTCAAAATATATGTATGAGTTCACTAAGAACATTAGCACACTAAGGAATCCTATACACTAGCCTAAGTATGTCTACTTTTCTAGACATATATAGAAGACATTTCATCGAACACGATGTGTGCGTGTCTCCGATCGGTTCATAACACACAATCGAAAATCAGTCAATAGGAGATCAATCTATTGAAAGCATTAAGTACTCTAAAACATCCATATAAACTACAATTGCACATAATGGATAAAATAAAGGTCAATAAATATATATAGTCAAGAGTGAGGTTTCATCAAATCCTAGCACTAGAGAATTAGTTCATATTACACAAGTAAGCCATACAATATATATGATCAAATGAATACATGGCTAAGTATAGAAAATGAAAGAGATAAAGTGTAGAGAAAACTATGTAGATCTTCTCTTCTTCCTTTGCTCTTCTTCTCTTCCAAGCTCCTTCAATTTCCTGTCTCCCAAGAACAAGAAATGAACATGGATTGATGTCAAGAGTTAGGTGGATTGTGTACGATTTAGTATGGTGATGTAGGAAAATGACTTAGTGAATATTCTTAGGTAGGTAATTGGTGTTTTGGTCTAAAAATATCAAAGGTTATATAAGGGAATGAATTAGGTCAAGGGCAAAGAGGTAAATTCTTGAATTTTAGCATTTTTTTGGCGACCTTAGGGCGACCTGGAGGCTCCATGGTCGAGAAAATAGTTGAAAGCCTTAGAGGAAAGTGACCTTGGGGCGATCTTGGTGAGCCTGCCTTTGAGGTAGCATCTCTTTCGGGTGAAATTTTTTAGTTTCGCGCACCATTACGAAAACAGCCATAACTTCCTCTAGAGAACTCGAAATCGTGATCTGTAAAAGGCGTTGGAAAGTAAACTTATGGGGCTTTCCAGAAATATATTACACGAAACATAATTCTATCGAAGAAGGAAGATATGGCCCTCGAAAGTTGAATGTTCTACACAAAGATTTCCAATTTCAGTCCTTTAACCTCCGAAACTCTTCAATTATGCTCAACACCTTATTTTAGGGCATATAACCTACACAATGCTCACAAAATGCATTATATACAAAAACATGCTCGACAACGAGTACAAAATCTAGGAAATGGGGACCTCAAATAGGTATGTAAATCATCCAATCAATTACCCAAATGATAGGGAAAGCTCATTTATAACTATCAAATCATCAATACTTCTCATAATCAAAGACAAATTGTACTAACTTCGTAACTATGACCGTAATAACATTGACACCCCTTTTGACCTGTTTACTAATGATGAACAATAGTTGACTAATGACGGTCACTAATAGGAATGGCAATGGACCTGGTTCGGGCTGGTTTGGGAAAAACCAAACCCAAGCCCAAACCCGCGAAAGAAAATGATATCCAAACGCATCCACGAACCCATGAAATGTAGCAGGTTTGGGTTTCACCCGCGGATTTAAGCAACATCCAGACCCACCCACGAACCCGCGAACTTCAGAGGATTTGTGGATGGGTGTGGCACCCGCGAACCCGTGAACATTTATAATTTTAAGCTTAAAAGTATAAATAGCTTAAAAAAAACTAGAACAAAAAAAAAAAAAAAAAAGTAGTTCAAGTTCTAAAATTCTAACATAAGTACATAATCCTTAAATTCAAGTTCTGAATTCTAACATAACACAAGTTCATAATCCATAAGTTCAAAATATTAAAATTACACACAAACACAAATAAATAAGAACACAATATTAAAATTACACACACACACACACACACACACACACACACACACACACAATAACGGGTTCGCGGGTTCGGGTATGGTTTTTTTTTCCAAATCCATACCTAAACCCAAACCCGTGACGGGTACAATTTTCAAACCCAAACCCAAACCCACCCACGGGTACAATTATCCCAATCCAAATCCTCTTTAAGCGGGTTGGGTTCGGGCGGATCCCAAGGGTTCGGGTTTAATTGCCATCCCTAGTCACTAATGGATAAAGTCTAATGTCACTTTTTCCTTTACAAAAATAATAATTAATTAAATCAATTGATTAAATAAAATTAATAAAAATATCAGATAATTAATAAAATCTGAAAAAAAAAAATCATAAAATTAATAAAATTCTGAAAATGATAATAAAAAATCTGAAAACTAATTATATATATAAACAAAAGGATTCCATCTTCATCTTTAACTATCATCAAACTTCACACCGTCATCAAACCCCATCACCTACCAATCCATTTCTTCAACACATGCACACACATAATATCACTCATTCACTCTTTTTAAATTTAGTTATCCATCAATTAGCTTTCTTTATATCTAAAACAAATCTATTTTTACACAGTTTCACCTTCAGCCGACACATTTTTCAATCTGATTGCTGCAGCAGAAGTTATAGGGTCATCTGACTCATCTCCTATATATCAAGTTACAACATGACTTTTATCCCATTTAGCCTAAAAAAAATAAAAATTAAAAAATTAAATAAAAATCAAACATTTTCAAGAATTCTTTTCGAGCACTGCATATCATAAAAATCCTAATTAAAATGAGAAAAATCACTGAAATGGACGAAAAAAATCGTTCACATATTGTAAGTGTAACCACACAGCTTTTTTATATTCCCTTCAAAAAACATTTGATTTATCACAAATCTGCAATCGTTCACATATTGTAAGTGTGCTTGTCTCTCTCCTTCTACAACTGTTTTCAAGTCTATGTCACCATTTAAAATAGAAAAAAAAAAAAAAAATCCTTCTCTAGTTAGACACACTGCAGTCTTACCAAAAAATTAGTTGCTGCAGACAAGCCCCTACGCCAACTTCTCGATCATTTCCTATATAAAATCTGTCAATTGCTGTTTTCACACAATTGCTTCATCTGTCTAATAACCAATGAAAGTCCTCAACAATGAACAATGAAAATAGATTTGTTCTCTGGAAAATTAGAAGGCATTGATGAGCAATTGGGGGGATCAAGGACCAGAAGTAGATCAGGTTTGGATTGCATTTGATACACAAATAATAATAATGATGTAATTGGTGATTTGGTTCGTTTCCATCCCTTAACAGCTCAATGAAAATGGAGCTTACTTGTTTTTAAGAAGTTTACTGAAACATTACATCCAATTTTTGCCTGTAGTGAGCTAGACTCTGCATAAAAAATGAAGCAAAAAGCATTGATGTCATTCAAAACATTGTGATGGATGAAATGAAAAGAGAAACTTTGGTCTAAAAAACTAGTGAAACAAACTCCTTATTTAAGTTTAGCACGATATCCAAACAGACATTATATATTACCATGAAGCAAAAAAGTCACCACATTTGTGACAATGATCATGATAAAATTGTAGTGTTCACTCACAATTTGTTTGATCTACGTTAGCAAACTTAACCAATCAACTGAAACATCTAGACTTATAATATGCGCCCAAGTTATAACCTAGAGAGGAGAAGGGGTATCAGAGCTTAACAGGTAGCAGAAAAAGTGAACAAAAAAAAAAAAAAAAAATATATATATATATATATATAGCTCAGTCATTTAGTTATTTAAAGGTGAGGAGAGACCTCACACATCTAAGATATAGAATCATTATTTTGGGAAAACTACATTGCATAGCTAAGATATGCAAGAATTTGTTTGCAATGAGCAAGTATATTGCCATGGACCTTAGGTAGGCCAAAACGAACGAATAAAAAACAGCCACAACTACAAATAGAAACAAACTGATGCATGAACTTCTCTTCGACTTGGGCAAGAATGTTAGAACCATATTACCCTGCTTGAAAAGAAAATGCTTTGTTAAGTTGTTACCAACCCAAAGAAAATGAAAGTAAGGCTTTGTCCCCACCTTGCTATATAAATTTCTAACAAAACAGTTTTTACCAAATTCTTACAGAAGTGTATCCAAGTTCTTTACATAACATGATTGAATGATTACTTTTAAGATCATGAAAATCCCTAGATTTTAGTCCCAGAAGCTGAAAATCTTTTGGAATTCAAGAAATGAATAAACAAAAGCATATAACAATGACCTAGTTTTTCTTGAAAGTATGAAGACTAATCTAATGATCACAAATTGTACACCACTCTTTTGATCACATTTGATGACAAACAAACAATACCGTATAGGCGTATATATATAAAAATTTCCAAGCACTCAAATTTGTCATCTACAACTGAGAAAATGGGGCAGAATAGAGGTTAAAGATTGTACCTTGGTATAAAACAAAAACACCGGCCTCTATAGGTCCTACAGGACTTCCCCTCTTCATAAAATGACCTTCTTTATATATGTAAAGCAATGGAATCCCGGTTGATAATTCTACGTTAATCACCTATTCACTCGACAGATTGAACTTTTGTTGGAAATGTGAAATTTTTCTGTATGGTTATATTTAACTATGGTATGGTTATGTTTTGGTTTGGTTATGGTTATGTTAGTTTAGTTTAATTTGGATAAGTTGTACTATTTAGTTCTCTTTTTTAAATTGCTTTAGACATGTTAGATTTAGTTTTAGATTTCTCAGATGTTGTTGGCAGCTGTGCCAGTTTCTTTTATCTGTAGATCAGGTCTGGCAGTGCCAGTTCATTGTTGCACATTGACCGTTGGATAGCAATGATGTGGTACAATCCAATGGTTGCACATTGCCCTGTAGGCCTGTATTTTGTATATATACCCTTCTGTTAGTGTTATCTGATAAGGAGATTGTAATGGATGTGTAATTTGAATGAAATTTTAGCAAATATTGAGTGAACTCTCTAGTTTATCTCCTCAAAACCAAGAGTATGGTTTTTATGTTATTGATGGTTATTTATGTTTATAGTATGTGTAATGTTTATGGTATAGTATGTTGAGTGATTCTCTTCCTCTGGTTTCACCTGTGTGAAACTAGTAGAGTGAATCTACTCCACTGGTTTCACGTGTATGAAAGTAGGCAAGCCTCTTCTTCTAGTTTCATGTGTATGAAACTAGTTATGTTAAAATGCATTGATGTGCTGGCCTAAAATTCCAACAGTGGTATCAGAGCATTGTTCTTATGGGACCTTGAATTTCGTTTCCAGTTTATGGAGTGCTTAGTGAGGTTTAGATCACCCATGAGTACTAATATGGTTTTATGGAGTGCTTGTGAGGTTCAAACACCATAAAGTGAGTGTAAAACACCCATAAGTGCTGTTATGGTAATGGATGCTGGAAACAACATGTTATGCCAGCAAGTTCCTGAATGGAGAGCTCAACGAAAGCTCAAATTGAATAACATAAGGAGGAGCTGCTGATGAAGAACAATGGAATGGAAATTTATTGATGGATGTTCAATGGTTCCGATATTCCTCCAATGGTAACAAAAATGGAAGTCTTCAAGAAAAATTTCAAGGAGGAGTGTTGGAAATGTGAAATTTTTCTATATGGTTATAATTTAACTATGGTATGGTTATGGATTAACTATGGTTACTGATATACTCATTGTATAACAGCTACCTCTTAGCTGTTCTACACTTACGTATTTTTTCTATATAAACCCCCATTGGGGCATTGTAAATGTAAGCCATCAAAGAAATGGCATGGGATGTATGGTTATGGTTTAATGGAAAGAAAGTTTTCAGAATATGTCTTCAAATGTTTTTCATTTTCATGTTTATGTTTTATAAATGGTTTTATTGATATTCATGGATCATGGTGAGAATGTCAAAGGCATCACCCTTGGTAAGACTATCCTAAGAGGCAGCAGCCATGGTGAGAATGTCCAGAGGCATCACCCATGATGTATGGATGGATGTTTATGGGTGGTCTGATATCTCAACAGAGGTATCAGAGTATGTTTTATGGTTTATGTTTTTTATGGATTTTTATGTATGGTATTTTATGTAAATGATGGTTTTTATTGATGGTTTTAAATGGTTATGGATAAGATGTTCTGATCCAACAACAATGGAATTAGAACATCGATGTTCAAATTTTCCTCTAGTTTCACCTGTATGAAACTGGTTGAGTTGATCAACTCCTCTAGTTTCATACGGTTGAAACCAGTCAAGCAAAATAACATGTAATTTTTTTTAATTTCTTAACAGCTTTCACCATTGAAAGAACAAAAGCATAGCATTAACAGCTAGCAAGCTAAGAAATATAGATGATACCTCCTGAGAAGTTAATTTGTCGAGGTACATGATTATAGACCTCAGTGAATTCCCATGTGGAGCAACCATCACATGCTTTCCTGATTGAAGATGGGGTTCAATCTACAACATATTTGTTCTCAAGTTTAGGTCCTTTTAGGTCGAGACTTGAGATGAATTATCCCTTTAAAAGCGTATACAGAGGAAGCCCTTTATATGCTTATAAGCTACAGCCAACAATAAGCATGTATTGAAACTCAGAGATATAAAGGAAAGAGAATTTAAATGTACTTACTTGTTCTTTAAAATAAGCAACAGCTCGTTGAGAACACATTTCCAAGCTCTCGCCATTTGGGGGAGGAATATCATAACTTCTACGCCATTCGTGTACAAGCTCTTTTCCGTATCTTTTAGCTGTCTCCTCCTTATTAAGACCCTGTAACTCTCCATACCTGTGTATAGGAAAACAGTTTATATTTCTATCTTGCTCAAACTTTAAAGCAAGACAATACGTAAGCTAAAGCATACGAAGATATATGTACATTCTTTCATTCAATTGCCAAGCTAGTACAACTGGAATTGATTGCTTCTTGGTCTCTTCACTATAAATTCTACTCCAAGTCTTTGCTTGTTCACTCTCATTATGTGTAACGATAGGTATCTGCAAAAAAATAAATTGAATAAACATACATAACGTTTCTTTCTTGAAAAATTGGAAACTTAATGTTAAGATAATTTTAAGAAAACAAGAAATAGGGGAAAGGAAGAGGCAAGAACAGTAGAGAGGTGAAGCAAATTTACTCAAATAATCGATGCTTAATAAATTGAAACAGAGCTATATATATAGCCGGATACAAGCAACCAAATAACTGACACAAAGCAATCAAATAACAAATGAAAACATGCCAAATAACAAGGAAATAATGCCAATAAAAGAGGAACCCACTACTGCTGTTTATCAGCTTTCTAAGGCTCCACTCACACAACAGAAACAACAATTTAACCAACACGAGAAGACCAAGTCTTCAACTTAAAACTGCATGTGCCAATTCTACCTGTGCACCTGCTTGGCAATTTAGACACATATCACTTAAGTAATGTCCCGAAGAACCTACATTATGCTATGTGCCATCCTCATAGCTTGAAGAATCAATTTGATATCTAAAAGATACTCTCTAGTTCTTCCAAATCAGTATGTCTAAGACTAAATAAATAAATAATTCAATGCATATCTTGAAATTGAACGAAGGTACCTTCTTGTGGCGGTGTTGAGTCATGGCAAGCATAGCTGTCATCTGTGCACGAATCAATGTGGATGCATAAATCACGTCAACGGGTATGTTGCAAATTCTCATACCAGCCTCAATTGCTTCCTCTATACCTCTCTTGGTTAAAGGCACATCAACACAACCAGTGAACAAATTCTTCTCATTCCACAAAGACTCACCATGTCGAATCAATATCAAAGAAGATTCCACTGAAAAGAGAAAAAAAAAAAGGCAGGGAATCAACAATAGTTGTAGCATTAGGAGACCTCAATTTCCTAGATAAAATAATTAGAAAACAGGAAGCACTTAGAAAATACTTTGCTTAATAAACTCACAGTTCAAACGAGACGATAAGGTCATGGTGAAAAAAATGTACTACACATCCTATATAATAGATGAAACTGGCTTCAGATGAAATAAACTCACTTGAAGTCTTCTCATTATTGTCAGGGGTAGTGTCTGAGGTAGAAGAAAACTCATCCATCACTAGAGCATGAGAAGTCGACCCACAAGCAACATTCAATTTACAGTGGGTAGAACTACAAATTCCTTTTGCAAACATTCTAACATCTACCGCAAAACCCTTCAAGCTATGCCTCAATGAGAACTTCCCAATATGAGAGCCATAATCATTGCCACAACCACGGAGATGAATGGCCCCAACGGGTTGGATGGATGCTGGGGCAACACAACAAAAAAAAATGCTTATCAGTGACGAACTATTTCCGACGGAGCTAATTGCCGTTGGTAATAGTACCTTTTCCGACGGCCATTTCAGTGCCGTCGGAAATGAGTAAAAATCTGATACGACATTTCCGATGGCCAAATGACCGTTGGAAATAGTCTTTGTACCGTCAATGTTGTTCCCATTTCCGACGGCACAAATAGTGCCGTTGGAAATGAGTAAAAATGTAATACCACATTTCCGATGGCCCAATGGCCGTCGGAAATAGTCTTTGTTCCGTTGGAAATGAGGAAAAAGTAATCCAATATTTCTGACGGCCTAATTGCCATTGGAAATAGTCCACATTTCCAATGGTAAATGGTGTTTTTCGACGGTATTTAGCCGACGGAAAAGACCAATTTTTGTTTTTTTAAGTGTCAAAAACATATTTTTATATAAAGTTTCTTCAAATAATTTGTATAAATAAAAATTTCATGATTTATTTTTACTTGAAAAATAAAAAGTTAGATAAAATAATTATATAAACTCTATTTCGTAGTAAGCAATTAATACACATGATTTTCCCTAAATTGCTATTCAGACAATGACATATATGTGCAAAAATCAAGAGTGAACACTTTGATGCAACATAAATACACAAACATTTGTCGGGGTTATGATGAAGGGATTTGTGAGATATTGACGTCATTCTTTAGGAACTCCCTCTTATTATAAGCAATTTTATTTTGAGAAATTGCACGATGGCAAAATATCGCCAGTCAACTGTCTGGAAAGTCACGTAGGGATGTCAAGGAACATTATGACGCCCTCGTACATCACATCTGCAAGATTGATTTGGGTTGTGTCAAGTTGCCGAGTTATGCCGATGACTTGTGGGACTTTGTGTGCCGTCGGAAATATTAAAAAAAAAAAGCAAAAAACAGTACCGCATTTCCGATGGCTTTTGGGCCTTCGAAAATAATCAAATAAGCCATCAATATTACCCACTTTTCTAACAACATAAAAAGTATCATTGGAAATGCTAAAATTTAATTTGAATTACTTTATGACACATTTTACTAAATTAACTAAATATAAAATATAGCAAAATTATTAGTAACCACAAGAACATTTAGTTATTTTTAATTATGTTTAGTGACACTACTATATCAGATTTTTTAAAACAAACTCTAATAATTTTAATAAAATATTATTTCTAATAATTTTAATAAAATATTATTTTAAAAAACAATATCTCAATAGTTATATTTAAATAATATACAAAAAAAAAAAAAAATTAATTAGATATTATACAAACATATCAATAGCTTATATATAAATAGTATGCAAAACATATTAGACATAAAGTTATAGCAAACTGATAAGGGTAACCCTTATTATCATTCAAGTCAAGGGTTCAAATCCCATGAGTTTCATGGAGTTAAAGTTGCTGGGTGATGTGGCACCTATCAGGTGAGATGGCGCCTATCAAGTCGAGTCGTGTCATTTATTTATTTATTTATTATTTTTTATAATTCGACTATTTCTGACGGCAATAAGCTGTCGGAAATAGTGGTAAAACCATTGGAAATAAAAGTAATTTTGACCACATTTAATTACTATTACCAACGACTTTTTTATCTTTTCCGACGGCTATGGCCATCGGAAATGGTAGTATTTGTGACGGCTTGCCGGTGAATGGTTTTTTCTGACAAATGTATTTGTGACGGCCTTCGATGGCTTTTTCCCATCGAAAAAGCGTATTTCGTCGGGAAATGGTCTTTTCCGACAGCATTTAGCTGTCAGAAAAGTCCATTTTTTTTTTTTTTTTGTAGTGAACCATATTCTGGCAAACCAATAAAAAACTAAAAACCACAGTTAATAGGAAGACAGTAAGCATATTGATCAACAGCAAGTACACGCTTCAGTTAACACACGAAAATTTTGATTCATTCATCAGTTAGCATATGTAAATGTTGATGCATGAAAATTGACGCAGCGGGGTATGGCGAAAATAAGAATGATCACTTTGTCGAACCTTGAGACACACTCAGACGAACCTTGACGCAGCGACCGGTAGTTACCCAAGCATGGATCGCCATGCAGGGGCCATCATTCCCTAATCTACGTTAGAAAATGGCGCTCTCAAATCCTCAAAGAGCATGTCGAATCCACGACAGATAAGTGTTCCAAAGAACGATTTTATTGATTATCAAAAAGTTACAATAATTGGAAATAATAAAACTATCTATAATAAACTAATCCTAATACGACATTCCTAAAAAGACTAAAACAGGAAAAAATCAAAACTAATCATAATCTTCTAAGATTCATGATTCCTAACTTGACTGAAAAACAAAGAACAAATGTTACCCAAAAGGTAAGTTTGATTTATTTCCAAAACCTAAATTTAATTCCTAATCAAACTAAAGTAAATAAACTTGCTAAACAAGAAATAAAGACCCAAATTAATAAAATAAGAAAACACCAAAAACTGTCCTACATCAAAAATTGATCAACAGCAAATTGAATTAAATGACTTCTCTTATTGAACTTTAGAATTGAGAGATTACAATTTATGTATTGATACACTTTTCTTTTCTCTTTTTGTCTATGCCCACTCTTCTTGGTGAGCTTCACCTTTTATAATACTTCTTTGTGGGGTCCTTAGGACACGTGTTTGGATTTGTGTTTCATGCCACATGATGATTGAGCTCGGACTTAAGACAAACTCTCCACGGGGATTGAGCTCGGACTTAGGACAAAATCTCCATGAGATTGAACTTGGACTCAGGCACCTTTGTCTTCTTTGACATTGAACTCAAACTCGGCACCTTTATCTTCTTTGACATTGAACTCGGACTCGGCAACTTTATCTTCTTCGACATTGAACTCAGACTCGGCACCTTTGTCTTTTTGATATTTGAACTCGGACTTGGCACCTTTGTCTTTTTGACATTTGAATTCGGACTCGGATAATCCTTGGACAAACTCGGACTTAAGAAAGATTCCCCACTGGGAATGATCTTGGTCATAGGATAAGCTCCTCCCTCTTGTCTAAGATCGTGCTCGGGCGACTTTTGGTAGTCATCCTCAAGTCGAGCTCGTGTCCCTTGGTGCATGACCTTGAACTCGGGCATGTAACAGATTCCTTCGGACTTGTACTCGGATAATCCTTGGACGATTTTCTTTGCACACCCCTTATTTCCTTCTTCGGTCAAATTTGTTCATGCTTCTATATATACTTGTGTGATATATAAATATATGTATACATTTACTCTTTTACATGCTAAAGTCATGATTTCCTTTCACTAACTTAGAAACTTTTACTTGGTTAATTTTATGGCACAACTGTAAACATAAACTAGTTATTGGTTTCCTACTTAGATTCGAAACCCAATCTCTAATTAATTGAACAGATATTTATGTACAATTACACTTGGTGAAAGAAAAGAAATTATTTCTCTAATAAACTCAAAATCACACAATGTATTTATGTTTTATATTCCATTAAACAATAAAAACATGAATTTGATCAACTAAAACAAGGTAACTTGAGCATATAATTAAAAAAAAAAAAAATCAGATCAATCAGTCTAAATTCTTCAAATAATACACAAATTAATTAACTTTTCATCTGGGATTCAACATTTCAACTACTCAGTCAACATTCAACAATCGACAAAGACATGATCAGATTAAAACAAAAAAGAAAAGAAAAGAAAATCAAAATCATCCAGAATTAGAATCAGCCAAAATAAAAACCAGAACAAAAAACCAATCCTACCCGGTATTCAAAATCAAACAAACATTACATTCCATAATAAAAAAGTAAAAAATAAAAATAAAAAGTGACTTGTAATGCCAACATGGAGCCATATTCACGAAATACACACAAAACACAGGAGAGAGAGAGAGAGAGAGAGAGAGAGACTTACAGTGGTGTGAAAAACGAGGGAGAGAAGTGAAAAGTTGATGATGATTATGGTTGCCGGAGTCTATTTTGCCAAGGCAAGTGAAACTGTGAAAGTGCTTTTACGTCATAAATATTAAACGGCGCCGTATGGATTTCTTTGTTTTGAAGTATCATAATATCATGTATGCATGAATATGATTTTTATTTGTATTTTTTATTTGGGAGAATTTCACTAAAGTCCTTATTTTTTGATAAAATGTCATATATTTAGACGTCTTTATCATATTAACAAATTTAGTCCTTTGTTTTTTCAAAATAAACACTTTAGTCCTTTTGATCAAAAGGTTAACAGTCAACTTTGACCATATGTATAAAAGTACAGATTTGCCCTTAAAAGGTTTTGTTATTACACCTTTACTTTTAAAAAAATTCAAATAATTTCAATAATTTAACATTAAAATTATTATTTCAAAAGTAAATAATATTTAAATGATTTATAAAATTAAATTAACACAAAAATTTATTTTTTTAAAAGATACACAAAAATTTATTATGATCTTTAAAAAAAACAAAAATTAATGGATAATAGGAAATATTAAAAAGAATAATGCTAAACATTCCACCTAAAATCCCACCATTTTCATCTCAACACATGTGGCATGTGATATGTCAAATTGTAAGTGGATATACATTAATGATACTTTATCTCACCTACCACATGTATCCACTCACCATTTAACATTTCAAGTGTCACATGTGTTTGGATGAAAAATGTGAGATTTTAGGTGGGGTGTGTAGCATTACTGTATTAAAAAAAATAGTTACAATTTTAAAACAAAATAAATAAATAAAGGTTTTAAAAATAGTTACAATTTTAAAACAGAAAAAAATTTAAGGATAATAGAAAATTATTAAAAAAAAAGTTAATAGATAATTTTAAAAATAAATTATATAATAAATAAATAAATAATAATAATAAAAAAAAAATCAATGGATCTCATCTCCATCGTTCAGGCAGTGATGGAAGTATTGGATCCACAAAGACTACAATTTCCTTTATCACCATTGCCTCGAACATGGATTTCAGGTCACTATTTTCTTTGTTTTCGTTTTAAAATTACCCAATTTAGTTTTTGTTCTGCTATTTTAGAGGATCTGTGGTATGTTACATTATTCCATCTGGGTACTAAAAATTTGGGTTTCTTCTTGCAGCTTGATGGGCAAATGCCGAGCGACAAGACAGTTGGTGGCGGACATGACGCCTTCAACATATTTTTCAGTGAGATGGCGCCGAAAAACAAGTCCCTCATGCTGTGTTCCTGGACCTTGAACCCACCGTGATCGACGAAGTCTGTATCGGGACTTATTGTCAGTTGTTTCACCCAGAACATGCTCATCAATGGCAAAGAAGACGCAACTAACAACTTTGCCAGAGGACACCTGACGCCAGTTGCGGGTCAAGGGTCTGGTTCGACGGTTCTGAACCGGTTTTTTTTTTTTTTTTTTTACAAAAAAAATAACATTTTATTTATAAAAAAAATCAATTGTTAAAAAGGACATTGTAAAGTATTGGACCGTGGCTTATAACCCTTGTCCAGGTAAGTATATTTTTCTTTGCATTCTTCTTCTTTTTATATAGGTTATGCCTCTTTCCATTTTTCTTATTTATCCGATGTAGGATGTGGGATTTTCTTATCCTTTCTATTCTAGTTGTTCTGTTTTTCTTTGTTGTTAGTTATCGGTGGTGCTGCAAAACCTATAAACAAAGAGTTATATTGCAATTTGAAGACATGAAGACAATGGAAATTAAACAAACTAACATGTCACATGTGCCCAGCAGAAACTAGATTAATAGTGGCATCTTTTGTAAAATTGGGAGCCATTATTTCCACTAGGGGTGGATGTTTTCGGGTTGGGTTTGGTTGGAATGAAAAAATTTCAACCCAATCCAGCCCAACGTAAATTTTAACTCAACTCAACTCAACCCAATATTTGTTAGGTTGGATTGGGTTGGGTCGATCGGATTGGGCTTTTAAGCCCAATAGAAAAAATATATTTGAGTTTAAATTTTGTTATATGAAAATTTAAATTCAAATTTAAAATATTTTTTTTCACCCTAATATCATATTACATAGAGTTTAGATTTCTTAAAGGCATTAAAACCAAATCACAACATATAATGCTGCTGCATAGTTAAAAAAAATAAAAATATAACAATTTATCCAACTTGGAAAGTCTCCATCTAAGCCTCCCATCCATTTTACAATTATAATCACTTTGTCGAATATCTCATGGTTGGATAATTTATTATTTATTTCAACCAACATTATAGTTTGAGCTTCTATACAATTATTAGACTTTTTTCTACCAAATTCTTAATCAAATCATAAGAAAAAAAAAAAGCATTTTAAAGTACAATTAAGGATGTGCCAATTAATACTAATGATGAAGACAATATAATTGCATATTTTTAATAAATGTATTATATATTATGGTATAAATATTTAAAATTATGTATTTATATTTTCATTTATAATATTATAAATGGTGCATGAGTAAAATTTTTAAATATTTTTAAATATGAGATTTCATAATAAAAATCGAATAATAAATAAAGTTATTTAATTTATTTTTTATTAATTATGTCGGGTTATCGGGTTGGGTTGGGTTATATTTTATTAACTCAACCCAATCCAATCTTAAAAGCAACCCAACTCAATCTAGTCGGATTGGGTTGGGTTAACGGGTTGGTGCCCACCCGTAATTTCCACCAAATTATCAAGCATTTCAAGAACAACATAAACACAAGCCGACTTGTGGACTTTTAAACCTCTTTACAATGAAGCCTTTTTTAAATTAAATTTCTAGCACTTGTTATTGCATGGCCCCAGGCCCTCAACTAAATAACACCAAAATTTGAGAAGCAAAAAGCATGGCAATAAATATGGCATGCAGCATTTGAAATTTATATATGGCAACCGCTGCAAAGAAGCAGTTCAGGTAGCAGGAGTGCATTCATGAATCATGATTTGATCGGGCATATATATTGTTTATAGTGGTCCTGTGTTGGACCATCAACCATGCTTGATGCAATGTGTGAGAGTAGAGAGTTTACAAATTAATTATCTATCAATTCTTTATGTGAGAGTGAGACCACATGATGATGTCCACATATAAACAAAGCAAACAAATTGATATGAAAGGAGAGAGTTGTGAGGTCTATTATATTCAATCCCACATCCCACATCGGATAAATAATAGCAGTGAAGAGAGGCCTAACCTATATAAAAAGGAGGTGGAGGCATATGAAAACATATTTACCTAGACACGGGTTATGGACCATGGTTTAATACTCTTCAATGTCATTTCTCTTTTAAACATTTTATTTTTAAAAATAAAGTGTTATTTTTTTTAATAATAAAAAAAAAAGGTAACCGTCGGTTCGAACTGAATCAAAATCGTCGGTTCCAGTCCGGTTTGAATTGGGTGGTTCCTTTAAAATTGGAATCGGAACCGCCCTCCTCCAGTTTCGATTTTTCCGGTTCTGTTCGCCAGTTCGAACTAAACCGGTGTCGGGTTTACACTACACAAGTAAGAACAATTAACCCAAAATTTGTCCACTTTGTACATTCACAATTTGTTTAAATAGAAGTTCGATTTTGAATTTTTGTTGTGAAGTTGGTAAAGAGATTGTGGATCTGTGATCGACTTGACAGGATTGATGGAGATCCATTGATTTTTTTTTTTGAAACTTTTTATTTATTTTATTTTTTTTATTTTGTTGCTATATTTTATTATGAAAAAGACTAAAATAACCCTAATTCCGTTAAGTTTGACTAACGGAAGGACTAAAGGGATTCATTTTGAAAAAAGAAGGGACCAAAGTTACTAATAAGACAAAGACGTTTAAATATGTGACATTTTGCCAAAAAGTAGGGACTTTAGTGAAATTCCCCCTTTTTATTTTAAAGAAAATTACACAAACTTAATTTGAGTTTAATATAAAAGCTAAAAGAGTGGTGCTATTGGCACACCCCTACTAGTCTATTTATGCCCACTTTTAAAATTTTGATTTAATTAAATAAAGTTAAGTGTTTTTATTAATTTTTTTTTATTTATTTCCAAAACTACCATGTTTACTTATTTTTCAAACTTAATACAGTAACATACCACATCTATGATCTCTTTATACGTCTCTCTCATCTATTTCTCAACTCCATTGAACAATTTTATTTTTTTTTGAGCTTTTTTTTTCTTCTTCTTATTTCATGGTGGAAAAGAAGAAAAAAATTAATAGAGTTACTTCAACACAACGACAGTTTAATATCATTCTAAAGAACAATTATTCCATATGCTTGATATCTTTCTCAGACTCTTTTATAATATTTTGTACGTGTGTAAGAAGTAAATTGTAGGGTTTAAGAGTTGACAAAAAAAAAAAAAAAAAAAAAAAAAAAAAAAATCAAGAAATGGAACGTGATTTTTTTTTTTTGAAAAGGAATATGGGGTTTTAATAGATTTACTTAGTAGAAGGTTTTTTTTATTTTTTATTTTTTTTTTATATTTTTATTTTATTTTTTTTATTATATATTATTATTATTATTATTATTAAATTGTATGTCTCTTTAAGGGGTCGTTTGTTTTTTTGTCTGAAGATTGAACAGTCCTGAATTTTTCTAAAGATTGAATAGGGATTGAAATCTGAACTTGAATAACATGTTTGTTTTTTTTTTTTTTTTCTCACATGTGAATGTATTGTCAACACGTTTGTTTTTTAATAGTAAAATTGTCTGAAAATAAGTAATTTAACATTTATACCCATGTTAAACAATTATACATATAATATGGAATAAAAACAATCCAAAAATAATAATTATATAGAACACATATGATCATGATCTTCTTCTTCGATTACAAACAAACTTAATTTTTACTAAGAAAAGAAAAGGTTTTTTTTTTTTTTTTTTTTTGTCAAAAAATAAAAGGTGTAGTAGGAAAACTCACACAAAACACTCTAAAAAAATATAAAATACATCACCCTAATATCATAATAAAGTATTGATATTAAACACCAATATGAAAAGTGATTATGTTCTTTTTTTATTTCTAAAGCTATTTAAAATAATTAATATATTAAAATAAAGATTTCTATACCATATATAATTATGATGAAATTGGAAATATGTTATATATGGGGGATAATATCGGAAGAAAAGATTTCGGATAGCACTTAATGCAATTCAGTGATTTGCAATTAAGTGAAAAGTCATGATTTTTTACTTTTTATTTTAAGTTATTATTTGATATTTTTAAGTTGTTTGACCACTTAAAAAAAACAAACAAAACAACTTAATAATTATGATTCAGACCCGTTAAGTTTTAAGTGAAAAAAACAAACGACCTCTAAGTAATTTTGATAAAGGAAAAAAAAAAAAAAAAAACTAGATAATTACCACTCAAAATAAAAAGCATGATGTTCAACTTCTTGATGATAATGACACAAACACCCCATGCCGTTGGTAGAGCACTCGTGAAATTACCATATTGCTCCTAAGTAATCTAATATCACATGAAAATATTTAAAAATGAATTCATCAACAAAAGAAAAAAAATAAATGGTCAATTGAAAAATTAAGAAAAGAAATAAAAGGCAATAACACCACCAATGGTGGAGATCCTATCTCTCCCAAAAGAAAGATATCAATCTCCTCCACGGAGAAGACTTGATTCCCCCTTTCGTGTTTTCTTCGCATATGAGATGTTTTAATATGTAATTTATTTATTTTTTTTTGAAATCCGACACAAATTGGGTTAAGGGTCTACCGAAACTTGATAAGATGACTACTACAAAAGCATGGTCTAGAAAGCAACTCCGATTACAATGAGGAGTCTCTCCACGCTTTATGACCAGCACGGTGTGAAAGGAAGTCCACAACCACACACATATACATATATATATATATATATATATATATATATATTGATTCTCTTATAAGGGATCCCTTATTTTAATTTCGGTAAGGACCATGATGAAATCACGTTGATTTCTATGAATTTTAATCTGAATTTTTTTGTGACAGATAAGTTCAATGAAATCTATCTATTAATAAAATTTAAGAATTTTTCAAGCATTACAACTATTTACCCCAATTTTGTTAAATATGAAGGCATCGGAAAATGGGTGAAATATAGGAAAATTCAAGAAAAATAGTTGTAGTGCTTGAAAAATTCTCAAATTTTATTTATAAGTAGATTTCATCGAACATATCATCTGTAAAAAAGAAATTCAAATCAAAATTCATAAAAATGATCAAATTCCTTACCAAATTAAAATAAGGGATCCCTTATGAGAGAACTAATATATATATATATATATATATATATATATATATATAATGTAGTAAGTTTCAGGTGAGAGATCCCTTACTTTAATTTCAATAAGGATCTTGATAAAATCACCTCGATTTTTATGAATTTTGATTTGATTTTGATTCTATTATTTTATTTTATTTTTTTATGATAAGTTTAATGAAATCTGCTTATAAATAAAATTTGATAATTTTTCAAACACTAGAACTATTTATCCTGATTTTGTTAAAATTCTCAGGTAGATTCCAATGAATTTATCATCTATAAAAAAATTCAAATCAAAATTCATAAAAATCGATATGATTTCATTAAGGTCCTTACCGAATGAAATTAAAGTAAGGGATCCCTCACTAGAAAATTAATATATATATATATATATATATATATATATATAATATCACTATGAAATAATAACAATTAAATAATATTCTATGAAGACTTCTTAAAAAGAAATATTTATTACTATTATTATATACGACCTGTGAGTATATCAACTCGAACCTAAGATATTGTCAAGCCGAAGAGCGATCTTTATCACTAAACCACATTTGGAGGTGGAAGTGTACACTTTACCATCACTTGAGTTATGAGTGGATGTGGAACATTTAAAGTAATGGTGTAAATATGGGCTGGCACGGCCCATTTGTGTTGGGCCAATGAGAGCCCGTTTTTGTAAACGGGCTTGAAAGGAATACGTTCTCAAGGTGTGTTTAATATATAAAGCTAGGGGGGGGGGGGGGGGGGGGGGGGTTGAATAGATTTTATCTAATTATTACCCAATTTTCGCGTACATGTCAATTTTACGAAAATACCCCTAGCAAGTCAAAAAATACATACAAGTGTAATAAGATGCGGAAATGATAAATGACACTTAATGTTTACGTGGAAAACCCAACCACTGGGAAAAACCACGGGCTGTTTAGTGCGCCACACTCGGACCTCGAAATCCACTAATTGAAATGGAGTTTACAACCTATGTAGACCTCGTCTAACACTCCGGTCAATAACCCCCCACTTCTACCACGCGGGCCTTTAAAAGTGGCTCTAGTCTAATTGCTTATGTGACCACCTGTTCCCGGTGTCCGACCTAATCCCGGTCAATCACACAAGACTTCAATCTCTCAAAAGAGATGCACAACTCTATGTGAATATGTATGAATATTCAATTAACAAACAAGGCTAGGGAACCTTAGATGCTTATCTAGGATGATGATATATTCAATTTAAATCAACCCTAGATATCAATTGCTAAATGACATGTCAAATAGCATAGATAATCATAGATTATAAAAACCTAGATATCTATAAAAAACAACACTCAATCAATTCATCACAAATAATCTCTTTTCTTGTATTTAGCATATGATCTAAAACATACAAGTAATTTAAAAGAGATGGCTTGATAGTAAAAATATTACAATAAAATGAACTTAATCAAAATCTTACCAAGCAAGTTGTGATGATGCAAACCCATACATGGATGCACTCTATATAGACATAGAAGATGCAATATGAAATTTGATGCAAAAGGGGTTTGATTTGAGTGGTTAAAGGTGAGTTCTTGATTTGATTTTCTCTCAAATCTCTCTCTCTCTCAAGAATATGGAGCCTCTCTCTCTAGGGTTTGATTTTGTGGCACAGCCCTCAAAATGATGAGAAAGATATGTATTTATAATGCCCAAGTGAAACTATGTCGTTTTGGAAGAAATGGAAAAATGATGGGCATTTTCGCGGTACTCGCGTCAGTGCAGCGACTCAAGATTCGAGAGCTTCGAAACATGACCAAACGACATCGAAACCTTCATATAATATATCGTTGGAAAGGTATGGATGTCTACTTTCTACTCGTTTTTATAGAATGACATTTAGATTTTTGTAGAAAAATTTATGGTCAATTGAGTGACCAAAGGTCAGAAACGGACAACAACAGAGTTGCCCTGTTTTGGTTGTAACTTTAGAGATTTTAAAACCAATCCAAACGGTCATGAAATATTACGAATAATATACCGTTGGAAAGGTATGGGTGTCTAGTTTGTACAGAAAGTTTCAAAACTCATTTTGAAGCTTTGTATAAAAAGTTATGGTCACAAGACCAAGCAAAGGTCAGTTTTGAAAAACATTTAAAACATTGAAATCTAATCTTTTGAAACTAGACACTTTACTCCAAACAATCAAATCAAAACTACCACTTATCCAAGAGAAGAATGAGACCTTCTCAAGTGGTCAACCATCGCGCTAAGACATGCACACCATCATGCAAGCGCGGACGTTTCCGATCACACAAATGGAAACGAATTACACCACACTTAAGACTACTCATGAAGTGCAAGTGTGGGAATTGAAAGCATCCTAATGCCTATCATGACATGGCATTTCATAGAACAAGATGCAATCAATTAAATGCAAGAAGAGATATTGAATAAATCAATAAAGCACAATGCACACAAAATACAAACACAACATTCAAGAATAAGAGTTATGCATGTTGTGTGTGTGTGCAACTATATCTCTTCAAGCCAATGTAAGCACAAGATATACCTTTGGTGCTTGTCCTCTTGAGGTCTTGGAAATGGTCTTTGATCTTCAACAAATCACCTAGACTACCCTTACAACCAAACCCCAACATGTGGTTTGCCCACGAAATAAGCCAATCAAATAAAGGGAATCCTTACAGGGCTCAGCTTGGCATGACAAGGCAAGTTGCCGTGCCGTGCTAGGCCCGACCCGTTTACAAAAACGGGGGCCCGACACATGCCGGAGGCACATGCCTAATGTACCGTGCTGGCACGCAGGCTTGTAAATTTTTTAAAAAAATTAATTTTTTTAGAATTTAAATATTTTAATTCAATTGTACTAACTTATAATATTTTTTTAACAATTTAACTTATGAATTTTTAATTGTAATTTGTCTATCTTATTTATTTTTTTAGTATAATAAAACAATGTAGAAAATAGATAGATTTATTATTTTATTTAATAAAATAATTCAAAGAATAAATAAAGATTAAAGATTAAAGAAAATAAAAAATACATGAAATTATGAAAATATTAAATGAAGAATTATTTATTTATTTCGAACTTTCACTATTACATGATTGCCTCATTAAAAACCTTACCAAGAAAAACCCAGTGAGATAAAAACTTGGTAAGGGAAAAAGAGTGCAATCTTACAAGTTAATGTACATGTTACATGTATATCCTAGTCCTAGACCTGATTACTACTGGAACTCTCATCGATGAGTTATTTCATAAGTTTCTAATCTCTAGCATACGTGGAGTCGTAACGGACTCGTCTAGGTTCCATTGTAGTTGTGTCTGGATTGTAGTGTCTACCTATCCGTGTCGAGCCATGCATTTGTCCATATGCCTTTTCAAATGACTGGTTCTCGACCTAGAATTGGTATATAAGGCTTTACAAAACTTACGGTGATATTTTGTTGTGACCCTACCATCTGGGTTTGGTATTTCTTCTTTGTCAAAACCTTGCCAATCTGCCATACAACATATGTCAACTTTCTGGCTTTGGGACGTGATGTTGGTGTGGAGGTGGAAGGTCCCGCTATCAGTTGGGTCGGTTCGGAAAGATCAAAATCATCATCATTATCCATGTTAAGACTGTCGGGAAAAATAGTAAATTAGTAATATTGTATTGTAATAGTAGATTAGTAGTGTAGAGAATAGAGAGAGAGTGAGAGTAGAAAGAGAGAGAGATAATAAGAATGAAATTCTAAAAGTATGAAATGGTGTAGAGAATAGAGATTACTATTAGAGAGAGTAATGGAGAGTTGGAGAATGGAGAGAATGAGAGATTGAGAGAAAGTGTATGGAAATTGGAATGGGTGGGGTATTTATAGAAAAATTGGAAATGTGGGTAAAAATATAAAATAGAAGAAATGAGGGGCAAATTGTAAATTTTGGCCCTTTTTTAAAATTTTGACCGTTTGTTGACATCAGTAACGGTTAAAAAATTCAAAAATAAAAAATAAAATATTAAGTGTCTCTAATGGTAGAAAAAAAAAATTAGGCGGGCCCAACGGTCGGCAAGTCGGGCCACCTCATGTGCCGCCTGGGGGGCCCACCGTTGGGCTTAGCATGTTGGCCTTGCGTGCTGGGCTGGACCAGCACGGCAGGCCTCAACTCAAGACCCAACACGTGCTAGGCATGGGGGCTGTGCCTGGCCTAGCCCGCGCCATAGGTAGGCCGTGCTGGGAATTGCCTGCCATCCTTAGCGGGCCGACCATGCCGGGCCCACCCGGCCCGGCCCATATTTACACCACTAATTGAAAGTAGTATGGATGTAACTTTTAACATTTTTATTGATTTTGATTAATCGTCTTTCTTGGGCTGTTGGTGGACTTGGGCTTGATTTTTATGAATGGGCTTGGTTAGACTAGTATAAGCTGAGCCCCATTGCCAATCGCCCAATTTGACACTCAAAACTCAAAAGTCGGGTGGGATGTTTGGTTCTAGTGCACACTATACTCTCCCAACACGTTTTGTGAATACCAAACGATCACATATTGTGACTATGCTACACAAATAATCGGGGTTGTCTCACTAAATTTCTTCCTCGAATTTAATTAGAATGGGATTATAAATAATGAAATTATATATTATGTGTTTAATTCCACTTTGATATTGGAGTTATAGTTGTTTGGAGAAAACAAATATATGATTGTGTTTTGGATTGTGAAATATAACCGTGTAAAAAAAAAAAACTATACACCATTCAAGTGGTTCAATTCAGAAATTATTGTTCAAAAATTTCAGTGAAACTAGATCAATTTGGATTAGACCCATTTGATGTCAATCCCAAAACTTTGGTATAAAAACAATAATAATTCTCTCATGATGAGATGAGATGATCAGTCCGACAATATGTTCCTCATATCAATAATATTGAAGTTTTTTTTTATTTTTTTATTTTTTTATTTTTTTTATTATTATTTTTTTAATATTATGCTATTACATAAATAGCGGGTTTTTTGAGGAGGGGGATAACTTGAAGCCGTAACCTCGTGGTGTATGTGTGAGGGGTGGTTTTACCACCGCAACCTCATCTCATACATACTTTTTTGTATTTTTATTTTTAATTTTTACAGTATCTATCTATCCATCTATCTAAACCAGGTATTTTAGGATTCAAGCCGTTAACTTGGGAGTCATTTACCCAAACCTCAAGCTCGTCCATCTACTAACTGAGTTACGCCCATGTGGGCATCACATCCATACTATTGAAGTCTTAGGGGGGTGTATTCAATTAGGATTCTTGAGGACATTTAAAGACATTATAAATCATGGTGTATTCAATTTGGACATTTAAAGACTTTAAAAGAGTCAATATGAATCCAGTGGTATTCAATTAGGATTTATATGGACTTTTAAAGAATCCTTCCAAATCCAGGTGTATTGAATTGAGACTTTAAAAATGTCTAGAAGAATCAAGGTGTATTCAATTAGGACTGGATTTTAAAGGATTTTTTTAGATCATGGATTTTGATGGATTTTGGTGGACTTGATGGTGAGAGATATAAATATCAAATGTCATAACATGTCCGGCCTTCTCCCCAAAGATTTTGGTGGATTTTGCTTTCCCTCTCTCTCTCAAAATAGAAACGAAAAGCACTAATATGTAAAAATTAAAAAAACCAATGCATATGAGAATAATAAGCTTCCATCCCCAGCGTGTTCTGTGAATTAAAAAGGAAAAAAAAAACTGCACATAATTATATATGTGAGAATATGTTGCAGACTTGCAGTCACATAATTATATATAACAAGTAAAAAAAAACTTGCAGTCACATGATGGTTCGTTTTTTGCATTTATTCAGTTGTTCTAAGCTTGGCCTTTGTTTCATATGGTTAGTGTTGTTATGTGGCGGGTGTTGCTTGGGGTTGTGCAGGGGGTGATGTTTGGTGTGTTGTTTGGTCAGTGTTGTGAGGGTCTGTTATTGCTTGGTGTATGCTTCTTTTTGGGTTATTTTTGGCTCTCCTGCTGCTCTTTGGGGACCGCTAACTGTTATCTCTGTTCTCAGGTTATTTAGTTTTTGTTTTGTATGGCTGTATGGCCTCTCTTTTATATTAATAATACTTATGCAGTTTCAAAAAAAAAAAAAAAAAAAATACAAAACTCAATACGTGCCAAAACTGCACAAAACAACACCAAATTAATCTGTAGAGCCTTCAATCAAACACCAAAATGCTCACTCTTTATTAGCATTTTTTTTTTTTTTTTGAAAAACTCTTTATTAGCATTTTATTTTAAAGAAAAATAATTCATCTGCACTTCATGCAAGCAGTGTCTTTACGCAGATAAGCCTTTGCTAATTTTGGGTTAAATTCAATCGCTTTGTTTGCATCAACAACAACCTCAGACTATATATATACGCAAATATAGATTGACTGGTGTATCAAATTTTGCTCATTCCAACTTCAAAGGTTTTTTTGATAATTAGCTATAATTAGCTTACTATTGATAAGTCAGAGATAACAAATCCATAAAAATCCTTGGATGTCTAAACAAATCCTTAAATGTCTCAGATAGATGTCTAAACAAATCCATAAAAGTCTGAGATGGATGTCTAAACAAATCAATGAAAGTCCATGTGGATTTATAAAAGTCTGTAGAAATCCATGAAAATCTGTCACTTAAAAAATGTCTTTAAATGTCTTCAAGAATCCTAATTAATCCTAATTGAATACACCCCCTTAGATTCAAACAAAAATAGTTACATTTAAGCTATAAATATATGGTGTACTTATGTTTCTCATGACTATATATTTTCTTAATTCAAAAAATGCAAATTCAGATTATAATAAGCCACACAATTAATAAGTGACCCGTGACCCAATTGACTACATGTAATTAATTAAACAAACACACAAATTAATGGTACTAGCTTGTTCCAAGACACAATGGTTCCATTAGCTAATTAAAGAAAAAAAGGACATAACACCAATATCATCAAGAACAATGACTGGTTAAAATATGAAGAAATTAATTTAAAATCACACCATTAATTGATACTATCAAGAAAACCTTCTAATCAAATTCTATTATGCTTCATCATATGGCAAGTACTTCTTGAGCAACTCAGTGCAGCCAGCCAAGGGCTTTTCCTTCCTGAACCCCAAAGCATTTGAATAGTGAAGGTTGGAAATGGCACCGTTGGATCGGGTCAGGATGATTTGTGACCTGTCACGACCCAGATCCGGAGTCTTGCAATCTGCCACGGGGCTGCTGACCAGCTTGGTGTAGCAAATCTGGTCTCCCTTGTCATCTTCAACCTTGATGTTGAATGACCCTGTTGAATCTGTCACTCCATCCATGGTGTATGTTGTCACCATATTCTCCCTTTGTTTGCACACAATTCTAACTGTTGCACCTGATAATCACAAGGTTTAAAAATTGTTAAATTATTAAAACTTGATCAATGCACCGCTCTGTTAGACTTACGGTGACATTAGTACTACAAGAAAAATGAGATTTTATGATGGATAATAACTGTCTAAACAGTTCAGCATGATGATTCTGAAAAACGTGACAGTTGTTTTAATAAGTGTAACGATAGGAGAACTAGAGTTACCGGAGATGTAATAGGTGGCACTAGTCTCAAAGCCGCACTGGCAAGTGTCACAATAGACATGACCGCGGATGTGGAAGGGAGTCCCTTTGATGGCGGCGCTAACTAGCACCACCGGAAGCAGAACCACCGCAAAAAGAAGCAACAATCTAGCCATGATACTGAATTTTTGGAGATGGAAGCTAGTTAGGGAGAGATAGCTAGAGGGAGTGATATATTAGAGGAAGAGTGTGTGAAGATGTGCTTGTGAGTTGTTATAAAATAGCTTGGAATTGTTTAATCGAAGATGTTGAGGGCACATGCATGCGTACAAGTGTGCATGAGAGACTAGCAAGTCTCGCGGCATTTTTTTCTCCATGCACATCATTTTTGTCATTAACTGTGGTCTGCCGGATCCACTTGCCATACTCTTTCACTTATATTATGTGGGACACCTTGAGAGCTTCTTTAGAATTGGATGGGTAGAGGATATCTGTTTTGAGATCATAATATGTCGTTGAAATTGTATCGACTAGCCCTATTATAGTTGTTACAAATTTCCCATAAACGGCCATTTTACCTTCTTTTTTTTCAGATTTTTCATTTTTGGATACTAAAATAGTAATATCTTTTAGTGGAAATTCCCTTTTATTAGCAAGGTTTGATTTGACTTTTTATTGGGTAAATATTGATTTTTTTTTTTCTTTTAGTCAAATTAGGAACCCCGATTTCTAGTGTAATCGCGCTTATTTTTTTTTATTTTTTTATTTTAAAGCCAGGATCCTATTGACAATTGTAACTTCATATTTTGTTTAAATTTTTATATTTAATTCTTATAAAAGGAAAATTTTACTGATTGATGTCTCAAAACTTAATTAAATTTAAAATTCTAGCTTGTGAATGGATTCAGTAGGCTGGTTTAAATAGAATAATGGGTGTGGATATTGCCACCTATAAAACTAATTAGTACATCCATGTCTAAAATTTAAAAAATAAATGATTCTTCTCCTAGGGTTTTCTCTAAAACCCTAGTGTAGAAGTAGGTAGGGTTTTGGGGTGTCAGCTTTTTCGGCTAGGGTCTTTTGGTTCAGTCGTGCTTTTGCTTTCTGTTTGGGTATGGATTCAGATGAGATTGCCCGCTTATGTGCGTCCCTCTCGTTGCATAGCAAAGATGAGAAACTGCATAGTATTCGGGACAATCTGAAAGAAACAGCAGGTAAGAAACTTGAGTTGTGCTTGGTGGGTAAGATTCTTTCCTCTAAACCTATTAACAAGGATGCTTTTAGACTAGTAATGCCACGCATCTGGCAGACGGCTCAGGGTTTTGATATTGAAGTAGTCCAAGACAATATTTTTTTGTTTTACTTTCGTAGTAGGGATGACCAGTTCCGTGTGCTTGCTGGTGGTCCATGGAGTTTCGATGATAGCCTGTTGGTACTTAAGAAACTGGATGGTGCTGGGAAGATATCGAGTATGGTGTTTGATAGGGTGGCCTTTTGGGTTCAGATACATAATGCACTGCTATTGTGCATGACAAAGGAGACTGGGGAATTTATAGGCAATCTCATTGGAGAGGTGGTGGACATCGATGTAGGATCTTCAGGGGAATGTTTTGGGAAGTACTTGCGCATTCGGGTTGCAATCGATGTTTCGAAACTTTTGAAACGTTTTCTGCGTTTAGAATTAACGGAGAAAGGGGAAGAGTCTATGGTGTTACTTTGGTATGAGAGGCTGCTGGAATACTGTTTCAGGTGTGGTATTTTGGGACACTCTTTTCGTGAATTCCATTATGGGGGGAAGCCTTGTGATCAGAATTCTGAGTTTGATTATGGACCCTGGCTGCGTGCATCTGGCCCCCCTAGTCATCATAAACCTACGGGGCAGAGGTATCAGAAGGAGAAGGCCTCTTCTGTGAGGTGGGGTAGGAATGGGAATGGGAATGGGAATGGGGGACGATTGGCTACAAGGGCGGAAGGCAGTTGGAGGATGCGTCAGGTTGAGGGTGGAAATCAGACTCGGGAGGACAATGGGATCCAATCTGAGCCTCTTAAGGGGGTTCTTGTTGATAGAAGGGACAGTGAGAGGGTTACTTGTGTAGCAAGCAAAGGGACGAGTAAGGTGGTTTTGCATGTGCATGGGGCGACGCCAAAGTACTCTACTGTGGACAGTGGCAAGGTAGGTGGACCACATGATAGCTGGAAGAATAGGGAAACGGCTCGGGTGGATCTTGTATGTCCTAATGTAGGGGAGGACAGTGGATTGGAAGGAAAAGAGAGGGTTGAATCGGTGGGGGGAAAAGGGAAATCTTCATCACAACCCTTAATTGAGGAGGGCTTCCGGTTTTCGACTACTGAAAAGGACAACAGGGCTGGGGCTCCACTGAAAAAGGGGAATTGGAAGCGATGGGCTAGAGAGAGTGGGCAGAAAGAGAAGGATGCTGTGAGTGAAATGTCAGTTCAAAAGAAACGTTTGTCCTCGGATTTCGGTATGGAGTGTGTGAATGGCTTTAAAAAACCAAAGGTGTGTGAGTCGGAATCTTTCGACCATGTAGGATCGGCGAGTCGGGCCTCATCCCCGGCTTGCCGCTCATAATGAAAACATTCTTTTGGAACGCTCGTGGCTTGGGGGGAGGCCGGGCGTTTCGGGCTCTGCATTCGTTGATGCAGGACCATCATCCCGATATTGTGTTCTTATCTGAAACAATTTGCGATCATCAAGTTATGGAAGTTTTACGGGTTAAGTTAGGGTTTACTGAGAAGCTTGTGGTGGAGCGTAATGGAAACAGCGGGGGTTTGTGCCTTTTTTGGAAAGGAGATGTGGACATTTCTCTATTGTCCAATTCTCGTTTTCATATCGACACAGTGGTTACTTTGGATTCTAATGTTAAGTGGAGATTGACGGGGTTTTATGGGCATCCGATTGCGGCGGAGCGTCGTCATGGTTGGAGGCTGCTGGAACGTTTGGCTGGTATGAGTTCCCTACCATGGGTGGTGGGGGGTGGATTTTAATGAGATCCTATGTTTGGATGAGAAAAAGGGGGGTGTTACTAGGCAAGACCAATTGATGCAGAATTTTCGAATGGTCCTGGAAGCTTATAATCTGAAAGATTTAGGTTTCTCAGGTGTGAGGTTTACTTGGACTAACAAAAGACAGGGTTCGCAATTGGTCCAAGAATGATTGGACAGGTGCGTGGGCAACTTTGACTGGCAGCAGTTGTTCTCTCACTATGAGGTCAGGCATTTAGGATTTCTGAAGTCCGATCATCGTCCTATCCTTCTTGATTTTTCTGTTCGTGGGTAGAGGCAAATTTATGGGCAACGTTTCCACTATGAGATGTGTTGGGCGGAGAACAAGGAGTGTATGGATGTTGTTCGAAATTCTTGGTGTGGCACGGATGGTACCAATAGGATGCAGGGAGTGGTGAACCGCTTGAAGATGGTTTCTAAATCTCTTCAGGATTGGAATAAAAGAAACAAGTGGCAGCTAAAGAAGAATATTTATGAGAAGAAACAAGAGTTGGCAAAGTGTGAGGTGGGGGTTGGACTGATGGATTGGAAGGTTAGAGATGGGATTAAAGGGGAGCTTGATAAGTTGTTGCGGTGTGATGAGATTTATTGGTGTCAAAGATCGAGAGTTTCTTGGTTAAAGGAGGGTGACCGAAATACAAAATTCTTCCATGCGAAGGCCACGTCTCAGAGGAGGAGGAATAAATTGAGTGGGTTGTATGATGAGGAGGGTGTTTGGCGTGAGGATGAGGGTCAAATGGAGACCATAATCTCCCGCTATTTTTCTAAGATTTTTACGAGTTCAAAGCCTTCCAGGGACCACATTGAGATGGTTCTTAGCTCGATCCAATCCAGAATTCCAGCTGAATTACGGCCAACTTTGGACATAAATTTTGATGCGGAGGAGGTCCGTGCTGCTCTTTTCCAAATGAGTCCATAGAAGGCTCCGGGAGTGGATGGTTTCCCTGTTGATTTTTATCAAAAGTTTTGGGAGGTTGTGGGAGATGATGTGATTAAGTTGTGTTTGGGTTGCTTAAATGATGGAAAGCCAGTGGATGCTTTAAACCATACTATTCTTTGGTTAATTCCGAAAGTGAAGAGGGTGGAAAGATTGATAGAGGTGAGGCCAATTAGTTTATGCAATGTCGTGTATAAGTGTGTTTCTAAAGCCATTACAAACCGCCTCCGAAATGTGCTGAATTTTGTGATTTCGGAAACTCAGAGTGCTTTCGTTCCAGGTAGATTGATTACTGATAATGTGATGGTCGGCTTTGAGTGTATGCATGCTCTACGTCGAAAAGTCCAGGGAAAGAAAGGTTTTATGTCCTTGAAGTTGGACATGTCTAAAGCTTATGATAGGGTTGAGTGAGATTTTCTGGAAGGCATGTTGTGTACCTTGGGCTTCTCTGATAAATGGGTCTCTTTAATTATGGGGTGTGTTTCAACTGTAACGTACTCTTTCATTTTCAATGGGAAGACAAGGGGTTTTATTCGGCCTACTCGGGGTCTCCGTCAAGGCGATCCGCTCTCTCCGTACCTTTTCCTCATTTGTGCGGAGGGCCTTTCTAGCCTGATCTCTAGGTCTGAGGCTTTTGGGGATTTTTCTGGCTTCCACTGCAGTCGTCACGGTCCCAAAATTACGCATCTTTTCTTTGCAGATGATAGCCTCTTTTTCACTCGTGCTTCTACGGAGGAATGTCTTAATATTAAAAACTTATTGGAGATTTATTCTTTAGCTTCGGGCCAAGTGGTTAATTTTGATAAATCGGCTGTCTGTTTTAGTAAGCAAGTTTTAGGAGGTGAGAGGGCCCAGTTGGCTGGTATTTTGGGGATGGTGGTGGTGGAGTATCATTTGAGGTATTTGGGGCTACCGTGTGTGACTAATCGGAGCAAACGGGTGCTGTTTGATAGTATTAAAGATCAAGTCTGGAAAAAGTTACAGTGTTGGAGTAGTAAGTTTTTCTCTGCTGGAGGTCGAGAGGTCTTGCTGAAGGCAGTGATTCAGTCGATTCCTGTCTATTCTATGAACCTTTTCAAGCTCCCTTGTTCTCTTATTTCTGAGCTTCACCGGATGAGTGCCAGGTTTTGGTGGAGTGGGCATAGTAACAAGCGAAAAATTCATTGGTGCTCTTGGAATGCTTTATGTAAGCCGAAGTTTGAGGGGGGTTTAGGTTACAGGGACTTGAGTGCTTTTAACAAGGCAATGCTTGCTAAGCAATGTTGGCGGATTATTCGGTGTTCGAACTCCCTGGCTGCTAGAGTTTTAAAGGGCTGCTACTTTCAGGATTCTGAGTTCATGCTTGCTAAGGCTGGGTCTGGGTCCTTCCTCTGGAAAAGCATCATGTGGGGTAGGGACCTCTTAGTTAAGGGGTCGCGGTGGAGAATTGGCAATGGCAAATCAGTCCGAATTTATACTGATAGGTGGATTCCTAGGCTGCACTCTTTTAAGGTGGCCTCGCTGCAGTTCTTGGGTGGGTCTACCACTGTTGATTTTCTTAAGCTGCCAAATGGTGATTGGAACTCTGCTCTAATTCGGGATTTTTTTTGTGGAGGATGAGGTTGCTGCGATTCTAAGTTTGCCTTCTTGCAGCTCTGATGCGGGGGACAGGTTAATGTGGCATTTTGAGGACTCCGGTGAGTACTCGGTTCGAAGTGGTTATCGCCTCGCAATTTCTAATCCTCTTCAGCCTGGTTGCGCGGGGCTGAGTGGCTCTGAATCTTGGTGGAAATATTTCTGGTGTCTAAATATCCCTTCAAAAATTTAGCTGTTCCTTTGGAGAGCTTGCTTTAATTTTATTCCATCTAGAGTGAATTTAGTAAAGCATGGGATGCAGATGGAGGTGGTGTGCCCGATATGCTCAAAAAAAGAGGAGACCACCCTTCATGGTTTTTGGCGCTGTTCTTCATTGAAGGGTGTTCGCGCTGGCTGTGGGGTTGCAGATGGTGGGTCGTCCCTAGATGCTGGTTCATTTTTGGATTTTATCATGTCTGTTAGAGATCAGGTCGGGGTGCACGATTTTGGTTCTTTGTGTGTGCTTTGGTGGCGGATTTGGCATCGTCGGAACCTTTTTTTTCACAAGCGTACTCTGCTGCCTGATCAGGCTGTTTTGGATTGGGTTGATTCTTTTTACCTTGAATTTCTTTCTGTTGCGGATAAGGGTGGTAGCCAAGCTGGGGTGTGCAAGTCGAAAGTTTGCTGGCAAGCTCCTCCTAGTGGTGTGTATAAGATCAATACAGATGCAGCTATCAATATTCAGAGGAATTGTTCTGGGTTAGGGGTGGTTATCAGGGACTGTTATGGGCGTGTCATGGCTTCCTCCTATCGCAATCTTGGGTCTTGTCCTCAACCCCAGGTTGCGGAGGCGTTAGCTATTCTGGAGGAGCTCCGTTTGGCGGTTAACTGTGGGCTCTGTCCGTTTATTCTGGAATCTGATGCGCTCTCTGTGGTTCAGGCTCTTGCTCGCAAGAAGGCTCCATCATCTGAGGTCGGCATTGTGGTTGGTGACATTCTTAAGTTTATTAGTCGTTTCAATTTTGTTTCTGTTCTTTTTGTTCCTAGACTGGCTAATAGTGTCGCCCACAGTTTGGCTAAGTTGGCTTTGTCTTATGAGGGTGTTTTTGTTTGGTTAGAAGACTGTCCTATGTGTGTGGAGAGTTTGGTGCTGGGGGATTCCCCTTCTTCCTCTTTGTAGTTTTTGCTTTCAGCAATGAATTTTTCTTCTAAAAAAATAAAAAAAAAATTAAAAAAAAATTAAAAAAAAATATTACTATAAGCACCCATTCTAATGCCAATAGTATCCTTATTGAAATGAATATATTCATTTAAATATATTTTATATATAAACTTTCTTAAATTTTGAGTGCCTTATTTTAAATTCGGTAAGGACCTTGATGGAAATATATCGATTTTAATGAATTTTGATCTGAATTTTTTTGTGGATGATGAGTTCATTGAAATCTACTTATGAAACAAATTTGAGAATTTTTCGAATAATAGAACTATTTTTTTGAATTTTCCTATATTTCGCATATTTTTCGATGCCTTCATATTTAACAAAATTTGGATAAATAGTTATAGTGCTCGAAAAATTCTCAAATTTTTTTTATATGTAGATTTCATTGATCTCATTATCCACAAAAAAATTCAGATTAAAATTCATTAAAATCGATGTGTTTTCATTATGGTCTTTATCGAAATTAAAATAAGGTATCCCTAATGAGAGACTCACTATATATATATATATATATATACAGTCTTTTATTATCAGTTTGAACTGACAAAGTTATATCAGTTCCTTGTATGTGGGCCACTAGATTTAAATACTTTGACTGACAAGTGCATACAACCAAGTCAAAGTATTTAAATCCAGTGGCCCACATGTAAGGAACTGATATAACTTTTGTCAATTCAAACTGATAATGTAATTTCTGTATATATATAATCATATTATTTTTTGAATCAAATTCTCTTTTAATGGTGGTCCAATTTACTTTTGGAAATGTCTCGAAAGTAGAAGACTTATGAAAGGGAAGATGTAGAACTGAGTTGTGTATGGGGTCAAGAGATTTTCAATATAAAATTATCTTATATATACAACTATCTTAAAAAAAAAAAAAAAATTTATTAATTAACAGAGTTCATAACTAAACATAAAAGAAAGATAAATAAAATAAAATAATACATATCTCTGTATGATCAGAGTCCTTTAAAAATTCTTTTTCTGTTACTTTGTTATATGATAATCATGTGATGATGAGAAAGTTTGATACTTGAAATAAAATTAGAGTTTATCATAAAAATTAGGGTTTATTATTATTATTATTATTTATTTATTTTTATTTATTTATTTATTTTTTAATAAAGAGATACAGTTGAAGATATGGGTGTAATTAATGAGTATACATAGTATTTGGTTTGTTTTAAATTAAAGTAATTTGTCCTTATTGATAAATTTCTATTGGGATATTTTTTTAATTAATTTTTTTTATTAAAATATGGGTATACTAATTAGTTTTATGGGTGACAATATCAACACCCTAGAATAATAATAAACAAGAGAAATGTTGTTGACAATCCACTAATTATTTGTTTACACTCCATTATAATTTTTTTCTTAATGACAATTTTAACCTTAATTGAAATTAATAAACAAGACAAAAAAGTTCTAAAGATATTCCAATTATTTTTTTAGGAAATAGTTTTTTTTTTTTTTTTTTTTTCCCATATATCTTTAGTTTTTTTTTTTTCCTGTTTTACAAACATAAAATATCTTTTTTGTTTTTTTTGAAAATAATTTTTTTCTCACACTCTAATACACAATCAAACCCTCCATCATTATCATCACCAGTTATTTATTTATTTATTTATGTAAAAAGAGTTTTCTCAAATACCAACCACGTTCAATCATTTAATCCATCAGTAGAAAAAAAATATATACATACATACATATATATATATATATATATATATATATAAATATAAATCATTTTTCCAGAAAAATATATTTAATTTTTTTTTACTCTATAGAAATTTTTTTACTCAACTTAAAATCCAAAAAAGGAAATCAAATATCATTTTCCTATTTTCACAATTTGATCTCAAAAACAGTTTCGATCTCCCCACTTTTGCTTAGGTTTATTCTCTGTTCTATTTTCATTTGATTATTTCACATCTCTTATTCATTTTCTGTTTTAAATTTTCTAAAGAAAGGTACTCAAAATGAGTAATATTAAAATAAAATGGATTGTCTTTAGAAATTTAATTTTTTTAAATGGAGTCTTTAGAATATGAGTGCCAAAAGATAAGAGGGATAATTTTGGAAAAAATGAAGTGTCTTTAGATTTTTTTTGTAAATTTCAATTTTTACAATGAAGTGTTTTTAAAAATGAAATGTGAAAAGAAAAACATTAGATTGTAAGCTCATAAACAATTCCGGTATTAAAAACCTAATATTAATATTGACTATCCATTAATTTCCAGGATCAGCTTCACTGGTTGGAATTTTTTTTTCTTTGGAACTTGATTATCATAAAAAACCAGTTATGTGCATGTGTAGTAGCTAACTTAATGGAAGAGGAAGCTTAATTAAAAGAAATATATTATAGCAAATATTAATTCCCAAAGCAGATACTGTATATCGATCCATGGACAAGAGAAAAGAAAAGTTGACTTTTGCTGGAGGAAAAAGAGAGAGACTTTTGATACCAAAGCCTAGAATCCAGTTTTGCAATATTAATTAGAGATGAATAATATATAATTTATCTCACCAAAAAAATAATATATA
Source organism: Acer saccharum (assembly GCA_030490815.1). NCBI lineage: Eukaryota > Viridiplantae > Streptophyta > Magnoliopsida > Sapindales > Sapindaceae > Acer > Acer saccharum. The sequence continues at coordinate 48,204,955 of CM059869.1, read as the reverse complement.
ATTTAAATTTCACCTTATAATGTGGAGATTTCACTGTAAAATGGAAGCATAGCATGTGCATTAATTTCTTCAATTGCTGCATTTTCATGAAGTCAACATTTGAGAGCTTTATAATTTTAGTTGCTGATGCTGTGTATCTATTATATGGGTTGTATAATATATAATAATTAGGGTTCAAAAATTTAACTTAATAAGTTAAGTTTTAAAGTGTGGATCTGACAAAAATATCCTTAAAACACACTCATAAAAATAAATCTCGCGCTTTTTTGTGTTTCCGAGACTTATTTTGTATTTCTGAGACTTATTTTCTAATTTTCGAGACTTATTTTGTTGTTTACGAGACTTATTAGGTATATTTACAATTTCCGAGACTTATTGGGTAAAAATGAAATTTAAAAAAAATAATAATTTTGGTCATCTTCTTCATCGAGACCTCCATTGGAGGTCGATTTCGACCTCCAATGGAGGTCTTTCATTTCCATTGATGGAGGACCTCCATTGGTCCTCCAACAATGGAGGTTTTTGAAAAAAAAAAAAAAAAAACCTTAAAAATGGTACAAATGTAATAAAATAAGGAGATGAGGATATTTTAGTCCATTGGTGTCATTTAAACTTAACTTATTAAACTAGTAATACTCTCAAAATTTAACATAAAAATAGTGTTATTTCCCACTATTTCCACTAATAATTATCTAGTGTGGTTTCATACGTTTTTTTCGTGTGGAATCTCGACTTTGTAACGTTATAAAGGGAATTTTTTATTTTTTATTTTTGACAAAAAAAAAAAAAAAAAAAAAAAACTAACTTTATTCTAAACAGCAACCAAAACATTACGGACTTTGGTATAGTCACTTCTAGATTCTTTTTAGAACCTATAGTTGAAAGTAATAAAATGGAGAAAGAAGAAATAAGAAATATGAGTAGAGATGCACATTCGGGGAATGGGGATGGATATAGGTTCCCCCATATGGCGAATTTTGGGGGGAGGTATATCCATCCCTAACCCCACTTCCCTATTTTTCCCGTTTTTCCCTGTTTCTCCATTTCCCCATTTGACTAAAATTACAAATTAAACTAAAAAAACAAACATTCCATTACAAATACAAAATAAAATCCATTAGTGCATTACAAATACAAAATAAAGTGTTTCAAATAATTCAAAGTTTCAAACTAATTAAGCCAACTTCATATGTGAAGTAACACAAACAGATTTTTTTTTTTTTAAAAAATAAAAATAAAAATTCACATAATAGATTAACGGTCAATTCATTGCTCAGTACTTTGAAAAATCTTCACTCAATTCACTTTGAAAAATCTCCACCCAATTCACTTTGAAGCCTAAAAACAACAGTACAATACAAGAAGATGATTATATATTATAAAAAAAATTAAAAAATATATATTATAATTTTATATATAATATAAAAGGTGGCGAACCTCCTGCATCAGCCCAAAAGGTGGCGAACCTCCTGCATCAGCCCCCGGAAAGACTATCCATCATCTCATCCCCTTATCTCTTTGCGATATGGGGGGCGGATCTAATCGGGCCACTGCCCGTCGAAGCGAAGCAGGCCAAATACGTTGTTGTTGCCATAGACTACTTCACCCGTTGGGTGAAAGTAGAACCGCTTACAAACATAACCGAGGCAAACACGACAGCTTTCATTAAGAAAAATGTGGTATGTCGCTTTGGTGTACCTATGGCCATTATCACCGACTTAGGGAAGCAATTCAACAATTACAGCTTTAGGGACTACTGTGAAGATTTGAAGATAGAATGCCGCTTCGCCTCGGTGGCTCACCCCTAAACAAATGGCCTGGTTGAAGCAACCAACAAGACAATCAAGAAGCTATTAAAGAAGAAGCTGTAGGAAGAAAAAGGGGCTTGGGTGGAATAGCTCCCTAACATCTTGTGGGCCTACCGGACCACAAAAAGGACCGCGACTGGGGAGACTCCTTACTCGCTAGCCTTCGGAGTTGAAGCAGTCCTCCCCATTGAGTTGAAGCTCCCTACCTTCTGCACCCAACTTTATAATCCGGAAGACAACGAGGATAAACTCAGAGCTTGCCTAGACCTCCTGGAGGAAAAGCAGACCGGGGTGGCGCTAAAGGTCGCAGCTTATCAATAGAAGATTGCCCGCTGCTTCAACAAAGGTGTCAGGGTTAGGAGTTTCAAGGAGGGCGACCTGGTATTGAGGAAGGTTACACATAATACTCGCCGCCGCTCCGATGGTGTCCTCGCTCCGAACTGGGAAGGCCCTTACCTCATCAAGGCAAATGTGAGTCAATGAGGATATAAGCTGATGGACCTAGATGGAGACCCGATCGGGCACACATGGAACGCTGACCACCTAAAGAGGTTCTACCCTTAAGTCCATAGGAGAAATTGAGGAACATGACGACTCTACTGTAGATAGGGCTAGTTCTTTTGTTTCCATTGCATGTAAGCACGACCCGACAGGCACCTGAGAGCCGGGGTTCAACGATGAAATGGAGCGGCTTCGACCGCCTGTACTAGAAGTGCATCCCACCCTCCTTTTGAATGAATGAAAAGTTGTTCTCCTCAATTTATACCCTCCATTTACACTCGCCTGTGAATGCAAGGGACTTGGGCTTAAGTGGCCCTGGTTGCTTACCAAGTCCAGAATTTACCAGGTACCTCGGATGAGCTATCGTGATGCCTTAAGCATGGGTATTGTCCCCTCAAGAAGGGACTTGGGCTTAAGTGGCCCTGGGTGCCTATCAAGTCCAGAATTTACCGGGTACCTCAGACAAGCTACCGCGATGCCTTAAGCATGGGTATTGTCCCCTCAAGAAGGGACTTGGGCTTAAGTGGCCCTGGTTGCCTACCAATTCCAGAATTTACCGGGTACCTCGGACGAGCTACCGTGATGCCCTGAGCATAGGTATTGTCCCCTCAAGAAGGGAGTTGGGCTTAAGTGGCCTTAGTTGCCTACCAAGTCCAAAATTTACCGAGTACCTCAGTCGAGCTAACGCGATGCCTTGAGCATGGCTATTGTCGCCTTAAGAAGGGACTTGGGCTTAAGTGGCCCTGGTTGACTCCCAAGTCCAGAATTTACCGGGTACCTCGGACGAGCTATCGCGATGCCTTGAGCATGGCTATTGTCCTTCAAGAAGGGACTTGGGCCTAAGTGGCCTTGGTTGCCTACCAAGTCCAGACTTTACCGGGTACCTCAGACGAGCTACCGCGATGCCTTAAGCATGGGTATTGTCCCCTCAAGAAGGGACTTGGGCTTAAGTGACCCTAGTTACCTACCAAGTCCAGAACATACCGAGTACCTCGGACGAGCTACCACGATGCCTTGAGCATGGGTATTGTCCCCTCAAGAAGGGACTTGGGCTTAAGTGGCTCTGGTTGCCTACCAAGCCCAGAACACACTGGGTACAAAGTGTGAGTATTAATTTTGCCCCAGCTGACGTTTAAGCAAGAACTTCCTTCTTGAAGAAACCCGGATTGGGAGCACAGATTATTAGAAAAGAAAATTCTAAGTCAAAACCTCACCTAGCGTGAAGCCAACCAGTTTACGCCAGATAATAGCTGCACTGTCGCAAGGGATACAAGTTCGACTCATGTCAAAGCCAGACATTCCTCATGCATATAGGAAACACACAGAACCATATCAAGTTAAAGCAGGAACGAGAAATAGGGATTCTCACTTCATTGATAAAAGGTGCAAAGGAACCATGGAAGACCATGGCACCTGATCAAGCTCCTTAAACAAAGCATGCATAGCAAAGGAAAAGAAAGAGGCAACCAAAGAGTGCATAGAGCACTAGTTCATACTTACACACCAAGAGGAGGATTGGGGCTCAACAGGCCCAACCTCCCTACAAATAAAAACAACAAGCACCATATTAAAAAAAAAAAAAAAAAAATTATTAAAAGGATGCACAAGCATCAGTTCGGGGTTACATGCCAAAGGGAGGCCAAGGCACAGAGGGCATAAACCTCCGCAAATCATTAGGAAAGTAGAAAAGCAACAAAAATAGCTGAACCAAATGATGATGAAATAGGCATTGATTACTGTTCTTGCATGGGACCGACAGGCTCGATGACAGGTAAGGCGGGCTCGATTGATGGCTAGCTTGCTGGAGTCTCCTGGGCTGTGTCCTGCCTTTAGCGCTCTTCTTGGGCTTCTGCAGATAATCTCACGGATTCCACAGGTGGTGGTCCTTGTTGGTCCTCAATTGCATCGGGTTCCTTCTTGTCACTCCCAGCTGGATTACTGCTACTCGCTGCGTCCTTGCCTTCTGGGAGCCCCGCTGGCCCTGGCAGCGCCTTAGACACTCCATCAGCACCCGCCATGATCTCTTCCCTGCTCCAGCCGTGGATTTTATGAAGGTCGAAATCAGGAGGAGCATGTTGGGCCACATGCAGTTAAGCAAGGAAATAACTATCCCCGAAAGACTTGTCGGCTCCCACTTCCGCCTCCACAGCCCTTGCGATTACAGCCACCGCCTGGTTCTCTACCGCAGCGTGCTCTCCCTTTAACTCGTTCTGCTCCAGAGCCCGATGGGTGGACTGGGTAACCTCAGCCTCCAGCTCCTTTTGTGCCTGTTCAAGGTCCTTCTTCGCCCGGGCGGCTTTCGCATCCAGCTTATTTTTCTCCCTCACAAGGCGGATGATAGTCTTCTCCGCTTCTATCCTGAGCTTATCCGCCTTAACACGGCTCTCCTCCACAATACTATGCTCCTCTTGAAGCGAAACGGCCTGCTCTCCCAGAGCCAAGATATAGCGGAACGCCTACAAAGCAGAGAGAAAAGGAGACCACAATATGTGCAGGCCTGACACTCAGAATGGCCACCCAGATCAAGCGATAAAAAACAAGAGAGTGATTGAGGTTACCTCAGCTGCGACAATGGAACCTTTGGAGGAGATTTCACTGGCAGGAAGTACCGCGAGCTGGGAGGAATCCACCTGAGAGCACGACTCTCTAAAGGCACGGAAGACATTGTCAGAGCCAGAGGATGGGCCTTTCTTAGCTTTAGGGGGGACGAGAGCCACATTCTCTGAAACCACCACCCCCTTTCCTTTGTTTGAAGAGGGACGGGGAGGAGGCACAGAAGACCGAGACGGAGTAGAGGTAGAAGAACCCGTAGGAGCCACTAGAGGAAGTTTGGATGTTGAAGAGATGGGTAGACCGCGGCTCCGACCCAAGCGTGCTTCTAGCTCCTCCAGCCTCGAAGAAGGGGAGAACATCTTTAGCGACTGGGGGGAGGCCGAGCCTGAAGCGACCCCTTTCTCCTTCTTCACCTTCATCAGTATTGCTTGCTTGAGGGGGGGGTGTGCGAAGTAGCCTCCCCACCAGCAGGAGAACCCAACCCTGTCTGTGCCACGCCTGAACATTGAGAGGGGCCTCCTCCTGTTGAACGCCTGCAAAAGAAACTACCAATGGAGTATCCATTAGAATCAGCACCAGCCTCCCCACAATATCTGAAAAGGTAAAAAGAAAAGAGATGAGAAGAACGAAGAATAAATCACCTGGGACTGCGTCTATTGCTAGGAAGGAGTGTTCCACCCTAGCCTGCTCCTAAGGATAGCCCTCCATCCCAGCATGCTGGTAACCTGCCTGTTTTATTGAAGCCAAAAAACTCATGACCGCAGCATCATCCTCCTCCTTCGGCCACTCATGTCCTCCTACGACTTGAGCGGTCCTCCTTAGATGAACCCTTTAAAGCTCACTAGCGCCTCCTGCTCTGTAAGGGTTGACGCCAGCCCTTGCCTCCAGCTCACATGGGATAAAGAAGGAGCCTGAAGCACCTGTAAAGCACCACTGTTGACCCATTAATAAGAAGCAGCAAGCATAATGGAGGAAAGACAGCAGCCGACGGTCGAGATCGCCTGCTAGCTACACGACGCCAACGGCAGGATTACGCTCCATCTTAGCCCTAATTGAAGGTTGTTGACGGTGATTTTTCGATGGTCAACCGGTCAATGATTTAGGTTGGTGAAACCTGAAGATAAACGTAATGAAAGTAGAAAAATAAAAGATGAGCAAGTATAACACATATTTTACGTGGTAAAACCCCAAGGCGGGGAAACATCCACGGTGCCGGTGACGGCGAGAAGTGATCCACTATGAATATAAGGATTACACACTCAATGCTCGCTCTCTCTCAAATAATTGCTTATGATGATGCCCCCGATATAATGAATACATTGATGTATTTATAGGGTTTGATCTAGGGTTGCCCTAGTTTCTGTCGTATAAAAGGTGAACTCATTAATTAGAGTTTTTGTAGGATTCTTGTAGAGTAGATAAATTAGGACCCATTTCTTATTTGGTGTGTATCCTTCTAAAGGCTTACAGTTCTTTCTTGATTAGACTTCTCTGGTACTGGAGAGGAAATAGGGATATTTCCTTATTGGAATATTATCCTAAGATTCCGTATCTGTGCAGATCTCTTCCTGATATGGCCTATCTTGGTAAGGCTGTATTTCCTGTTTTTGGCTAAGTACTGATTTTTGGCCGAGCACACTTGGCCGAGTAGAATCTTGGCCGAGTAGACTTCTAGCCGAGTGGAATCTTGGCCGAGTAGACTTCTGGCCGAGTGGAATGTTGGCCGAGTGGAATCTTGGCCGAGTAGACTTCTAGCCGAGTGGAATGTTGACCGAGTGGAACCTTGGCGGAGCAGAATCTTGGCCGAGTAGACTTGGCTGATTGAAACCCTTGGCCAAACAGGTCTTTAGCCAACCATATTCCATCTGCAGATGGCCCCTCATATGGTGATGTCATGCATTCATGTTGACCCTTTTGATAACGTGTCTCACATTTGACTTTTTATGACGTGGAATCACTATATTTCCGCATTACCCGTTATCTTTGCTGACGTGTCATGCTGACGAAAAAACCCCTATAACAAAGGTTAACTATCTTTTGCATACAAGGGGATGCTGGGTTTCCCTAGAAAAATACTTGTAGGAACGCAGCAAGCATGAAGAAGGAAATAGTGGAAGAAGCCGCCTGACAGTGTGCAACGGGACAGGCGCTGACACTGTCCCCTGCTAGGCTAGAACCTTGATAACGACCTCCCACTGCCACGAAGATCCCTTGCGACCAATCAAAACTCATAGAAACGCCACCTTTTCACCACATCAGCCCTACAGAAACGCTTACATGGACTTAGGGCCTAGGTGGAGCGATTGGAACCCTCCAAGGCGTGTGACAACCACGGTCCTGCCCTAAACCAGTGGCTGGGATCAGTCCTGCCCATTGCGCCTTGGGAACCAGGGCCCCCACCTACCAAAACCTATGCTCCCGCCAAAGAGAAGGGCTAGGGACGCAATCCTGATCCTTGATTCCTCGTGATCGCCATTATGGAGAGGAAGGGACGGTGGAGATTTAAACAAGGATTCTCGCCTAAACAGATGACCTCCACCTACCCTCCTACTAGAGACACTATAAATACCCATGCATCCCTCAGAGGAAGGGGTTGGCCTTTGAAAACCAAAACATCCTACTTGGCTACTACCCCGCCTAGTCAAAGTGCCTATGTGTGTTCTACTTGGCTACTGCCCCTCCTAGTCAAAGCTCCTATGTGTGTTCTACATGGCTACTACCCCGTCTAGTCAAAGCTCCTATGTGCGTTCTACTACCCCGCCTAGCTGAAGCTCCTAGGTGCAACCCTTTAAGTCACTTCCCCGTTTAGGTTGAACTCTTACATGTGGTATCCCCATTTAGCTAGAGAGCCCTTTGTAATAGCTAGCTGCAATATATGAATTGACTTATGTTGTACTCCCTTGTTAAGCAATAAAAGGTCCATTTTTTGACTACGCTGAAAGTATACCAGTTGCACCACACATACACACAACCTCAACCTATGTTCCGCCGTGCAGGACCGGCCCTACTGCATAGTACCGGTCCTTGGCAACCGGACCCAGGGCGTCCCTCGACCACCTGCCTCGGGAAGAGGGGGATCCTCCCTACCCGTTCCAGACCAGCTGCGGTGCACTCGTACGCCGCGGTCCAGGTTATCCCGGGAAAACCCCGATGGATTTTCAGGATAACAATTTTTATTAAATATCAAATTTGAATTTAAAAAGTTTAAATTCAAAGTTATTAATTATCCTTATAAATATTAGATATTTTAAAGGATTAATTAATTAAAAGTAATCGGTTAATATATATATATATATATGATATATATGTTTTAGAAACTGACGAATAACATATAACACACACCAACATCTTCACGCAAAAGAGAGAAACAAAGGAGAGAGGTGGTGCGGCCACTTAAAAGAAAATGAGTTTTATTTTTTTTTGTTCTTCACAAATAAAGGGTGGCCGAATTCTTCTGACAACAAAACTGTAGGGAAAAATGCCGTAGTACACGCAGTGGAAGCGAGACTAAAAATAGATTTAGTATGTTTTAAAATTTTTCCTTTTTATGAACCTTAACCCTTTAATTAATTAACTATACATATCAAGTAACAAAAGTAGAATACCTTTTGTCGCGTGATCCGATTGACTTACGTCGATGGTAATCCGCAAGATCTTCAATCCTAGCATGAACGTGAATCACCTAGGAGCGTGATCTCCCTTTTCTTTGAATTGCAAACCTGAGAATGGACAAACAAACTTTTCTTTTTCTTTTGTTAGTCACAAAACAATCAAAAGAATACAAAGATTATTCCGGTCACTTTTGAGTTCTCAATCTAATGATCAAAACTCGCGTGAACCTAATTCGATGTTGTACACACAAGCTTATTGATGAACAAGCAATTAGTGTACCATCAAAAGAATAATCTCTTCTCTCTTTTATGTCTTGGTAGAATAATCAAACACTTTCTTTGAGTTGAGAAGAAGAAGAAAAATTGATTCAGTGAACCAGTAGGGTGGCCGAATTCTATAACAAGTGTTATATAGGGTGGCCGAAATTTCTTCTCCTCTTCCTTTAGGGTTGGCCGAAATCTACATGTGGTCCAATTAGGGTTGCCGCAATTCCTCTACAAAAAAGGATTTGTGTTGCACCCTAATACACATCAACTTTAGACTTCTAACCCTAATCCAACTCATAAGTATTTTTATTCTATTATTGACTATAATAAAAAGACTTCTTATTTGATTAAATAAATAAACTTAATTTATTTTCTTACCAAACAAGTCTTTTATTTTTAATATACTACTACCAATAGTATATCTCTAGGAAATATATTTCCTGATCAGAAAAAGATTTGTTTCTTAATTAAATAATTAATTAATAAATTAATTAATTCTCATTTAATCAAACAATGAAACAAAATAATATATTTGGCTAATATTTTAACCTTGCCGCCCCACATGTATAAAATGGGCCATATATTATTTTCTTATTTCATTTAATCCATTTGACTTTAAATAAAAAGCCCACATGTGAACCAGACCCATTCTTACTAAAAGAAACAAGCCCACATGCCTTTCATTAATATATTAATATAATTAAGCAGCCCATTAAATAAATAATGTGCAAATTATATTCTTAATATATTAAATGCAATTCTAGATGGACCCAGAAATTGGTCCGGTAGAATATATCAAGTGATCCATGCAAGTCCGTGTGGATTGGGGATCTTGGCGGGCTATCTAAATGTAAGGTTTATGATTTGTATTGGCTTGTGAAACTAAATATAGCACGGTGTGTATAAACTTATCTAGGGGGGGGGGGGGGGGGTGAATAGATTTTACGCTTTTTACCCAATTTTTCGTGTTAGTCAAAATTACGAATTTACCCTCAAGATAATATAAACATGCAAGTGTAATATGATGCGGAAATTAAATCAACACTTGATTTTTACGTGGAAACCCTCACGGGAAAAACCACGGGCTATGTAAGTAAGCCACACTCGAACCTCGAATCCACTAAATGTGCAAACGATTACAACCTAATCCCGGAAGTAATCACACACCTACCTAATCCCGGTATGAGTGAACCTAGTCCAATTTGCTTGTGATCTAAGCAACCTAATCCCGATTGCTACACACAAGACTTACCTTCTCTAGAAGAGAATACAACCCTAAGTGAATATATGTAAATATCCAAAATGCAACATAGAGCAAGGGAAACCCTATATGCTTATCTAAGATGATTAATATGCAATTAAGAACAATCCTAGATATCAAAACTAAATGACATGTCAAATAGTTAAGGTAATCAATATTAAGCACAAAACCTAATATGCTAGCACAATACAACTTCTCAAACATACATCATACTAATCTCAATTTTGTATCCAAAGTATACAAAATAACAATCAAGTAATTAATTGAGATTGCTAGATAAATTAAACACAAAATATGTAAGATATTAGTGAAAAGCTTACCAAGCAAAGTATGATGAAGATTCCATGCAAGATGACATCTAGATGATCTAAGATGATGCTAGATGATGATTGATGATCATGAAATAGTGTTTGAGTAATTAAAAATGAGTTCTTTGTGTATTTTTCTTCTCTTGAAAAATATCCTAAGTATGAAGCATGAATAAGAACTCTTGTAAGTGACCTAAAATCAAGTTAGCATATATATAGAGGCCATAAGTGAAGTGAGGTCGTTTTGAAAACTCGCCAGAAAAATGCACTGTGCGCTGGTGGACCTGCGCTGGACCAGCGCACAAGCACATTTTGGCTTGAGCGCTAGACGACAGGCGCTGCCACCAGCGCCAGTCCAGCGGCGCACACCTGGGCGATTGGCGCTGGTGGCCTTGCACTGGTCCACACCAGCGCACGACTAGCGGCGCTCCACTGGGCGTTTTACGCCGGTGAGCGGCGCTGGTGGACCAGCGCACAGCCTACATTTTTGTCCCCACAAGCAATCATGCAAGGGGAACAAAAGTAAACTAATATGCATCCTAAAAGCCTAAATGCTATGATGTTATAAACACAAGATGCAATCATAAATACAAGCAAGAAGAGATGTAAATAAGCATTGATGCACAACAAAAAGAAACACAACATACAAGGATTAAACATATGCATGAGTTGTGAGTGTGTGCAACTATCTCTTCAAGACAAGTAAGCACATAGAATATTACCTTTGGTGCTTGTCAATAATGAGGTCTTCAAAGGGCCTAATGCACTAACAACAACATCTAAACTACCCTTACAAAGAATCCCCACATATGGTTTGATCACGAAATAAGCCAATTAAAAACAACGGGAATCCTTACAATCTCCCCCTTTGGCTATTTCGTGACAAAACCATCACTCACATTGATTCCTCACAAAAAAATAGAAACTATGGGATTACAATGATATTCTACATTACAAAGAGATAAGAGAATGCAACTTGAAGTCTTCAATCCTCCTGTAGAATAGTCAATCCCTGAAAAGAGTTTCTAACAATTCCAATACAAGAAAAGTGTGAGATTAATCATGTGAGAACAATACAAAGCATTTGCATTTTTAGAGTTTAGGCACAACATTGCTAAATGAATGTAATGAATGATAAATGCAATGCTCCCCCTCAAAGGGTTACTCCCCCTCAATGTATGTTCTCCCCAAAGCGCACAATAGCTTCTATATTTTGCAACTCCCCAAACTATATCCTACTCCCCCTTTTTGTCATGATATAGGCAAAGGAGTAGTCCCCAACCGGGTCACTCATAGCAACGAGAGATAGAAGCATGCAAGATATGCATATACATATAAGTCACTTTATGCACTTCAATTAATTTGAGAGAAACAAGGAGATTTATTTGAGAAAATGTGTGAATCCAACATGCTTTGCATACAAGACATATAGCATTCAAGTCCAAAATACAATGGTATTTGGCAAAGCAAATGACAAAGGTTTCTAATTTGAATTCAAACCAATTTCATCAATGTCATGGGAAAAGCAAGGATATAGAGATTATTGATTTCAATTTAAGAGCAACAATATCCAACTTTATAAGCGAAACATGGCATGAGCGACTTTGCACCCTATTTGATTTTTCAGGATGAGATATCCGTATGATAGTAACCATGTTCAACTAATAAAGAAAGAGAGATATTTGGAATGTAAATTCCTTTGAACGGATACAAGATCCTTTATTCATTTTGAGTCTCATAAGCTTTCACACAAGTTTTACATTTTTAAGAATATGCAATCATCAATTCATGCTTTTCATGTGAGCATGTTGTATGAATTTCATGCTTTTTCATTTAGCATTAGCATGTTATTTAAGAAACATCATGTCATGGAGATAACTATAGGTCATTCACATCATACTTCCTATGTAAATCTCCTAGTCCAAAAATGCATGTTTGAACATAAATATGACATGGATTGTAAACAAGCAAGGTTCACACTTATAGAGTAGAAAACATATATACATATGTACAACCAAGCTTACTCAAGCAATCAAAAGAAGAGGCATAAGTTATTTCAAATTTTTGCAAGTTACAAGAATGCAAAATAGCTCTCTTTGCTTGAGTTCCCCATATGGGGTCAAATCATAGAACATCACTCCACAAGACATATCCCAATAGATCTACTAAGAGTTTTAAATCGAGTAGCATCTAAGGGTTTAGTAAATAGGTCCGCAAGTTGATCATTAGTACCTACATGTTCAAGTACTATGCATTTATTTTCAACAAGCTCTCTAATGAAGTGATGGCGGATGTCAATATGCTTAGTTCTAGAATGTTGAACCGGATTCTTGGAAATATTAATAGCACTCATGTTATCACAAAAGAGAGTGAGAGTACCTTGGTTGAATCCGTAGTCTACTAGCATTTGCTTCATCCAAATAAGTTGAGTTCATCCACTCCCCGCGGCTATGTACTCGGCCTCGGCCGTGGACAAGGAAATCGAGTTTTGCTTCTTGCAAAACCAAGACACCAAGTTGTTGCCTAAAAAGAAGCAACCACCCGATGTGCTCTTCCTATCATCACAATTTCCTACCCAATCCGCATCACTAAAGCCAACAAGACTAGCATTAGTGTCAAAAGAGTACCAAATCCCATAGTTGGATGTCCCATTCACATAGCGAATGATCCTCTTCACGGAAGAGAGGTGGGACTCCTTAGGATCCGCTTGGTACCTAGCACACATACCCATACTAAAAGATATATCGGGCCTACTTGTGGTCAAATAAAGCAAGCTACCTATCATGCCCCGATATAGAGTTTGTTCCACACTTTTACCACTAGCATCCTTGCTTAGCTTCAAAGTGGTACTCATGGGTGTATCACAATGTTTGGCTTTCTCTAAACCAAACTTCTTCACTAGGTTCTTAGCATATTTGGCTTGGGTTATGAAAATCTCATCATGCATTTGCCTAATTTGCAAACCTAGGAAGTAACTAAGCTCACCAACAAGACTCATCTCAAATTCAAGAGACATGACATCAACAAATTGTTGGACTTTGGTGTTGTTGGTGGAGCCAAACACTATGTCATCAACATATATTTGAGCTATGAAAAGCTCATCATTGTCTCTCTTGATGAATAGTGTCTTGTCAACACTACCTCTTGTGTAGTTATTGTTACAAGAAATTGAGTGAGGCGCTCATACCAAGCCCTCGGTGCTTGTTTCAACCCATAAAGTGCCTTCTTGAGGCGATAAACATGATTGGGGTGATGTGCATCCACAAACCCCTTAGGTTGTTCAACAAACACTTCCTCTTGCAAGAAACCATTGAGGAAGGCACTCTTGACGTCCATTTGGTGCAATTTGAACTTGTGCACACAAGAGATGGACAAGAGAAGCCTAATGGACTCTAAGCGGGCAACGGGAGCAAAAGTCTCCTCAAAGTCGATACCCTCAATTTGAGAGTACCCTTATGCTACAAGTCTAGCCTTGTTGCGCACTATGTTGCCATCCTCATCGGATTTGTTCCTAAATATCCATTTGGTGCCTATGACATTAGTGGTCTTAGGCCTAGGAACTAGAGTCCAAACCTCATTCCTTTCGAATTGGTTTAGCTCTTCTTGCATGGCAAGAACCCAAAATTCATCATTTAAGGCTTCTTCAACCTTTTTGGGTTCAATTTGAGAGGTGTAGCATGTATAGCTAATAAGATTAGCAAGTTGACGTCTAGTCCTAACACCCTCATTAACCTCTCCAATGATATCTTCTTTATCATGGAGTTTCCTAACCCATGGAGCGGGTTCTTTAGAGTCCAAGAGAGGAACTCTATCAATATGTTGTGTGTCATTATTGTTGACATTAGATGTCCCAACATTAGGTGACACCACAACCTCCTCCAAAGGAGAACCATCACTAAAAATAACCTCCTCCTCATGATCATTTGACTTGAGCCTAGTATCATCAAATACGACATTGGATGATTCCATAACACTTAGAGTCTTTAAATTGAAAACTCTATAGGCTCTACTATTTAAGGCATAGCCAATAAAAATACCTTCATCACTCTTAGCATCAAATTTGCCAAGTTGATCACGGTCATTCAAAATGTAGCATTTGCTTCCAAAAGTGTGGAAGTAGCTAACATTTGGCCTCTTGCCTTTCCATAACTCATAGGAGGTGTTTCTAGTACCGGGCCTTAGGAACACTCTATTTCCTATATAGCAAGCCGTATTGATGGCTTCGGCAAATAGGTTCCTAGGGACATTGTTGCTAAGCAACATCACTCGGGCCATCTCTTGGAGGACCCTATTCTTCCTCTCAACAACTCCATTTTGTTGAGGTGTCCTAGGAGCGGAAAACTCATGGGAGATGCCTAAACCATTACAAAAGGTTTCAAAGGTGGCATTCTCAAATTCCCTCCCATGGTCACTTCTAATCCGTTTTATGCTTTTAATATTAGAGTTCATTTCATTTTGAATTTTATTACAAAGCATTTTAAACTTATCAAAAGTTTCGGATTTTTCTCTAAGAAAATATGTCCATGTGAACCTAGAGAAATCATCAACACAAACAAAAATGTATCTCTTTCCACCCAAACTTTCGGTTTGCATGGGACCCATAAGGTCCATGTGGAGAAGCTCAAGTGGCTCCTTGGTGGTGAGATACTTACCCTTTTTGTGCATGCTTTTAGTTTGCTTTCCTTGTTGGCAAGGTCCACAAATACCATTGGCTTTCTTCCCAAGCTTAGGGAGGCCACGCACACAATTGAACTTTCCAAGGGTCCGTAGATCCCTAAAGTTCATGTGGCCAAGTCTTTCATGCCACAACTCAATTTGCTCATCCATGGACACATGATTAGATACAATTCTAGCTTCAAGACAATAACAATTGTCGCTAGATCTCATGCCCTTCAACAAGGTTTGTCCATCGGGTTTTAGGATAGAGCAATAATCTTTAGAAAACAAGACGGAATATCCTTCATCACTAAGATGTGAAATGCTTATTAAATTGGCTTTCAAGCCATCAACAAATAAAGCATTGGATAAGGAGGGTAATCCGGGAACGGAAATGGTTCCTTTCCCTACAACATTTCTTTTGGATCCATCACCAAAAGTGACATTTCCACCTTCCTCCATAACAAGAGTCTCGAAGAAACTCTTGTTTCCCGTCATGTGCCTAGAGCACCCACTATCCAAATACCAAAAATTAGAAGAATTTGCCTTCAAGGCTATTTGTGCAACATGGCAAACATTTTCATTCTTTCTAATCCACTTAGCAACAATTTTAGCTTTCTTAGTGGTCTTTGGTACATGTGCTCTACTATTTCTAGGATCATGCAAATCAATATTTTCATTCCTAGAAACATGCATCTTGGCTCTATTCTTTCTCTTTTCAATCATGCTTTGTTTTCTACACATTTTAATATATTGAAAGCAATTTAGTCTAATATGACCATTACAACCACAAAAGTGACAAATAGGGATGAAAAAAGGAATCATACCTCGCCTTTGAGCACGTCCATGTCTTTGTGGATAAGTGGGTTCAATCCATCTTCGTTGTTGAACCGGTCTTGGTTGCTTCCAAGCTTGAGGTTGCATGATTGGTCTCTTTCCTTTGTGAGCCAATTTGGGAGGAGTGTTGGCTTGAGGAACCTTAGGAGGTTGAGCTTGAGATTTCCTTCTTGGCCCCATTTTCACTTGTGCATTAGAACATTGTCCTACTTCTAACTTTTTTATAGGAGGTTGCACAAATGAAATTTCTTCGTTCTTCAAGCTCTTGACAAACACTGTCTTGTTAGAGGTTGAGACTTTCTTGCCATCTTCATACCCAAGACCTCTCTTGTCACTTGGACTCTTTCCAACACCAAGTAAATGATCAAGCTTCTTGGTGCTAGAATCTATCCTAGCCAAGGACCCTTTAACCTCAACAAGTTCCCTTTTCAAGCCTTCTTCACTTCTCTTGGATAAGTCTAACTCCTCAATTAACTTATCCTCTCTCCTCTTCAATCTTTCCACTTGTTCACTTAAGTGGTCATTGTGAGCCGAAAGTTCAAGGTTTTCTTCTCTCAACCTCTCAATCTTTCTTGTGCTTTTGAGTGCTAAATCATTGAACTCGGCATGATATTTAGCAAGCACCTTTTGCTCCACAAACTTCTTTTTGGAACTAGAAGAGGAGTCACTTTCTTCTTCACTAGAGTCAATTTCCTCTTGACTCATCTCCTCTTTTTCACTAGCACTTTTGCTCTTGTGAGAAGAGGCAAAAGCTAGGAAGTTAGCCATGAGCTCTTCTTCACTAGAAGACTCATCTTCCTCATTGAAGTCATCACTACTCCCACTCCATGTGGCGGCCATCACTTTACCCTTCTTCCTTTCATGGTGATTAGCACATTTGGGGGCAAAGTGACCAATCCCACCACATTCAAAGCATCGGACCCCTTTCCTTTCGGTCCTTTCTTGTCTAGGCTCAAACTTCTTGAAGGAACTCTTTTTCTTCAAATCTTGTCCTCTTGACCCAAATCCCTTCTTCTTCTTGAACCTCATAACCTTGTTGAACCTTTTCACAAATAAGGCAAGGTCTTCATCCGATTCATGCTTTGCCTCCTTTGCATCCTTAGATGCTTTCAAAGCTATTCCTTTAGACTTCTTAGGAGGAGTAGTGGTGCTAGGAACCTTCCTAGACTCATATGCAAGGAGACGCCCAATTACCTCACTTGGCTTCATATCCATGTAGCTACTATTTTCTTCTATGGCCGTCACCTTTGATTCAAACCTATCGGGGAGAGATCTCATAATTTTTTGCTTGACTCTCCTATCCGAATACGGGTCTCCGAGTTGATGGCTTTGATTTACTATGTCCATCAATTTGATTTCGAAGTCATTGAAGCATTCATCCTCTCCCATCCTAAGTAACTCAAATTGAGTTTGGAGGACTTGAAGCTTGGACTCCTTCACCACCTCGGTTCCCTCATGTGCAACTTGAAGGATGTCCCATGCCACTTTGGCAATCTGAGTATTCTGAATAAGCTTGTACTGATTCTCATCCATTGCACACATAATGGCATGCATCGCCTTCCTATTCCACTTAGAAGCCTCAAACTCTTGCGCGTTCCATTGCGCCTTAGGCTTCAAAACATCTTGTCCTCCACTCGCGGGAGTCATCATAGGGAGATCATATCCGTCTTCCACCGCCATCCATGCATGGTCATGAATTTGGCATATGTAGGATTCCATCTTCCCTTTCCATTGGGAATAGTTCAAACCGGTGAGAAGTGGAGGCCTTGTGCTAGAAGCTCCTTCGTGGCCACCACCATTTCCACCGTTTCCACTCATAGTGTTTATGAATGAATGAAATGAATGCAAATGTATGAATGATCAAAAATCACACAAAATGCAAAACACACCAAAAAATTAAGGATCACCTATGTATGTCTAGGAACCCGCTCTGATACCAATTGAAACTAAATATAGCACGGTGTGTATAAACCTATCTAGAGGGGGGGTGAATAGATTTTACGCTTTTTACCCAATTTTTTGTGTTAGTCAAAATTACGAATTTACCCTCAAGATAATATAAACAAGCAAGTGTAATATGGTGCGGAAATTAAATTAACACTTGATTTTTACGTGGAAACCCTCACGGGAAAAACCACGGGCTATGTAAGTAAGCCACACTCGAACCTCGAATCCACTAAATGTGCAAACGATTACAACCTAATCCCGGAAGTAATCACACACCTACCTAATCTCGGTATGAGTGAACCTAGTCCAATTTGCTTGTGATCTAAGCAACCTAATCCCGATTGCTACACACAAGACTTACCTTCTCTAGAAGAGAATACAACCCTAAGTGAATATATGTAAATATCCAAAATGCAACATAGAGCAAGGGAAACCCTATATGCTTATCTAAGATGATTAATATGCAATTAAGAACAATCCTAGATATCAAAACTAAATGACATGTCAAATAGTTAAGGTAATCAATATTAAGCACAAAACCTAATATGCTAGCACAATACAACTTCTCAAACATACATCATACTAATCTCAATTTTGTATCCAAAGTATACAAAATAACAATCAAGTAATTAATTGAGATTGCTAGATAAATTAAACACAAAATATGTAAGATATTAGTGAAAAGCTTACCAAGCAAAGTATGATGAAGATTCCATGCAAGATGACATCTAGATGATCTAAGATGATGCTAGATGATGATTGATGATCATGAAATAGTGTTTGAGTAATTAAAAATGAGTTCTTTGTGTATTTTTCTTCTCTTGAAAAATATCCTAAGTATGAAGCATGAATAAGAACTCTTGTAAGTGACCTAAAATCAAGTTAGCATATATATAGAAGCCATAAGTGAAGTGAGGTCGTTTTGAAAACTCGCCAGAAAAATGCACTGTGCGCTGGTGGACCTGCGCTGGTGGACCAGCGCAGGACCAGCGCATAAGCACATTTTGGCTTGAGCGCTGGACGACAGGCGCTGCCACCAATGCCAGTCAAGCGGCGCACACCTGGGCGATTGGCGCTGGTGGCCTTGAGCTGGTCCACACCAGCGCACGACCAGCGGCGCTCCACTGGGCGTTTTACGCCGGTGACCGGCGCTGGTGGACCAGCGCACAGCCTACATTTTTGTCCCCACAAGCAATCATGCAAGGGGAACAAAAGTAAACTAATATGCATCCTAAAAGCCTAAATGCTATGATGTTATAAACACAAGATGCAATCATAAATACAAGCAAGAAGAGATGTAAATAAGCATTGATGCACAACAAAAAGAAACACAACATACAAGGATTAAACATATGCATGAGTTGTGAGTGTGTGCAACTATCTCTTCAAGACAAGTAAGCACATAGAATATTACCTTTGGTGCTTGTCAATAATGAGGTCTTCAAAGGGCCTAATGCACTAACAACAACATCTAAACTACCCTTACAAAGAATCCCCACATATGGTTTGATCACGAAATAAGCCAATTAAAAACAACGGGAATCCTTACAGCTTGATTCCATTGCAAAACACTCTATGTTTGTATTAGTTGTTGCTTAGGACATTATTTGAAGAAAGGAAGCTTAAAAAGTGAAGAGCAACGTCTAGTGCAAAAGTCATCTTCAAGAGGTGAAAAACGTCAAAGGTAAATCTTGACTTCAATCCTCTTGCAAGGCGTTAGCGCACACACACACAATTCATACATGTGTGTGTAGGGAAAAAATAACAAAAGTAGTACACGCAGCAGAAGCGATACTAAAATGAGATTTAGTGACTTTTTAAAAATTTTTCCTTTATGAACCTTAAACCCTTTTAATCAATAAACATGCATATACATTAACAAAAAGTAGATTACCTTTTGTCGCGTGATCCGATTGACTTACGTCGATGGTAATCTGCAAGACCTTCAATCTGAGCACGAACGTGGATCACCTAGGAGCGTGGTCTCCCTTTTCTTTGAATTGCAAACCTGTGAATGGACAAAACAAAACTTTTCTTTTCTTTGTTAGTCACAAAACAATCAAAAGAATGTCTAAGATTATTCCGGTCACTTTTGAGTTCTCAATCTAATGATCGAAACTCGCGTGAACCTAGATCGATATCGTATACACAAGCTTATTGATGATTAAGCAATAGTATACTATCAAAGAATAATCTAACACTCCTTTTTGTCTTAGTAGAATAAAAAACTCTCTATGAATGAAGAAGAAGAAGAAAAATAAAATCTCAAGCACATGTATGTGGTGGCCGAACCCTATAAGAGCACTTATATAGGTTGGCCGAATTTTTCTTTCTTTTTCCTTTAGGGTTGCCGAATTCTATGTAGTTTTAGATTAGGGTTGGCCGAATTTCATCATGTCACTTATATAGGGTGACCGAAATTCAACCCTAATTCTTTTCAACTTTATAGACTTCAAACCCTAATCCAACTCATTGATTTTTATTCTTTTATTTTGACTAAATAAAAAGACTCCTTATTTGATTAAATAAATAAAATTAATTTATTTATTTCCTTATCAAACAAGTCTTTTACTTTTAGGAAATATTTGTTTCTTTAATTAAACAATTAATCAATAAATTAATTAATTCTTATTTAATTAAAACAAATGAAACAAAATAATATATTAGGTTAAAACTTTAACCTTGCCGCCCCACTTGAATAAAATTGGGCCTAATATTATTTTCTTATTTCATTTAATCCATTGGACTTTAAATAAAAAGCCCACATGTGAACCAGACCCATTCTTACTAAAAGAAACAAGCCCACATGTCTTTCATTAATATATTAATATAATTGAGCAGCCCATTACATAAATAATGTGCAAATTATATTCTTAATATATTAAATGCAATTCTAGATGGACCCTTAAATTGGTCCGGTAGAATATATCAAGTGATCCATGCAAGTCCGTGTGGATTGGGGATCTTGGCGGGCCATCTAAATTTAAGCTTCAATAGACATAACCTAATCACAATCAACAAATGATTCACTTAGGTCCGATCAATTAATTTTAACTCATTCCACTAAAGAGCTAAAACTGAACTCTTAAATAAAGATAGAAAAGGAAGATGCTCCTCATTCATACCCTAGACAATCATATTGGAGATAGTGTATCCTCGTGATTAATATCAGTAATCGCCAAGAGTTCATAGACCGCCTATAACTCTCCAAGTTACCATATTTACTCATATGACCACGTTTTGAACTTGGATATTTTGACTTGTCCAGAAGCCATGTTTTCAATAGACACTATCGAAAACTCAACGTTGAGATTTAATATCCAATTACCTCAAAACATCCATATGATGATATTATACTCTCATTTAATAAATGGAGCCACGATGTCCATATCTATAAATGAAGTCCTCTATCGATTAACAAATGAATATCACCAAACTATCGAGGATAGACTATGCGATATAATCGTACTCATTGATAACTCAAATGATATCACTTGCAACCATAAGTCCATCATTTATCTCAGGATTAAGATAGACTCGCCGATTGTCCTGATAATGAAAAGACTATTATCTATTGACGGTTCTAGATAAAGCTTTTAATTGTGATCCAGTTCAATGCACCCAGTGCACTAGATCCTTTTGCTCGAAGACACTCCGATGATTTTAAACTCATCATATCTCATTTGATCCCACTCAAATGCTAGCAAAAGAATTCTACAACTTTAACAAGATAAAGGTGCCCAACCTTTAACTTAAGTTGTGAACATTATTCAAGACTAACTAAAGAATTGTGTCTACCACATACATATCCAGATGTACGAACAATTTTTCTTTTCCCACAGTCTTTAGACCTTATGATTATTTACTTTGACAGTTATAATATCAAACTATAAATGCTATACGATTTGTTAAATCAGAAATCACTTTATTAATATGAAAAAGATTGTTAATTACAAAATTACACTCTTGCTATTGAGCATAATCCTAACAGTGTGTCCCTGCATCGTGGTTCAAACATTTGGTATAACACATTCATACACTTCATAGTATGCTCATGCATTGATCTTGTATTGACAAACATTGTGAAATTGCATGCTTTGTGACTATCTCTTTGATATGGCATGCTTGTGTGAATATGTGTTTATTTGTTTGTGTATTTTGTGATTAGGACTTGAACATGTTCTTATTTAATACCTTATTGAGTTCCGATCGTTTCGGTTACTCATTCATAAGGTTTCGAGTCCAAACAAGTTGACTATGCTACTTTTAGTTCTCATTTGTTGTGTTGACTTCATCG
The DNA here is from genome assembly GCA_030490815.1 of Acer saccharum. NCBI lineage: Eukaryota > Viridiplantae > Streptophyta > Magnoliopsida > Sapindales > Sapindaceae > Acer > Acer saccharum. The sequence continues at coordinate 48,182,909 of CM059869.1, read as the reverse complement.
TCGGATTCCGAGATGATTTCTTAACCATTTTTCAAAGTTGTATAGTCGTAGTCGTGCGTGAGGGAGTCATGGTTCATAATCTGAAAATGGATTCAAAATCGGAGTTTGGATGCCTAAGATATGGGCTGAAGAACCGAAGGAGCGCGCGAGAGGAGTCGGGAGCACGTGTGGCCACAAGGCCTGCCCGTGTGGGAGGCCGTGGGCCCCACGGCTAGGGGAGCCCTCTGCTCCCATGTGGGCCACGTGCCCCCATGGGGAGGTGACATGGCGTGCTCCGATTCGCTCGAAAAATCTCTCTCTCTCTCTTCCTTTTAAACTCATCTTCTTCCCTCCACACTTTGTTGAATATTGAAGAACACTTGAGAAAATTTCTGCAGAATTCTACAATTTTCGTTTTCGTATTTTGATCATATCTCTCTCATACGAACTCGAAATCAATCGATTCAAAAACCAAAATTGTTGGTCTCGAAGAGAGCTATAAACCAAGCATTTCTAGAGGTAGCTGACTTCGCCATTTTTCTCAGCTGATCCATTTTCAGTCCGTGGTCAGTATGTTTGTTTCAACTTCTTCTTTTTCAATTTCATCTTTGATCATCTCTTGATTCTTACTATTTGATTGATGAAATTTGTTGAGAAGTATGTTAGATCACTTGCTACGGTTGTTTGATCATTTGTTAATTGAGTTTTAGCTTTGTGATTTGTCTTTGAACATATATGTGCTAAACATGATTGTGTATGAAATTGATTCTAGAAATTGAATATATGATGTATCTCATATTACTTTCTAGGTTCTATTTCTTGATCTAAGAACTAGGTTTTTAGTGTGATAAATTGAATATTCATACCTTTGTTCTTATTGATTTGCATGTCTTGATTTCTAGATAATTTTGTGATTGTGTGTTGAAATCATATTCTAGTCTATCATTGAACATGTACATTTTGCTTGATTGATCATCTAGCTTAATTTGATTGTGTTTGCATCATTTGCATCACTTTAGATCATAGCCTTGCATTAGGTTGAAGTCTCTAGCAAAGTGAGTGAAGCTTTGTGGATAGAGCAAGGAAGTCTTGATTAGAGTCGGGAAGACTCGGATAATCAAGCAAGGGAGTCTTGTCTAGGGTCGGGAGGATCCAGATAGGCAAGCAAGAAATCTTCCTAGAGACGTGAGCGTCTTGGATAGGAAGTTGCTTTCTAGAGGTGTAGGACACATCTCGGATAGGAAGTAGGCTTGGTGATTCATTAGCCCGAGGGTAGATTAGGAGTTGATAGCTTGAGCAGATATCATGAGTGATAGCTTGAGTGTGTAAGTCCTTTTTTCACATAGTGGATTGCTTCGCCGGTGGTTGTGGTATCAACCCGTGGATATTTCCTCTTTGAGGTTTTACCACGTTAAAACATTTGTGTTCAATTTTGTTTTTACTTTTCTTTATCTTCCATTTCATTCATTGATTGCATATCTTGTAAATTGATTAACTCTTGTATAAGTGAAATCAATTAATTTGTCAAATTTAATCAAGTGTGCATTTTCATTGATATATTCCGCATTAATTTTTTAATTGGGAGAATTTGGAGCCTATACCTATTCACCCCCCCTTTAGGTATATTTCACTACTACTTAAGGGAAATTTCACTAAATTTAAGCTTCAATAGACATAACCTAATCACAATCAACAAATGATTCACTTAGGTCCTATCCATTAACTTTAACTCATTCCACTAAAGAGCTAAAATTGAACTCTTAAATAAAGATAGAATAAGAAGATGTTCCTCATTCATACCCTAGACAATCATGTTGGAGATAGTGATTCCTCGTGATTAATATCAGTAATCACTAAGAGTTCATAGACCGCCTATAACTCTCCAAGTTACCATATTTACTCATATGACCACGTTTTGAACTTGGATGTTTTGAACTTGGATATTTTGACTTGTCCAGAAGCCATGATTTCAATAGACACTATCGAAAACTTAACGTTGAGATTTAATATCCAATTACCTCAAAACATCCATATGATGATATTATACTCTCATTTAATAAATGGAGCCACGATGTCCATATCTATAAATGAAGTCCTCTATCGATTAACAAATGAATATCACCAAACTATCGAGGATAGACTATGCTATATAATCGTACTCATTGATAACTCAAATGATATCACTTGCAACCATAAGTCCATCATTTATCTCAGGATTAAGATAGACTCTCCGATTGTCCTGATAATGAAAGGACTATTATCTATTGACGGTTCTAGATAAAGCTTTTCATTGTGATCCAGTTCAATGCACCCAGTGCACTAGATTCTTTTACTCGAAGACACTTCGATGATTTTAGACTCATCATATCTCATTTGATCCCACTCAAATGCTAGCAAAAGAATTCTACAACTTTAACAAGATAAATGTGCCCAACCTTTAACTTAAGTTGTGAACATTATTCAAGACTAACTAAAGAATTGTGTCTACCTCATACATATCCAGATGTACGAACAATTCTTCTTTTCTCATAGTCTTTAGACCTTATGATTATTTACTTTGACAATTATAATATTAAACTATAAATGCTATAAGATTTGTTAAACCAGAAACCACTTTATTAATATGAAAAAGATTGTCAATTACAACATTACACTCTTGCTATTGAGCATAATCCTAACAATCTCCCACTTGCGCTATAGCAAATGTGTCATATCTCTCATGCCCATGTTCTCTAGATGCCCATCGAAACTCTTCTGAGGTAGAGCCTTTGTGAAGGGATCCGCTAGATTTTATGCTGACGCGATTTTGGTAATCGTCACGTCACCTCTTTGAACAATCTCCCTTAAAAGATGATATTTTCTTTCAATGTGTTTTCCTCTCTTGTGACTTCTTGGTTCTTTCGAATTAGCCACTGCTCCACTGTTGTCACAGTAGATAGTGATCTGCTTATTCGCACTAGGAACCACTTCCAAGTCAATCAAGAATTGGCGGAGCCAAACAGCCTCTTTGGCAGCCTCGCATGCAGTAACATACTCAGCTTCCATGGTGGAATCAGCAATACAAGATTGCTTGATACTCCTCCACATGACTGCTCCTCCTCCAATAGTAAACACAGCCCTGATGTGGATTTTCTGGAGTCAGAATCTGATTGGAAATCAGAATCTGTATACCCAACGGGAATCAAATCCCCTCTAAAGTATACAAGCATATTATCTCTCGTTCTCTTGAGATACTTGAAAATATGCTTGACTGCCGTCCAGTGATCAGGACCAGGTTTCGATTGAAACTTGCTAACTATGCCAACAACAAAACAAATATCTAGTCTAGTGCAGAGCATTGCATACATGAGACTTCCAACTGCCGAGGCATATGGAACTCTACTCATGAATTGCTCTTCATGCTCATTCTTAGGAACTTGTTCCTTAGAAAGCTTGATTCCATGTCTGAAAAGTAACATACCTTTCTTGGAATCCTGCATGGAAAACCTAGACAAGATCTTGTCTATGTATGAAGCTTGGGATAATGCAATCGTTTTATTCTTTCTATCCCTTATTACTTGGATACCTAGAATAAAACTTGCTTCTCCTAAGTCCTTCATATCAAATTGTTTTGCTAACTATTCTTTTACTGATGTCAATACACCTACATCGTTTCCAATGAGTAGTATATCATCAACATAAAGAATCAGGAAAACCAACTTGTCGCCTTTAATCCTTTTGTATACACAAGGTTCGTCAAGATTCTGAATAAATCCAAAACCTTTGACAGCTTGATCGAACCTTATGTTCCAGGATCTGGATGCTTGCTTTAATCCATATATGGATTTCTTCAACTTGCATACCTTTTCCATTTGGCCTTTTTCAATGAATCCTTCTGGTTGCATCATGTAGATGCTTTCGTCAAGACTTCCATTAAGGAAAGCTGTCTTGACGTCCATTTGCCAAATCTCTAGATCTAAAGATGCTGCAATGGATAAGAGTATCCTAATGGATTTAAGCATGGCCACAGGAGAGAAGGTTTCCTCGTAATCGATACCTTCTTTCTGTGTATACCCTTTAGCTACCAATCTAGCTTTAAAGGTTTCCACCTTTCCATCCATACCTCTTTTCCTCTTGTATACCCACTTGCACCCAATGGGTTTTATCCCTTTAGGCAAGTCTACAAGGGACCAGACTTTGTTATCGAACATAGATTCAATCTTAGATTGCATTGCCTTTTGCCAATGGCGACTATCAACATCCTCCATTGCTTCCTTATACGTGTAGGGATCATCGTCGTCCGGGAGATTCTCCACTGATTCTCCCAGATCAATGTATCTTTCAGGTTGTGTTCTAACCCACCCACTACGACGAGGAATGGTAGGTTGTTGATCTTGTGTTGGATCGGAACTTACAATTGGGTTAGGTTGTGTAACCTCTCGTGGAATTGTATCTCCTGACATCTCATTCAGGACAATTCTACTTCTAGGCACAAAATCATTCATATAGTCCTTTTCCAGAAATTTAGCATTTGTCGAAACAAATACTTTAAGATCTGAAGGACTATAGAAATAATATCCTTTAGTTTCTTTTGGATACCCTACAAATATGCATGTTTCCGAACGGGACTCCATCTTTTCTGTCTTTCCTTTTAACACATGCGCAGGACAACCAAATATCTTCAAGTGTTGTAAACTAGGCTTGTGCCCAGTCCACAACTCATGCGGTGTTTTAGGAACAGACTTAGATGGTACATCGTTTAGAATGTATATAGCAGTTTGTAAAGCATATCCCAAAAAAGAAATAGGAAGTGTTGAATAACTCAACATAGACCTAACCATATCCAAAAAAGTTCTATTTCTCCTTTCTGCTACCCCATTCTGTTGAGGTGTACCTGGTGCAGAAAACTGAGAAACTATCTCATTATCAATAAGATATTGCTAAAACTCACCAGATAGATATTCTCCACCACGATCAGATCTCAAGATTTTTATGTGTTTCTCAAGCTGATTTTCCATTTTAGCTTTGAATGCTTTGAACATGTCAAAAGCATCCTACTTATGTCGCATGAGATACACATAGCCAAATCTCGAGTAATCATCTGTGAAGGTGATGAAGTACTCATATCCACCTCTAGCTTGAATGCTCATAGGTCCACATACATCAGTGTGTATCAATCCTAAACATTCAGTGGCTCTTGCACATTTGGTAGAGAACGACCTTTTGGTCATTTTACCTTTCAAACAAGATTCACAAGTTGGTAGATCATCAACCTTTAAGTCACTTAAAGGTCCGTCACATACCAATCTTTTAATCCTATTAAGGTTAATATGACCTAGGCGTAAATGCCATAGGTAGGTTTCATCTATTGATAATTTTACTCTTTTATGATCAGGTTCCGTTAATTCCGTGTCTAACGAGTGAGAGATATTTCTATGCAAAAAGTATAGACCGTTTTCCAATGTACCTTGGCAAATAATTTTGTCATTCTTACTAATAATAAAAACTTCATTAAAAGTAACCGAATATCCAAATTTATTCAAACAAGAAACTGAAATTAAATTCCTCTTGAATTGAGGTACATAATAAACGTCTATCAAATCCAAATGCCTTCTAGAATCCAAATAAACTCTAATATCTCCCACTGCACTTGCAGACACTAACGTTCCGTTGCCCAAGCGCAAATTGATTTCATTCTTACTCAGCCTTCTCGTTTCTTGGAACCCCTACAAGGAATAACAAACATGATTAGTGGCTCCAGAGTCTATGATCCAAGAATCTGTAGAATCTGCCAAAAAACATGTTTCAAGATAATTCACATTACCTTCTTCCTTCTTGTTCTGGGACTTTGGGCAATTCTTTTCCAATGTCCCTTTTCACCACAAAGGAAGCATTTCCCTTTGATCTTGGTTACTTTCTTGGTCTCCTTCTTTGTAGGCCCAAGTTGCTTTTTCTTCTGTTGTTTCTTGACCTTCTGACGGGTCTTAACAGTAGCAACTTTACCAACCATATGAATCTCTTGACCCTGATCGGTCATTTATTGTATATGTTTTTGATCCCCATTCCTCCAATCAATTGCTTGTTTCTCGAGTCTTTTAGGGATTTAATGTGTGTTTATGAGCATTTTTATGATTTTGGATCTAGATGAATATATTGAAGAATATCAGGCAAAAAGTGTTATTTTGAAGACTTCAGGGGCTTTCGTGCAATTATCCAATAGTGCAGCTGAAATCGCTCCCAATTGTTCAGCAGCGATGCAGCAGCGATCAGAAGACAGTGGTTGACGCTACCGAACCGCTGCCACTGCCACAGTGGTTCCCCGTTTCTCGTCTAAGGCGTTGCCGCGCCGCTACCACAATGGCAGCGGTCATGGCAGCGGTTTTGCGATAACAAGCCATTCGAAGGAATCTTTTCGTAGTCTGATTGAAGGGGCCTATAAATAGGTTATGAGGTCTATTAGGGCTCTCTCTCGCTCGCTCGCTCTCGCTCTCTCTGGCTGGTTCTGCAACTCTCCCATTCAGACATTCCACCCTTTTGGCTCATCACACAAATTCATCATTCATCTTTACTCATAGAAGATTCAAAGACGAAGGAGTTCATCGAGGATTTGAAGAATTTGTTGAAGCTTTTCAATGGGTTTTATCTTTTCTCCCTCTTGTTTCTTTGTTTCTAATATGTGTAACTAACTCCATACTAGGGAGTCAATGTGAACCGCTATGAATATTCTTTGTTAGAATTGACTATATTTCCATTAATTCAGGTTTTTGATTCATTCAATTCATCCTATAATTTAATTCTTTATTCTTGTTGATGCATAGTTTTATGCTAGGTAGGAATTTAGGGTTTTTAATTGTGATTTATATCTTATGTGTTTGAGTTAAATTAAATTATAATTGAGAGCCAATATTTAATTGAATGAATAAAATTAGCAACCCCAAGTGTTTGGAACGCAATTTTGGTTCACTTGTTCTTGAGCTTAATGGGTTTTTGGTTGTGATTCATATCTCATGTGTTTGAGTTAAATTGAATTACAGTTGAGAACACTTGGTTCATCCCAGGATCATACAGTAATAATCATAAATAAAATAAGAACGAACCCTTAACTTGAGTTACATCTTTTATCAAAAGTCAATTCGAAGCATTGAGTAGACATAGTTGGGGAGCATTGATGACCTAGTCCTCTCACCTCTTGATCACATTCACATATTCTTGTTAATTGCTTTCTTAGTTTAATTTAGTTAATCAATACTCAATCAATCAATCAATCTCAAATCTCTTGGATACTGTTAATTGCTTAGCTTTAATTAGAATTAGTTATACCTAGTAAATCACTTTTCCTGGTGGGAACGATCCCTACTTGTCGCTGTACTTATCTCACGATTCGTGCACTTGCGAGTTAGGTTTTTATAACATGATTTTACATATCAAGTTTTTGGCGCCGCTGCCGGGGAATAGTTGAATTTATTGGTTATTTCTAGTTTTAGTTTTAGTTTTAGTTAATAGGTTTACTTAAGTTTTAGGTAGTCGAGTCATTAATTTTTTTTTTATTTTTTTATTTTTTTTATTTTTTTATTTTCTTTCTTCTCTTAGTTTATTTGTGTGCTGTCTTTTCTAATTTCAGGTGTTGATAGTAGATGCAAGGTAGAAGATCTCAGCAGGGAGAATTGTTACCTTTGAACGACAATAATCATCGCATCAGAAATCATACAATGAACGACGGGGATCAACTGCAGCCAGAAGGGCTCAACCAGGAGCCTGATCAGATGCCTAATCTTGTCCCGAATCCAGTTTATGAACCAGAGCCTATCAGAACTATGAAGGATTACAGTAGGCCGGTGGTGAGCAGCCATCCCTTGTGCATTGTGCTAGAACCTGCAGCTAGGAACTATGAACTGCGGAGTAGCCATTACAACCAGCTGCCTGTGTTCCGAGGTTTACTAGATGAAGATGTACTTCTGTTCTTTAGAGAGTATTATGCAGCAATACAATCCTTGCCCAACCATAGGATATCAGAAGACCAGCTGCGCATGAGATGCATTCCACATGCATTGAAGGATGAGGCGAAGACATGGTTGCTGACACTGCCTCCAGCATCTTTGAGAACATGGGATGAAATAAGGGAGAAAATCACTGACCAGTATTATGCACCTCAGAAGACCAGTGAAATCCGAGCAAAAATTTCAAGTTTCTACCAACAAGACAACGAGTCTTTTTATGAGGCATAGGAGCGTTTCAAGAAGTACAGCAGAGATTGTCCTCAGCACGGTTTTCTTACAAATCAGCTTTGTCAGTGGTTTTATGATGGTCTAACGGAAGTATAAGGTCTTCTAGTGAACAACGCATGTGGAGGTTCCATGTATGACAAACAACCAGAGGAGGTATATTCTATCTTTGAGAAATTAGCTCAGAATTACCGTCACAAGAACTCCAGGAGAAATAAGGGAATTTATACAGTGGAGTTTAAAGTCTTTGAATCTCTTAAGTTCCCTGAAGCAACAGATGATAGTTACTCAGTTGAATGTAACTCAATTGAAGTGGTGAATTCGGCAGTACAAGATGAGTTGACTGGAGAAATTTATGAAGAACTACTAGATTGGATTTGTGATGCAATTGAAGATGATGAAGAAATTCAACAAGGTGAGGTTTCAGAAGAAGATACTGACATTGAGGAAGTAAGTGCTGAAGTAGAAGATGAGATCAACAAGTCATTAATCCCATCTATGAGTTCTCCCCCTGTATTAGAACTCAAACAACTTCCTTCTAACCTCAAATATGCCTTCTTAGGGGCGAATGATACTCTGCTAGTGATCATAGCTGAAAAGTTCTGGAGGCGTGTTTAATATATAAAGCTAGAGGGGGGGTGAATAGATTTTATCTAATTTTTACCCAATTTTCGCGTGCATGTCAATTTTACGAAAATACCCCTAGCAAGTCAAAAATACATACAAGTGTAATAAGATGCGGAAATAATAAATGACACTTGATGTTTACGTGGAAAACCCAACCACTGGGAAAAACCACGGGCTGTTTAGTGTGCCACACTCGGAACTCGAAATCACTAATTGAAATGAAGTTTACAACCTATGTAGACCTCGTCTAACACTCCGGTCTGTAACCCCTCACTTCTACCCAGCGGGCCTTTATTAGCAACCCTATTCCAATTGCTTATGTGACCACCTGTTCCCGGTGTCTGACCTAATCCCGGTCAATCACACAAGACTTTAATCTCTCAAAAGAGATGCACAACCCTATGTGAATATGTATGAATATTCAATTAACAAACAAGGCTAGGGAACCTTAGATGCTTATCTAGGATGATGATATATTCAATTTAAATCAACCCTAGATATCAATTGCTAAATGACATGTCAAATAGCATAGATAATCATAGATTATAACAACCTAGATATCTATCAAAAACAACACTCAATCATTTTCATCACAAATAATCTCTAACTTGTATTTAGCATATGATCTAAAACATACAAGTAATTTAAAAGAGATGGCTTGGTATTTAAAATACTAAAATAAGATGAAATTAATCAAAATCTTACCAAGCAAGTTGTGATGATGCAAACCTATACATGGATGCACTCTATATAGACATAGAAGATGCAATATGAAATTTGATGCAAAAGGGGTTTGATTTGAGTGGTTAAAGGTGAGTTCTTTGTAATTTTCTTCTCTTGAAAAATGTTCTAAGTATGAAATCAGAAAATCAACTCACTTAATTGACCTAAAGTCAAAGAGGCATATATATAGGGCGTCAAGATGAAGTGTGGTCGTTTTGATAAGTGACACCACAATTTTGCCATGGGCGCTCTATGTAGAGCGCTTTGTAGAGCCCCCTGCTCTGTTCTCCCGAGAAAACAGAGGGGCGCTCTACGTAGAGCGCTTTGTAGAGCGCTTTGTAGAGTGCCTCTACAGCGCTCGAATTAAATCGATCAGGTCTGTACAGCGCCTAACGGGGGCTGTTCGTAGAGCGCTTTTGTAGAGCGCTTTTGGGAGCGCCCAGTGCAAAAATGCAATCCTAAGTCTAAGCATGACAAGGCAATTGGATATGCAAGATGCAATCAAACTAACATGCAAGAAGAGATGTTAATGAGCATTAAGGCACACAAATAAGACACACAACATACAAGGATTAAACATATGCATGAGTTGTGAGTGTGTGCAACTATCTCTTCAAGACAAGTAAGCACATAGAATTTTACCTTTGGTGCTTATCAACCTTGAGGTCTTGGAAAGGGTCTTGATCTTCAACTAATCACCTAGACTACCCTTACAACCAAACCCCAACATGTGGTTTGCCCACGAAATAAGCCAATCAAATAAAGGGAATCCTTACAATCTCCCCCTTTGGCTATTTCGTGACAAAACCACCACTCACAATGATTCCTCACAACATAATAGAAACTACGGGTCTACTATGATTTTCTACATTACAAAGAGATAAGATAAATAATCTTGAAGTCTTCAATCTCAAGTAGAACAATCAATCCCTGAAAAACAAAGTTTCTATACTATCCAATACAAGAAAAGGTGAGATGAATCAAGTGAGATCAAACAAGCATTTGCATTTAAGAATTTAAGTACAACATCATGCAATGTATGTATGTGCAAATGCTCCCCCTCAAAGGGTTACTCCCCCTCAATAAGTATTCTCCCCAACATGCACAATTGCTACTACAATTTGCAACTCCCCTTACCACAACCTACTCCCCCCTTTTGTCATGATATAGACAAAGGAGTAGTCCCCAATCGGGTCACTCAAGGCAAAGAGAGATAGTAGCATTCTAAATATTTGCATAATCAATATAAGTCACTTTATGCAATCTCAATTAATTGGAGAGAAACAAGGAGATTTAATTAAGGAAAATGTGTGAATCAAAAAATTGCTTTGCATACAAGACATGTAGCATTTAAGTCCAAAATACCATGGTATTTGGCAAAGCAAATGACAAAGGTTTTTAATATGAATTCAAACCAATTTCACCAATGTCATGAGAGAAGCAAGGATATAGGTTTTCATTGATTTTAATTTAAGAACAACTATATCCAACTTTATAAGCCAAACATGTCATGAGCGACTTTGCACCCTATTTGATTTTTCTGGATAAGATATCCGTATGATAGTAGACATGTTTAACCAATAAAGAAAGAGAGACATTTGGATTTTAAAATCCTTGAATGGATACAAGATCCTTTTTCATTTGAGTCTCATAAGCTTTTTCACACACGTTATGCATTTAAAAATTGCAATCACCAAAACATGCTTTTCAAGATTAACATTTAGCATGTCATTTAGCAATCATCATGTCATGGAGATCATTATAGGTCATTCAAATTATATCCTATGTAAATATCTCCTAGTCCAAAAATGCATGTTTGAACATAAATATGACATGGATTGCAATACAAGCATTGATCACACTTATTGAATAGAAAATATATATACATAGTGTAACCAAGCTAACTCAAGCAACAAAAAGAGAAGCATAAGATATTTCAAATTTTTTGCAAGTGACAAGAATGCAAAATAGCTCTATTTGCTTAAGTTCCCCATATGGGGTCAATATTCCATACCTCTTCAAAGAAGGGTATAAGGTCCTATGGACCTACCAAGTCTTTTGGACTTAGTTGAACCTATTTGAGACTTGTTAGTCTCGTAGCAAGCGGGTTCATCATTTTTAATCCACTTAGGTGACACAAAGTCAATCCTAGTGGATAAAGGTTCTAGAGTACAAGATGAAAAAGGATCATGCAAATGATTTTCTTCCTTTTTATGAAGCATCTTAGCTCTAGCCTTTTTCTTGTTAGACATGCTTTTAGCTCTACACATTTCAATGTAATGCAAGCAACTTGGTCTAATATGACCAACAATACCACAAAAATGACAAGTGGGAATAAAGTTAGGAATCATACCATTCCCTTTAGCATGGATAGGTGCTTTCCCTAGTCGTTGTGGTTGTCTTGGTTGTTGGATAGGATCTCTCCTCCTTTGTTGATAACCAAGACGAGGTTGCTTGCTTGTCTGAGCTTGCATGACTGAACTCTTCCCATGTTGTTTTTGAGTTTGAGGGAAGATAGTGTGAGGAGCCCTTTGGGTGTGAGCTTGAGCTTGACCTTTTGGTGCCTCAAACACTTGGGCACTTTTTGAACACTCTCCTAGGTCAATCTTGTTCCTAGGGTGTTGAGGAGGAGGGGACATATTAAAGTCCATGTCCATGACCAAGGATGTCTTGCTTGTGGAGGAGGCATCCTTGTCATCAATGTAGCCAAGACCTCTCTTGTCACTTGGCTTTCTTCCTACTCCCAACATGTGGTCAAGCATCTTGGTGCTTGAAGTCATCTTAGCCATTAAGACCTTAACTTCTTCAAGCTCTCTTTTCAGCTCTTCTTCTCTCCTCTTAGATAAGACTAAGTCTTCTTTTAGCTTATCTTCATCCGCCATAGATCTCACCACTTCTTCACACAAGTGGTCTACTAGTGTTGAAAGCTCTAGATTCTCTTCTTTTAATCTTCTAATTTCTTCCTTGTTCCTCATCATCGAGCTCTCAACTTTGACTTTGTAGTCATTAGGATCCATACCCTCCACATATCCATTTGTGGAGTTAGATGACAAATATTCAACACTTGTGTCATCTCCTCTATTCTCCATTTCACCAATGGAGTCATCTCCTTCATCAAGATCATCAAATTTTTCTCTTGATGAGTAATGAGCCAAATCCCGATGAGTAGCTACACCAACTACTTCTATACCTAGTTCTTCTTGGGGATCACAAGGAAAAGCAACTTTGCCATCTTCTTCAACCTCTACACTCTTGGCTCCAAATTATGTGTAGATGATGGCAAGTTCTTCATCACTTAAAGGATTTTCGTCATCTTCATATTTATCCCATAAGGTGGCCAACGCCTTCCCTTTTCTTCTATCCTTCAAGTTTCCACACTCCGGGGAGAAATGCCCGAATCCTCCACATTCGTAGCACTGAATCCCCTCTCTTGAAGACACTCCTTGGTTTGACTTGTCATTGAGTCCCATGTCTTCAATAGAGATACCCTCATTCTTGTCATGCTTTGAAGTCTCCAAAGCAATTGTCTTCTTCTTCTTAGGAGGTGACGTGGTCAACTTCTTCTTAGGAGGTGAGGTGGTTAATTTCACAAATCTCCTAAATCTCTCTAGTAAGAGAGGCATCTCCTCAACGGAGTCAATATCTTCTCTCACGAAATCACTCATAGTGTTTGCGTTGAATGAATGCAAATGAGAAGAATGCAAAATGTATGAAGAAATCAAACAAACACACCAACAATGAGCAAAGGATCACCTAAGTATATCTAGGAACCCGCTCTGATACCAATTGACAACCACTGGGAAAAACCACGGGCTGTTTAGTGCGCCACACTCGGAACTCGAAATCACTAATTGAAATGAAGTTTACAACCTATGTAGACCTCGTCTAACACTTCGGTCTGTAACCCCTCACTTCTACCCAGCGGGCCTTTATTAGCAACCCTATTCCAATTGCTTATGTGACCACCTGTTCCCGGTGTCTGACCTAATCCCGGTCAATCACACAAGACTTCAATCTCTCAAAAGAGATGCACAACCCTATGTGAATATGTATGAATATTCAATTAACAAACAAGGCTAGGGAACCTTAGATGCTTATCTAGGATGATGATATATTCAATTTAAATCAACCCTAGATATCAATTGCTAAATGACATGTCAAATAGCATAGATAATCATAGATTATAACAACCTAGATATCTATCAAAAACAACACTCAATCATTTTCATCACAAATAATCTCTAACTTGTATTTAGCATATGATCTAAAACATACAAGTAATTTAAAAGAGATGGCTTGGTATTTAAAATACTAAAATAAGATGAAATTAATCAAAATCTTACCAAGCAAGTTGTGATGATGCAAACCCATACATGGATGCACTCTATATAGACATAGAAGATGCAATATGAAATTTGATGCAAAAGGGGTTTGATTTGAGTGGTTAAAGGTGAGTTCTTTGTAATTTTCTTCTCTTGAAAAATGTTCTAAGTATGAAATCAGAAAATCAACTCACTTAATTGACCTAAAGTCAAAGAGGCATATATATAGGGTGTCAAGATGAAGTGTAGTCGTTTTGATAAGTGACACCACAATTTTGCCATGGGCGCTCTACGTAGAGCGCTTTGTAGAGCGCCATCAGAGAGGTCGCTGTACGTAGAGCGCTTTGTAGAGTGCCTTGTAGAGCGCCTCTACAACGCTCGAATTAAATCGATCAGGTCTATACAGCGCCCAACGGGGGCTTTTCGTAGAGCGCTTTTGTAGAGCGCTTTTGGGAGCACCCAGTGCAAAAATGCAATCCTAAGTCTAAGCATGACAAGGCAATTGGATATGCAAGATGCAATCAAACTAACATGCAAGAAGAGATGTTAATGAGCATTAAGGCACACAAATAAGACACACAACATACAAGGATTAAACATATGCATGAGTTGTGAGTGTGTGCAACTATCTCTTCAAGACAAGTAAGCACATAGAATTTTACCTTTGGTGCTTATCAACCTTGAGGTCTTGGAAAGGGTCTTGATCTTCAACTAATCACCTAGACTACCCTTACAACCAAACCCCAACATGTAGTTTGCCCACGAAATAAGCCAATCAAATAAAGGGAATCCTTACAATAGCCTCTGACTTAGAGGCAGAAAAAGAAGAGAGACTGTTGAAGGTGCTACAAGAGTATAAGGCCGCCATTGGATGGACCATAGCGGACATTAAAGGAATAAGTCCTACCACCTGTATGCATCACATTCTTTTAGAAGAAGGTATGAAGCCGTCTAGAGAGGCTCAACGAAGACTTAACCTGAATTTGAAAGAGGTCGTGAAGGAAGAGGTCCTAAAGCTACTTAAGGTGGGTATTATATATCCTATATCTGACAGTAAATGGGTGAGTCCAGTCCATGTTGTGCCAAAGAAGTCTGGGATAACGGTTATAGCTAATGAGAATAATGAGTTAATTCCTACAAGGAAGACAACGGGATGGAGAGTGTGTATAGATTACCGCAAGCTCAACACGGCAACTAAAAAGGATCACTTTCCTTTGCCGTTCATTGATCAGATGCTCGAGCGTTTGGTAGGACATGCTTATTATTGCTTCTTGGATGGATTTTCAGGATACAATCAGATTGCCATAGCTCCAGAGGACCAAGAGAAGACGACGTTCACATGCCCCTTCGGCACCTTTGCTTACCGAAGAATGCCTTTTGGGCTGTGCAACGCCCCTGCCACCTTTCAGTGATGCATGATGTCTATTTTCTCTGACATGCTAGAAAAGTATATTGAGGTATTTATGGATGATTTTTCTGTTTTTGGTAATTCTTTTGACCACTGCCTTGATAACTTAACTAATGTTTTGAAAAGATTCATTGAGACCAATTTAACTCTTAGTTGGGAAAAAAGTCACTTTATGGTGAAATCTGGAATAGTGCTAGGACATGTGATATTTGATAAAGGCATAGAAGTAGATAGAGCTAAAATTGAAGTAATTGCTAAACTTCCACCTCCCACTTCGGTGAAGGGTGTGAGGAGTTTTCTTGGGCCTGCAGGTTTTTATAGGCGTTTTATAAAAGATTTTTCAAAGATTAGTCGCCCCTTATGTAACCTCTTAGCCAAGGATTCTACATTTGTTTTCAATGATGAATGTTTGCATGCTTTTAAATCTCTCAAAGATAAATTGACATCTACTCCTGTTATTATGCCCCCTGATTGGTCCCTGCCATTTGAATTAATGTGTGATGCATCAGACTATGCTATAGGTGCTGTTTTAGGACAGCGAATTGATAAAGTTCCACATGTTATTTATTACACTAGTCGCACTTTGAATGATGCACAATTAAATTACTCCACAACTGAAAAAGAATTGCTTGCTGTTGTGAATGCCTTAGAAAAGTTTCGTCAATATCTAATTGGATCTAAGGTCATTGTTTATTCTGATCATGCTGCTTTGAAATATTTACTAACAAAGAAGGAAGCGAAACCGAGATTACTCCGGTGGATCCTTTTGTTGCAAGAGTTTGATTTGGAAATCAGGGATAAGAAAGGCAGCGAGAATATGGTAGCTGATCACCTTTCTCGATTAGTGGAGAATGAGAATGTAGAGGAAAGCACTAAACTGGTGCCAATCAATGAGAATTTCCCAGATGAACAGCTGATGGCGGTAGAAGTCAATGATCCTTGGTATGCGGACATAGTAAACTACCTTGCCAATGGCATCATACCAGCTGACCTGACCTCGCAAGCAAAAAGAAGATTCATCTCCATCACTAGGCAATACTTTTGGGACGAGCCATACCTGTTCAAATATGGTGCTGATCAGATCATTCGAAGATGCGTCCCTGAAGAGGAGCTGCAAGATGTGCTGAAATTTTACCACACCCTTAGTTGTGGAGGGCACTTTAGTACCAAGAAAACTGCTCTGAAAGTTCTCCAATCAGGTTTCTTCTGGACCTCTCTATTTAAAGATGCTTACACGTTTTGTATTTCCTGTGACAGGTGCCAGAGAACGGGGAACATTGGTAAAAGAGATGAGATGCCTCTTTCAAGCCAGTTGGTAGTAGAGATATTTGACGTGTGGGGGATTGATTTCATGGGACCATTCCCATCCTCACATGGGTTTTTATACATCTTGGTTGCTGTCGATTACGTCTCAAAGTGGATTGAAGTAGTCGCAACCAAGATGAATGATAGTCAGGTGGTGATAAAGTTTGTGAAGGAGAACATATTCACCAGATTCGGTACGCCTAGAGCAATCATAAGTGATGGAGGGAGCCATTTTTGTAACAAGGTCTTTGCCTCGTTAATGAAGAAATATAGTGTCAAACACAAAGTGGCAACTCCGTACCATCCGCAGACCTCAGGACAAGTTGAGGTAAGCAACAGGCAGATTAAGCAAGTACTAGAGAACTGTGCAGCCTAATCGGAAGGATTGGTCTCTCAAGCTGAATGATGCATTGTGGGCATACAGAACAGCCTTCAAAACCCCAATAGGTATGAGCCCGTATAGGATAGTCTATGGCAAGGCATGCCATCTCCCGGTAGAGTTGGAACACAACGCCTATTGGGCCCTAAAGAAGCTGAACTTCAATTTAGGCAGGGGAGGAAAGAATCTTGCAAATGAGTGAACTCGAGGAACTCCGGAACAATGCATATGAGAATGTGAATATCTACAAAGAAAGGACAAAGAAGTTACATGATAACAAAATCCTTCGGAAAGAGTTTCATCTGGGAATGCTGGTTTTGTTGTATCAATTAAGATTGAGACTGATCCCAGGAAAGCTGAAATCTAGATGGACTGGACCTTATAGAGTAACCCAAGTCTTTCCGCATGGAGCTGTGGAGGTTGAAAGCATTCGTGATGCTGAAAGATTCAAAGTAAATGGCCACAGACTCAAGCCATATGTGAGTGTGTCTGAGATAAGAAGCGCTGGTTTCTCCTCGTTCTTTGAGCTGTAAGGCTCTTGTGTGTCTTGCCCAGACGTTAAATAATGCGCTCGGTGGGAGGCAACCCACCCAGGTATTTTCTTTTCAGTTTTGTTTTTTTTATCGTGTCTTTAATTAGTGTTCCCCTTGCTTTCAAATAGGTTTGGGGGTGAAAAAAAATAAAAAAAATTTGGTTTGTCAGGTCTGCTGCTGTGGTTTAAGTGCAGCGCACTAAGAGCGGTATAGCAGCGTTGCATTCTATCCTCGCAACGCTGCCGGACCGCTGCCAAACAATTGGGAGTGGTTCTTACTGGGCAAAACGCTGCCCAAACCGCTGTGGATACATGTGCAGCGGTAATGGCAGCGGTACCTACTGTTCTTGTACCGCTGCCTAGCCGCTGCCAAACAATTGGGAGCGTGAAATTGGTCAAACCGCTGCCCTACCGCTGCCATAGCCCTACCGCTGCGCCTATGGCAGCGGTAATGGCAGCGGTCCTATAAGTGAAACGGTGCATTCAAGTCTGCCGCTTGGGCGGCCAATGAGAATGGTCCGCTGCCTGACCGCTATGCCTATGGCAGCGGTAATGGCAGCGGTCGTGCCCTAAATATAAAACGCACTGTTGCATGTCACTCTCAATCACTTCCTCTCTCAATTCTTTTTCTTTCTTTTTCCTTCTTCTCCTCTTCACAACTCCGGTCAACGCTTCTTCCAGGTATGAGCTTCAATTTTGTTTTACTTTGATTTCATGATCAATATTGCCTCTAATTGCATGTTCCCACTCCTTTCTCCCCATATTGTGCTTCCAATTGATGTACTTAGGGTTCTATGACCGAAAATTTGGGGATTGTTGGATGTTGGATGATTTTAGTCCATTGCATGTATTATTTGATGAATGCTCAGGGATTAGGCAATAGGTGAAAGTGTGTTTTGATGATTTTCAATGGAATAGTGTAACAATTGTGCATGTAATTGTGTTTTCTATTGTCAATATACTTGTTATTCTATATTTTTACTGTGTTGTGATGTGTTGAATGTAAAGTGAAGATATTTGTGCAATGTAGGCACTTGGGTTTATTGATTTTACCGCCGGAATGCTGCTGAAATTTTCATTGATCAGTGACTGTCCATTTTTGTTTGATTACTTGCTTTATTGTAATTATCTTTGCAGTTATGGCACGGACAGTAGTCAGAGGAGGTCATGTTCCTGCGGACCCCAACCGAAGGCGAGATAAGAGGCCAGTTGAGCAGCAATTCAAAGGACATCCTGAATACAAGGAGAGGTTGAGGAAAAACAAGAACTACATTCTGGAAAGGGGGATAGCTGTGGAGGAGTTGGAAGAAACGCCCATACCAGCTACTGTTGCCGCTAGAGGATGGGAAGGTTATGTGCGCAGGCCCTGCAATGCAAATATTAGCATAGTCAAGGAATTCTATGCAAATATGGTGGATGCGCAGTTTGGGACACACTGTGTAGTTGTGGTCAGAGGAGTGCCTGTGGTGCTTTCTGTGGAAGCAATTAGAGATTATTATGGCTTACCACCACATGAGGATGTTCAGGTGGCGTTTCCAGGCAAGTACGAGATAGGCTGTGCGCTTCGCAGAGAGGGTGGAGCAGGTTGGAATGGCCAGGAGTTGAAGAGGGGTGATTTGCACTTGGATACTGCTTTTTGGAACTTGTTTATCTCAACTTCTCTTAAGCCATCTAGTCATACTGGGGAGATTTTCAAGGAGGTATCTCAGGTGTTGTATGCTATCAGGACAGGTAGATACTTTGATGTGGCCACCTTCATCAAGAAGGAGATCCGGGGTGTTGGGCATTTGACAGGGGCGACTATGATATTCCCGTGCTTGATCACGGGCATGTGCGCTGCCGCTGGGTTAGGAGTGTATACCGACGCTGGTGATGAGACGACAGAGCCGGAAAGGCCACTATCACTTACCACTTGGAACACTTAAGCTAGCATGCGTGGGCTTCCCCTGATTGGTGAGTCACCTGGGCGGAAAAGGCGTCGGGGTGGTCAAGCTGATGTGGGAGATGAGCAGTTGGATGCTGCGGACCAGCAGACTGTGGAGCAGAACACTCAGGGAGAGTCCGGAGCTGGGTCATCGCAGCAGAGGCCTGAGTGGGTAGAGTACATGCTATCCTCAATGAGGGACCATGTGGATACCGGGATAGTAGGTTTGAGGAATGATATATACTCCCGCCTGGATACCTTGGAGATATCGATTGATGAGATCCGTGCCGCCACAGTCCAGCCAGGCCTGCCTCAGAGAGGAGATGACAGAACTGGGCCTGGCCCAAGCCAGCAGTGAGAGGATGGCAGCAGAGGCACTGTAGACGGTCCTGAGTCTACAGAAGGATATGTTTTCTTTTATTTTCTTTATTTTCTTTATTTTCTTTATTTTCTTTTTCCTTTAGAATTTTGGTTTTCAGGTTTACTTTTGTGGATTTAGTTTATTATGACTTTTGTTTCTTTTGTTTTATTTTCTGACATGATTCCTCTTCCGTATCTTTATCCGATTTGTCTTGTGCTTTGATGTTATACATTGAGGACAATGTAGGATTTAGGTTTGGGGGTGTGTTATGTGTTTTATGTTTTTGAGTCAAATTTTTGTTTTGAGTCTGTCGTTCCTGCGTCTTTCGAGACGAGACACTTCGGTGTGTGCCTTAGAGATGATGTGCATTAATCAATGGGTTTACACTAACATCTTGCCATTTAGGGTAATACATTGCATTTTTCAAAATCTATGGCATGCTCCTGATGTGATGGTTGATAGAATGCTGAGTTGAATTGTCATGATTAATAGTGGAGACTACCCTTGTGAGTTCACTAAGCCAAAAAGCGTACATAAATGACATACTATGAGGGTCCTGTTGTTTCTACTCTTTAAACACTTAGTAGGTTCTTAGCATTAGATTCGATCTCTATAGGTTGTACATTGAGCATTATAGAACGATCATCTTAAAAAGATTTCACATGTTGCATGTTGTTTTTGAGTAAGTCGAACCAGTGGAAGTGATATAGACTATGTGTGTTTTAGCTACTTAAAAAGGCCTTAAATATTTCCTACCTTATGTGTGTGCTCCATAGCCCTGTTTGAAGCCAAACACTGATAGCCTTTTTCTTTCCTCACTACATTAACTGCAACCCAAACAAGCCAATGATTAGCCATACCTTATATCTTGGGATCATACTTTGAGAAGGTGAAGTGGAGGTACGAATTTTTGCACGTAACTGTGTGCATGAATTATTGCTAATGTCAAGGAAGCAAAGAGCTGCATTCAATCCAAAAGTTGTGAAGCTGAAGGTAATCCAATGATTCATTCAAAAAAAAAAAAAAAAAAAAAAAGGGAATCAAAGAATAAGGGTAAAGGGGTGCGATAAGTCAAATAAAGACTGCACGTGTGAATCTACTCGAAAGGAGTTGGCAAAGAGAGAAAGGAAAATTCTGGGGAATTAGTTAATAAGTGGTCAAGTTCCACTTGAAAAGGAGACCAAGAGACTTGGGCGAAGCCGCAAATGTAATAAAAGGCTCTCATGGTATGATCCTAGGTTCCTTGAATTCCAATTTTCCGTTATTTCTTAACCCTCACCCAATAGCCCCATTACAACCTGAATGAAGTCTATTTGATCTGCTGGTTATCCTTGCTATGATAGTAGATGTGTGATGTGTGTTTATCTTGTTCATAATGTTTGATTCTTTTCATGAGATCTTTTGTATACAAATCAAGCGTTCTTTCAATGATATATTCTTATGCAAATTATTTGAATTTCTTGTGCATAATTCCATCGCATATGCTTGATGAGTGATTTTCACCTAGGTTCTGAGAGAACTAATGAGAGAAATCCTGTGAGGATTAGAGTCGAGGCGAATTATATCTATGCCTTTTGATGATGTGTCCTGGATGCTAGAATGTTTAGAGCATGGGCTTTTCAATTAAAAATTGGGCAATGTTTTCAGACTTGTGACGTAATATTAGTCTTTACTTATTGGCTTCTGCATGCATTGTCTCAACATGGGCACATATTACGGTATTTTGATGACCGGTTTTCGCAGGATATGTTTGTGGGTGTCATAACTGTAAACCCTCAGGAGACGAAACTCCTCCTACTAGGGACACCTAGAGGTTTAAAGGCTTGTAGCATATGCTTAATGCTATCGTGTTCCCTACGAAAGTGGCTTAGTTTAAATTGTTGTTTTTAGGTTTTGAAGTTTTGTTTTTGTTTTAGTTTTGCTCGAGGGCTAGCAAAAGTTAGGTTTGGGGGTATTTGATCGGTCATTTATTGTATATGTTTTTGATCCCCATTCCTCCAATCAATTGCTTGTTTCTCGAGTCTTTTAGGGATTTAATGTGTGTTTATGAGCATTTTCAGGATTTTGGATCCAGATGAATATATTGAAGAATATCAGGCAAAAAGTGCTATTTTGAAGACTTCAGGGGCTTTCGTGCAATTATCCAATAGTGCAGCTGAAATCGCTCCCAATTGTTCAGCAGCGATCAGAAGACAGTAGCTGCCGCTGCCGAACCACTGCCGCTGCCACAGCGGTTCCCCATTTCTCGTCTAGGGCGTTGTCGCGCCGCTGCCACAGTGGCAACGGTCGTGGCAGCGGTTTTGCGATAACAAGCCATTCAAAGGAATCTTTTCGTAGTCTGATTGAAGGGGCCTATAAATAGGTTATGAGGTCTATTAGGGCTCTCTCTCGCTCGCTCGCTCTCGCTCTGTCTGGCTGGTTCTGCAACTCTCCCATTCAGACATTCCACCCTTTTGGCTCATCACACAAATTCATCATTCATCTTTACTCATAGAAGATTCAAAGACGAAGGAGTTCATCGAGGATTTGAAGAATTTGTTGAAGCTTTTCAATGGGTTTTATCTTTTCTCCCTCTTGTTTCTTTGTTTCTAATATGTGTAACTAACTCCATACTAGGGAGTCAATGTGAACCGCTATGAATATTCTTTGTTAGAATTGACTATATTTCCATTAATTCAGGTTTTTGATTCATTCAATTCATCCTATAATTTAATTCTTTATTCTTGTTGATGCATAGTTTTATGCTAGGTAGGAATTTAGGGTTTTTAATTGTGATTTATATCTCATGTGTTTGAGTTAAATTAAATTATAATTGAGAGCCAATATTTAATTGAATGAATAAAATTAGCAACCCCAAGTGTTTGGGACGCAATTTTGGTTCACTTGTTCTTGAGCTTAATGGGTTTTTGGTTGTGATTCATATCTCATGTGTTTGAGTTAAATTGAATTACAGTTGAGAACACTTGGTTCATCCCAGGATCATACGGTAATAATCATAAATAAAATAAGAACGAACCCTTAACTTGAGTTACATCTTTTATCAAAAGTCAATTCGAAGCATTGAGTAGACATAGTTAGGGAGCATTGATGACCTAGTCCTCTCACCTCTTGATCACATTCACATATTCTTGTTAATTGCTTTCTTAGTTTAATTTAGTTAATCAATACTCAATCAATCAGTCAATCTCAAATCTCTTGGATACTGTTAATTGCTTAGCTTTAATTAGAATTAGTTATACCTAGTAAATCACTTTTCCTCGTGGGAACGATCCCTACTTGTCGTTGTACTTATCTCACGATTCGTGCACTTGCGAGTTAGGTTTTTATAACACGATTTTACACATCAGACCCTTGCCTTTCACAAGGATCTTTTCAGCACTTTGAACATCTTGCATCAGGCCTTGTAAGGTGTATTCCTTTTTGTTCAAAGTGTAGTCCAATTTGAACTGATCAAAGGAATCTGACAATGAATTGACAACCATATCAATTTTTGTCTCACCATCTATCTCAGCGCCATGCAGTTCAGCAATTTTGAGATGTGCTATGACTTTCATGATGTGATCCTTCACAGCCTGTCCAGGTTTCATTCTAAGATTCATAAAAGCAGTCACTGCCTCTCTCTTAGTCGTCCTGGACTTCATAACAAACATCTCCTCTAGAGACATCATTATATCAGCAGCAGACTCCATTCCTTCATGCTGCTGTTACAACACGTCGGAGATAGTGGCCATAATGTAACATTTGGCCATATCATCTGAAGTCTTCCACTGCTCATACTCTTCTCTATACATTATGCTAGATTCATTATTAGGAGCAGGTGGTTTATGAGTAGTTAGAACAAACTTATGTTTTTTACTTTGCAGCAACAACCCAATTTTCCTTTTCCATGTGACATAATTATCTCCAGTTAAAGTGTTATCTTTCAGGATGTTCATAAGTGATGGGGTCATGATTTCTGAATAAAACAAAACATATATAAGTAAATAATCATGATAAAGCACTTTTAAATATTTATCTTGAATTAAATAAATAACTCAATCATAAAAATTCAACGGTGATCCAACACCCATAAACGTTACGCCTCCTTTGGGAGTTCGCACCATTTACTAGTGAGACTAGGTCCCACCTAATTGTTAACATAACAACCAGCGTTTTCAATTTTAGCCTTGCAATTTTATTGACAAGAACTCTTGGGAGGATATCAATAAAATTACATTGAGTGTGTTACCAAGATATCGACCCTCAATTTTCTCTCACGAAAATCCTTCCTTGGGGAGTAAATCTCGTTTGAGTCCATTGTCTAGTCTATCCTTGTAAGGAAGTATATTGCTAAATTCCATTCATGGACGCCCCTTGGGGGGATTACCAATAAATAATAAAGCTCAACTAACCTTGGAGGCCATAGGTGTTACAAAAACACCTTCTCCCACTCAATTATTTAAGGCGTGTGATTAAATCCCATAGAATGATTTACCAAGTTATCTAGATGCCAGTTTAGATACCTAAATCATTCAATGCATGTTCATACCAAAAGAGATATATGAGTGGCACTCCTATTCTATATGTCATGTTATCATACAATAACAAATATTGTAATATTTATGCAAAAAATAAATAGCAACAATTTTGGTCCATCCTAGAAAAGCAAGTAAATTACAATTTGTCAGGAATACAAGATCTTCAAGTGGCCATCAACCATACGCTCATCCCTCGGCCTCCTCCCATGGGCGTGCACAGCCCACAACCCCACAAAGGGGCTGCCATGCGCAGCCCATGAGACCAGCTAGGGCTGCCGTGCGCAGCCAACCATGTAATGGGCTTGCCATGCGCAGCCCAATCCACTCCTAGGGTGCGCACGGTGCTCGTTCTCGGTTCCGGTTGCTTCCTTTTTCTTCAAGTCTTCGAATCTTCAATGCTTGAACATATTACAGCAGTATTTAAACTAATAAAATACAGCAGTATTTTTTTTTTTTTTTAATCACTACAGTACTTTTTACAAAAAAAACTGCACTTAAAATTAAAATTAAAATAAAACCTAGCAACTACCAAGAATGAATTATGGCGATGATAGACCACCCTTCCTGTTACAATTCCATAACAAAAAAAATACATTGAAAATCTAGGACCAAAATCGAGCAACAACAATCCACATAATAAACATATATAAAACCATACATCCACATGTAATTATATATGCGAATACCTAGAGTGCCATCTCTTTCTAAACATGCTTAATCACAATAAAAAGAAATAGATTCACGTATATATACGTTAATTAATTAAAAGGGTTCAACCAAGGCTCTGATACCAATTGTAGGGAAAAATACCGTAGTACACGCAGCGGAAGCGAGACTAAAAATAGATTTAGTATGTTTTAAAATTTTTCCTTTTTATGAACCTTAACCCTTTAATTAATTAACTATACATATCAAGTAACAAAAGTAGAATACCTTTTGTCGCATGATCCAATTGACTTACGTTGATGGTAATCCGCAAGATCTTCAATCCTAGCACGAACGTGAATCACCTAGGAGCGTGGTCTCCCTTTTCTTTGAATTGCAAACCTGAGAATGGACAAACAAACTTTTCTTTTTCTTTTGTTAGTCACAAAACAATCAAAAGAATACAAAGATTATTCCGGTCACTTTTGAGTTCTCAATCTAATGATCGAAACTCGCGTGAACCTAATTCGATGTTGTACACACAACCTTATTGATGAACAAGCAATTAGTGTACCATCAAAAGAATAATCTCTTCTCTCTTTTATGTCTTGGTAGAATAATCAAACACTTTCTTTGAGTTGAGAAGAAGAAGAAAAATTGATTCAGTGAACCAGTAGGGTGGCCGAATTCTATAACAAGTGTTATATAGGGTGGCCGAAATTTCTTCTCCTCTTCCTTTAGGGTTGGCCGAAATCTACATGTGGTCAAATTAGGGTTGCCGCAATTCCTCTACAAAAAAGGATTTGTGTTGCACCCTAATACACATCAACTTTAGACTTCTAACCCTAATCCAACTCATAAGTATTTTTATTCTATTATTGACTATAATAAAAAGACTTCTTATTTGATTAATAAATAAACTTAATTATTTATTTTCTTACCAAACAAGTCTTTTATTTTTAATATACTACTACCAATAGTATATCTCTAGGAAATATATTTCCTGATCAGAAAAAGATTTGTTTCTTAATTAAATAATTAATTAATAAATTAATTAATTCTCATTTAATCAAACAATGAAACAAAATAATATATTTGGCTAATATTTTAACCTTGCCGCCCCACATGTATAAAATGGGCCATATATTATTTTCTTATTTCATTTAATCCATTTGACTTTAAATAAAAAGCCCACATGTGAACCAGACCCATTCTTACTAAAAGAAACAAGCCCACATGCCTTTCATTAATATATTAATATAATTAAGCAGCCCATTAAATAAATACTGTGCAAATTATATTATTAATATATTAAATGCAATTCTAGATGGACCCATAAATTGGTCCGGTAGAATATATCAAGTGATCCATGCAAGTCCGTGTGGATTGGGGATCTTGGCTGGCTATCTAAATTAAAACTTCAATAGACATGACCTAATCACAATCAACAAATGATTCACTTAGGTCCTGTTGACGGTGAAATTTGGATTGCCACGCACTCAACAATTATATCAATTTAATATAAAACGAGAAAATTAAGAACGCATGCAAAAGACAGATTTTACGTGGAAAACCGTTGAATGGGAAAAAACCACGGCGCCCCCTGAGGGCAGAAGAATAATACTAAGTTTTTGTTGCCTTGTTACACACTTAGATCTCTCTTACAATTGCTCTATTCTCTCTCTAGATTTCCAAACCCCTTCCTTATGGTATAGATGGTCTTATTTATACATGTTTAATTTAGGGTTTCCCCTTGTTTTTAGCCGCGTTGGTGGTAGATTTCCCTCTTTGATTCGTACTAGGATTCCTCCCTTTGTCACATGCTAGGATGTTTCTCTTATCTCTTTACGATTCCTTGTTGCCATAGGTCTTCTAAAGTTTAGGGCTGATTTCTGTGTTTCTGCCGAGTCGGTTCGGGCCCAGTACGCTAATGTAGCGAATACCTTTACTTCTGGGTTTTATCCTTCGGCGACCGCGTTTCTACCTGTGGCGAGTATATATCTAGTTCTGGCGACCATGCCTTTGACTATTGGTTTAAGGCAGCAATATTCTGGCTCGCCACATTTTCTCCCTTTGACCCGGTCAATGAGTGACGTGGCAACCTTCTCTTCATTATCTATTTGGCTCTTTTGGTGACATGTCCGCTTGGCGAATTTATACATACAACAATACCCCCATAAATACTTCGAGCTGGGCGAACGATTTGTTCTTTTTACTTCGTTTTCTCCTGCGAGTAGTGTTTATACCTATGCTTTAAAGATTTCGGCGCGTTTTGCAATTAATTACCTCTCTATTTTACCACGCGTTGCCTTGATCATTTGATTCTTCCGATGCAAGCTTTTAATTTTAGCCACATAATTTCTGGCGCTTCCACTCACTTGACAGGTGATGGTACATTCTGACTGCTTGGTGATCCCCGAGATGCCACATGTCCATTACTTGGTGGTGACTATCACGGCTGATTTACTGTGGCTGTCACTCACATTAATTGCGTATTTTCTTTTTGATTTTTTCTTTTTGAATTTTAAAGTTCCCTCTTTTAAGGCCCTATCGTTTCTTCTTCCTCATTTCACTCTTCTTCTATGCCTCCATCGTTTTTCTCAGAGCAGAAAAGAAAAGTTTGAACCTTCGTTTTTATCTGCCTTATTTCTTCGAGTATTTACTACAGCCTTTTCCCTGTGCCTTCCATTGCCGGACGGTTCACCGGACTCGACTGTTCCTGTCTCTCTGCGTCCCCAACTTTCCTGCGTATCTTCGCGAATCTAGGGTTTTCTGGTGAGTTCCTGTAAGGAAAAATACCTAGAAGTACACGCAGCGGAAGCGAGACTAAAAAATAGATTTGGTGACTTTTAAAAATTTTTCCTTTTATGAACCTTAAACCCTTTAATCAATTAAACATATATACTATCTAAAAAAAGAATAATACCTTTTGTCGCGTGATCCGATTGACTTACGTCGATGGTAATCCGCAAGATCTTCAATCCTAGCACGAACGTGGATCACCTAGGAGCGTGGTCTCCCTTTTCTTTGAATTGCAAACCTGTGAATGGGCAAACAAACTTTTCTTTTCTTTGTTAGTCACAAAAACAATCAAAAGAATGACTAAGATTATTCCGGTCACTTTTGAGTTCTCAATCTAGTGATCGAAACTCGCGTGAACCTAAATCGATGTTGTACACACAAGCTTATTGATGAACAAGCAATTAGTGTACCATCAAAGAATAATCTAACACTCTTTTTTGTTTTAGTAGAATAAAATCTTTCTATGAATTGAGAAGAAGAAGAAAAAATAAAATCTCAAGCACACAAGCCTTAGAGTGGCCGAATTCTATAAGTGTGTATATATAGGTTGCCAAACTTTCTTCTCTTCTTTTTCTTTTAGGGTGGCCGAATTCTCTAACCTAAATGGACTAGGGTTGCCGCAACATACAAGCTTAAAAGAGTTTGTGTTGCACCCTAATTCCCATCTAGTTTAAGACTTCAAACCCTAATTCAATTCATAAATCTTTTATTATTTTATTTTGACTAAATAAAAAGACTTCTTATTTGATTAAATAAATAAAACTAATTATTTATTTCCTTATCAAACAAGTCTTTTACTTTTACTTTTAGGAAATATATTTCCTGATTAGAAAAGATTTGTTTCTTAATTAAACAATTAATTAATAAATTAATTAATTCTTATTTAATTAAAACAATGAAACAAAATAATATATTAGGTTAAAATTAACCCTTGCCGCCCCACTTAGAGTAAATGGGCCAAATATTATTTTCTTATTTCATTTAATCCATTGGACTTTAAATAAAAAGTCCACATGTGAACCAGACCCATTCTTACTAAAAGAAACAAGCCCACATGCCTTTCATTAATATATTAATATAATTGAGCAGCCCATTACTAAAATAATGTGCAAATTATATTCTTAATATATTAAATGCAATTCTAGATGGACCCTTAAATTGGTCCGGTAGAATATATCAAGTGATCCATGCAAGTCCGTGTGGATTGGGGATCTTAGCGGGCCATCTAAATTTAAGCTTCAATAGACATAACCTAATCACAATCAACAAATGATTCACTTAGGTCCGATCCATTAATTTTAACCCATTCCACTAAAGAGCTAAAACTGAACTCTTAAATAAAGATAGAAAAGGAAGATGCTCCTCATTCATACCCTAGACAATCATATTGGAGATAATGTATCCTCGTGATTAATATCAGTAATCGCCAAGAGTTCATAGACCGCCTATAACTCTCCAAGTTACCATATTTACTCATATGACCACGTTTTGAACTTGGATATTTTGACTTGTCCAGAAGCCATGTTTTCAATAGACACTATCGAAAACTCAACGTTGAGATTTAATATCCAATTACCTCAAAACATCCATATGATGATATTATACTCTCATTTAACAAAATGGAGCCACGATGTCCATATCTATAAATGAAGTCCTCTATCGATTAACAAATGAATATCACCAAACTATTGAGGATAGACTATGCGATATAATCGTACTCATTGATAACTCAAATGATATCACTTGCAACCATAAGTCCATCATTTATCTCAGGATTAAGATAGACTCTCCGATTGTCCTAATAATGAAAAGACTTTTATCTACTGACGGTTATAGATAAAGTATTTCATTGTGATCCAGTTCAATGCACCCAGTGCACTAGATCCTTTTGCTCGAAGACACTCCGATGATTTTAGACTCATCATATCTCATTTGATCCTACTCAAATGCTAGCAAAAGAATTCTACAACTTTAACAAGATAAAGGTGCCCAACCTTTAACTTAAGTTGTGAACAATATTCAAGACTAACTAAAGAATTGTGTCTACCACATACATATCCAGATGTACGAACAATTCTTCTTTTCTCATAGTCTTTAGACCTTATGATTATTTACTTTGACAATTATAATATTAAACTATAAATGCTATACGATTTGTTAAACCAGAAATCACTTTATTAATATGAAAAAGATTGTTAATTGCAATATTACACTCTTGCTATTGAGCATAATTCTAACAGTTCTCATGGATCCTTCCTTACGTTCTTCTCTTTTTAATCGGATGATGCAAGCCATGGAGCTTGGTGATTAAAGTATTGTAGACAAGATTGAATCTCTGATTCGTAATTTTCACCCGGATTCTCCGGTCCTAATTTCTATTTATGTTCCATCTTCTGAGGATGATTTTATTCCTAACATCTCTCCTCCATCTTCCAACAGTGATTCTCCAACGATGTTGAGATCTTCTAATCCAGGCGGCAGTAAACGACGCGCCCCTAGGGCTTCTCGTGAATCCCTACTAGATGCGTAGACGACTGTTGATTCTGACGTTGAAGACCATCAAAAGGATGCGCTGTATTTTTGCTGGATCGTCTGTGTTCCTTTGACACGGAAGTTAACGTGGTCGGCGAGGATGAGCTTCGCAAATATAAGAGTCATTTTGACATTCCAGACTCAGTGACTTTTATGTTACCCGGTGACCGGTCTGTGTGGAATCCTCCTGAAAATGCAGTCGCCATTTATGGAGCCATGCTCAGCTGTGGGGTAACCCTCCCTCTTCAGCCTTTTATCGCCAGATTTCTTGCAGAGGCTTAAATTGCACCGGCACAACTTGCTCCAAATAGCTATAGGATATTGATGTGCCTATGTCTCATGTGGAAGCTGAAGGGTTATGGGCCCCCTACTCCTCGCGAGATTCGCCATTTTTACACACTAAGGCAGGCGGGCAATGGTGGCACGTATTTCCTTCTCTCTTCGCCCGTGGAGAACTGGATCCCTGAGGGCGTGGCGAACCCTGGCCAAGTAGAAGTCTCCAGCGATGAGAAGAAAAAGGGTTTCATCTGGAGCTTTCCCACTTCAAACAAGAGGTGGAAGAATAGTTGGTTTTTTGTTGGTGGCGAGTGGGGCCACGATGCGCTTGCCAGCAGTCGCCGTAACCTCTCGGGGAAGAAGGTTCCCAGGCACTTCACATCTCCTGAAGCCTGGTCGAAGGCAGCCCCTGTTTTGCTGGATAGGGAGGTCTCTTACCTCGCCGCGGCAGCTGTCCTTCCTTTGAGCTCGAGGGATAGATCCTTCCTCTTGGATGAGGAGAAAATGATCTCTCAGCAGATTTTCACTCGCCTACACGCTAGGCTTCCTCGTCGTAAGTCTTTATCAGCTTCTTCTTTTGTATCATTGTTTCGTTTTATTCTGTTAGTGACACTTGGTTTGCTTTTCTTGCAGTTTGCGATTTTGATACTGTTTGCGATTTGCAAGCCCGGGCGGTGAAGAATTCCGAGGCTGCCAGCAAAAGGCACGCTGCTGGTTTGGCTAAGGAGGGAATTGCTAGCCCGGATGGCGATGATCACTCAGACGGCGAGGAAGCTGGTGATGTTTCTAGGGGAGGTGCTGAGTCGGGGTGACCCACTATGCATGCAGAGGTTGCTGCGAATACCCCTGCTGCAACTGCTGCTGCGACTACCCCTGCTGCGGCTACCCCCAGCCGTAAAGGTAAGGAAAAAGTAGGTGCTTCAGGGGGGGTTGGTGACATTCCAGCTTTTAACGCAGATGTCCCTGAGACCCCTCATGATCTTGCAAGTGATCTTGCCCCTAGTGCTGGTAGAGGAAAACGCCCACCTGAGACTACACCTGATCGCGCTGTTCGACCCCCTAAGCGGGCATCAAGGGTGGTGCAGTATGTCGTCTCTTCAGATGAGGAGGGTGCTGGTGAGCCAGCTCTCGTTGAAACTCCTATTCAAACGGATGTTCGCGAGGATTATGCTGAGGGGACTAGTGCGGAGGTGCCCCCCCTGAGGAGGTTGATGAACTGAATACCCCTACTTCTACTCCGCCTCAAACAGCTTCTCCTCCAGCGGCCATGGGCGAGTCTAATGTCTCTTCAGATTAGCCTAGACCGTCTGGTCAGCCTGAATCAGTTGATCAACCTAGCCCATCAAAGCAAGCTGGGACTTCTGCTGCTGGTTCGGGTTTTGCCCATGGAGCTCCTCCCAAGGGATCAACTGAAGCCGGTGAAGGGACTGTGTCTCTTTCTGACTTTTCGGCTACTGAAATCTGCTCCCACCTGATTAATAATGATGTGTATATCGGTGAAGGTTGGGAGCATGTTAAAAGCAAGTCTTGTAACAGAAAGATGGAATTCTTTTTCAATTGTCACTCTCTAGTAAGCTTCTCACCATAAGTTTCTTTGTCTTTTTTATTATATACTTCCTAATTCTGATATTTCTTTTTTCAGATGATGTCTGAGCTATGTGACAACTACAAGTATGGGAACAAAGCTTCCCGGGAGATTAAACGTTTACGCGAGTCGACTTCTGTTTTGGCCGCTGAGAAGCTCTCTACTGAAGAATCCCATGCTCAACAGCTTGCTCAGTTAAGAGAATCCTCTGATGGTCATCTGTCTGCTCGGTAGCTGCTGAGGATAAACTATCTGCTGCTGAGGAGGAGATCCGCTCACTGAAGGAGCTTTTGTCTGTAAGTCAAGAGTCCTTCGCAGCACGTTTAGAGGCTGAGCGGGTGGCTGAGGAGGCCAAGGAAAAAGCTGAGCATGAAGCGGCGGACCTGTGTAATCAACTGTCTTCTCACGAACTCATCTTTGATAATCTAAAATCTGTGCTGGAGACTGAAGCAGTTGATCGCTTCAAGAGATCCCCTGCCTACGATGCGCTTTTGTTGCGCGAATTTGAAAAAGGCATGAGGCAATCGAAGAAGTTCTTCGCCATGAAGGATCATTCGAATGAGAAGGCTCTGAAGCGCTTTGACAGGTCTCTTCAACAGCACATGGCCAGTTGTGTGGACTCGATTAAAGAGCAAATAAAACAATGGAAAGCCCACTGTCGTTATAACAGGACTGAACCTCATCCTATGCATCTGGAGATCCCCAGCAAGCGTGCTTTTAATACTTACTACTCAGGTCAGAAAGGCAGCTTTTCTGGTTCTGGTGTTGAGCCCGACTTGGGTCCTGTTGCTGGAAGGGATTATGAGCCTTTCATGCCAGAAGGGGATGAGGAAGTCACCTAGCCTTCTGAAGAGGAATTTGAAGATGAGGAAGACAGCGAGGGCCCTCCTGCAGCTTGTTGAGTTTTTGGATTTTTTATACTGTAGGATTGTAAATTTCTATACCTGATGGAGACATTTAAATTCTTATGTCTTCTTTTCTTTTGCTCCTTTATTTGTAATTCTTCAATTATAAATGACATTTTATTTAAGTTATAAACTCTTTTATTTTTGTTCAGCTGCCTTTGCTGAGTTTTCGGCTTACTCAGTATTTTCACCAAGTTTTTAGCATATTTTATAGCTCTGTTCAACTGCCATTGATGAGTTTTCGGCTTACTCAGTATTTTCACCAAGTTTTTAGCATATTTATAGCTCTACTCAGCTGCCATTGCTGTATTTTGGCGTACTCAGTGTTTGTCAGGACGTATCCGACCATACACCAAATTTTTAACATGTTTTGTTTTGTTCAGCTGGCTTTCTTGCTTCTAGGGATTCTACTTTCCTGTAATGGCGATCGCTGCTTTTTGTAACTTGGGATTTTATTTCTCGCCAGTTCTCGTTGCTGCGAGTATGAAACTCGTCTTTATATGACGGTAGCAATATATGATGGCGAATGCCCTTTGTGACTGGCGAGTGAAATCGCGAATTCTCAGTAATAAATTACTCTTTTATTGAATGTTTCCTGCAACTTTTGTTAACATAGCCATAAAGAAAATGCCAAAATGAAAAATGTTCTTAGACATAATAAAAAGGTTGAAAAAGCTCTAAACTTGACGAAAAAGTTAAGGACAATATATCTTCAAGTACTGCGCATTGCATGGGCGGGGTAGTTCTCCAAAACCCTCTCGAGTAATGCGATATGCCTCGTGGCCAACTATTCCTGTAATTTGATAAGGCCCTTCCCATTTGTCTGCGAGTGATCCTGCAGCTTTGTCTCTTGTTCCCGGATTCACCCTTTTCAGCACTAAGTCGCCAAGCGAGAACCTACTTTCACGCATATGTGAGTTGTAATATCTGGCTACCCTTTGTTGGTACGCAGTATTCCTTATTTGTGCGCGCTCCCTTCTTTCTTCTAACTCATCCAGACCGCATTTTAGCATATCAATGTTGAGTTCTGGTTGGAAGAGTTGTACCCTTGGTGAAGAGAATGACGTTTCCACGGGAATGACAGCTTCGGCTCCATATGCCATGGAATATAGGGTCTCACCTGTTGAACCCCTCTCTGTGGTTCGATACGCCCAGAGCACCTGTGGTAATTTATCTGCCCAGCTGCCCTTTTTTGTTGCCAATTTAGCTTTCAGGTTGTGTTTTATGATCTTGTTTACTACTTCAGTCTGGCCATTCGTCTGCGGATGTGCTGGGGAGGCGTAGTAGTTGTTGATGCCGTACTTGTCACACAGCTCCCTGAATTTCCTACCATCGAATTGGGTCCCATTGTCCGTGATGATGGTGTTTGGTATCTCGAATCTGTACAGGATATTTTTCTTTACAAAGCTTATAGTGTTCGCTTCTGTTATATGTACCAATGGTTCGGCTTCTACCCACTTCGTAAAATAATCCACGGCTACTATAGCGTGCTTTGCTCCTCCAGTTGCTGTTGCCATTAGGCTGATCAAATCAATTCCCCACATGGCGAACGGCCAAGGCGAGGTAATACTTTGCAAAAGTTCAAGTGGTTGACGGATGTTGTTGGCAATTTTTTGACACGCCTCACATCTCGCTGCCACTCTTTTGGTGTCGGTAAATAGTGTTGGCCAGTAAAAGCCCTACCTTAATGTTTTGTGGGCTAAGCTGACACCCCTAGCGTGGTTCCCACAGTTTCCACTATGTATGCTTCTCAGGATACCTTCTGCTTCTTCAGGTCCGACACATCTCTGCAGTGCCCTTGAATACCCCCTTTTGTACAGTTCTCCATTGAGTACTGAATATCTTGTAGCTCTGTATTTCAACCGTTTTGCCTCTAATGGGTCACTTGGGTGTACATCATTGACGATATATTCTTTGATTGGTGCCATCCAGCTGTTCCTCTCGCCAAAGACTGCCCCCACTTCTTTTGATTTGACTATACTCGGCTGTAATAGGCGGATCATGGATATACTTTTGGGCCAGATGTTAATTGTGGCAGATGCCAATTTGGCCAAGGCATCAGCCTACTCGTTTTCTTCTCTGA
This sequence comes from Acer saccharum, assembly GCA_030490815.1. Lineage (NCBI taxonomy): Eukaryota > Viridiplantae > Streptophyta > Magnoliopsida > Sapindales > Sapindaceae > Acer > Acer saccharum. The sequence goes on along the minus strand of CM059869.1, from coordinate 48,147,803 downwards.
GGACATGAGCAATTCTGTATTATTTAAATCTTTCTAACAGTTCCTTTGCTAATTCCAGGTAGGTGATCATGCTTTCATCTCTCGCCTGGTATTCATCTAGCACCCGATTGACAACAACTTGAGAGTCGCTGAAGATTTCTACCTTATCTGCCCCTAGGACTGTGCAAACTTTTAAACCTGCTATGAGTGCCTCGTATTCAGCTTGATTGTTAGTAGCTTTGAAGTCAAAACGCAAGGCACATTCGACTGAATCTCCTTCCGGGGTTGACACTACTACCCCTGCCCCGCTGCCGTGCATGTTTGACGAGCTGTCAACGCGGAGTTGCCATTTGAATATTTTCTTATTTTGCTTGGCTCGGTGAACTCTGCTACAAAGTCTGCCACTGCTTGTGCTTTAATTGCTGTCCTGGGGAGATACTCTACATCAAATTCACTTAACTCGATCGCCCACTTTGTTAATCGACCGGATATTTCTGGTTTCTGCAGAATTAATTTCAGTGGGCAGTTGGTGTATATCCCGATTTTATGAGCCTAGAAATATGGCCTTAACTTTCTTGCTGCTGTTATTAGAGCGAGTGCCATTTTTTCGGCTGGTGAGTACCTTGTTTCGGCTGGTAACAGTGCTTTGCTGGTGTAGTATATTGGTTTCTAGATCCCCTCTTCTTGTCTTACCAGCACGGAACTTGTTGCTACTTCAGAAACGGATAAGTACATATACAGTGTCTCTCCTGTTTCTGGTTTTGATAGCAGCGGTGCCCGCCCAAGGTAATCTTTCAAGGCCTGGAAAGCTTTTTCACAATCCTCATTCCACTTGATTCCCTTTCCTTTCTTTAGAGCTTTAAAAAAATGGTAGGCATCGGTCTGTTGACTTAGCTATGAACCTGCTCAGTGATGCTAGGCATCCCGTGAGTCTTTGGACGTCCTTCAAAGTTCTTGGCGAAACCATTTTTGCTAGGGCTTGGATTTTTTCAGGGTTCACCTCTATTCCTCTTTGATGTACTTGATATCCGAGAAACCTCCCAGACGGTACGCCGAATACACATTTTGCTGGATTCAACTTCATTCCATACTTGACCAGCACATCGAATGTTTCCCTCAGGTCATATGTATGTCTATCTGCTGTGATGCTTTTTGTTAGCATATCATCAATGTAAACCTCCATATTTCTCCCTATTTGCCTGGCGAACATTTTGTTGATTAAGCGCTGGTAAGTTGCTCCAGCGTTCTTCAAACCGAATGGCATGACCGTGTAACAGTACAACCCCTGGTCTGTGGTGAACGCTGTCTTCTCCTCATCTGGCTTGTGCATCGTTATCTGGTTATATCCTGAATATGCATCCATGAAGCTCAACATCTCATGCCCGACTGTTGCATCGACTAATTGGTCAATCCTTGGTAGCGGGATGTTTACATTTAGCGCCCCTTTTACCTTGTTTTTGTAATCAATTTCTAAGCATTTCATGTGTTTAATTGTGTAAATAAGTATTTTCAGGTAAAACAGGTGTTTCAAGGGCATTTTTGTCCAAAATGAAGAAATAAGGGCAAATTGGGCAAAGAACAGAAGAAAAGCAAGAAGGCTGGTTCATGCATTCAGGCCGGCGGGCAAGAAGCTGCCGCTCAAAGCCGCCGTCATCCAGGCGGGATCTTTCGGTGGGCAAGAAGCCGCCGCAGAAGCCGCCATCGTCAAGGCGGGATCTTGCGGCGGGAATAAAGCCGTCGTGCATGCCCGCCGCCAATTCTGAGAAGCTGCAATTTGGCTGAAGCTCGCCAAAAAAGTCAAAAAAGGCTGCCCCTTTCTCCACCTATTGTCCTTGGAAGGCCTCCCCTCTCTCATGCATATACGAAGGTGTCAAAACAAGAAGATATACTTAGTTTTAGTTAGAGAGAAGACATAGTTAGTTAGAGAAAAGTGAGAAAGGAGATATTAATTAAAGATATTTTGTTCTTAGGAATCAAGAAAGATAGTATTTTCTTGGCCAATTTCTAGGTAGCCAAACACCACATATTGGTTACTTAGAGTGATCACCTCAAGTTGCCATAGAAGAGTTAATTGCTTGGATTGCAAGGAAGACCATTTCCACTTCACAAGTTTGTCCATTGGTGATGTTTTCCTTACTTGTATATCTTTGTAATTTTGATACTATGTGTAGCTAATCCCTTTTGTTAAGGAATTAGATGTAATTCTTGTACTTCCTTGTTATCTAATCAATCATATTTGTATAATCCTCTTAAGTCATGTTTTGCGCATTTATAATTGCATGTGTGGTGGTTGCAACCACCTATCTCCTTATAGTGCAAAACTTGATGAAATTGTATGCATGTACCATTTATTGCATATTAATAGTGAAGCACCTATGAGTAGAGATTACTAACTTGTAATTCTCTACTACTCAATCATTAATTTCCCCTTGATCACTCTCCAATCTTAGATTTAATTGTTGAAACTAAATATAGCACGGTGTGTATAAAACTATCTAGAGAGGGGGGGGGGGGTGAATAGATTTTAAGCTTTTTACCCAATTTTTCGTGTTAGTCAAAATTATAAAATTACCCCTAAATAGATAAAGCAATAAATCAAGTAAAATAAGCGGAAATTAAATAAGACTTGATTTTTACGTGGAAACCCTCACGGGAAAACCACGGGCTAGTAAGTAAGCCACACTCGAACCTCGAATCCACTAAATGTGTAAACAATTACAACCTAATCCCGGAAGTAATCACATACCTACCTAATCCCGGTATGACTGAACCTAGTCCAATTTGCTTGCGATCTAAGCAACCTAATCCCGGTTGCTACACACAAGACTTACTTTCTCTAGAAGAGAATAACAACTCTAAGTGAATATATGAATATCCAAATGCAACATAGAGCAAGGGAAACCCTATATGCTTATCTAAGATGATGAATTTGCAATTAAGAACAATCCTAGATATCAAAACTAAATGACATGTCAATTAGTTTAGCTAATCAATAGTAAGCACAAAACCTAATATGCTAGCACAATACAAGTTCTCAAACATACATCATACTAATCTCAATCTTGTATCCAAAGCATACAAAATAACAAACAAGTAATTAATTAAGATTGCTAGATAAGAGAAACACAAAATATGTAAGATATTAGTGAAAAGCTTACCAAGCAAAGTATGATGAAGAATCTATGCTAGATGACATCTAGATGATCAAAGATGATGCTAGATGATGATTGATGATCATGAAAAAGTGTTTGAGTAATTAAAAATGAGTTCTTTGTCTATTTTTCTTGTCTTGAAAAATATCCTAAGTATGAAGCTTGAATATGAACTCTCTTAAATGACCTAAAATCAAGTTAGCATATATATAGAGGCCATAAGTGAAGTGAGGTCGTTTTGAAAACGCGCCAGAAAATTGCTCTGTGCGCTGGTGGACCTGCGCTAGACGACAGGCGCAGGACCAGCGCACAAGCACATTTTTGCCAGGGCACTGGACGACAAGCGCTCACACAGGTGCCAGTCCAGCGGAGCCATACTGGGCGATCAGCGCTGATGGCCTTAACTGGTGAGGACCAGCGCACGACCAGCGACAGACCACTGGGTGATCTGCGCTGGTGGGCCTGCACTGGTGGACCAGCGCCGGTGGACCAGCGCTGGTGGACCAGCGCTATGACCAGCGGCACGCCACTGGGCGTTTTGCGCTGGTGAGCTGCGCTGGTCAAGCGCTTGAGGACCAGCGCATAGCCCACACCTTTGAACCCCACAAGAATTCATGCAAGGGGTAAAAAGGTAAATTAAGATGCATCCTAAAAGCCTAAAATGCTATGACATGTAATCACAAGATGCAATCAAAATAACAAGCAAGAAGAGATGTTAATTGAACATTAATGCACAACCATAAGAACCACAACATACAAGGAATAAGCATATGCATGAGTTGTGAGTGTGTGCATCTATCTCTTCAAGACAAGTAAGCACTTAGAGTATTACCTTTGGAGTGCTTAACACTTGCAAGGGCCTTGAGCTTAAACACATTCCTAAGCTACCCTTACATGATCCCCACTTATGGTTTGATCACGAAATAAGCCAATTAAAAACAACGGGAATCCTTACAATCTCCCCCTTTGGCTATTTCGTGACAAAACCATCACTCACATTGAATCCTCACATAAAAATAGAAACAACGGGATAACATAGATCTTCTACAATACAAAGAGATAATGAACAAAATAAAATCTTCAATGCTCCAATCTCTTGTAGAACAACCAACCCTACAAAACAAAGTTTCTATATCTCTCCAAAAAAAATACATGTGAGATTAATCAAGTGATATCAAAACAAGCATTTGCATTTTTAGAATTTAGGCACAACATTACAAAATATATGCAATGTATGATAAATGCAATGCTCCCCCTCAAAGGGTTACTCCCCCTCAAAGGGTTACTCCCCCTCAATGTGTTATCTCCCCAAAGTGCACAATTGCAACACCAATTTGCATCTCCCCTTACCATATCCTACTCCCCCTTTTTGTCATGATATAGGCAAAGGAGTAGTCCCCAACCGGGTCACTCAAGGCAAAGAGACGCATGCAAGATATTTGCATATACATATAAGTCACTTTATGCATCTCTATTAATTGAAGAGAAACAAGGAGATTTATTTGAGAAAATGTGTGAATCCAACATGCTTTGCATACAAGACATATAGCATTCAAGTCCAAAATACAATGGTATTTGGCAAAGCAAATGACAAAGGTTTCTAATTAGAATTCAAACCAATTTCACCAATGTCATGGGAAAAGCAAGGATATAGAGATTATTGATTTTAATTTAAGAGCAACTATATCCAACTTTATAAGGGAAACATGGCATGAGCGACTTTGCACCCTATTTGATTTTTTCGGATAAGATATCCGTATGATAGTAACCATGTTCAATTAATAAAGAAAGAGAGACATTTGGAATGTAAATTCCTTTGAATGGATACAAGATCCTTTATTCATTTTGAGTCTCATAAGCTTTCACACAAGTTTTGCATTTTTAAGAATATGCAATCATCAATTCATGCTTTTCATGTGAGCATGTTATATGAATTTCATGCTTTTTCATTTAGCATTAGCATGTTATTTAAGAATCATCATGTCATGGAGATAACTATAGGTCATTCACATCATACTTCCTATGTAAATCTCCTAGTCCAAAAATGCATGTTTGAACATAAATATGACATGGATTGTAAACAAGCAAGGTTCACACTTATAGAATAGAAAACATATATACATATGTACAACCAAGCTTACTCAAGCAATCAAAAGAAGAGGCATAAGATATTTCAAATTTTTTGCAATTTACAAGAATGCAAAATAGCTCTATTTGCTTGAGTTCCCCATATGGGGTCAATCATAGAACACATCACTCCACAAGACATATCCCAATAGATCTACTAAGAGTTTTAAATCGAGTAGCATCTAAGGGTTTAGTAAATAGGTCCGCAAGTTGATCATTAGTACCTACATGTTCAAGTACTATGCATTTATTTTCAACAAGCTCTCTAATGAAGTGATGGCGGATGTCAATATGCTTAGTTCTAGAATGTTGAACCGGATTCTTGGAAATATTAATAGCACTCATGTTATCACAAAAGAGAGTGAGAGTACCTTGGTTGAATCCGTAGTCTACTAGCATTTGCTTCATCCATATTAGTTGAGTGCATCCACTCCCCGCAGCTATGTACTCGGCCTCGGCCGTGGACAAGGAAATCGAGTTTTGCTTCTTGCAAAACCAAGACACCAAGTTGTTGCCTAGAAAGAAGCAACCGCCCGATGTGCTCTTCCTATCATCACAATTTCCTGCCCAATCCGTATCACTATATCCTACAAGACTAGGATTAGTGTCAAATGAGTACCAAATCCCATAATTAGAAGTCCCATTCACAAAGCGAATGACTCTCTTAACCGAAGAGAGATGGGACTCCTTGGGATCGGATTGGTACCTAGCACAAACTCCTATACTAAATGATATATCGGGCCTACTTGCGGTCAAATAGAGCAAGCTCCCTATCATGCCACGATATAAGGTTTGGTCCACACTTTTACCGCTAGCATCCTTGCTTAGCTTCAAAGTGGTGCTCATAAGAGTGTCACAATGTTTGGCTTTTTCAAGACCAAACTTCTTCACTAGGTTTTTGGCATATTTGGCTTGGGATATGAAAATCCCATCATCTAGTTGCCTAATTTGCAAACCTAGGAAGTAACTAAGCTCACCAACAAGACTCATCTCAAATTCATGAGACATGACATCAACAAATTGTTGGACTTTGGTGTTGTTGGTGGAGCCAAACACTATGTCATCAACATATATTTGAGCTATGAAAAGCTCATCATTGTCTCTCTTGATGAATAGTGTCTTGTCAACACTACCTCTTGTGTAGTTATTGTCAACAAGAAATTGAGTGAGGCGCTCATACCAAGCCCTCGGTGCTTGTTTCAACCCATATAGTGCCTTTTTGAGGCGATAGACTGGTTGGGGTGGTGAGCATCCACAAACCCCTTGGGTTGTTCAACAAACACTTCCTCTTGCAAGAAGCCATTGAGGAAGGCACTCTTGACGTCCATTTGGTGCAATTTGAACTTGTGCACACAAGAGATGGACAAGAGAAGCCTAATGGATTCTAAGCGGGCAATGGGAGCAAAAGTCTCCTCAAAGTCGATACCCTCAATTTGAGAGTACCCTTGTGCTACAAGTCTAGCCTTGTTCCGCACTATGTTGCCATCCTCATCGAATTTGTTCCTAAATATCCATTTAGTGCCTATGACATTAGTGGTCTTAGGCCTAGGAACTAGAGTCCAAACCTCATTCCTTTTGAATTGGTTTAGCTCTCCTTGCATAGCAAGAACCCAAAATTCATCATTTAAGGCTTCTTCAACCTTTTTGGGTTCTATTTGAGAGGTGTAGCATGTAAAGCTAATTAGATTAGCTATTTGACACCTAGTCCTAACACCCTCATAACATCTCCAATAACATCCTCTTTGATATGGAGTCTTCTAACCCATGGAGCGGGTTCATAAGAGTCCAAGTTAGGAACTCTAGTAATAGGTTGTGTGACTTCATTAGATGTCCCAACATTGGGAGTCACCACAACCCTCTCCAAAGGAGAGTCATCATCTAAAATTTCCTCCTCCTCATGGACATTAGACTTGAGCCTAGTATCATCAAATACGACATTGGATGATTCCATAACACTTAGAGTCTTTAAGTTGAAAACTCTATAGGCTCTACTATTCAAGGCATAGCCAATAAAAATACCCTCATCACTCTTAGCATCGAATTTGCCAAGTTGATCACGGTCATTCAAAATGTAGCATTTGCTTCCAAAAGTGTGGAAGTAGCTAACATTTGGCCTCTTGCCTTTCCATAGCTCATAGGAGGTGTTTCTAGTACCGGGCCTTAGGAAAACTCTATTTCCTATATAGCAAGCCGTATTGATGGCTTCGGCCCATAGGTTCCTAGGGACATTGTTGCTAAGCAACATCACATGGGCCATCTCTTGAAGGACCCTATTTTTCCTCTCAACAACTCCATTTTATTGAGGTGTCCTAGGAGCCGAAAACTCATGGGAGATACCTAAACCATTACAAAAGGTTTCAAAGGTAGCATTCTCAAATTCCCTCCCATGGTCACTTCTAATCCGTTTTATGCTTTTAATATTAGAGTTCATTTCATTTTGTAATTTATTACAAAACATTTTAAACTTATCAAAAGTTTCGGATTTTTCTCTAAGAAAATATGTCCATGTGAACCTAGAGAAATCATCAACACAAACAAAAATGTATCTCTTTCCACCCAAACTTTCGGTTTGCATGAGACCCATGAGGTCCATGTGGAGAAGCTCAAGAGGCTCCTTGGTGGTGAGATACTTACCCTTTTTGTGCATGCTTTTAGTTTGCTTTCCTTGTTGGCAAGGTCCACAAATTCCATTGGCTTTCTTCCCAAGCTTAGGGAGGCCACGCACACACTCGAACTTTCCAAGGGTTCTTAAATCCATAAAGTTCATGTGGCCAAGTCTTTCATGCCACAACTCAACTTGCTCATCTATGGACACATTGTTTGAGACTATTCTAGCTTCAAGACAATAACAATTGTCGCTAGATCTCATACCTTTCAACAAGGTTTGTCCATCGGGCTTTAGGATTGAGCAATCATTTTTATCAAACAAGACGGAATATCCTTCATCACTTAGATGTGAAATGCTTATTAAATTTGCTTTCAAGCCATCAACAAATAAAGCATCGGATAAGGAGGGTAAACCGGGAACGGAAATGGATCCTTTCCCTACAACCTTCTTTTTGGATCCATCACCAAAAGTGACATATCCACCTTCCTCCATAACAAGAGTCTCGAAGAAACTCTTGTTTCCCGTCATGTGCCTAGAGCACCCACTATCCAAATACCAAAAATTAGAAGAATTTGCCTTCAAGGCTATTTGTGCAACATGGCAAACATTTTCATTCTTTCTAATCCACTTAGCAACAATTTTAGCTTTCTTAGTGGTCTTTGGTACATGTGCTATACTATTCCTAGGATCATGCAAATCAATATTATCATTCCTAGGAACATGCATCATGGCTCTTTTCTTTTTCTTCTCTATCATGCTTCTAGTTTTGCACATTTTTATATAGCGAAAGCAATGTGGTCTAATATGACCATCAAATCCACAAAAGTGACAAATATGAGTAAAATAAGGAATCATACCTTGTCCTTGTCTTTGTGGATGAAAGGGTTCAATGCGTCTTCGTTGTTGAACCGGTCTAGGTTGCTTCCAAGCTTGAGGTTGCATGATAGGCCTCTTTCCTTTGTGAGCCATTTGAGGAGGAATGTTGGCTTGAGGGACCCTAGGGGGTTGAGCTTGAGGTTGCCTTCTTGGCCCCATCTTCACTTGTGCATTTAAGCATTGTCCTACTTCTAACTTCTTCCTAAGAATTTGCACAAATGAAGTTTCTTCTTTCCTCAAACTCTTGACAAACATGGTCTTGTTAGAGGTTGAGATCTTCTTGCCATATTCATACCCAAAACCCCTCTTGTCACATGGACTCTTTCCAACACCAAGCATATGGTCAAACTTCTTGGTGCTAGAATCCATCCTAGTCATAGATTCTCTAACTTCTTCAAGCTCCCTCTTTAGGCTATCTTCATTCCTCCCAGATAAGACTAACTCCTCTTTTAGCTTATCTTCCATCTTCTTGAATTTTTCCACTTGTTCACTTAAGTGGTCATTATGAGATGCAAGCTTAAGATTTTCTTCTCTCAACATCTTGATCTTTCTTGTGCTCTTGATTGCTAAATCATTAAATTCGGCATGATATTTAGCAAGCACCTTTTTCTCCACAAATCCATTCATGGAGTTAGAAGAGGAATCACTTTCTACATCACTTAAGTCATTTTCCTCTTGACTCATTTCCTCTCTCTCACTGCCACTTTTGCTCTTATGGGAGGAGGCAAAAGCAAGGAGATTAGCCATGAGCTCTTCATCATCCGAAGACTCATCTCCCTCAATGGAGTCATCACTACTTCCACTCCAAGTGGCGGCCATCACTTTTCCCTTTTTCCTCTCATTGTGATTTGCACATTCGGGGGCAAAGTGACCTATGCCACCACACTCGAAACATCGGACCCCTTTTCTTTCGGTCCTCTCTTGCCTAGGTTCAAACTTTTTGAAAGAGCCCTTTTTCTTCAAATCTTGTCCTTTTGATCCAAAGCTCTTTCTTCTAAACTTCATAACCTTGTTGAACCTTTTTACAAACAAGGCAAGGTCTTCATCCGAGTTAACCTTCTTTTCCTCCTTTTCATCCTTGGAGGTTTTTAAAGCAATTCCTTTTTGCTTTTTAATGGGTGTGGAGATAGGCCCCTTCCTAGACTCATAAGCTAGAAGTCTCCCAATCACCTCACTCGGCTTCATATCTTTATAACCACTATTTTCTTCTAAAGCCGTCACCTTAGATTCAAACCTATCGGGTAGAGATCTCATTATCTTTTGCTTGATTCTCCTATCCGAATATGGATCACCAAGTTGATGGCTTTGGTTGACTATATCCATCAACTTGATCTCGAAGTCGTTGAAGCACTCATTCTCCTCCATCTTAAGCATCTCGAATTGAGTTTGGAGGACTTGAAGCTTAGAGTCCTTCACCATTTCGGTTCCCTCATGTGCAATCTCTAGGATGTCCCAAGCCTCCTTAGCTATCCTAGTATTTTGAATCAATTTATATTGATTTTCGTCCATAGCACACAAGATGGCATGCATCGCCTTCCTATTCCACTTTGAAGCCTCAAACTCTTGCGCGTTCCATTGCCCCTTAGGCTTCAAAACTTCTTCTCCTCCACCACCGGGAGTCATCTTAGGGAGATCATATCTGTCTTCCACCGCCATCCATGCACGGTCGTGAATTTGGCATATGTAGGATTCCATCTTCCCTTTCCATTGGGAATAGTTCAACCCGGTAAGAAGTGGAGGCCTTGTGCTAGAAGCACCTTCGTTGCCACCACCATTTCCACTGTTTCCACTCATAGTGTTTATGAATGAATGAAATGAATGCAAATGTATGAATGATCAAAAATCACACAAAATGCAAAACACACCAAAATAAGCAAGAATCACCTATGTATGTCTAGGAACCCGCTCTGATACCAATTGAAACTAAATATAGCACGGTGTGTATAAAACTATCTAGAGGGGGGGTGAATAGATTTTAAGCTTTTTACCCAATTTTTCGTGTTAGTCAAAATTACGAAATTACCCCTAAATAGATAAAGCAATAAATCAAGTAAAATAAGCGGAAATTAAATAAGACTTGATAGCCACACTCGAACCTCGAATCCACTAAATGTGTAAACAATTACAACCTAATCCCGGAAGTAATCACACACCTACCTAATCCCGGTATGAGTGAACCTAGTCCAATTTGCTTGCGATCTAAGTAACCTAATCCCGGTTGCTACACATAAGACTTACTTTCTCTAGAAGAGAATAACAACCCTAAGTGAATATATGAATATCCAAATGCAACATAGAGCAAGGGAAACCCTATATGCTTATCTAAGATGATGAATTTGCAATTAAGAACAATCCTAGATATCAAAACTAAATGACATGTCAATTAGTTTAGCTAATCAATATTAAGTACAAAACCTAATATGCTAGCACAATACAACTTCTCAAATATACATCATACTAATCTCAATCTTGTATCCAAAGCATACAAAATAACAAACAAGTAATTAATTGAGATTGCTAGATAAGAGAAACACAAAATATGTAAGATATTAGTGAAAAGCTTACCAAGCAAAGTATGATGAAGAATCCATGCTAGATGACATCTAGATGATCAAAGATGATGCTAGATGATGATTAATGATCATGAAAAAGTGTTTGAGTAATTAAAAATGAGTTCTTTGTCTATTTTTCTTGTCTTGAAAAATATCCTAAGTATGAAGCTTGAATATGAACTCTCTTAAATGACCTAAAATCAAGTTAGCATATATATAGAGGTCATAAGTGAAGTGAGGTCGTTTTGAAAACGCGCCAGAAAATTGCTTTGTGCGCTGGTGGACCTGCGCTGGACGACAGGCGCAGGACCAGCGCACAAGCACATTTTTACAAGGGCGCTGGACGACAAGTGCTCACATAGGCGCCAGTCCAGCAGAGCCATACTGGGCAATCAGCGCTGATGGCCTTGTGCTGGTGAGGACCAGCGCACGACCAACGAAAGACCACTGGGTGATCTGCGCTGGTGGGCCTGCGCTGGTGGACCAGCGCACGACCAGTGGCACGCCACTGGGCGTTTTGCGCTGGTGAGCTGCGCTGGTCAAACGCTTGAGGACCAGCGCACAGCCCACACCTTTGAACCCCACAAGAATTCATGCAAGGGGTAAAAAGGTAAATTAAGATGCATCCTAAAAGCCTAAAATGCTATGACATGTAATCACAAGATGCAATCAAAATAACAAGCAAGAAGAGATGTTAATTGAACATTAATGCACAACCATAAGAACCACAACATACAAGGAATAAGCATATGCATGAGTTCTGAGTGTGTGTATCTATCTCTTCAAGATAAGTAAGCACTTAGAGTATTACCTTTGGAGTGCTTAACACTTGCAAGGGCCTTGAGCTTGAACACATTCCTAAGCTACCCTTACATGATCCCCACTTATGGTTTGATCACGAAATAAGCCAATTATAAACAACGGGAATCCTTACAATTGTGATTAATTTGAGAATTAGGTGCTTAGAACATTCATATGGATATATGCATGTTAGTAATTGAAGGTTAGGCTTAATGAATGACTGATTAGAAGCTAGAATATTACTTGAATGAATCTAATTCCTTAACAATTTTCAATATAGAATTTAATTCAAGTAGTTGTAATTGCTAATTAGACAACTTCATCTTAGAATAATTAATTTGTTAATCACTAGTTAGTTTAAGTAAAACTTGTTAGAATAATTAGGAAATTGTAGAGTTAATCTAAAGATAGAAAGCTTTTTAGTGCTTACCTAGTGGGAACGATACCCTTACTTGCTCACTACACTAGTTTAACGACTTGTGCACTTGCAATAGGGTCACCAGACTCGCACGTCCCTTTAGCACGACCGTGGTAGATTAAGTTCATTTCCAGTGACATTGGTAGAACTAGTCGGGGCGTGTCAAAATTTATGGCGCCGCTGCCGGGGAGCACGGCTTGTTACTTTTTGCCTTATTCTTTTTAGAACATTAGTCAATTTAATTGTTGCATAATCGTAGTGATTTTCTGTTTGAGCACTTAACCTTTTGGTAGTTAGTGTAGTGTACTTTCAGGTTTCTTGTCAAGAATAGATGCACGGAAGACGATCGTTGGGAAGCCCGCTTGAACCTTTTGTTGAAAATATTGATCGCATAGCAAGGCTACCGACAATGACGGACAATCCTAGAGGGCTATCCGACCTTGAGGAAGGGTCAACCTCTTCTAGCAGCACCTCCACTAGTTCAGAACACGGACAGGATCAACGAATGATGAAGGAATTCTCATTGCCTACCGTTGGATCACATCCTTCAGCCACAATGTTAGATGATGCCCAGAGAAATTACGAGCTGAAAAACTTGCACTACAACACACTCCCGCACTTTGGTGGTAACTTGAGTGAAGACTACCTTCAATTCATGAAGGAATATTATAATGTGGTGACCACTTTTCCACTCAGAAACTTGATGGAGGATCACTTACGCATGCGATGTTTTTCGTATTACATGAGAGACGACGCCAGGAAATGGCTCATGGCATTACCAGCAGGATCACTTACCACATGGAGCGGTGTTGAACAGAAGTTTTTCGCCAAGTACTTTCCCTCATGGAAGACGAAAGAAATACGAAGTATGATAGCTGATTTCCAGGAAAGGGAAGGGGATGCATTTCATGAATCATGGGGTAGATTCAAGCTACTTTTAGCACAATGCCCTCACCATGAGTATACTTTAGTATCACAAGTTCAATCTTTCTATGATGGATTGACGGGACTTTCACAAGCGATTGTTGATAACGCATGTGGAGGAGCGATGTGAGAGAAAACGGCACAGTATGTGTTTGATAAGTATGAGATGCTTGAACAGAATTCCCAACAGAGGAACACTCGAGGTAGTCGAGGAGGAGTGAGCAGGGAGATGGCGAGTCAAATGAGTGATATGAGTAAGAACATTGAGACGCTCATGAGCAGGTTCAGTAACCAACCTTTAGCCCCAGATCAGAATTATATCAGGGAAAACCGTGGAATGGACATGAATTCCATAGTTGAGCCAATGCTACCCAGGAAGGAAGAATTGCAAGTGGTGTATCCGCCACGTCAGTCAAGAGAGTTGGATGATCCTTTCTCCAACACGTACAATCGAGGATGGGCAAGGCATCCTAATCTGAATTACGGGAACAACCATTGTTTGAATCCTCCGTTACCTCCACAGAACAACAATAATAACAACTGGTATCCACCTCCAGGACACCAATCAAGACCACAGCAAAGTACACAACCATGGAAGGTAAAGGAAAACTTACCGTGGCGCCAACAAGGTCAGAGAGACAATGAGTACAGGGCCACTAATCAGTATTACACCAGCGATCCTAATCATATCAGGATTACTTCTATGGAAGGAGTAGTCAAGACATTGGAAAGACAAATAGGGGAGTATGCTGAAGTTAGTTAAAAGAAGGAGCCAGGGAAGCTTCCAAGTCAGTCTGAACAAGCCAAGTCGGCTACGGTACTAAGAAGTGGTAAGGTACTTTCTAACCCATATCCACCTAAAATTTCTGATATTCCTGATAAGGTTTTAGTGGACAGGGACGTGCCTAGCAAGAATGATCTTGATACTCAAGTAGGGATGGGAACGAGTAGAGGTCCGGAGAGAGGACACAAGGATACTTCAAGGATACACAAATCACCTAATCCGTATGTGCCTCCAATCCCATTCCCAGGAAGGCTTCAGAAATCAAAATTGGACCAAGCTTTCAGGGAGATCTATGACATCCTATCGAAGGTGAACGTGAGCCTTCCCTTACTTGAGGTGATTGAGAAAATGCCCGCATACGCCAAGTTCTTCAAGGAACTCAACTCAAAGGCGCGAAAGAAGGAATTTCTGGAAAGGATAGTGATCTCCAAGGAAGCAAGTGTAGCCATGGAAACGGCATTGCCACCTAAGATGAAGGATCCGGGAAGTTTCATCATTACCATATCAGTTGGCGAAACTCGAAGGGAGAAGGCAATGTTAGACCTAGGAGCTTCGATCAATTTAATGCCTTATGCATTGTTCAAGGATTTAGGATTAGAGGGATTGAAGCCAACCACCATGGAATTGATACTAGCCGACCGCTCAGTACGACATCCAACAGAAATGGTCGAAGATGTGTTAGTCAGGGTGGGCGAATTGATCATCCCAGCTGACTTTGTTATTCTCGAGATGGAGACCGATTCAACCAAGGCAAGGGAGATGCCGATATTGCTAGGGCGACCTTTTATGTCAACTGCCAAGGCAATTATCGATGTCCACAAGGGACGGCTCTCCATGACGGTTTTAGGTCAAACAGTAGAGTTTGAAGTGTTTGAAAGCATGAAAAACCCGTTGAAGGGTAGTGTTTGTTTTAACATTGCAAGTGCCGAACAAGATGATGAACCTCACTCTACTTTTGGGGAATACGTAGCACTCGCTCACAGCGAGGTGACTAACAAGACCCCGCTTTTGCAGCATGATTCATCAAGTTACGATGACACCATCGCACAGCTCAAGGAAGAAAACCGGGAGTTGGTGGAGAAGAACTTTGAGCTTACCACGAAGCTTGATGAAGCTTTAGAGGAAAATTATGCCCTCCAAGACAAAATTGAAGATGATTTCTCCCTAGTGAAAGATGAATTCGGAGAAAGGAATGAGTCTTTGAGTAAGGAATTCGAAGGCAAGATGAAAATCATGGAAGAGGAGATTCATTCTAGGGACAGGGCCCTGGAAATTTTGAGAGTGAAAAATGAGGAGATTCTAGTTGAGATTGCTATGCCAAAGATAGGCACTTCGGTCAAGTCCGTAGGGATGGTTCAGCCACCTTCAAGGAAGACGATGCATGTATCACACGAGGAGTCCACCACTTTTGCTCCAAAACAAAAACCAAGGCGAAAACCTAGGAGAAAGAACCGCATTCCACCTCCACAATCTATATCGGGAGGCACATTTTCTACTTTCACTCCTATATGTCACTACTGCCATCGAATAGGCCATATTAGGCCTAATTGTCCAAACAAAAGACGGCAAGTTAGGAAATATGCAACCCCAATTCTCAAGGTCAATGTCAAATCCATTTGGATAGCAAAATCCAAGTTGGAAGGACTTAGTGGGAAGGGACCCTTGTGGGTCAAAAAGAAAGAAACGGGGTATGTGTTGATTGAACCACCCATTCTAGATGGGGCATGGAGGAGGTGATTGAATTGATGATTGTTCAAGTGTGTAAATATCAAATATCAAGGACACACTTGCCACATAGATGTATTTTGCTTTGTAAATATGTGAGTTTTTGAATGAATTGAATTGTGTTTAGGTGTGATCGGGAAATTGACAACCCCACTCAATCTCTTGTGCACTCACCGAGCTTAAAATTAAATCATTAAGGGTTTGGGTGCACAAAAGAAAGGTTTGGGGGTTTTGAAATCCTTGTTATGAGTTAAGCACGTTCAATTAGCTTAATTAATGTAGAGAAAATATGTTGCATTTGGTGTGCCATTGTGTGTAGGTAACAAGAAATCAAGAGAAGAAATTGAAGAGAGAAAAAGGAGGGCAAAAATCATTTCGGCGGGCTCATATAGGCGGGACATTGCCCGCCTTCCAGAATGATCAAGCCCGCGGAAATGATTCCGGAGAACAAGCAAAGTTGGCGAGCTCGTATAGGCGGGACATTTCCCGCCTTATAGAACGTACAAGCTCGCCAACTACTGAAGTCAGAAACATGGGCGAGCTCATTAGGCGGGACATTGGCCGCCTTCCAGAAGAGATGAACCCGCGGCCACACATGAGAATCACGGCGGGTTTCATCACGGCGGGAATGAGCCCGCCTTCCAGAACGAATGAGCCTGCCAATCCTGAAGGGAAGATGTCCACGGTGAGCTCATTAGGTGGGAATGAGCCCGCCTTCCAGAAAGTACAAGCCCGCCAACATCACTCAGACACGGCGGGTTTGTTAGGCGGGCAACTAGCCGCCGTCAACAAGGTCGCCACACCCCCTAATGACCCAAAACGCTGCCGTTTTGATGCAATTTGGAGGGTCGGCGGGTTTGTTGGGCGGGCAAGAAGCCGCCCAAACCCAAGTCCTATAAATAGGACCTGTCACTGTCACGACAAATTGTTTGCCCAAATTCAAATCCTTTCCACTTCTCCCGCGTGAATCAACAAAACTTCTTCTCCAATCCTTCCCCAATCTTGTTCAAATTCATCCGGAACTTCAAGGTAAAGGTAAGTACTTTAACTTTAACCTCTTTTGATCACAAATTCATGTCTTACTTCATCTTGAAATGTTCTATGATTCAAAAATTAGGGTTCATACATGGTTCTTGATTTTGATTGAGTTATTGGGCATTTGTTGATGAAATTAATGTTAGATATACATGATAGAACCCATTTCGAACCAACTCCTCCTTGTTTGATTCCAATTCGTGATTGTATGACGTTAGGGTTTCTTACTTGGCCGAATTTGGGGGGTTTCAAAATTCTTGTCTATATTAATGAATCTTGTGATGTGATTATTGTTTGAAATCATTCCATTTCGTGATTGATGATGTGATTGATGATGTTAGGGTTTATTAGGGTTCATGCATGATAATAGAATGATGGATTGAGAACATGCTTTTTGAGTGATTATGGTTGATTGTGATTCATTGATGAAGAATTGGATAAATTAGAAGGTATCGATGTGGAATTGTGAATTGGTTTGGTTAAGGGAGTTAAGAAATGTGATATGGGAATATGGAATTTGCAATTCTTGTGCTTGTACAATAACAATCGATGTTGTGTGCCAAATTTAGATCAAGTGAGGTGTGTGCAATTGTGTGCATATGTTAAAGACCAATTGATTGTGAATGTGATCTAAGTTGTGTTGGACAACTCGAGTACAATGTGGCACATGTGTGTGTAATTTTAATTGATGAAAATGGTATCTACATTTGCATGGATAAAATGTTATGAAAATGCATATATGTGGCATCTATTATGTAGAAATTTGGCACCAAATTCCATTCCAATATGACTCTATTGATTCTCCTAGCTTGATGGTAGAATGAAACACACACACACGCACATAATTTTAGTAGTACACATAATTATAGTGTTTTAGCTAAGTTTAGTTTGATATTGTTGTCACTAACCCGAAGTCTAATCCATTTGGAGTATTTGTTGTGCTTTTTCCTTGCTCTAACCACAGATGGGACCTAAAAGGAAGGCATCTACAATGGAGAGAGGGGATGCATCCCGAAAGGGAAAGGAGAAGGAAAGATCCTCTCAACCGGAAAGGACAGCTGAGGAGATCTATGAAGAACGACTCCAGAGCACCACTAGGAGACCTATCCTCATTGAGAGAGACATAAGCTTTGAGGAATTAGGGGAGACAGTAATTTTTGACGAGATCCGTCGAAGGAAGTGGGAGGCGTATGTGTCCTTCCCAAAGAGAGCAAATCGAAGGATCGTCCAAGAATTCTATGCTGCCATGGACCCTGACGAATTCGAGAGGGGAGCCCCGGTCATGGTCCGAAGGAAGGCCATCTCTATGACCGCTGAGCAAATCAACGAATACCTCCACACAAAGAGTTATCCTCAGCGGGAGGTGTTAGGATTATGCTCAATAGCAAGAGTATAATATTGTAATTGACAATCTATTCATATTAATAATGTGATTTCTGGTTTAACAAATCTTATAGCATTTATAGTTTAATTATTATAATTGTCAAAAGTAAATAATCATAAGGTCAAAAGACTATGAGAAAAGAAGAATTGTTCATACATCTAGATATGTATGAGGTAGACACAATTCTTTAGTTAGTCTTGAATAATGTTCACAACTTAAGTTAAAGGTTGGGCACCTTTATCTTGTTAAAGTTGTAGATTCTTTTACTGGCATTTGAGTGGGATCAAATGTGTTATGATGAGTCTAAAATCATCAAAGTGGCTTTGAGTAAAAGATCTAGTGCACTAGGTGCATTGAACTGGATCACAATGAAATACTTTATCTAGAACCGTCAGTAGATAAAAGTCTTTTCATTATCAGGACAATCGGAGAGTTTATCTTAATCCTGAGATAAATGATGGACTTATGGTTGCAAGTATTATCATTTGAGTTATCAATGAGTACGATTATATAGCATAGTCTATCCTCGATAGTTTGGTGGTATTCATTTGTTAATCGATAGAGGACTTCATTTATAGATATGGACATCGTGGCTCCATTTATTAAATGAGAGTAGAATAACATCATATGGATGTTTTGAGGTATTGGATATTAAATCTTAACGTTAAGTTTTCAATAGTGTCTATTGAAACATGGCTTCTGGACAAGTCAAAATATCCAAGTTCAAAATGTGGTCATATGAGGAAATATGGTAACTTGAAGAGCTATAGGCGGTCTATGAGCTCTTGGCGATTACTGATATTCTTCACGAGGATACACCATCTCCTATAAGATTGTCTAGGGTACGAATGAGAAATATTTACTTATTCTATCTTTATTTAAGAGTTCAATTTTAGCTCTTTAGTGGAATGAGTTAAAATTAATAGATCGGACCTAAGTGAATCATTTGTTGATTGTGATTAGGTTATGTCTATTGAAACTTAAATTTAGATAGCCCGTCAAGATCCCCAATCCACACGGACTTGCATGGATCACTTGATATATTCTACCGGACCAATTTATGGGTCCATCTAGAATTGTATTTAATATATTAAGAATATAATTTGCACATTATTTATTTAATGGGCTGATCAATTATATTAATATATTAATGAAAGGCATGTGGGCTTGTTTCTTTTAGTAAGAATGGGTCTGGTTCACATGTGGGCCTTTTATTAAAGTCCAATGGATTTAATAAAATAGAAAAACAATATATAGATATATTAATATATATGGCACATGGCCGAGATATATATATGATATTATATTGTTTTATTTTTATTATTTGATTAAATGGAAATTAATTAATTGATTAATTAATTATTTAATTAAAACTCAAAATCTTTTTCTGATCAGGAAATATGTTTCCTAGAGTTATACTATTGTGGTAGTATAATTAAAATAAAAGACTTTATTTGGTAAGTAGATAAATAAGGAATTTATTTATCTAGTCAAATAAGGAAGTCTTTTATATAGTCACAAATACACTAAAGAGTTGGATTAGGGTTTGTATAGAATATATATTATAAATATAAATATAAATATATGGCACTTGGCCGATATACATATGAAAGATATAATACATATTTTGTTTAGGCATGCAGAGTGTGTGCCGTAATACATATCTCAAATATTAAGATATATAAATATATTATTATTAATTATTTGGGCAAGTAATTGGTGGAACATATATTATTTTATATGGTGCACTTAAGTATATATTTTGGCATAGATAGTAAGCGGCGAAAAAAGATATATAATAATTGAGCGGCCACTAAACATATATATATATTCTTTGTATATTTTCAAGAACCCTAGGTCTTTGGCTTGAGAGTTTTTTCTTTTGTTTGAGAAAAATAGAATCCAACTCTTAGACTAGTGTGAGAATTCGGCCAAGAGGAAAAGAGAGAAAAGTTTGTTCTTATTTCGATAGTGCACTAGTAACTTTTATGTCAAAAGGTTTTGTGCACAATTTCGAATAAGGTTCACGCGAGTTTCGATCTAACGATTGTGAATTCAAAAGTGACCGGAACATTCTTTGTAGCCTCTTGGAATTTGTTGTGACTAACGAAAAAGAAAAAGTTTTGTTAATCCATCCTCAGGTACACAATTCAAAGAGAAGGGAGACCACGCTCCTAGGTGATTCACGTTCGTGATTGGATTGGAAGATCTTGCGGATTACCATCGACGCAATGTCAATCGGATCACGTGACAAAGGTATGATATTTTTAGTATTATATGTTAATTAATTAGAGGGTTAAGGTTCAAATTATGGAAAAATTTTAAACTATACTAAACTCTATTTTAGTCTCGCTTCCGCTGCGTTGACCGTATTTTTCCCTACAATTGGTATCAGAGTCTTGGTTGAACCCTTTTAATTAATTAACGTATATATACGTGGATCTATTTCTTTTCATTGTGATTATGCATATTTAGAAAGAGATGGCACTCTAGGTATTCACATATATAATTACATGTGGATGTATGGATTTATATATGTTTTATGTGGATTGTTGTTGCTCGATTTTGGTCCTAGATTTTCAATGTAATTTTTGTTTCGGAATTGTAACAAGAAGGGTGGTCTATTATCGCCATAATTCCTTCTTGATAGTTGCTAAGTTTTTTATTTTTATTTTATTTTAAGTGCAGTTTTTACTGCAGTTTTTTTTATTTATTTATTCTAGTGCAGTTTTTTTTTTTTTTAATATATACTGCAGTGATTAAAAAAAAAAAAATACTGCAGTATTTTAATTTGTTTAAATACGGCTGTAATGTATTCGAGTATTGAAGATTCGAAGACATGAAGAAAAGGAAGCAACCGGAACCAAGAACGAGCACCGTACGCACCCTAGGAGTGGATTGGGCTGCGCATGGCAAGCCCAAATCTTGGTGGGCTGCGCACGGCAACCTTGTGTGGCCTCATGGGCTGCGCATGGCAGCCCCTTTGTGGGGTTGTGGGCTGTGCACGCCCATGGGAGGAGGCCGGGGGATGAGCGATATGGTTGATGGCCACCTGAAGATCTTGTATTCCTGACAATTGTAATTTACTTGCTTTTCTAGGATGGACCAAAATTGTTGCTATTTATTTTTTGCATAAATATTACAATATTTGTTATTGTATGATAACATGACATATAGAATAGGAGTGCCACTCATATATCTCTTTTGGTATGAACATGCATTGAATGATTTAGGTATCTAAATTGGCATCTAGATAACTTGGTAAATCATTCTATGGGATTTAATCACACGCCTTAAATAATTGAGTGGGAGAAGGTGTTTTTGTAACACCTATGGCCTCCAAGGTTAGTTGAGCTTTATTATTTATTGGTAATCCCCCCAAGGGGCGTCCATGAATGGAATTTAGCAATATACTTCCTTACAAGGATAGACTAGACAATGGACTCAAACGAGATCTACTCCCCAAGGAGGGATTTTCGTGAGAGAAAATTGAGGGTCGATATCTTGGTAACACACTCAATGTAATTTTATTGATATCCTCCCAAGAGTTCTTGTCAATAAAATTGCAAGGCTAAAATTGAAAATGCTGGTTGTTATGTTAACAATTAGGTGGGACCTAGTCTAACTAGTAAATGGTGCGAACTCCAAAAGGAGGCGTAACATTTATGGGTGTTGGATCACCATTGAATTTTTATGATTGAGTTATTTATTTAAATCAAGATAAATATTCGAAAGTGCTTTATCATGATTATTTACTCATATAATTTTGTTATATTCAGAAATCATGACCCCATCCCTAATGAACATCTTAAAAGATAATAATTTAACCTGAGATAATTATGTCACATGGAAAAGGAAAATTGGGTTGTTGCTGCAAGCTGAGAAACATAAGTTTATTTTGTCTGCTCCTAAACCACCTGCTCCTACTTATGAATCTCAGATTCATATGGTTGGTAAAGTTGCTACTGTTAAGGCCCGTCAAAAGGTCAAGGAAAAACAGAAGAATAAGCAACTTGGGCCTACCAAGAAGGAGACCAAGAAAGTAACCAAGATCAAAGGGAAGTGCTCCTTTTGTGGTGAAAAGGGACATTGGAAAAGAAATTGCCCAAAGTCCCAGAACAAGAAGGAACAAGGTAATATTAATTATCTTGAAACATGTTTTCTGACAGATTCTACAGATTCTTGGATCATAGACTCTGGAACCACAAATCATGTTTGCTATTCCTTACAGGGGTTCCAAGAAAGGAGAAAGTTGAATAAGAATGAAATCAATTTGCGCTTGGGCAACGGAACATTAGTGTCTGCAAGTGCAATGGGAGATATTAGATTTTATTTGGATTCTAGAAGGCATTTAGATTTAATAGACGTTTATTATGTACCTCAATTCAAGAGGAATTTAATTTCAGTTTCTTGTTTGAATAAATTTGGATATTCGGTTACTTTTAATAAAGTTTTTATTATTAGTAAGAATGACAAAATTATTTGCCAAGGTACATTGGAAAACGGTCTATACTTTTTGCATAGAAATATCTCTCACTCGTTAGACACAGAATTAACGGAACCTAATCATAAAAGAGTAAAATTATCAATAGATGAAACCTACCTTTGGCATTTACGCCTAGGTCATATTAACCTTAATAGGATTAAAAGATTGGTAAGTGACGGACCTTTAAGTGACTTAAAGGTTGTTGATCTACCAACTTGTGAATCTTGTTTGGAAGGTAAAATGACCAAAAGGTCATTCTCTGCCAAAGGTGCAAGAGCCACTGAATGTTTAGGATTGATACACACTGATGTATGTGGACCTATGAGCATTCAAGCTAGAGGTGGATATGAGTACTTCATCACCTTCACAGATGATTACTCGAGATTTGGTTATGTGTATCTCATGCGACATAAGTCGGATGCTTTTGACATGTTTAAAGCATTCAAAGTTGAAGTGGAAAATCAGCTTGAAAAACACATAAAAATCTTGAGATCTGATCGTGGTGGAGAATATCTATCTGGTGAGTTTCAGCAATATCTTATTGATAATGGGATAGTTTCTCAGTTTTCTGCACCAGGTACACCTCAACAGAATGGGGTAGCAGAAAGGAGAAATAGAACTCTTTCGGATATGGTTAGGTCTATGTTGAGTTATTCAACACTTCCTATTTCTTTTTGGGGATATGCTTTACAAACTGCTATATACATTCTAAACGATGTACCATCTAAGTCTGTTCCTAAAACACCGCATGAGTTGTGGACTGGGCGCAAGCCTAGTTTACAACACTTAAGGATATTTGGTTGTCCTGCGCATGTGTTAAAAGGAAAGACAGAAAAGATGGAGTCCCGTTCGGAAACATGTATATTTGTAGGGTATCCAAAAGAAACTAAAGGATATTATTTCTATAGTCCTTCAGATCTTAAAGCATTTGTTTCGACAAATGCTAAATTTCTGGAAAATGACTATATGAATGATTTTGTGCCTAGAAGTAGAATTGTCCTGAAAGAGATGTCAGGAGATACAATTCCACGAGAGGTTACACAACCTAACCCAATTGTAAGTTCCGATCCAACACAAGATCAACAACCTACCATTCCTCGTCGTAGTGGGAGGGTTAGAACACAACCCGAAAGATACATCGGTCTGGGAGAATCAGTGGAGAATCTCCCGGACGACGATGATCCCTACACATACAAGGAAGCTATGGAGGATGTTGATAGTCGCCATTGGCAAAAGGCAATGCAATCTGAGATTGAATCTATGTTCGATAACAAAGTCTGGTCCCTTGTAGACTTGCCTAAAGGGATAAAACCCATTGGGTGCAAGTGGGTATACAAGAGGAAAAGAGGTATGGATGGAAAGGTGGAAACCTTTAAAGCTAGATTGGTAGCTAAAGGGTATACATAGAAAGAAGGTATCGATTACGAGGAAACCTTCTCTCCTGTGGCCATGCTTAAATCCATTAGAATACTCTTATCCATTGCAGCATCTTTAGATCTAGAGATTTGGCAAATGGACGTCAAGACAGCTTTCCTTAATGGAAGTCTTGACGAAAGCATCTACATGATGTAACCAGAGGGATTCATTGAAAAGGGCCAAATGGAAAAGGTATGCAAGTTGCAGAAATCCATATATGGATTAAAGCAAGCATCCAGATCCTGGAACATAAGGTTCGATCAAACTGTCAAAGGTTTTGGATTTATTCAGAATCCTGACGAATCTTGTGTATACAAAAGGATTAAGGGCGACAAGTTAGTTTTCCTAATTCTTTATGTTGATGATATACTACTCATTGGAAACGATGTAGGTGTATTGACATCAGTAAAAGAATGGTTAGCAAAACAATTTGATATGAAGGACTTAGGAGAAGCAAGTTTTATTCTAGGTATCCAAGTAATAAGGGATAGAAAGAATAGAACGATTGCATTATCCCAAGCTTCATACATAGACAAGATCTTGTCTAGGTTTTCCATGCAGGATTCCAAGAAAGGTATGTTACCTTTCAGACATGGAATCAAGCTTTCTAAGGAACAAGTTCCTAAGAATGAGCATGAAGAGCAATTCATGAGTAGAGTTCCATATGCCTCGGCAGTTGGAAGTCTCATGTATGCAATGCTCTGTACTAGACCAGATATTTATTTTGCTGTTGGCATAGTTAGCAGGTTTCAATCGAAACCTGGCCCTGATCACTGGACGGCAGTCAAGCATATTTTCAAGTATCTCAAGAGAACGAGAGATAATATGCTTGTATACTCTGGAGGGGATTTGATTCCCGTTGGGTATACAGATTCTGATTTCCAATCAGATTCTGACTCCAGAAAATCCACATCAGGGGCTGTGTTTACTATTGGAGGAGGAGCAGTCATATGGAGGAGTATCAAGCAATCTTGTATTGATGATTCCACCATGGAAGCTGAGTATGTTGCTGCATGCGAGGCTGCCAAAGAGGCTGTTTGGCTCCGCCAATTCTTGATTGACTTGGAAGTGGTTCCTAGTGCGAATAAGCAGATCACTATCTACTGTGACAACAGTGGAGCAGTGGCCAATTCGAAAGAACCAAGAAGTCATAAGAGAGGAAAACACATTGAAAGAAAGTATCATCTTTTAAGGGAGATTGTTCAAAGAGGTGACGTGACGATTACCAAAATCGCGTCAGCAGAAAATCTAGTGGATCCATTCACAAAGGCTCTACCTCAAAAGAGTTTCGATGGGCATCTAGAGAACATGGGCATGAGAGATATGACACGTTTGCTATAACGCAAGTGGGAGATTGTTAGGATTATGCTCAATAGCAAGAGTGTAATATTGTAATTGACAATCTATTCATATTAATAATGTGATTTCTGGTTTAACAAATCTTATAGCATTTATAGTTTAATTATTATAATTGTCAAAAGTAAATAATCATAAGGTCAAAAAGACTGTGAGAAAAGAAGAATTGTTCGTACATCTGGATATGTATGAGGTAGACATAATTCTTTAGTTAGTCTTGAATAATGTTCACAACTTAAGTTAAAGGTTGGGCACCTTTATCTTGTTAAAGTTGTAGATTCTTTTACTGGCATTTGAGTAGGATCAAATGTGTTATGATGAGTCTAAAATCATCAAAGTGGCTTTGAGTAAAAGATCTAGTGCACTAGGTGCATTGAACTGGATCACAATGAAATACTTTATCTAGAACCGTCAGTAGATAAAAGTCTTTTCATTATCAGGACAATCGGAGAGTCTATCTTAATCCTGAGATAAATGATGGACTTATGGTTGCAAGTGTTATCATTTGAGTTATCAATGAGTACGATTATATAGCATAGTCTATCCTCGATAGTTTGGTGGTATTCATTTGTTAATCGATAGAGGACTTCATTTATAGATATGGACATCGTGGCTCCATTTATTAAATGAGAGTAGAATATCATCATATGGATGTTTTGAGGTATTGGATATTAAATCTTAACGTTAAGTTTTCAATAGTGTCTATTGAAACATGGCTTCTGGACAAGTCAAAATATCCAAGTTCAAAATGTGGTCATATGAGGAAATATGGTAACTTGAAGAGCTATAGGCGGTCTATGAGCTCTTGGCGATTACTGATATTCTTCACGAGGATACACCATCTCCTATAAGATTGTCTAGGGTACGAATGAGAAATATTTACTTATTCTATCTTTATTTAAGAGTTCAATTTTAGCTCTTTAGTGGAATGAGTTAAAATTAATAGATCGGACCTAAGTGAATCATTTGTTGATTGTGATTAGGTTATGTCTATTGAAGCTTAAATTTAGATAGCCTGCCAAGATCCCCAATCCACATGGACTTGCATGGACTACTTGATATATTCTACCGGACCAATTTATGGGTCCATCTAGAATTGTATTTAATATATTAAGAATATAATTTGCACATTATTTATTTAATGGGCTGATCAATTATATTAATATATTAATGAAAGGCATGTGGGCTTGTTTCTTTTAGTAAGAATGGGTCTGATTCACATGTGGGCCTTTTATTAAGGTCCAATGGATTTAATAAAATAGAAAAACAATATATAGATATATTAATATATATGGCACATGGCCGAGATATATATATGATATTATATTGTTTTATTTTTATTATTTGATTAAATGGAAATTAATTAATTGATTAATTAATTATTTAATTAAAACTCAAAATCTTTTTCTGATCAGGAAATATGTTTCCTAGAGTTATACTATTGTGGTAGCATAATTAAAATAAAAGACTTTATTTGGTAAGTAGATAAATAAGGAATTTATTTATCTAGTCAAATAAGGAAGCCTTTTATATAGTCACAAATACACTAAAGAGTTGGATTAGGGTTTGTGTAGAATATATATTATAAATATAAATATAAATATATGGCACTTGGCCGATATACATATGAAAGATATAATACATATTTTGTTTAGGCATGCAGAGTGTGTGCCGTAATACATATCTCAAATATTAAGATATATAAATATATTATTATTAATTATTTGGGCAAGTAATTGGTGGAACATATATTATTTTATATGGTGCACTTAAGTATATATTTTGGCATAGATAATAAGCGGAGAAAAAAGATATATAATAATTGAGCGGCCACTAAACATATATATATATTCTTTGTATAATTTCAAGAACCCTAGGTCTTTGGCTTGAGAGTTTTTTCTTTTGTTTGAGAAAAATAGAATCCAACTCTTAGACTAGTGTGAGAATTCGGCCAAGAGGAAAAGAGAGAAAAGTGTGTTCTTATTTCGATAGTGCACTAGTAACTTTTATGTCAAAAGGTTTTGTGCACAATTTCGAATAAGGTTCACGCGAGTTTCGATCTAACGATTGTGAATTCAAAAGTGACCGGAACATTCTTTGTAGCCTCTTGGAATTTGTTGTGACTAACGAAAAAGAAAACGTTTTGTTAATCCATCCTCAGGTACACAATTCAAAGAGAAGGGAGACCACGCTCCTAGGTGATTCACGTTCGTGATTGGATTGGAAGATCTTGCGGATTACCATCGACACAATGTCAATCGGATCACGCGACAAAGGTATGATATCTTTAGTATTATTTATTAATTAATTAGAGGGTTAAGGTTCAAATTATGGAAAAATTTTAAACTATACTAAACTCTATTTTAGTCTCGCTTCCGCTGCGTTGACCGTATTTTTCCCTATAGGAGGAGGGGTATGAGCCAAATGCCCTCTTCGAGCATTATGACAAGCAATTCGGCGTCGCACTCACAGGGGACGAGAACATGCATTGGGATGGCAAGGTCTACCAGAGAGATCTAGGCTTCGAGGAGCACTTTTGGAGTGTATACTTCAGCTACTCACTCATGCCTAGCAGACACAGAACAGACTTGAAGAAGCAAATTGCCATCATGATCTACCAAATGAAGAATCACTTGGAGTTTGATGTTGGGCGCACTATAGTGAAGAGGATAGCAGAGTCTGGAAGGCGTAGCAATATGAGCCTTTTCTTTCCATGTTTGATCACTCACTTTGCTTGAAGGGCAGGCCTCCGAGTTGATTTACCTACAGACGGGATTCTGACACCATCAGGTCATGTAGGCAGGAGGGCCTACAACGAGGCAGCTGAGGGAAAGCCGGGGATAGAGAAGCTTCTCAGTTTGCGCGAGCAGAGGGATCAGAGATTGGCTCAGCGGAGGTCCATTAAGAGGAGAGAGTTAGAAAGAATAGAAGAGCAAGGACGTTAGGAGTCCGATGTAGGAGTTGACAGAGATGAGTCCGAGGAGACAGAGTCTGAGAGAGAGGTTGAGGCACCAGCATGGGCGAGGGACATGGTGGAGTCCCACAAGAAATTGATAGACTCGAATAATGCTCTATCACGGACAGTTCACCGCCTCGCGAGGCAGGTAAGAGCATTGACAGGAGCTGTGGCACGATGTGTGGGCTACCAGGTGAGTGGGTCCAGTGATCACTCGAGTGATCGAGATGCAGAGCGCCGTCAGAAGCGCAGACACGACGAGACACCCACGGCACCTGAGACGTCAGCTATTCCACCCGTACCAGAGACAGGTATACCTAACCCCTTTACCTTTGTTGATATTGATGATCTATTTTTCAGTCCTATGGCTCCGCCAGACCTTTATCAGCAGAATTTCAACTTCATGGACTTACTCTGTGAGCAACAACAGCTTCTAGAACAGGTGATAGGGAAACCGGAGGTGGAGAGGTACCTACCGGACCAATTGAGAGAGATGTACACGGAGGGGATGGAGGACCAGAAACCGTTCCAGGAGCAGATGCCTGAGCAGGTGGAACATGTGGCGTACGTGGAGTCGTACGTGGTGGACATCGAGCTTCTTCCGGATGGATACGAGGAGACCACTACTTATCCGGTGGAGTACATTGTGGAAGAGCCCGAGTCCCCGACACATATCGTTCCTTTTGTCGAACCACCTCCTCCTGAGCCCATTTTCCGTTACTCCGTCAGAGGAGTACAGTTCACACCCTTAGACTTCAGTGATGATGACTTTTTCATGTAGGCGGATTGGTACGCCGCATGAATTTTTGTGGGCGGAGCATTATTCCACATTTTTGTATACTCGTTACTTTACTTTTTGGGATTATAGTTATTGCCTTTTTATTATGATATATCTATATTGCCTACTTGCATATATTTTCTTAGTTAGTAACATGTTAGATCTAAGTGTGGAAACTACTATATGGTTGATTGATAGTGCGTAGGATTTTTGACACTAGTGTGCATAATGGATAGGATATCATGTGTGTTATATATGGATTCCCTTTTTGCATTAGATTTGGAAGTAGTTTGTTGGCCAAACAACCAACCCAACATACTCAAGTATTGTCTTCCGTGTGCAAACATTGGGGACAATGTTGAGTTTTGGTTTGGGAGTGTGGGCACTTTAACACTTTGCCAATCTTTCACATGATTGTACATATGTATATAAGTGTCTTGTATATATTGTTTGCCTTAGTTAAAATTTTTGTAAAAATTTTTCAAAAGAATTCTGATTGAGCCAAAGGATCATGTTTAATAAATATGCTAAAAGGTATGTGTTGATTAAGGAAATGTGCATGCATTGATCACTAAATTGTAGCTATCACAATAGCATTTCAAGATAACATTGTACATAGTGTAATAGTCCCTCTCTCTTGTGTCTAGTGAATAGAATTGAGCGCAAAAATTGCATGAACCAATAATGGAGACTACCTGTAAGGAACAGAGCCTAAAAATTCACCTTATGAGAATAAATACTTTCCAATTCATACAAGATCTCATATTGCATAATTGAATGCCATCGACAATAAAATTGTGGACTGCTTGTTAAATTTGTATTCCCTAGTCAGACGGACTCCTGGAAATGATTCTAGGCATGTGTGATTAAGCTACCAAATGCCCAAACACTGTCCATATTGTGATATGTGCTCCAACTACCACTTTGAGGCCAAACACAAACCTTTCTTTCCATCACACACCAAAAGATCCTTTTATGTCACTTGGAATGATGTTGTATTTTGATCAAAGTTATGAAGGTTGTAGTTACATTGGTAAAGCTCGAAATTCAATAGATTGCGTGTACTCAGGCGATGATATTTGTATAAAAATAAATAAATAAATAAATAAATAAACAAACATATTATTAGAACACAAATTAGTTATAAGTGTTTAATCTATGTACAAATTAGAACACAAGAAAATAAAATCTTAGCCTAGACGCATGTGATTACTTTTTTTGAGCTAAGAAGTTAAACTTAAGGTTGTTGATCAAATACTTCAGAATTCCAGTGAGTCTTCCATATCACCCTTGGCCCCGTTACAACCATGGAAAGACCTAGTTGATCTTTTAGAAAGTCTGGCGGGGGAATGCGGGTTAAACATGTTCTTTCCACGTTCTTGGCATTTCAATTCATTCATGAAACAGTTTCCATAAGTTGTGCGTTAATTTTAATTGCATATGCGTTACATTTGATTCTTGTTAGAAAAATTCTTACTCGCATATGTTATTTGAGAGCAACTTAGGTTCTGAGAGAAAATCAGACTGAAATCCGGTAAGGATAGAGTCAAGGCGAATTGAGTTCTTGTTTTTGAGCGCTTAGTTTTTGAAACTGAACATTTAGAGTGTGGGATGCACCGTGTAGCGTGTTTTTGAGGAATGTGATCGTGCTAGCATCTTACCAGAGGTTTTCGCATGTTTATTTCTTATCTCATCACATCTTTTAGCATATTTATAATGTGGCTCTCGGAAATGTTTTGTGTGCATGGTTGATAAATCTTGTACATAGTGAGTTACGTTTAGTTTGGTTTTTAGTATTTATAGTTTGCTCGAGGACGAGCAAAAGTCAGGTTTGGGGGTCTGATCGCGCTTCAAATGTTTACATTTAGCGCCCCTTTTACCTTGTTTTTGTAATCAATTTCTAAGCATTCCATGTGCTTAATTGTGTAAATAAGTATTTTCAGGTAAAACAAGTGTTTCAAGGGCATTTTTGTCCAAAATGAAGAAATGAGGGCAAATTGGGCAAAGAAAAGAAGAAAAGCAAGAAGGCTGGTTCGTGCATTCAGGCCGGCGGGCAAGAAACCGCCGCTCAAAGCCGCCGTCATCCAGGCGGGATCTTTCGCCGGGCAAGAAGCCGCCGCAGAAGCCGCCGCCGTCAAGGCGGGATCTTGCGGCGGGAATAAAGCCGCCGTGCATGCCCGCCGCCGATTCTAAGAAGCTGCAATTTGGCTGAAGCTCGCCCCAAAAGTCAAAAAAGGCTGCCCCTTTCTCCACCTATTGTCCTTGGAAGGCCTCCCCTCTCTCATGCATATACGAAGGTGTCAAAACAAAGAAGATATACTTAGTTTTAGTTAGAGAGAAGACATAGTTAGTTAGAGAAAAGTGAGAAAGGAGATATTAATTAAAGATATTTTGTTCTTAGGAATCAAGAAAAATAGTATTTTCTTGGCCAATTTCTAGGTAGCCAAACACCACATATTGGTTACTTAGAGTGATCACCTCAAGTTGCCATAGAAGAGTGAATTGCTTGGATTGCAAGGAAGACCATTTCCACTTCACAAGTTTGTCCATTGGTGATGTTTTCCTTACTTGTATATCTTTGTAATTTTGATACTATGTGTAGCTAATCCCTTTTGTTAAGGAATTAGATGTAATTCTTGTACTTCCTTGTTATCTAATCAATCATATTTGTATAATCCTCTTAAGTCATGTTTTGTGCATTTATAATTGCATGTGTGGTGGTTGCAACCACCTATCTCCTTATAGTGCAAAACTTGATGAAATTGTATGCATGTACCATTTATTGCATATTAATAGTGAAGCACCTATGAGTAGAGATTACTAACTTGTAATTCTCTACTACTCAATCATTAATTTCCCCTTGATCACTCTCCAATCTTAGATTTAATTGTGATTAAGTTGAGAATTAGGTGCTTAGAACATTCATATGGATATATGCATGTTAGTAATTGAAGGTTAGGCTTAATGAATGATTGATTAGAAGCTAGAATATTACTTGAATGAATCTAATTCCTTAACAATTTTCAATATAGAATTTAATTCAAGTAGTTGTAATTGCTAATTAGACAACTTCATCTTAGAATAATTAATTTGTTAATCACTAGTTAGTTTAAGTAAAACTTGTTAGAATAATTAGGAAATTGTAGAGTTAATCTAAAGATAGAAAGCTTTTTAGTGCTTACCTAGTGGGAACGATACCCTTACTTGCTCACTACACTAGTTTAACGACTTGTACACTTGCAATAGGGTCACCAGACTCGCACGTCCCTTTAGCACGACCGTGGTAGATTAAGTTCATTTCCAGTGACATTGGTAGAACTAGTCGGGGCGTGTCATACATCACAAGTGGGTAATATGAAACAAGATAATAACATACACAAATAAAATATAAAAGATAGAGATAGGAAGAATTAACACAAGAGATTTTTTAACGTGGTAAAACCTCCAAGGAGGAAACATCCACGGGTTGAAATACAACCATTAGGGTACTATATATATTGGATGATAAAAATAGAGAATCCACAAAGTGACCAATCTTTAGCTCACCCAACCTAGTGGAGTCTAAGTCTACCCAACCCTATTGGAAAGTATGAGATCCCTCAATGATGCGAAACCACCATATATTGGACAACACACAAAACCAACATCGATGGAAGATTATAAATTCCTCAAGAGTGCATACACCTCCCGTGTACCCTGCTCTTTTGGAGTCTATGTCTAACCATACGCTTAGGCCTACCAATATAATAGCCAACTCCCTATCCAAGGCACTCTTGCCTCTAGGGAGCCTCCCATGCATGACTATCCGAGTTCTCCCGACTCTAGCCATGACTTCTTGCTTACCTATCCGAGTCATCCCGACTCTAGGCAAGTCTTTTTGCTTGGCTATCTGAGTCATCCCGACTCTAACCAAGACTTCATGCCTTTTACAAGGACTTCCTAGTGTGATCATGTGAATGCAAATGATGCAAACAATCAAATCAACATAGAACATGTGATCAATACATTCTATGGTACAAATAGACCTAAACATGTGATACCACAAGTAATAAAGTCTAGATGCAAAATACAAGAATAAAACCTAAAGCATGTGAAACATCAAACACATAAGCTCAAAGTCTCATTCACACATACAACACTTGAATCAAAATATATTCATGAAGTACAAGTTCAAGATGCAATCAACATACAATAAAATGCTAGATATATGAGATTTAATCAATCAATATTCTAGCCAAAAATATAGAGTAAGGATTCAAGATATAAATCAATCAAATCCTAGATTGCTCTAAAACACAAACAAATTCAATAATCCTAGATTTCATCAATCAAAGAATCAAATCAAATCTCAAGGTCATTTATCACAAAATTAATTCAATCAAGTTACAAACAACCTAAGATGCCATTCTAATCACAATACAACTCACAAACATGTGAAAAACCTAGAATCATAGAAACTAGTCCACATTTGTCTATAAATTGACTTTCAATTAGAATGATTATGAAGCTATCTTTCTCAATAGCTTTTACCAAACATAAACATACATATAGAAGAAGCAACCCCAAGCAAATTGAAGGTTAAAAAGAAAGAAATCCCAAAGATAAGTCCAATACCTTTGATTCAACAGCTAGTTTGGATTTCTATGTGGAACCACCAGAAACCTCGATCAAACAGCCACCAAACCACTTGGAAATGATAGAGGACTCAATTACGAACGTTCTCCAATTCAAATCACTCAAATCCGACTCCAAATGAGGGAGATATGATGTTTGGAAGATGAGAAAATTCAGAGGAGAAGATTGACGGGAATATTGCAATTTTTCTTCTTGAAAATCAAATAGAGAAAGAGAAGGGAATTTAAAGGAGGAGAGAGAAGGGGCAAAATGGGCCAATCAGCTGAGGCCACGTCACCCCAGGCCGTGGGGGGCATGTGGGCCTCACGAGGGCAAAGAGCCCCTCTGGCCATGGGGCCCATGACCTCCCTCACGGCGTGGGCCAAGTGGCCTCACGGCCAACCACCTCTCTCACGCGCTCCCTCGGTTCTTCAACCGTATCTTAGGGCATCCAAACTCCGATTTCGAATCTGTTTTTGGATTACGAACTGTGACTCTCTTACGCACAACGACGACGATGACTACACAACTTTGAAAAATGGTTGAGAAATCATCTCGGAAAATGACGATGAAATCAACTCAACGAATGAGAACGAAAAGTAGCGTAGCTACATCGTTTGGACACAAAACCTTATGAATGGGTAACCGAAATGACCAGAACTCAATAAGGAATCATAATAGAACATATTCAAGTCCAAATACAAAAATACGGAAACATACAAACACAAAGACACACACATATGCTATTTCCTAGACATATTCCTAGAACATGCAATAAGCAAAGTTTGTCAAGATAGTATAAATGCATGAGCATATTTATCAAGTATGTGAATATGTTATATCAATGATGTTTAACCATGAAGGAACACATAAGGATGCCATGTGTGTGTGTGTCCCTAGCCTTGTAAGAGATATGAGGTCTTATATTACCTTTGATGATCAATGATGCACATATCTCTTTAATGCCGGCTTCTTGCAAGAATTGTGGTTGAGACATTCTTCGTCTTCTTAAATCTTCAATATATGAACCACTAAACATTACAAGAGAAACACGTTTTGATATGGAATTAATGCCAACACACCTATAAACCTAACATCCACCCACTAGGTAAAATAATCTATGGCCACTACAGCGTGTTTGGCTTGACCAGGAGTAGTGGGAAGTGGTCCGATCAAGTCCAACCCCCAGATAGCAAATGGGTAAGGTGTGCTAATAGAAGTGAGTTTTTTAGGCAGTATATAATAGAGGCTTGCTGTTTTCTGACAAGGTTCACAGGTTTGTGCAAATTTCTTAGCGTCCTGATAAAAAGTAGGCCAGAAGTATCCCATCTTGAGAACTTGGTATGCCAAAGTCTCTCTTGACATGTGGTTGCCACAGTCCCCTACATGTACCTCATCTATCGCCCATTGAGCGTCATTCAAATGTAGACATCTTAGCAACAGAAGTGACTTTCCCTTACGGTAGAGGCACCCTTCTACTAGGCAGTATCGGGTAGCAGTTCTTTTGAGCTTGCGTGCTTGATCCGGGTCCTTTGGAAGAGTGTCGTTTTGAAGGTAATCAGCTATAGGATCCATCCAGCAAAGGAGTCGGTCAACTGGGCTCACTTATAACCTCGTGGCAATGCTAGGTCAGGGTATCAATTGAAGCAGTATCCCTTTTGGCAATGTCCGGCCTCCAGTTGCTACTATTTTAGCTAGGACATCAGCTCGATGATTCTTCTCTCGAGGAATTTGTTCCATCTTCATACTCTTGAACCTTGTTACGGCTTCTCGGACTTTCTCAAGGTATGCTATCATATTGTCACCCTTTGCCTAGTATACACAGGATACCTGGTTGATTACCAGTTGGGAATCACTTCTAACTAGGAGGAAATCAGCCCCTAGTTTTGTAGCAACTTTCATTCTGACCAACAAGGCTTCATACTCCGCCTCGTTATTAGTAGCTTTAAACTCAAACCTAAAACAGTGACTGCATTCGACTCCTTCAAGACCATTAAGGATGATCCCGGCTCCATAACCGGCTTGATTCGACGCTCCATCCGTGTACAATATCCAGGCCTTGCAATTAGTGGGCCACTCCGAGGATTCCGGATCCGAGCTTGGAGTTACAAGGGTATCCGGATAGAGGATCATGCTAAATTCTACTATAAAGTCGGTCAGGGCCTGAGCCTTGATTGTCTTCCTTGCCTTATATTTTATGTCATACTTAGTGAGCTCTAGGGCCCATAGGACCAGCCTGCCTGACACGTTTGGCCTTTGGAGGAACTGTCTCAATGGTTGGCTTGTTACTACCGCGACTGTGTGAGCTTGAAAATAAGGCCGAAGCTTTCTAGTCGTGGTCACCAGTGCATAGGCAAGCTTCTCCAGGAGAGTATAATTCTTCTCAGATTTTATCAGAGCACGGCTTACATAGTAGATTGGTCTCTAGGCCCCATCACTACATTCCTTTACCAAGGCCCCGCTTGTGGCGGTTTTTGATACTGCCAAGTAAAGCTGTAGCTCTTCTCTTGGAAGGAGTTTTACCAATAAAGAAGGGCTAGCTAGGTACTTCTTCAACGCCTGAAATGCTTGCTCACTCTCCTCATCTCATTTCATCTTCTTACCCTGCTTAATGATTTTAAAGAAAGGTAAGCATTTATCTATAGATCGGGATATGAAACGGTTTAACGTTGCTATTCTACCAGTCAATCCTTATGCTTGTTGGAGTGTAGTGGGGGATTCAAGATCCATGATGGCCTTGATTTTCTCATGGTTGGCCTCGATTCCTCTCTCATGTACCATGAACCCAAGGAATTTTCCTGTTGCTACCCCGAAAGCACACTTAGCCGGATTTAGTCTCATTTGATTCTCCCTTATCACTTGGAAAGTCTGGCGTAAATCTTCAGGGTGTTGGCCTACCATCTGAGACTTGGTGATCATGTCATCTATGTACACTTCCATAAACCTTCCTATCTGCTACTTGAATAACTTGTTCACCAAGCGCTGGTAGGTGGCCCCAGTGTTTTTTAGACCGAACGGCATAACCTTGTAGCAGTAAAGGCCCTACCTAGTGATGAAACTGGTCTTGTCTTGATCGGTAGGGTGCATCATGATCTGGTTGTACCCCGAGAAAGCGTCCATGAAGCTTTGAAGCTTAGAAGCTTGTTACCTGCATTAGAATCAATCAACCGATCTATTTTAGGTTAAATGAAGCTATCCTTTAGGTAAGCTCTATTGAGGTCGGTGTAGTCCACACACATACGCCACTTCCCATTGGCTTTGGTCACCATGACCACGTTGGCGATCCACTCAGGGTAGCGAGATTCTCTAATGAATCTAGCTTTCAAAAGCTTATCCACCTCTTCCTGTACTGCGGCATTCTGATCGGTGTTAAAATGCCTCCGCTTCTGTTTGACCGGTTTGAAGGTTACGTCTACTGCCAATCTGTGAGTGGCTAGGTTGAGAAGGATACCTGGCATTTCATCATGAGTCCAGGTGCAAATGTCATTATATTTTTCAAGGAGACCTACTAGGTTCTTCCTGATTTCATAATCCAGCGCGCCTCCTATCTTCACTACTTTGGTTGAATCTCCCTTTTTGATTTGTATCTCCTTTAACTGCTCTGCGGGATGACCACCAGTCCATCCCTGCTTTTCCTCTTCCTTTTCTTCTATAATCATGTTTGGCACTTCACCTTCTCCTAGGACATAGTGATCCTACTCTGCTATCATATGGCCCGGTTCACTGGTAACATGGGTGCACTGCTTGGCTAACGCGGTAGGATTTGTGGATACCGTGTAAGGTTCCCATTTGTTGATTGGCTTATTTCGTAGACAAACCATATGATGGGGGTTCTTTGTAAGGGTAGCTTAGGTGTTGTTGTTATTGCTCAAGCCCTTTGAAGACCTCACTTTTGATAAGCACCAAAGGTAAAACTCTATGAGCTTACTTGTCTCGAAGAGATAGTTGCACACACTCACAACTCATGCATATGTTTAATCCTTGTATGTTGTGTGTCTTATTTTTGTGCATTAATGTTCATTAACATCTCTTCTTGCTCGTTATGTTGATTGCATCTTGCATATCCAATTGCCTTGTCATGCTTAGACTTAGGATTGCATTTTTGCAATGGGCGCTCTCAAAAACACTCTACAGAAACGCTATACGAACAGCGCCCATCGAGCGCTGTACAGACCTGATCGATTTAATTCGGTTGCTGTACAGGCACTGTACGTATAGGGCCCATCCCAGACCCGAGAGTCCAGAGTTTGGGCGTTGTACAAGCGCTGTACAGAAGCGCTCTACGTACAGCGCCCAAGACAAAATAGTGGTGTCACTTATCAAAACGACCACACTTCATCTTAACACCCTATATATATGCCACTTTGACTTTAGGTCAACTAAGAGAGTTCATATTCAGATTTCATACTTATTATATTTTTCAAAAACAAGAAAAATTCCAAGAACTCATTTTTAATTACTCAAACACCTTTTCATGATCATCAATCATCATCTAGCATCATCTTTGATCATCTAGATGTCTTTTTGCATGGATTCTTCATCATACTTTGCTTGGCAAGCTTTTCACTAATATCTTACATATTTTGTGTTTTTCTTAACAACCAATCTCAATTTATTTCTTGTATGATTTTCATATATCTTTTGATACAAGATTGAGATTAGTGTGTTGTATGTTTGAGAAGTTGTATTGTGATAGCTAATTAGGTTTTGTGCTTAATCTTGATTAGCTAAACTATTTGCTATGTCATTTAGTTTTAATATCTAGGATTGTTCTAATTGCATATTCATCATCTTAGATAAGCATATAGGGTTTCCCTTGCTCTATGTTGCATTTGGATATTCACATATTCACTTAGGGTGTTATTCTCTTCATTGAGAAAGTAAGTCTTGTGTGTAGCTTCCGGGATTAGGTTGCTTAGATCGCAAGCAAATTGGACTAGGTTCACTTATACCGGGATTAGGT
This sequence comes from Acer saccharum, assembly GCA_030490815.1. Taxonomy (NCBI): domain Eukaryota; kingdom Viridiplantae; phylum Streptophyta; class Magnoliopsida; order Sapindales; family Sapindaceae; genus Acer; species Acer saccharum. The sequence continues at coordinate 48,108,869 of CM059869.1, read as the reverse complement.
AGGTGTGTGATTACTTCCGGGATTAGGTTGTAATCGTTTTACACATTTAGTGGATTCAAGGTTCAAGTGTGGCTTACTTACTAGCCCGTGGTTTTTCCCGTGAGGGTTTCCACATAAAAATCAAGTGTTATTTAATTTCCGCATTTTATACTTGATTTATTGCTTTATCTAGTTAGAGGTTATTTCGTAATATTGACTTCACACGAAAAATTGGGTAATAAGTTTAAAATCTATTCAACACCCCCCCCCCCCCCCCCCCCCCCCCCCCCCCCCTTCTAGATAGTTTTATACACACAGTGTTATAATTTGTTTCAATTGGTATCAGAGCGGGTTCCTAGATATACATAGGTGATTCTTGCTTATTTTGGTGTGTTTTGCATTTTGTGTGATTTTTGATCATTCATACATTTGCATTCATTTCATTCATTCATAAACACTATGAGTGGAAACGGTGGAAATGGTGGTGGCAACGAGGGTGCTTCGAGCACAAGGCCTCCACTTCTTACCGGGTTGAACTATTCCCAATGGAAAGGGAAGATGGAATCCTACATATGTCAAATTCACGACCGTGCATGAATGGCGGTGGAAGATGGATATAATCTACCCATAATGACTCAAGTGGAGAAGAAAGTGATTCGTCTTCTAACTCCATAAATGGATTTGTGGAGAAAAAGGTGCTTGCTAAATACCATGCCGAGTTTAATGATTTAACAATCAAGAGCACAAGAAAGATCAAGATGTTGAGAGAAGAGAATCTTGAGCTTTTATCTCATAATGACCACTTAAGTGAACAAGTGGAAAAATTCAAGAAGACGGAAGATAAGCTAAGAGAGGAGTTAGTCTTATCTAAGAGGAATGAAGAAGGTTTGAAGAGGGAGCTTGATGAAGCTTTAGAATCAATAGCTAGGATGGATTCTAGCACCAAGAAGCTTGACCATATACTTGGTGTTGGAAAGAGTCCGTGTGACAAGAGGGGTCTTGGGTATGAAGATGGAAAGAAGATCTCAACCTCTAACAAGACCGTGTTTGTCAAGAGTTTGAGGAACGAAGAAGCTTCATTGGTGCAAACTCCTAGGAAGAAGTTAGAACTAGGACAATGTTCAAATGCACAAGTAAAGATGGTGCCAAGAAGGCAACCTCAAGCTCAACCCCCTAGGGTCCCTTAAGCCAACATTCCTCCACAATTGGCTCACAAAGGAAAGAGACCAATCATGCAACCTCAAGCTAGGAAGCAAGCTAGATCGGTTCAACAACGAAGATGGATTGAACCTATTCATCCACAAAGACAAGGACAAGGTATGATTCCTTATTTTACTCCTATATGTCTCTTTTGTGGATTTGATGGTCATATTAGACCAAATTGCTTTCGATATATTAAAATATACAAAACTAGAAGCATGATTGAGAAGAAAAAGAAAAGAGCCATGATGCATGTTCCTAGGAATGATAATATTGTTATGCATGATCCTAGAACATCTAGAGCCCATGTACCAAAGACCACTAAGAAAGCAAAAATTATTTCTAGGTGGATTGAAAAGAATGAAAATGTTTGCCATATTGCTCAAATAGCCTTGAAGGCAAATTCTTCTAATTTTTGGTATTTAGATAGTGGGTGCTCTAGGCACATGACGGGAAACAAGAGTTTCTTCGAGACTCTTGTTATGGAGGAAGGAGGATATGTCACTTTTGGTGATGGATCCAAAAAGAAAGTTGTAGGGAAAGGAACCATTTTCGTTCCCGGATTACCCTCCTTATCTGATGCTTTATTTGTTGATGGCTTGAAAGCCAATTTAATAAGCATTTCACATCTAAGTGATGAAGAATATTCCGTCTTGTTTAGTAAAAGTGATTGCTCGATCCTAAAGCCCGATGGACAAACCTTGTTGAAAGGTATGAGATCTAATGACAATTGTTATTGTCTTGAAGCTAGAATAGTCTCAAACATTGTGTCCATGGATGATCAAATAGAGTTGTGGCATGAAAGACTTGGCCACATGAACTTTAGGGATTTAAGAACCCTTGGAAAGTTCAATTGTGTACGTGGCCTCCCTAAGCTTGGGAAGAAAGCCAATGGAATTTGTGGACCTTGCCAACAAGGAAAACAAACCAAGAGCATGCACAAAAAGGGCAAGTATCTCTCCACCAAGGAGCCCCTAAAGCTTCTCCACATGGATCTCATGGGTCCTATGGAAATCGAGAGTTTAGGTGGAAAGAGATACATTTTTGTTTGTGTTGATGATTTCTCTAGATTTACATGGACATATTTTCTTAGAGAAAAATCTGAAACTTTTGATAAGTTTAAAATGCGTTGTACTAAAATACAAAATGAAATGAATTCTAACATTAAAAGTATTAAACGGATTAGAAGTGACCATGGGAGGAAATTTGAGAATGCCTCTTTTGAAAGCTATTGCAATAGCTTAGGCATCTCCCATAAGTTCTCGGCTCCTAGGACACCTCAACAAAATGGAGTTGTTGAGAGGAAGAATAGGGTCCTTCAAGAGATGGCCCGAGTGATGTTGCTTAGCAACAATGTCCCTAGGAACCTATGGGCCGAAGCCGTCAATACGGCTTGCTATATAGGGAATTGTGTTTTCCTAAGGCCCGGATCTAGAAACACCTCCTATGAGTTATGGAAGGGTAGAAAGCCAAATGTTAGCTACTTCCACACATTTGGAAGCAAATGCTACATTTTAAATGACCGTGATCAACTTGGCAAAGTTGATGCTAAGAGTGATGAGGGTATCTTTATTGGCTATGTCTTGAATAGTAGAGCCTATAGAGTTTTCAACTTGAAGACTCGAACCATCATGGAATCATCCAATGTTGTCATTAATGATACTAGGCTCAAGTCTAATGACTATGAGGAGGAGGAAGTTTTAGATGATGACTCTCCTTTGGAGAGGGTTGTGGAGACTCCTAATGTTGGGACGTCCAATGACAATAATAAGGTCACACAACCTCTTACTAGAGTCCCTCTCTTGGACTCTAATGAACCCGCTCCATGGGTTAGAAGACTCCATAACAAAGAGGATGTTATTGGAGATGTGAATGAGGGTGTTAGGACTAGGTGTCAAATAGCTAATCCCACTATCTTTACATGCTACACCTCTCAAATTGAACCTAAAAAGGTTGATGAAGCCTTGAATGATGAATTTTGGGTTCTTGCCATGCAAGAAGAGCTAAACCAATTCAAAAGGAATGAGGTTTGGACTCTAGTTCCTAAGCCTAAAAACGCTCATGTGATAGGCACTAAGTGGATTTATAGGAACAAATCCGATGAGGATGGCAACATAGTGCGGAACAAGGCTAGACTTGTAGCACAAGGGTACTCTCAAATTGAGGGTATCGACTTTGAGGAGACTTTTGCTCCCGTTGCTCGTTTAGAGTCCATTATGCTTCTCTTATCCATCTCTTGTGTGCACAAGTTCAAATTGCACCAAATGGATGTCAAGAGTGCCTTCCTCAATGGCTTCTTGCAAGAGGAAGTGTTTGTTGAACAACCCAAGGGGTTTATGGATGCACACCACCCCACCCATGTCTATCGCCTCAAGAAGGCTCTATATGGGTTGAAACAAGCACCGAGGGCTTGGTATGAGCACCTCACTCAATTTCTTGTTGACAATAACTACACAAGGGGTAGTGTTGACAAGACACTATTCATCAAGAAAGACAATGATAAGCTTTTCATAACTCAAATATATGTTGATGATATAGTTTTTGGCTCCACCAACAACACCAAGGTCCAACAATTTGTTGATGTCATGTCTCATGAATTTGAGATGAGTCTTGTTGGTGAGCTTAGTTACTTCCTAGGTTTGCAAATTAGGCAATTAGATGATGGGATTTTCATAACCCAAGCCAAATATGCTAAAAACCTAGTGAAGAAGTTTGGTCTTGAAAATGCCAAACATTGTGATACACCCATGAGTACCACTTTGAAGCTAAGCAAGGATGCTAGTGGTAAAAGTGTGGAACAAACTCTATATCGGGGCATGATAGGTAGCTTGCTTTATTTGACCGCAAGTAGGCCCGATATATCTTTTAGTGTGGGTGTGTGTGCTAGGTACCAAACAGATCCTAAGGAGTCCCATCTCTCTTCCGTAAAGAGAATCATTCGCTATGTGAATGGGACATCCAACTATGGGATTTGGTACTCTTTTGACACTAATGCTAGTCTTGTAGGCTTTAGTGATGCGGATTGGGTAGGAAATTGCGATGATAGGAAGAGTGTAAGGATTCCCATTAATTGATTGGCTTATTTCGTGGACAAACCACATGTTGGGGTTTGGTTGTAAGGGTAGTCTAGGTGTTTAAGGATGAAGATCAAAGACCCTTTCCAAGACCTCAAGAGGACAAGCACCAAAGGTATATATCTAGTGCTTACTTTGCCTTGAAGAGGTATAGTTGCACACACACACAACATGCATAACTCTTATTCTTGAATGTTGTGTTTATATTTTGTGTGCATTGTGCTTTATTGATTATTGAAATGCCATGACATGTTTAGGCATTAGAATGCAAAGTCATGAATTTTATTCATGCATGTTTGATTTGAGTGCATCTTGTTCTATGATAATGCCATGACATGTTTAGGCATTAGAATGCAAAGTCATGAATTTTATTCATGCATGTTTGATTTGAGTGCATCTTGTTCTATGATAATGCCATGACATGTTAGGCATTAGGATGCATTCAATACCCACACGTGCACTTCGTGTATGTTAGCTTTAAGTGTGGTATAATTCGTTTCCCGAAGGATGTTCGGAAACGTCCGTGCTTGCACGATGGTGTGCATGTCTTAGCACGATGGTTGACCACTTGAGAAGGTCTCATTCTTCTCTTGAGTAAGTGGTAGTTTTGGTTTGGTTGTTTGGAGTAATGTGTCTAGTTTCAAAAGATTGAATTTCAATGTTTTTTTAAAACTGACCTTTGTATGGTCTTGTGACCATAACTTTTTATAAAAAGATTTAAATTGAGTTTTGTAAAATTCTAGACTAACTAGACACCCATACCTTTCCAATGGTATATTATTCGTAATATTTCATGACCGTTTGGATTGGTTTTGAAATCTCCAAAGTGACCACCAAAACAGGGCAACTATGTTGTTGTCCGTTTCTGACCTTTGGTCACTCTATTGACCATAACGTTTTCTACAAACATCAAAATGTCATTCCATAAATTGGAGTAGAAAGTAGACATCCATACCTTTCCAATGATATATCATATGAAAGGTTTCGATGTCGTTTGGTCATGTTTGGAGGCACTTGAAGTTGAAGCTGATGCACTGTCGCGCCCATTCCGCTGTTCACCCGCCCTACATAGAGCGGGCACCTGATTGATTTTTCAATCCGCCCTACACCCGCCCAAAATCTGCCCTACGTAGAGCGGTTTGCGCGGAAACATTTTGGAAAATTTCCAAAACGACATAGCTTCAATTGGACATTATATATATATGCCTCTTTGATCTTAGGTCACTTTAACAACTCAAAAAATCATATTTTTAATTGAGGGCATTTTCAAAGAGAGCTTTTTCATTAAGAACTCATCTTTGATCATCTTTGATCACTCAAAACCATTTCCATATGCATTAAAAATCATCTAGCATTTTCTAGCATAGTTAGGATGCTTGCTTGCATGGGTTTTGGTCAACACAATTTCTTTGGTAAATTCTTCACTAATCTCATCTAATTTTAGTGTTTGATTTATCATTGACATCTCTTATATTATTTGTATCTTATTATAATATCATCTAGATACAAAATAGAGATTGTGTGTTGTTTCTTGATTGAGTGTTGTATTTTGATAGATATCTAGGTTTTATAATCTATGATTATCTATGCTATTTGACATGTCATCTAGCCATTTATATCTAGAATTGTTTTAATTGCAAAATCATTATCCTAGATAAGCATATAGAGTAACCTAGCTCTAATTTGCATTTTGAATATTCATACATATTCACTTAGGTTGTTTCTCTTCATTGAGAAGTAAGTCTTGGGGCTAAGAGTGCTTAGGCCTCAAGCAAATTGGAATAGGGTTGCTAATAAAGGCCCGCTGGGTAGAAGTGAGGGGTTACAGACCAGAGTGTTAGACGAGGTCTACATAGGTTGTAAACTTCATTTCAATTAGTGATTTCGAGTTCCGAGTGTGGCGCACTATACAGCCCGTGGTTTTTCCCAGTGGTTGGGTTTCCACGTATATATCTTGTGTTATTTAAATTCCGCACATATTACACTTGATATATTATTTTGACTAGTTAGGGGCATTTTCGTAAAATTGACTTACATGCGAAAATTGGGTAATATTTGATAAAATCTATTCACACCCCCCCCCCCCCCCCCCCCCCCCCCCCCCTCCTAGCTTTATATTATACACACCGTATTCTTTTCAAAGAGCACATTGGGCGGTTACTTCTTTCTAGGCAACAACTTGGTGTCTTGGTTTTGTAAAAAGCAAAACTCAATTTCCTTGTCCACGGCCAAGGCCGAGTACATAGCCGCGGGGAGTGGATGCACACAACTCCTATGGATGAAGCAAATGCTAGTAGACTACGGATTCAACCAAGGTACACTCACTCTCTTTTGTGATAATATGAGTGCTATAAATATTTCCAAGAATCCAGTACAACATTCTAGAACTAAGCATATTGACATCCGCCATCATTTCATTAGAGAGTTTGTTGAAAATGAATGCATAGTACTTGAACATGTAGGTTCTAATGATCAACTTGCGGACTTATTTACTAAACCCTTAGATGCTACTCGATTTAAAACACTTAGTAGATCTATTGGGATATGTCTTGTGGAGTGATGTAATTTGTGATTGGGACCCCATATGGGGAACTCAAGCAAAGAGAGCTTTTTTACATTCTTGTAACTTGCAAAAAAAAAAAAAAAAAATTCAAAATAACTTATGCCTCTTCTTTTAATTGCTTGAGTAAGCTTGGTTGCACATTTGTATATATGCTTTCAATTCAATAAGTGTGAACCTTGCTTGTCTACAATCCATGTCATATTTATGTTCAAACATATATTTTTGGACTAGGAGATGTTCATAGGAAGTATGATTTGAATGACCTATAGTTATCTCCATGACATGATGATTCTTTTATAACATGCTAATGACAAATGAAAAAGCATGAAATTCATATTACATGCTCACATGAAAAGCATGAATTGATGATTGCATATTCTTAAAATGCTAAACTTATGTGAAAGCTTATGAGACTCAAAATGAATAAAGGATCTTGTATCCGTTCAAAGGAATTGATATTCCAAATGTCTCTCTTTCTTTATTGGTTGAACATGGCTACTATCATACGGATATCTTATCCGGAAAAATCAAATAGGGTGCAAAGTCGCTCATGCCATGTTTCGCTTATAAAGTTGGATATAGTTGTTCTTAAATTAAAATCAATGAAATCTCTATATCCTTGCTTTTCTCATAACAATGGTGAAATTGGTTTGAATTCTTATTAGAAACCTTTGTCATTTGCTTTGCCAAATACCATTGTATTTTGGACTTGAATGCTACATGTCTTGTATGCAAAGCATGTTTGATTCACACATTTTCTTCAAATAAATCTCCTTGTTTCTCTCCGATTAATTGAGATGCATAAAGTGACTTATATTGATTATGCAAATATCTTGCATGCTTCTATCTCTCGTTGCTATGAGTGACCCGGTTGGGGACTACTCCTTTGCCTATATCATGACAAAAAGGGGGAGTAGGATATGGTAAAGGGGTTGCAAATTGTAGTAGCAATTGTGCTTGTTGGGGAGAATATTCATTGAGGGGGAGTAACCCGTTGAAGGGGAGCATTGCATTCACATACATTGCATAATGTTGTGCCTAAACTTTTAAAATGCAAATGCTTGTTTTTGTTCTCACTTGATTAATCTCACATTTCACTTGTATTGGAAAATATAGAAATCTTTTTCAGGGTTTGATTATTCTACAAGAGGTTGAAGACTTGAAGTTTTTATTTTCTTATCTCTTTGTAATGTAGAAAATCATTGTGTCTTGTAGTTTCTATTTTTGTAAGGAATCAATGTGAGTGGTGGTTTTGTCACGAAATAGCCAAAGGGGGAGATTGTAAGGTTCCCCATTTGTTGATTGGCTTATTTCGTAGACAAACCATATGATGGGGGTTCTTTGTAAGGGTAGCTTAGGTGTTGTTGTTATTGCTCAAGCCCTTTGAAGACCTCACTTTTGATAAGCACCAAAGGTAAAACTCTATGTGCATACTTATCTTGAAGAGATAGTTGCACACACTCATAACTCATGCATATGTTTAATCCCTGTATGTTGTGTGTCTTATTTTTGTGCATTAATGTTCATTAACATCTCTTCTTGCTTGTTATGTTGATTGCATCTTGCATATCCAATTGCATTGTCATGCTTAGACTTAGGATTGCATTTTTGCAATGGGCGCTCTCAAAAGCGCTCTACAACAGCGCTGTACGAACAGCGCCCATCGAGCGCTGTACAGACCTGATCGATTTAATTCGGTCACTATTGGGTCGCTGTACAGGCGCTGTACATACAGCGCCCATCCCAGACCCGAGAGTCCAGAGTTTGGGAGCTATATAGGCGCTGTACAAAAGCGCTCTACGTACAGTGCCCAAGGCAAAATAGTGGTGTCACTTATCAAAACGACCGCACTTTATCTTGACACCCTATATATATGCCACTTTGACTTTAGGTCAATCAAGAGAGTTCATATTCAGATTTCATACTTAGGATATTTTTCAAAGACAAGAAAAATTCCAAGAACTCATTTTTAATTACTCAAACACCTTTTCATGATCATCAATCATCATCTAGCATCATCTTTGATCATCTAGATGTCTTTTTGTATGGATTCTTCATCATACTTTGCTTGGTAAGCTTTTCACTAATATCTTACATATTTTGTGTTTTTCTTAACAAGCAATCTCAATTTATTTCTTGTATGATTTTCATATATCTTTTGATACAAGATTGAGATTAATGTGTTGTATGTTTGAGAAGTTGTATTGTGATAGCTAATTAGGTTTTGTGCTTAATCTTGATTAGCTAAACTATTTGCTATGTCATTTAGTTTTAATATCTAGGATTGTTCTAATTGCATATTGACGCGTCCTAACCGGGTCTCTAATTACACTATAATATGTTCTAAATTACCACGGCTATATTACTGAACGCGCGAGTATTTCACCATTTGCAATCATACAAGTTGTTATGCTAGTATAGTGATGCAGCAGCCTTGGCTGTGGAATACATGGAGAGGTGGGATTTGAAACAAACCAAGTAAGACCAAACCCGGGCGACGGAATCAAAATGACTTGAAATTTTGACAGCTAATGCGTTTCGGTGTTTCCGGAACAACTACGCAGCTTTGCTGCGTAAGAACGTCCTTTTTTAGGCGAATTCCGTCATTTAGGCCTTGAAGTGGGCGTTTTTGCCATTTTAGGAAAGTTTCGTTTTCACAATAAATTGGGTTTTCCAATTTCAAATTGACTTCCGTCAATTCTGGAGTGTTTAGGATTCTCAGTAGAATTAGTTTTTGCTTTAAACTCGTTTTTGCCTTTTTTGGTAATTTTCCGTTTTTAAGTCCTTTTTCTTGCTTTCCAAGGAATTCGATTAGGTTTAGGATTTGTTTGCTTTAAATATTGATATAGGCCGAATTGGCCATTCAGTTTTCAGATTAATAAAAATACCAGAGAATTGCTTCTCAATTTCTAGTTACTCATCGTAATTGAAGCCTTTTAACAATCCTTCGTGCGCGAAGTTGAATGTTATTAGTAGGTTGTTTCTTATTGTCGTTTTGCAGGTTTTTCTCGTAAGCTTCCGCTACACCATATAGTGTACAAAGTAAGGGTATCGATCCACAGGGAATCAAATAACTGGTAAATGCTAGAATTAGTGAGCGTTTTACGGAATTAAACTAATGTGATAATAAAAGATTATAATTGATGAGCTAAGATGTTAGGGAATGTATGAAATTAGTAACGATGCACCACAAATAACCACTTTTATGCACTAAAGATCAAATCACTAGTGTTGTTCCACTTATGCCATCGGGACAATCAACCATTCACTTAATAAATCCTCTAAGTTTAGATTAATCATTAATGAATGTAAGTTTTGGAATTAAGCCTATAGAGTGAATTCTTAGAATATTGCATGAACACACACACTCTATCAAGGAGTATTAAATGACAATACTCAATTCAACATCAAGAATTTAGTATTTCATTTACTCTAAGCTAACCAATCCATGCTTCTAAGATTTATGAGATATATGACATGATTTCATCAATTCAAGCATACAAACACAAGTGATTCATATAAGAAAAATTGGTAATAAGTGATTACATCATTACTTCCATGAATTCCCCAACATAAGTGTTTAGTTACACATGATCATTAAATAAAGCATATGAATGAACAAAAGGAAGAATTACTACCCTCGAAGTCTTGATTGATTCCAAGGCAAACCTCTCCTTCCTCCACAACAATAACCAAATGATCACAATAACTTTCAATATGTTGATGAGCAAGATACTTACTAAGATTAGTACCTTTTACTACAAAGATTACAAGTGATGAACTTCTTGAATCTCTAATCTATTCTATGATGTAATAACCAAAAACTAACAATAACTATTTCTATGCTATTTTTGTCACACCCTGTTCTACAGGAGAGAGAAGTATATATATGTTTTTCTTCAAGTTAGGCAAAGAATGCCAAATTGACCCTTGGACGTGCCTCTGGCGGGTTCATTCCGCGGGTTCAAACCCGCCGCGGCTTCTGGTGAGTTTCTCGGCATCTTCTTTACCGTCGTCATGAACTCACCACGGCTTCAGAAAAGCTATCAGCGGCTTCTTTCCCGCCGCCACGAACTCACCGTGATTTCTGGCGACTTCAGACCTTCGGGACGATTGGAATATTCCCGCCGCACGAACCCGCCGTGATTTCTGGCGACTTCAAGCTCCCTGGCTGGCGGCTTATGTCCAGCCTTGTCTTCTTCTCATGGTTTTGCTCCTCTTTTAACCACTTTGATGCAAAAAACCTTCCTGACTGGTCAAATTACCTGAACTTAACAAAAACACACGTTATGCACACAAAATTGCTCGAATACGAACACAAAAGGTAGGAATAAGGGGCGCTAAATGCGAACATTCATAGCGCGATCACATATTCATCATCTTAGATAAGCATATAGGGTTTCCCTTGCTCTATGTTGCATTTGGATATTCATATATTCACTTAGGGTGTTATTCTCTTCATTGAGAAAGTAAGTCTTATGTGTAGCTTTCGGGATTAAGTTGCTTAGATCGTAAGCAAATTGGACTAGGTTCACTTATACCGGGATTAGGTAGGTGTGTGATTACTTCCGGGATTAGGTTGTAATCGTTTTACACATTTAGTGGATTTGAGGTTCGAGTATAGCTTACTTACTAGCCCATGGTTTTTTCCGTGAGGGTTTCCACGTAAAAATCAAGTGTTATTTAATTTCCGCATTTTATACTTGATTTATTGCTTTATCTAGTTAGGGGTTATTTTGTAATATTGACTTCACACGAAAAATTGGGTAATAAGTTTAAAATCTATTCACCCCCCCCCCCCCCCCCCCCCCTAGATAGTTTTATACACACCGTGCTATAATTTGTTTCATACCGCATAACAGGTACGGGCTGCCTGCTGATCCCCCTTGATTTCTCCTACCTTGGTTCCCACTGGGAATTTCAGTACGTTGTGATAAATGGACAAGACTCCCCTGATTCCTGATAGGAAAGGTTTTCCTAGGATCGCATTGTAGGCGGACGGGGTATCAACCACAATGAAATCTATCATGATATTCTGCTGGAGGGGAGCTTCTCCAATTATCACTGGCAAGATATGCGTCCCAACTGGCATCACGGAGTCTCCTATGAAACCATACAAAGGTGTAGTGCAGTTGTTGTAGCAAGGGTTCTTCAGGTTGAGCTTTTCCAGTGCTCCTTTGAACAAAATGTCCACACTACTCCCAGTATCTATCAAGATGCGGTGAACCTGGCAGTTTGCAATCTGTACCGTGATCACCATTGGGTCATCATGAGGCTAGACTGTGTTGTAGGCATCATCCTCGGTGAAAATAATCTGAGCAGAACGAGGATAGTCTTGAGATCCCCTAGAGACCCGGAGTACATCATGTAGTAGTGAGCCTCAGGATCTTCCTAGCATGATTCTTTCTTGAATTGTTAGAAGTTCCTACTAGTGTTGGGCCTCCGCTGATAGTTTGAATGACTTGAATTTGCTGTATCAAGTCATTTCCTCCGCCATTCCTTCTCTCTTCTACATCTCGCGTCTCCCCTTGCACCTCCTTCCCTGCCTTGATGCTATCTCGTACCTGCTGTAGAAATTCAACTAAGAGTCCTCCTCTTACTAATCCTTCGATCTGGTTGCGGAGGCTATAACATTCAGATGTGTTGTGTCCTACATCCTCATGAAAATCGCAATACTTGTACCGGTTTCTTTGGTCGGCTGAGATCTTCATTGGACCGTGCTTCCTGAGCAAACCTTTATCGCGGATGGCGAGGTATATGGTTTCTCGGGATGCACTGAGAAGAGTGTAATGGTTGTACCAGTCTTCTTCACTTGCTACCCATGCTACTTCTCTTAATGGAGGTGTGGTTCTAGGAGGAGTCCTTCTCGCCGGGTATCTATCCCGATGCTGGGGAGGAAGTGGTGGCTGGTAGGTTGACTGGTTTGGAGGATTATTCTAAAATTTCCTTGAGGGTGTAGGCTTCGGAGACTCCTTCTTCAGTCATTTAAATGATCGGGCTTCATCGTGCTCGACTTTGACCCGGAGTTGTTCATCTATGTCCACCTGCTCCAGTGCCATGTCATAGGCTTCTTGCTAAGTCTCAGGTGGATGCTTTACGAATGATCGGAATAATCTGCCAGCCCACAGGTTCCTTCTTGAATTTGTCAAGGTCTCCTTCTCAGCAAACACTCCGATCTGGATCACTTCTTTGTGGAACTTTTCTACATAGGACCTCGGCGTTTCACCCCGTTCCTGGATCACATACTACAGTAGGATGGGGTCCTTGGGACGAGGTTTGATCCCTTGAAACTAAGCACAAAAATCTGTAGTAAGCTTTGTAAAAGAATCCACACTACCTGGAGGTAATTTCCTAAACCAAGTCTTGGCACAGTCGGTCAGGGTAGAAGGAAACATCCAGCACATTACCGACCGGGTAGCATTCTAGACTTCCATCTGGTGGACGAAACTCTCCATGTGGCTCACGGGGTCTTCTGATCCAAAATATTTCTCGGCGGGCATCTTGAATTTAGGAGGCAGCTCCGCTTCTCTGATCCTCCTGGAAAAGGGTGCATTCATCTCCCCCGAGGGGTTCTTTCGGGTACCCCGTTGTTTCCCCTTCCTCAGCTCCTCGAGTTCCTTTGCCATTTTGGCCATTTGATCTTCAAGTTGCCTGGATCCATCATGCCTGGATTTGGCTACTGAGCCTTCATTATCTGAAGTTTCGGATAGCGCGGCTATCTCCTTGCACTCCTCCCTCTGGGGCCGGGTACCCCATGGGTTTTTCCTGGGCCCGGTACTACCACCTACATCAGGCTATGGAGCCTTTTTCTCTGCTATCGGTCTAACCATTGGCTGGATCCTTCTAGGAGGGATGTCAAATGCTGATTTCACCTGTCGAGGTCTGAAATATCCAGGACGATCTGGTACTGGCAATGGTGGTCCGAGTCTGTCAAAAACTGGTACCCGGGTACTTGGTCTGGCTTCTCCCACGAGCCTAGATGCTTCGAAGGGTATTCCCTAGGCGACCATCTGGAGGCAGATGCTTTCCACGTAGGCAGCAACGTGCTACTCTATGGTATCTCGATTTACCTCCTGGACCGTGAGATCCTAGGGCACAGAGCCCGCATTAGTTGGTGGAGGAACGGGCGTCGGGATCTGACTTCTCGTTCCCTTCCCCTTTCCTTGGTTTCTCTGAGTGGAAGCGAGGGAATGGGGTCCGGAGGGATCGAGATGCCCCTAAGAGGATCGGAGTCTCATCTTCTAAATCTTCTGGGTAGAACTAGATAGCGTTTTAAAAAGGTGGGAGTATTTCCCACAAACGGTGCCAAAAGTGTTAACCAAAAATTGTCACTTGGGGTGATTTTTCCAATTAACAATTCAAGATGACTGGAATCAATATGGATCTTAGTCGGAGAGGTATCACGTAGTTCGATACCCTTAGCTTCCTAATAAAACTTGTAAAAAGACAATGATAGTGATGGAGAAAAATTCACATGAATAAGGGGTCACACATATAACTCTCTTTTCATTGATGGGATAAGTGACTCAGTTGGCGATGGTGATAGAACTCTTGTGCATGTCGATAAGTGGAAAAGTATCAAGTAGGGTTAGGTCTTCCAATTGCCATCCCCTTTTCGTGCGATAATATGATGAATATATAGGTCTTGTTTCTTGTCATGCACTCCTATAACTTCGGTCTAGGGTTTTAACAATTACAAGACTTTCCTTGGCGATCAACGAGATTGTCGGGGGATTTGATCCCTAGAATCAAGTGATTCCTTCTCTGGCAATTTGTGTGGGAGTTGACTCATCATTCAAGTAGATTTATTAATGGCAGGAATGAGCGTAAATCTTTACATATTGTGGACGACGACGTTTTAAGCTTATCTTTTTACGTCGCTGGTTCTTTGGCGTGCCTAGTCCTATCTTGATGCTTGGTAATCTATTCAATCTGATACTTACTGCTTGGTCAGCTGGCTTTAGGCAGGATTGGGCTACATGGGCGTCCTTCTCTCGTCATCCTAGTATAAATGTTCCAGAGTATCGGGATACTGGGATCTCTGGATAATAGTGGGGTACTAGGACCCTACAATAGTGGAGTCCCTGGTATCTGGCTTCTATGTTTGCTGATACTTTTCGAGTCTAGGGACCCTCTATCTTGATTTACCCTCCAATGTTGATGGAAAATTCTTCTTTGGCCCCTGCCATTTTTGGCGGTTAACAGAAACGTTACTGCAAGAGTTAAAAATAAATAAATAAATAAATAATCTGAGGAATAAAGGTATAAAACATAGGCAATTATAACATTATCAACGATTATCACTTGTTCTTGTGTGTCAGATTGCTTTTTGGACAAACAATTGTTGGTAACAGGGTGCTATGGCGGTTTCTAACAAAAAAAATTTTAGGAGTACAAATTTCTGTAATTACTCCGAGAATAGGGGTACCAAAGATATTACTGGAATGAATAATTACTCTTGGTTGGAGAACTCTTCGTCTCTTTGGGCTTCAAGGAATATAGAATAGTATTTGATTAGATGGAGACACTTTATCACTCTTTTATAGAAATCTAGAGGGAGAACATTTTCAATGCCTGTTTTTTATTTTTATTTTTATTATTAAAAGCTGACACCCACAGCCCCGAATACAACTCCCACTGAAAGGGAGGGGTTTCCAATAGGACAATGGACCCTCGAAAACATAGATTCATATTTGATACAATGAAACTGCTACATTTTTTTCCTTCAAAGTTTTGACAAAAAATATTCTTTTAATATGATTACAATAATTTTTTTTTGAACCATATATGATTACAATTTACACCATCTCATTGTTACAGATTTTCTATTATCAGTTCGAACTGATAATAAATATATCAGGACGAAGAATGTAAACCACTAGATTTATATACTTTGACTCAAAGTGTATACACTTGTCAAACCTTCTTATTAATCTATGGTCCACATTCTTCGTCCTGATATATTTATTGTCAATTCGAACTGATAATATAAAGACTACTCATTGTTATACTCGATTTTACATTTATTTTTTTGGTTGTGTAGTTCACCAAAATTATATATAATATCATATCTGTTCTATAAACCTGGCCCTTTCGGTTTAAAATTAACTTGTTAAAGAAAGATGTTATAAATTTCTCAAAGTAGAAATACATTTAATTAGGTAGGGATTCATGCTGATAAACAAAATTACTGCAAATTTTATATAAGATGTGTCAAGTGGACATGAATTTTATCCTTTTGAGAAAATATACTATTTATTTTTATTATTAAATAAAAGTGCGTTTTATTTACATAAATTACAATGACAAGTGAAATATATCATAAAAAATAATAATAAGCAGTTCAACTGTTCTCTGTTTCTATCTGCTGCTATGTACATTCATTTTATTTACATACAATACATGAGTTGGGTTCACCAAAACGGGCACCACCTGAAACATGTTTAAAACAAGTCAGAAAGCCAATCAATTCAATCAAAATTAAGCTGTACCTGCATTCAAACTTTAATGTGACAATAAAAAATAAGGGGCAATATCATACCCAACATAGTTCTGGCATAAATTTTCATGTGATGTAGCTTGGATGATTAACTTCTGAACTTGTAATTTAACCGATAACCCATGCTCGACTTCACGGGTATCTCCAGAAATTAAGGTGCTGTGTTCTACTGCATGTGGGATAGAACTGCTGGGTGCGGGCGAGCATGATGAAAAGTCACGTCCAGTGAGTTTATTACTCATCCTAGACATTACAACCACAGCACGCTCATTCAAAACTTCATTAGCATCGCCAAGTTGATTAACAGCCTACATATAACCAATAATGTCAATTAGAATAATATAGAATAGACCCATTTCACAAAATTCTGTGTATGATATCCTAAAACCTGAAGAAGTTCCCTTTCACGTGCACCCCGCTGAGGTTGAGCAAGCTCTCTGTTTGGAGCAGATTCTTCAGTATTCACAACAGCAGGAACATGTGCATTTGCAAACATAGACATTTGCGGTACTTCATTGAAATTGAAAAGACGCCAATTAATCAGAGGATCATGAACAAAGGCCTGAAAACAGGTGAAAGTAAGAGTCAGCTTCTTCAATTTCGCATCAGTAGCATTACCACCCACATCAGCCATGGTTTCTTTCCCTCTAGACATTGGATCGACTGATTTAGAGCCAGAGGTTACTACTGTCTTAATAAAATACTTTCTGAAGCAGAAAGATAATGAAATCAAGAAATCCACACCTCCATCATAGCCATAACACTATCCTTGTGTGTTCGTAGAACTTGCATCACATTTTCGCATGTTGAGCGGAAGTTGCCCTCAAGACCACTAACCTCCATGGCTTTAACAAGCATTCTAGTCAAGCGAAATGGAACCTACAAAATATCAACAATGAAGTTGGCATATCTATTTTCTGTGAAACAACCATTAGACCTAAGGAAGCAGATTGATTGCCGTATTAGCAATTAAGAGTATACCTTTTCAGGGAACTTCTCTCGGTTCATTGAAGCTTCAAAGCAGTCCCCAAAATCAATGTGCAATATCTTACCACTGCAACAACATAACAAATATGAGAGACTCCAAAACTTTAGTCACAGATACTACCTGCTTTCTTCCAAACACAATGTACCTGTAACGGTGCAGCATAAGATTACTTGGGTGTCGATCACCTAAGCCAAGAAGATACCCAACCTGAAATATAGAAAAGTAAATTGCATCCACACTTTTAATTTTTTTATTATTTTTTTTTGAAAAGTCACTGGACTCCCAAAGCAAGGGGACAAACCAGCCTCAATATAAATAAGAAGGCAGATGTTTTTTGGTGCCTACTTCATAAACAGGACTTCACATCTATCTTCTACATGCATTAAAATATCTTTCATTCATTTTTATTTTCCTTTTTTCCCTCAGCCACCTCTTTCCCATATTTTTCTTTTGGTGATAATGAGATATCTTCATTAAACAACAAATATTACTCTTTAAATCATTATCTAAACTCTTGAACAAAATCAGTCATACTCCAGAGACTAATCCTCAGAAATTATTACTTTGATTAGCTTCCCTGGATTAGATGCTTTTAGATGTGTGTATCTGAGCTCGTGTGTATGAAGAATTGTATTTACCAAATGCTCCAGGAATGAGGCCAAACGAAAAGAAAGTGAGACCAGTTCCCAGATAAGTTCAGAAACTTAATGTCATAGTTCTAAACATTTAGACCATCAAATAATGCTGCACCATATAACTTTAATTTCTTTTTCCCTTTTGGTTTTATGCCTTTTCGGACATTGCAGACTCTGTAAAGTGCCAACAGCTTAAAAGCTAACAAATTCAAGATTTTATGATTTGGGTTTCATATCTTACCCTCAAGTGATCAAGGAAAAGCTTCCAAAAGATTAAGATGAAATGGCCCCCCAAAAAAATGGAAAATGAAAACAGAAAGAGAACCAAGAAGGGAGAAACACATACCATGCTCATGACTGCTAAACTTCTCGTATAATTTGTCCTTCTCTCCAGCCATACCTCAGAAGTGCGACTTTTTAACCAAAGAACCTGAAAAAAGCTAGATCTTAGCTCTTTGAAAAGACAATTTTCTTTAATGGAAGAACAAGTAATACGGAAGAAGAATAGGCTACCGCAATTCTAGAAGAATACATACCCTAGACAGGTCATTTCCTTCAGTGTTCTGTAGAGCATATTCAAATACTTCCACTTTCGCTATGAGAGGCAAATGATCATAATCGGGAGCAAAGCTTAGCATATATTTATGCTCTTGATTTAATGTGATCTGTAACAAAAATATTAAACTAAATGAATCCAGCTACCCTTATACTCCAAGAGCATGTACAAAGAAAAATTTATGGACTTCCATTGACCAAAATAAAATAATAAATGAACTTCAACAGACCTTTCTCGCATCCCTATACTCCCGGATAAGATGGTGCAGGGTGTCACAATTGGGAACCCATTCAATTAACCCACTATTTGGAGATAGAGGAATGACAGCATATCGTTGAATAGACAAATCTTTCTCCATAGTTTTTCTAGAATTTTCCAACAGAGTATTCACCAAACCAAAAAGCTGAAACATCAACATAAAAAAGATTATTCTTCTGATGTTGAAAAAAACAGTGCATTTGATAGTAATTTTCATTTTAGACAACAGAAGCAAGGTGCCTCACAATCAAGATGCCAGAACCAAATGGCAACATGCACAGCACATGGTGCAAGTAGTACAAGACAGATAATAAGGTAGAAAGGAGAGAGCACCTGCATAACACGCTCATCTTGTCGTAAATCTTCATGTCCCTTCAGTAAGAAGGCATGATCATCACCATCACTCCCGTGAATTGTCAATTTACGAGGTCGCTGTTTAGATGTTATGACAACAAGCTGGGTTGCAAATGATGCAATTGTTACCACTGGAAAATCTGGAAATACAAATCGGTGTAAATTTTGGAGAAGCAGATCATATTTAGTACCAAACAAACTTTAATCAAATTCAATTTTACCTGCACGATATGTTCCCGGAACAGCGAGCTCCAAGTTACGGCATTCCAACAATTCTGGGGAAACAGACTGTTCACATATGTAGTAAATAGTTAGTGTCATACCATTGAATGATAGAAGATAACAATATTAAACATAAAGGTATTCTTCTTGCCTGCAGGTCCAGGGTAGTAAGACTTTGCAGCTGTTTGTCTATTCTTCTGAAAACATGATAATAAAGATCCCATGCCTGGTCAAGATATAAGCAAAATCCTTAGCACCCAGGTTTCAGATATACACAGGCACAACCAAAAGCAAGTACACCAAGTACCCAAGTTGATATTCCACGCGCTAAGGAAAGGTTCTTTTCTTTCTTTCTTTCTTTTCTTAATTAATATTTGTAATCAGAGAACATGAATAAGACTTCATAATATATTGGTACTCACACACATGAATTTAGTACACTATGAATGGAAAAATGAATGAAAGCTTCAACTTAAGAATAGGAAAGACAGGATAGAGAGGGAGAGAGAAAGAGGGAGGCGGGAGAAGAATAAAACTAAGGGATGAAAAAGAAAGAAATTGATAAGGAATTAGGAAAAGGAATTAGAATTTCTGAAATTCTCATTTCATTAATCATAAGCACCGATGAAAACATAAGGAGGCCAATTTATAGAGGCTAGAAAACAAATTAAGCTCAAAATAGAAACAAATCCACTTCAAAAGAATAATCTAATCTATCTGAAATAAGAAACTAAATCCTACTCCATCAAGTATCTCCAGAAATCCTTAACAAAAACCCCAAAGTATTTCTCAGTATCATATTCTTCATCAACATATAGAATCCAACACAAACTAGAACAGAGTGGCTGTAGCTAACCAATTTTCCTCATAAAATTTGATGGGAAGCAATTCAAAGATAAAAAGATAAATAAAACACCAGAACTTACTAAAATTTTGTACCTGAGTAAGCTCAGCATCTTTTCCAGTTCTCTTATACTTCATACAACAATCATAGGCCTCCAGTAATTCATGACGGTATGCCTGTAATTACACGAAGATGAATGTGTAATGCTCAAATAGTAAAAATGAAATAAATGCATAATCTTTGTAAAGGCTACAATGATCCACAAGTTAAAAGGATTCCAAAATTTAAGAAAGAAGTCCAAGTAAACTAGAGATCAAAAGTATATGATTGCCAAATCCAGAAAATCAACCATTATAATGATATAACTTAAAATTGACAGATGTTTCCAAACAACTGAATACGCCTCAATCAACTCAACATACATTAATTGCTTTGCTCACTATAATATAGAGAATGCATGCTCCAGTATAGATATAAGTATACCTCTATAAATGCTCTCTCTTTTATGGTGGTATTTTCCCTCATTGCCCCTTCCTCAAGCATTTCATGCAATGGCTCCAACACTTTCAACATCCCCTCAATGTTGTGTTCACCAAAATATAAGCGACTAGCTTCTTCCAAAGCTTCATGCCACATTTCATGCCAAAGAATTGCAACTCTGATTAGTTCTTTCGATACAAGTTGTGCCTGCATATAAAAGGGCTTGTAAGATATATATATATATATAAAACATACAGAAAAATATAATATAGAAATCAATTAATTATTCGACCTGATCCACGAGCAAACCACTATGCTGCCGAACTTTGTCAACCACTTCTTGAGCTGCAGCTCTGCGTAAATTGCTTATTGATTTACATGCCACCAGAAGAGGGTACATAAGAGCCTGAAGAAGAAATGAATTTACTTTAGGAATGGTAGAAACTTAAATGAGTTCAGAGGCATCAAGGGAAACAAACGACCTTTAACATAAAGTTGAGCAACAACCACGGAAAAAAGAGAAGTAACTTGAGATTGAATGAAAATAAATCATTGAACGCATAAAATACTTGAGCTATCTCATATAACAGGGTTTAAGTTCTTCAAAATAATCCTCCTATGAAGAAATCAATAGACATAACCGAGCAACATCCCAAATCACAATTTTTTTCCAATCGCGTTAACTACAAAATTAATTTTGTAATAGGCACTAGTTAGTAGCTTTCCTTGGAATATAGTTAGCATGATGAAGTTACCTCAATTTTCTTACTACAGGTTGGGCTCTAACCAATATAATCCTCATATTAGCCACTAATTAACCTTACTCCATAAGTTAAATAAACCAACACAAATTGTATGTATTATATAACAAAAAGTCAAAAGGTCATCAAACTTAGCTTCTATAGCACAACGTAATTTTATCAATAATTTTTCAGACATGTCAGCCAGCACTCCTAGTGCTACTACCAAGAATAAGAATATTTCAAAGGAACTTGATTTCATAAAAAGCTGGTTAATTATCCAAATAAACCATGACAACCCTCTAGTAGTTTCAAAGTTTTTTTTTTTTTTTTTTATCATAGTTAATAGACACTGAAATTGCAATTTAGGTTATAATTTAACACAATTAGTGTTTTCTTATATTAAAAAATTTGTGATATATTAAATTGTTTTTCAAAATATCATAGCCCCGAAAGAAAAAGGATTGCTCATCAGGACACTATATATAAGTCTATAATACATTATCGGGTAAAAGTCAACCAATGCAAAGATGTCATTCAAAAATAATTTCAATGTCAAAATTGTGCCATATAATATGTATGGAGTAATTCCAATCTTCCTCCCAGTAGCATAGAGGTAACACTTGGCCACAAAAACCATCTAGAATACCACGATAGAAATTATCAAGAACAAACAATTGACATTACAAAAGAGCAATATATTGGCACTTTCTTTACAGGTTCTGGGACTCTGTTTCATGAGTAAATAGAATCTACAAATATGTTAAATGATTGCAAAACTCTAGGGACTAACCATTAAACAAAACATTTTTATAAGATGGTTTTTGAATAGTAATAAAAACCTATACACAGTAAAAGATTAAAAAACAAAAGGATCAAAAGCTCTAGAAACCACACATGCTATCCACAATAATCATTCATTTCTTATTCAACTCTTACTAGCATACTTAAGTTACTTTCAAAAATTACAAACCATCAAGAACAAACCTGTGGATGACTTTGTCCAATTCGCACTAAAAGTGATTGTATCAGTTCTCTCACAGCATGGTTATTTGAATGTATCCTGGCAATTATTTGAGGTAAAACAACTAGCCAGGTGTTAATATTAACATGTGCAAATCCTGTCTGTAGAGCTACTTGAACTTCAGCAGTAGCTCCATGGTTGAACCATAATGTGAGAAGACGCAGTATATCCTGAAAAATAAGCAGAATTTAGAGAAAAATATATGCATATCAAAAACACTTATATACATGGCGAAGAAAGGTTGCATGCATATAAAGACATCGTTTTGAGTTTTTGTTTAACGAAGCCCAAAACAATGGCGTTTTGGGCTTCTGTTTTCAGAAAATAACATTTTGGGCTTCTTTTTTCAGAAAATAAAACCCTAACCGCCAACCCTTCTTTTCTATTCACCTCTCCCCTCTTCTTCTTCTTTACGACCCTTCTACCCACGATGCCACCTAGGCAGTGCCTGGGCGGCCTAGGCGCTAGGCCACCGCCCGACAAGCGCCTAGCGCCTACTAGAACATTGCTCATCATTCACCAAACACTCAGAATGACTTGACAATAAAAATTTCCTTTAGAATCCTTGAACCATGCCCTCCTATCTTCTCCTCCCATATATAAAAGAAACACCATCGAACAAAGAGAAGAAAATCAAGTTTCTCCTAAAATCAAAACACCACCCACTATATTGAGAAGACCCTTCTTTGAAATTGGTTTTGAGGTCAGTTTTTTTGCATATTTGTAAACAGTTTTGGTCTGTCCATATAACTCTTTTTCTATAGCTTTTGGACTGATTGTTCACTTCTTGTGTTAATAAAAGTTTTTTCTCTTGTTTCATAAAAAAAATAAAAAAGATAAAGACCTTTCCAAAGTACTTTGAATTAAAGCATTTTGCGATGCAAAACATTTATAATCTTGGAAACCTCAAGCTTAAAGGAGTAGAATCAATCCAACAATCCTCCCATAAACAGATCTGAGCACCATTCCCAACTACAAACTTCAAATTACAAGAGAAATAGTTAAATCCTTGCATTATACATTTCCAGGGGAAGTGACTAAAACCTCTAACAACCACATTAGAATCCCACTCATTTCGGCAAAACCGGGTCTTTTATCAGGTTAAGAATGAACAATCCAAAGGCCCAGTTCATTTAAATTCAACAGAATTCTACCGAAGCAAGTTATCAATGAAGTAAATAAAAGTATGTGTACAAGTTCAATCAAATGGTATATGATAAAACATCTCCAGCGAAGAAGACGAGCTTTTAGAGGTTATGTCCAGAATTTTCAAATTACAACAATTTATATCAAGTTAAATCCTTTACCTGTAAACTATCGTCAACGCCTTTAGCATTGGCAGCACATGCTATTGAGTGAAAATATCCCGTGACTGCTGCAACAACAAACTGCGAGGCAACAGTAGGGAAACCTCTTACAGTATAATGAGACATAACTGCTGTATTGAACAATGCCCATTTGTGCCATGCTTTTGCCCATTTAGTAGCACACTGAGTTGCGTTCCTGAATGCAGCAAGAATTTCTACACAAAAAAAGAAAAAAAAGAAAAAAAAAATATGCTGTAAATGATCAAAAATATTTTCAAAGTAAATAAGTAACTATTTGGTTATCACTACCTTGTATAGATTCATCATCCAACCCAGGAGAAAGTGCCCACTGCCAGATTCCAAGTCTAAGATACACACGGGCAATGAGTGGAACATTTGTAGTTGCACCACTGGTTAAACCACTAGGTGTAACTGATTGTATAACTGGGGCACTTGAAAGCTCCATAGCCAAAATCTAGAATGGAGGTTGGCAGCAAAGCAAAATATAGAACGTACATATTAGAATGCAGACAAGTTGTAATGCTAGCTCAGACAGGTGCTTGGGTTTGCCTTCAAGCACAGGAAGGGCTAATTCTGTATATTTGTATGCATGTTGAATAAATACTTTTATAATCATAGAAATATGTCATACCTGAAGCCTAGCAAATGATTCCTTTCGCTTATGATCCTCCCCAAGTGACCATTGATATTTCAAGTACGCCAGCATTACTTGAGGCGGTCCATGATACCGAACATTTTCATGAGATGTTTCAGGGTCATACTAACACAATTTGAAACAAAGTCAAACTAAGCAGACAGACAAAAAATACAAAAATATTTCCAATTAGCATTTTTTTGGGTTCAAAACAAATGCAGTCCAGACCTGTAAGAGTTTAACTAATGTAGATCTAGCCTGACTAATCCGTAAACTTTTTCGACAAAGAGAAGCAAACTTGAGCCAAGTTTCAATGTCTTCGGTAGGTGGTAGTATCAGAGCCCTAACAGCCAAAAGTGCTTGCCAGACCTAGACATACAAGAAAAACAAGATCCAGAAGGAATCAATAGAACCATGGGTATAGGAGGCATATTTCACAACTACTTATGTTTAAGCATATACCTCAACATTGCGTTTTGTGCCTTGTATCCGCTCAGTCCACATATTGCGAATAATGGACCGCCGTTCTTCGGCAACAGAATTTGCAAGAGGAAGCGTACAATAATCAATGACCTGACAAAAACACATTTTCCTTGTGTTACCATTTAACTGTGTCATGCTTGCAAGGTGAAATTATGAGTGCAGTACCAAATGAAATTGCATAGAATAAAATATAGAACAAACCTCCTCTAGTTCTGACAGCTGCTGAACACGGACCATATTGATATAAGCACGCTCATAGCTTTCCAGGACCTAAACAAGAGCAGATACTTAACACAATACCCAAAAGAAAGAATTTGAGTAATGAAATATCATTAAAGCTTCTCTGCACATTAAGACATCATGAAAGATTGACGTATGGCTGTCAGAGTCATTTACATCATTTATGCTTCTAAATCTTTATTCATACTTACTGTTAAATTATAAAGATTAAAAAGTCCGAAATAAACAGCAACAGTTTTGCCCCAATTGAACAAATGAATTTCCAGCAAAAAAAAATTACAGTAATTAACCCAATAAGTAAATGTCTGCATACATAATTTGTTCACAAAACTATGAAGGAAAGAGCAAATTTCTTCAAGGAAAAGAGAAGGAAAGGAACCAAATGATACATAATTGCAAACAGGATGTCCACAGATGAAGAGAAGAAAAAAAGAAAAAGAAAAAAAAAAAAAAAAAAAAGAAAGAAAGAAAAGAAAAATGATAGAGAGAAAACCTATAAGTAGACAGCCTCCAAAAAGTACAAGAGATCAGGAGAAGCGATAAAATGTCCTTCAAAAAAGTTAAAAGAAACCAAAACACCTTCAAACAACCCCACCCCTCCCCCTCTGAAATACAATCTGCTTCCTGATTGTTGAGAAAAAAGAGAAGTGCTTCATCTTTAAACTCCAAGGCAACTGAAGCCAATAGGAAGCCCAAAATTTAATTTATCTCATAAAGACTTTAAATCCTCTCCCATTCCAAATGACTCGAAGAATAGCCATTTAGCACAGTCCCATAGCACTTTTCCTTTTCTGCCTCTACCAAAGCTAGAGGAAAAATCAGACAGCACTGAACTGCAAGAAGAGGGGCTGCCCAACTAAGATTCTCTACCCTGAACAGTTTACCCCAGATAATCCAGGCTGTTCAACAACGAAGACATGCATGATCAAAGCTTTCCAAACTATTCTAACAAATTATTCACCATTGGATGATAGACACATCCCCAGGTCTTTTCTTTTGCAAAAAAACATAGGAATTGGCTATTTTCTAAGTAAAGGATCAGGCTAAGATTTTAATTTTGACATGAACTTTTGACCTCCAAAGAAAAAGGCAACTAGAACTCTCCAGCTTCTAGATCATTCAGATTTCTAATGAATTTAAGATCCCAGCCTCCATTAGTCATACCAGCAGCCTTAAAACTCACTATGGGGTGATTTTAACCTTTGGCAAACTAAATAATGAGGAAACAACTCATATTAGCTCCCTTCCAAGAGTCTTCCCAGAACCTCACTCTGCTGATAATTCCCAATCAGTCTCCCTTCATAGGTCCAAGGGCAGCAGCTAGAATATCTAACAACTTCGTTAGAATCCCAACCACTGATGTGAAGCCCTCATTTGCTTTTAATGACAAGATAGGAAAAAGCCAAAGCCATTTTCTTTAAAGAGACTAATTCCTTTTAACCAATTTCCCAACACCAAGACCACCTTAATAGGTGCAAGGTAAACCACATTCCATTTGATCAGGAGGTTCTTTTTCCTTTAATCCTTTCAACAGAAGTTTCTCGTCTCACTGGAATGCGGAATAAAATATTTGTTAGATATCAGCTGCTGCCCATATTTGCTTTTAATGAGTCTGTGTTATGGCGTTTGGTTCCATAGGACAAAACCTAAGCAATTTTCCTAAGAGAGACCAATTATTCTAACCAATTTCCTAACAGCCGGACCCCTTTACCAAGTGCAAGGCAACCACATTCCATTTGATCAGGAGATCTTTTTTTCTCTCTACTCCTTCCCAAAGAAATTTTATCATCAGCTCTTCAATTCTCTTAGTTACAACTGGAAAGCTAAATAAAGATAGATAATATTGGAAGGGCTAGATAATACTGATGGATAAGAGTCAGTCGACCCCTACCTCAAAAGAAAAGTTTTTCGTTAACTGACCACAATTTTCCACCTACTCCTTCCTTCAAAACGCAAGCATTCCTCCAACATCATATTTTTTTTTTCATTATCTAAGTTGTGTTGCAAAGGTACCAGGAAGAAATATATATATATATATATATATATATAGAGAGAGAGAGAGAGAGAGAGAAATTAAATTTGGTTCTATCTTATTTCTTCTGCTTATATTCTTTCAAGAAACCAACCTTGTTTACATAATAAGACCAAAAACATTAAGTCAATGGAAGATTATAGAGTGATAAAACTCACCAATGCTGCAAGCTCGGTGGCAAGACATTTCCTAGCTCTCTCAACATACTCATGCGCTTCATCATACTGAAATAGAAAGATATATATACATATATAGAAATAACAATATGCAAAAAAGAGCATGATAAAAATACTTAGGGATGAACATAAATCTTAAATTAAGAATACCTTTCTTCTATGGACTAATAAGACAGCCCTGAAGAATGTACCATTACTGCTACCATCGCCACTAGCAGCAGTATTGCCCAAACCCCGAAGTTTTGTTTCATCTCCATCATCCAACCGTGACACATATTCTGACATTTGATCCCACTCTCCCATATTCCAAGCAGCACTTGCAGCCTGGAACAACATCATAGGCATAAGCATGAGAAGCAAAAAGTACTGATGACATCAGTATAGATATCAGAAAATAACCATTGGAGCCATTTCTAGTCGTGCAGCTGGCTCAGCCGGGGTCCAATATTCTTTGCAGAGGTTGTTAAGCTCCTCCCATCGAGCCAATGCAGCTAGGCAACGCATCCTCCCTATATAACACACCAAAATTAAGCATTTGAAGAAACTAATAAAGCAATCGATCTTCTTTTATTGTTTTAATACAAAAAAAAGCAAATAATCATCTAATAATCTCATATGCCCCAAAATCTTATAACAGTGATATTGAATGCAATCATGCATAGATGTCTCTAAAAGGAAAGGCAAAACATTACAACCAATCTTTAAGTGGAAGTTTTCAAGTGCGTCAAGTAATTATCAAAAGTAGCACATAAAAAGGTTCAAGAGATCATTTGAGATAAAATGGTGTGGGTGTTTACCCAATTGAGTGAGAAGCATTATTGAATAATTTGCCTAATTTATGGGCCAGAGTGACACCTTATATTGTGCAGTTCATAGGCCTATGATTTGCATGATCAACTGCAACCAATATATCATAGCATCAAGTGGCACATAACAAGGCAGATGTCTCAGCACACCAAATGAAGATGTCTAAATGCTGTTTTTAGTAGGAAGGTCATATCTTGACTACCATTAACTATGAACTCCAAAACAGGCATTTCCAAAACTGACCGAAGGCCAGATTAGATTCCACTAAATTATTCTCAATAGATTCATTTGTGCCCGATAGCAATGTTAGAACCAACGGTGGTGATTTTAACACACAAAAATCCTACAATGGCACAGGTATCCATGTAAACCCTTCTTGTTGGATACAAGGCAATGACAGTGTTGACATGAGCATAACCACATCATTTTTTTTTGTTCAATAAAATTTAGAAATGCACAAATTAATGTTATGGTGTTGCATGAACCAGGACAAAGGTCAGATATAGAACAATGTACAGACTACCTGTAATGGAATGTTAATAAATTCCATCGACATGGAAATGAAATGCTTGAGATGGCTCAAGCTGCACAACCTTTAATTATTTATTCAAAGTCAAACGGTACAAATCCCCCTTGTTTAAGCACAGTTATTCTTAAACTATTTTGTCGACTGCAAATTTGCAAAATTAGGTATCTTAGGCTTGAGCGAGGATAACTGATAGCACATGGTGGTACCCGCATGACAATTACAAAAAATGGGAGATAAGAAAAAATTTTGAAGAAACTGTAATTAACTGCATTAATTGAATGTCACTAGCTCCACATTAAGAGAGTGATAACTGAACTGATTTTCATGTTTATTAAGATTGTCATTTGAAGAAATACACTAACAAGAAAGGCATTAAACCACTTGATTCAATTACTATGCACATTATTTAAGATATATACTGAGATTATTTCAAAAAATTGTAGCACAAAAATAGTCCAATCATAGAAAAGAGTGGAAAAATGAAAACAGTAACTAGCAATGCTACAGTTGATACAGACCTAATGTAGCTTCCAGTACAACATGTGGATTTGACGTCTGAGCGGCTTTGGCAGTGTAAGCCTTGAGAGCATCATCCCACCTCTGCAATTTCTCATACCTATATATATATATATATATATATATATATATATGTGGATAAAGAAATATAAGTGCTCTTGGATTTCCTGTTTCTGGTAATTCCTAAGACCTTTTTAATATAATATAAAAATAATTAAATGGCATTATCAAACCAAAAAAGATAGGTTGATACTGCAGCCAAAAGAAGCAACAAAAAGGGACCCCAGTGATTAATTTGAGAGACAGGGAGAACAAATTTTAGCATATATGAATGTATACCATGACTCCTTCAATTGAACATCTAGATTTTGTTGAGCATAGGTCAATATTCCAACAGCAGCCTACAGGGGAAAAATAGAAGAAAGACTAACATTAAATGAAAGCAGAAAAGTTAAAATGGAAAATATAAAGTACAATCAAAGAACTGTGAAAATAACAAAATCAGCAAACATAAACATATTCTTTTTGAAGATTGAACCTCATGCTGGTGTAACTGGTTATTTATATGGATAAGAGCTTCAACTACAGCAACCGGGTTAGCATCCATCTTCTTGGAGCGTGCACCTTCAAATTCCATTTCTTTGTAATGCAAAGCCTTGGCGAAAGCACGACACTGAGATGGAATAGCAAAATAAAATACATGAAAAGTCTTGATCTCATACTTACAACAGATATAAAAGA
Organism: Acer saccharum; assembly: GCA_030490815.1. NCBI lineage: Eukaryota > Viridiplantae > Streptophyta > Magnoliopsida > Sapindales > Sapindaceae > Acer > Acer saccharum. The sequence goes on along the minus strand of CM059869.1, from coordinate 48,078,967 downwards.
AGGCATAATAACAGTGAAATTTCAGAAATTTATTTAAGCACCACCTTTTCTGCTAGAGCGCCAAGGAGACGGATGTCGATAGGAAGAGGTTTCTCATCATGTTCCATGAACTCTGCCTGCATAGATAAGTTAATGAAAACATGAATATTGAATGCATATATATAAATAGAGAATTAGAGACGTCCATAAAAAACACACAATTGCTCCGGAGTAAAACACACAACCAAATCGACTTTTTATTAAATTAATGAAATAAAATATATATATATATATATATATATATATACAATATTGAGGTCACATTGCAATAATTCAAACTTTTCTATACTAAATTTCCGATCAAACACTTGGGAAATGTATGTCTAAGTAATAATTATTTCGCATAGTTTAACTTCACCATCTTACATCAACAACAAGAAAAATATGCACATGCACAACAAGCATACCAAGTTAAGAAGTGTAGCCAGAATTTCGGGAGGTATATTTGGAGAGGAAAAAGCCATCTCTAAACTCCGAACTAGCTGTTTTTGACTGGTCTCATGCAGTTGTGACCAACAGCTAACAAAACCAGCAGCAAACAACTCCCGACCAACAAAAGGCTGTGAAACCTGAGAATCAGAACATGAAGCCAAAGGAAGATAAACACAAATAAAAGTAGTAACCATACCTGTAACTGTGCAAGCCTTGCACAAGTTCGTAATGCAGGAGAAGGAGACTCCTTCAATAGTTCAATGCTGAAATGCCTCATCCATTCTGCCCAATCTTCCTTGGTACTCCGTTGAGAAGCCTCTCCAGCAGTGCGTAAACGACCATCATTAACCTACAAGGAATTTATTTATTAAGTCAAAAAAATCTTAAATTCCCACAAAACAAGTAAACAAGGCTATTCAAGCCAGTTTGATAAAGAATTGAGCAACGCGTGACAAAGATGAGTGGGAATTTATATGCATATATAACATGGGACCAGGACAAGAATAACATTTACATTGAAAAAGAAAGTAGAGATCATGCATTAACACCATTGTTCCGTACTACTCTACAGACACACATGCACGCATGCATGCATATATATACACATTCCTTCACAAGTGTAGCATCTCTTATATAAGATAATGTCTCTTTATCACTCATGTAAAGGTCTTGACGGGTCTTGATCATGTCATAAAACCTGTCAAGACTCTAATATGGACGATCAAGTAAAGTCTAGATCGCCAATGTAAAGGTCTTGACGAGCCTTGATCATGTCATAAAACTTATCAAGACTCTTAACATGGAGAATGCTATATAAGATAATGTGTAGGAAATCTTGATCGTCCATGTATACAGGAGGAAGAATACACATTCACAATAAGGCCCACAGAACTTAATCACAAAAAGAGCATCAAAACATCTGTCAAGCCTCCTTTTTACTTTAAAAATCTTCATAAAGAATAGGGTTGACACAACCAGGCCACATGCATAAACATAACATCTTAACAACTCTAAGTATGAAACTCACATCTTCCCAATAATAAATTATCTATAGCAACAATGTTACAATGGAAGTGATAAAAATATACAAAAGCAATGAAAGAGAAGTAATAAAATAAAAATAAAATAGAATCTTAATTTGGGTACAATATAACATCCGTCAAATTAGTCCTTAATAACAACAGTTTATAGCTTCAAAAAAAAAAAAAAAAAAAAAAAAAAAAAAAAAAGTTTATACTAGTTCACTAGAATTTTAACCTCTCAAACCGGCAAATTGTCCTTTCACACTAGATCCCCATAAAAAGACACAGTTATGCACCGCCCTTAGCCACAAATCTAAACCTTCAAGTCTTCAACAACTCCTCTTACAAGCTACCAACTTATCAAGCACTGTTCTAGATTTGAACTGACAAGCCCCGATAAAAGAGCATCATAGACCAAAACGCCCCAAATACTTCTCAAAAAGAAAATTAAACTTCAATGCACCCTTAAAGCTTATTATTTAGCTTCTCTATTGTCATTTACCTCTAAAGAATTCAAAGCAATTCTCCATTTTTTCATTATGCTAGATTGGAAGGTTGTTGTTAATTGATTGATTTTCTTGTATCTTGATTTTTGTTAGTTTCTTGTTTTGGTGGACTACTATTTCACTTTTGTACTTATTTTCTTCATCTTTGATTAAATGTTTCGGCTTCCACAAAAAAAAAAATCAACATTTATATTTGAACTCGACATTCTGGTCCCTGCAAATTTTCTACCTACCTTGGCTACACATTCTAACCAGTTCTGATGCCCTTCTAAAGATTTATCCCACCCGAATCCTCAGAAGTCCAACATGATATTATCATCTCCTCAACAATGCAATCCCTTTAAACGAACTAGCAACACACAGTTCAGACTGATTTAAGGCTTAATGAAGATTTAATATTTGAAGTGTTGTGCACATAGAGATGATAATTGATTATGCACCAAGGTTTTCTGCTCCATTTACATAAAAGCCTCAGCTGGCACCTAAAAAGGGCTTGCCTAAGTTTCTAAAATAAGATGTAGAGACATCAGCAATATATTTACTAGGCACACAATTGTAAAAGAAGGCTACCTGATGGCCTCTAAGCTGTCTCTGCACATCAGTCCCATCTTCGTAAGGGTCACTCTCCACATCCTTTAATGGATCACTGATAACCTCCACCGGAAGACGCCAACTTAATCTTTGCGCAGCTGTACTCCCCAAAATTAGTGGCTCACGTCTCCTCAAGCGTCCTTCAATTTCCTCAAATTCTTTATGCTGCAATAGGAGTTGCTTTCATAGTCAATCTCAAAGGCAAGAGAAGTTCCACGGATAAGAATATAAAAATAGCAACAATCCGATGAGATATGGACCCGCAACCGATGTTTTAGAAGAAGTTTGTGTATTGATGGAATGAAGATAGTAAAGTCCTCCCCAAGAGCATGAGCAAGGCAACAAAGTGCATCAACAGCATCTTTTCGCAGCTCATCATTCTTCCTGTAAATTAAAAATCTACACAGTTGAAGCTAGAGGTGTAACAAAATGCAAGAGGTTGATATAAGATAAATCCAAAATTATAAAAAAATAAAAATAAATAAAAATGCTATATCAATCACAAGTGGCACTTCAAGAAGGATTTTCAGGCATTAAGTCAAAAAAATAGGACCATAAGAATTTTCCTCGAACGTTGGACACCAAAAAAAAAAATTTAAGAAAAAAAGGACTCTGACAGAGACTAATAGATGTGAAGTATTGCCAATTTATGTTTTCACACGAACAAAATAGTGTAGCAAGAAGTTAAACAATGTTGGAAACAACCAGAAACTTTCCATCACAAGGTCACTATCGGGGAGAATACTTAGCATTAACTACAATTTGGTACAAATTGTAGAACTATTGTAATTTGTTCATGGTCGTTTTAGTCTCACACATATACTATACCACTAAAGTTGTTTCACTAAGTCAAACTAGGTTTCAAGCATAACAATCTTCTTTCTTTAGGGTGGCTAAATAACTCATGCAGAAAATTGTGGATGGCTAAGTTCGAGCATCATTAAAATATTAATGTCCATTCACTCAAAAAGGTGAATCCAAGAAAAATGTTATAACCAAAATGTAAACTAAATGCTCCAATATAATAAAAGCAACTCCGGAAACTTCTTTCCAAAATGTATATATATATATGTGTGTGTGTGTGTGTGTGTGTGTGTGTGTGTGTGTGCCCAAGAGTGTATCACTTTTCCAAAAAAACAAGTCCCATGAATATGTGCTGTGGCAGGAGGGGGAGAAACTCGAAACTCAAACATTGAACCTATTCTTCTTGTTGATATCCATAGATCCAATTGAAGAATGCAACAGACTACAAATAAAAATGCAAGCAGCAATATCTATGCCTGGTAATGGAAAAGTGAACTGTGTACCGTTTTCCTACAAATTAATGGTTGTCATGTAAAAGTACTTCAGTTGAAATTATTTGAATTTTCTGCTTGGTGTCAGGTCTCAAGATCAGTCTAGCCAAGAGTGTATTGGCTGGTATTAATTGTGATGAAGAAAAGTTGATTTATTTGTCCAATTCTATTGGGTGTGAGGTTGGTATGGGATAAAGCTTATTATTTAGCTTCTCTATTGGCAACAATATCCGAAGAATTTAGAGACAATTCTCAATTTTTCATTAATTTAGATTGGAAGGCTGTTATTTATTTTTATTTATTTTTTGAGTTTATTGTAATTTTTTTTTTTTTTTTTTTTTTTTTTTTTATAGTTATGTAATCCCATATTGCATTGTTGACATCCAAAGCAATCTTTAACTTTAGCCGATTGGAGTATTATATTTACACTATGTACTCCGACTACCGGTTCACTTATGTACTTTGTTCATTTTTGAATAAAGTTTTTGTTTCCTATTAAAAAAAAATGCTATATATGTATCCCTTCAATTATATTGTCCTTATTATTCCATATCCAACTCTTCCACACTTTGATGTCAAATACCATTGTCAGGTAACATCTAGCTAATTAATAATTTAAATAAACAACTATGTGAGGGAACACCAAGAGAAAAACAAAACAGTTATTGAAACTGCAAGATACAGTTATAATTGCATCCAAAAAATAGCTGGCAATGTTTAAATATAAGAGTAAATACTACACAACCCAAAATTCATCTCAAGCCATTACATGCTTAACATGGACACACACACAATACAGACATATATATATATAAACATTTCACATTTTCACCAAATAATTTGAAATCGAAGGAAGCAGAGACTAACCCATCCAGGACCAGCTTTAAGTGATGCACAAGAGACGAGATGTGCCCCGTAACCTGACAACAAAAGGAAAAGAAAAAAGAAACATACCAACAAAATAAATCAGCAGAAAGAAATTTGAACAAAAGATAAGTAAGATTCAAAATCCACTAACAATTAGATTCTAGAAGCTCGTTAGGTGGAAAAATCTCAGCTACCAACCTGCACACGAGGGATCAATTCTGTCAAAGTTTTGATAGCAGCACGTCTTATATCCACTGAAGCATCAACTTTAAACAATCGAATAAGTGCAGGAAGAAGCAGATGCATATGTTCGTCCAATGTCCCTATATTTTTGTCATAAAAAAATTACTAGAAATAAAAAGAGTACACAAAGAGATGAAAAAGTGAACCAACAGTCCACAAAGACTCTGTCAACTCAAGAGAAAAAAAATTGAAACCAAACAGCAATATAATCATTAAACAAATCCTTTCCAATTCATTAACAACCGAAGCCCACAAAGAAGCTAAAAAAATGAGCCTTCTCCCACAAAAAACTGCAGTCCATTTTATAACATCTTCAAAAATTAATATATTCTCTCGAACGATATCACCAAAAAAATAGCACCAACTCCATAAAACCATAAGTCTCCCCCTTCAAAAATCTCCGCCCAAAGCACAAACATTGTCTAAATGAATAGAAAAAAGCAAGATTCTGGAACAACCCAACTTAACTTAACCCAACGAGCTTAAGCAATTTGTTCCAAAGGAAAGAAACGATCGAATAATAAAGGAAAAAAAAATAATATCTTCCAAACAATTCTTGCACATTACATATCAAGAGGAAGAAAAATAGGATTCTTTTTTGTATAAAAGATCCATGTAAGAGTATCTCAATATAAACAAGAAAGAATATTTTAAAAAATCTTAAAAATTGCCAAGCAAAAGAGGTCCAAGCCCTATAAAAGATATCAATGACAAAATGCCCTCAATTATAAAAACGAGAATCCTACCAAGTATAAGCTCGCAGCTTAAAGCAAGGTAATCCTGCCAGAAGCTAACAAACAATGTTGTTTCTTTTTCTTCAAAATAAATCACTACACAGAAATATTGTAGTCAAACACACTAAAATAACCTTAATTAACTTTTATCTCATCCAGCAGTAGCCAGTTAGAAGAGTATAAACCCAATCTAGTGAAAAACTTTCATGTATTCCAACAGTCAGACACAAGTTTTTGCACTTCTTGGTGGTTTTATAACCGAGTTCAAATTCTGCATCTATCTTGCTAATCCTATATTATATACTAGTAAATCACACAACTTCACCACAATCAAAATATTAAAAATCAGTTGACAAATTATTACCAAAATGAAGAATACTAACCACCAAACACTTCAAGGGTGTGGAGAATGTCAAGAACATAAGTGTAGTCATTACACCTTTCTGCATCACTTAGAACTTGAATGCAACATGGAAGAATAACTGGAAGATGTGCTCTGAATTCATCATTGAGAGCCAAGCAAAGCTGCTCCACAAGATGTAGAACCTGAGCAATAACAGGAAGAAAACACCGAGCAATAGTTGAGAGTTGAGACAGAAATTACAAGGTACAATCAAACAAAGTGCTAAAGAAAAAAGACATAAATACAATATACATACCGGAAGCCCGCGAGAAGTTCGGTTAGTAGCAGGCAAACTGAAGGATGACCATAATTCAGATATTAGAGAGAACAATTCTTGCAAATATTTACGAATATGCTGCACAAGAACATTAAACTCCATATATGTATCTGATATCCAGAACCAGAAAATCCCAAAAATAAATTGAAGTGTTAAACAATCTGACAAAACACACACACACATATATATACCTGACGCACAATAGACACTAGAGTTCCAAGCTTCCATGTTATATAGTCCTTCAAATAATCATCACATGTACGAACAGTGTGAAACAGATCAGGCAGCACCTACAGAAAAACAGTCAAGGAGAAGCCACAGTTCATGATAATCCTATTAACATAATAGTAGTAACAAAGATTTCTGTAAAAGAAGATTGAACATTCAAGAATCATGCAAGAGGAAGTTCACCAAGACAAAGGTTGTGCCAAGATTTACAAATCTATTTGAAATACTCTCAAGTCTAGACTTCATATCAACAATAAGTGTTGATTTTAACCTCCCTTATTGATCGTGTTTTCTCGATAGACTACGGTGATAAACTTATAGGATAATGATATGCGAATATGCGGAATAAAATATGAACAAATAAAGAAAACACACCACACACAAACACAAAAATTTACCGAGGTTCGGCTAACTTTGCCTACGTCCTCGTGTGATCTCTCTTAAGAAATCACTAGCACTATGAAGAAAAACACTTGGTTACAAGATACTTATTGAAACCCCTTAGCTAATTCCCCAAAACCTTGCTAGAACCTCTCTATCACTCTTGCTCTCTACCCCTTGTATGCTTGCTGTTTTTTATGTGTTAAAAAATAAACTCCCAACAGCCCTATTTATAGATATAAGGCTTGGGTTACATTCCTTGCTAGAATAGGACTCCTAAATCCTTTTAGAATAGGAAAAGCTAACTTATTTCCTAATCTTAGTTGATTTGGGACTCTTGAGAAAATATAATTTCCTAATCCCAATAGGAAATTATGTGCACACTTTATTTTCTCCTAATCCAAATAGGATTCCTTCTTAAGCCTTGACTTGGGTTTTGATGAGCCAAAAACACAACAATCTCCACCTTGGTGAGTCAAAACCAAGAAATGACTGCTATACCCCAGACTGTCTTCGAACCTTCTTGAAACAACTCTGGAAAGCTTCAAGAACCTTCACCTTGGCAAACTTCTTCTTGCCTTAATGCACCTCGAGTGAGGAGGTGCTCCACCCAATCCTCAGCATATAATAAGATTGTGTGAGTTCAAGCAAAACTTGAACTTCTCAGCTGTTACCGGTTTAGTCAAGTAATCTGATGCGTTCTCCTCTGTATAAACCTTCTCTAGTGTAACTTCCTTCGATTCTACCCAGTCCCTAATTCGGTGATAACCAGCCTCAATATGCTTCGATCTTCCATGAAACACTTGATTCTTTGCTAAGTAAATAACACTTTGGCTATCACATCTAATCACCATGGAACCTTGAGTAATTCCGAACTCTCTTGCTAAACCATTAAGCCAAACTGCTTCCTTTCCAACTTCCGCAAGTGCAATATACTCAGCTTCAATAGTGGATAATGCTGTAATTGATTGTAGAGTAGCCCTCCAACTAATCGGCCCACCACCACTAGTGAAAACATAACCTGTAGTAGATCTTCTTTTATCCAAGTCTCCTGCATAGTCTACATCTACATAACCCAGCACACATGCTTCTTTCCCTTGTTTTTCAAACAAGATTCCTAGACTCTTTGTACCTTTCAAGTAATGCAGAATCCATTTAACTGCAGACCAATGCTCCATTCCTGGATTCACCATATATCTCGAAACAACACTTAATGCTTGTGCTAGGTCAGGTCATGTGCAAACCATCGCATACATTAGACATCCTACTACGCGTGCATAAGGCACTTTGCTCATCTCTTCCAACTCTTTCTGTAGTTGGACATTGCAGCGCACTCAACCGATGGGCCAACAGAGTAGTCACGGGTTTTGCTTCATTCATGTTGAATCGCTCCAAAATATTTTGAATGTATTTTGCTTGCGACAACCAAATTTTTCCTGCTACTCTGTCCCTTCTAATTTGCATTCCAAAGATCTTTTGTGCAACCCCTAGATCCTTCATGTCGAATTCCTTACTCAATTGCATCTTTAATTTCTGAATTCTAGACATATCTTGACATGCAATCAACATGTCATCTACATAAAGTAGCAATAGTATAATCATACCATCTTCGAACACATGATAGTAAACACAACAATCCTTTAAGCTTCTTCTAAAATTGATTTTCAGCATGTATGAGTCGAAATGCTTGTACCACTGCCTTGGAGATTGCTTTACCCCATAAAGAGACTTTTTTAACCTACAAACCAGATTTTCCTTCCCTGTTTCGACAAATCCTTCCGGTTGAGCCATGTAAATGACTTCTTCTAGATCACCATGGAGAAACGCAGTCTTAACATCCATCTGTTCTATCTCCATATCCTGTTGAGCTGCTATTGATAATAACAATCTGATTGAAGTATGCTTAACCACTGGAGAGAATATCTCGTCATAATCAACTCTTTCCTTTTATGAATACCCTTTTGCCACTAACCGAGCCTTGTATCTCACGGCATCATCTTCACGTGTCCCTTCTTTCTTTCTAAACACCCATTTACAGCCAACTATCTTTCGATCTTTTGGTTTAGAAACTAGCTCCCAAACAAAGTTCTTATCAAGAGATTGCATCTCTTCTGACATAGCAACCATCCAACTTTCCCGATCATCACTTGCTATAGCTTCTTGATACGTGGTTGGATCTCCTTAACTAACATTTAGAGCATAATTAACTTCGTCTTGATAAAACCCATACTTTTCCGATTTCTTGCGTTCTCGCTTGGGTTTATCCACTGCTATGCTTCTCTGAAACTATTGCTCAGGTTGTTGAGGAACCAGGGAGTCTTGTTCCTGCAATAGTGATAGCTCCACCTGAGCCCGTACTTGTGACTGTTGTTGTTGCTCTACTCTTTCCTCATTAATCCCTTCGTCATGATTCACTTGCTCGTGTTCCACCTGAGTTGGATCTTCTTCTATGACCCATTTGGTTAGCGGAAATTCGGTTGCTTCTTCTACAACATCAGTTTTCTTCTCCTCACTTGTCTTGATTTTATTTAGGGGCATAGTCTTCTCGTCAAACACGACATCTCTACTTAAAACCTTCTTCTTTTTGACAAAATCCCATAACTTGTAGCCCTTCACTCCTTTTTCAAAACCAATGAAAATGCACTCGAGTGACTTTGGCTTGAGTTGGTTCTTTCATCACTAGGAATATGAGCATATGCACTGCAACCAAAAACTCTTAAATTGGAATAATCAATAGGTTTTCTAGATCATACCTCTTCTACACACTTATAATCAAAAATCCTTGAGGGTGATCGGTTAACCAAGTAGTAAGCGTGATTAACCACTTCTGCCCAAATCACGTCGGGCAATTCTGCATGAAACCGCATGCTTCTCTCTCTTTCCATGAGAGTTCTATTCATCCTCTCTGCTGCCCCGTTTTGTTTAGTCTTCTTCTTCACCGTAAAATGCCTTGTGATGCCTTTTTCCCTATAGAACTGAAAGAACTTGTTGTCTCTATATTCACCTTCATTGTCACTTCTTAGATATCTGATTTTTCTGGCCGTTTGGTTTTCCACTTCAACTTTCCATTCTTTAAACTTTGTGAAAACTTCGGATTTCTCCCTCATGAAGTAAACCCATACTTTTGTTGAAAAATCATCTAAAAAAATAACAAAATACCTTGATCCTCCCTTAGACCTAGTTGGTGCAAGACCCCATACGTCTGTATGAATATAGTACAACGGCTCTTTGCTTCTTTTCTCATTGTCTGCAATCTTGAATAACATCTTTGTTTGCTTTCCGAGAGTACAATACTTGCAGAATTTCAGTTTGCAGAAACTAACACCTTTCAGCTGATTTTTCTTGTGTAATTCATGCATCCCTCTTTGACTCATGTGCCCTAGCCTATAATGCCAAAGCTCAGTCTCATCCTTCTCTACAGATATTGCTGCTCCACCTACTATTATAGTTCCCCGAAGCTTATATAAAGTGTTAGGCTGAATATCACCTCTCATCATGCCCAATAACCCTTTGATAACCTTGAGTATCCCTCCTTCAGAACAATACTTATAACCGGCTTTGTCTAAAGTGCCCAAAGATATCAAATTTTTCTTTAGTTTAGGAACATGTCTGACCTTATCCAGTACCCTAACAATTCCGTCATGCATTCTGATTTTCACTGATCCAATACCTTCGATCTTGCACGGTAAATCATCTCCCATCAAAACTTCTCCACAGCTCCTTTCCTCATATGTGTCGAACCATTCTTTGTTAGCACACATATGGAACGAACAACCGGTATCCAAAATCCAATGTTGGAAAGCATTGGAGCTCGATGTTACCGCAAGGAGTTCTCTGTCACTTTCATCCGAAGTAACCACACTGGCTGAACTTGAATTCCTTGCCATTGCCTTTGCTTTCCTTTCTTGCCATATCTTGCAATTCTTTTTACAGTGGTCAGTAGCACCACATGTAAAGCAACCCTTGTTCTCTTTTTCTTTTCCTTTGGATTTTGATCTACCCCTGTTGCCAGATTTATCATGTCTGCTTTGCGACCGACCCCTCTCTTTGCCTTTGGCATATAGACCATGTGCTTGAGAGCCTTCGGTATTTTCATCCATTTTGACATAAGATTGAATAGCTTCCATAACCTCATCCAGCTTTAGACTTTCCTTACCAAACATGATTGTGGTCCTGAAGTGCTTGAACGAAGGCAGTAGAGATCTCAATAGTAAAAGCACCTTGTCATCATCATCATACTTCACATCCACCTTTAATAAATTGGCAACACAATTCTGAAATCTGCTCAAATGATCTTGCAGATTTCCACCTTCTTCCATCCGAAGATTAAGAAGTTCATCTTTCAAGAAAAGTTTGTTGGATAAAGTTTTACCCCTGTAAACTTTCTCGAGCTTATCCCATGTCTCTTTAGTGTTCATATCCTCGTCGACATTAAGCATCACATTGTCGGCAAGATGTAGCTCAATAGAGCTCTTCGCCTTTACGTCCATTCGCTTCCACTGAGCATCTGTAGTTTCCACCAACTTCTTCTCCACTCCGAGAATAGCATGCTGCAGATCTTGCTGAATCAAGACATTCTTCATCTTCCTCTGCCATAACGTGAAGTTACCCTTCCCATCAAACTTCTCGATTATGATGGGCTTCATGTCATTGATCTTATCACCCACCATCTCAAAAACGCTATGACCAAGCTCTGATACCAATTTGTTGATTTTAACCTCCCTTATTGATCGTGTTTTCTCGATAGACTACGGTGATAAACTTATAGGATAATGATACGCGAATATGCGGAATAAAATATGAACAAATAAAGAAAACACACCACACACAGACACAAGAATTTACCGAGGTTCAGCTAACTTTGCCTACGTCCTCGTTTGATCTCTCTTGAAAAATCACTAGCACTATAAAGAAAAACGCTTGGTTACAAGATACTTATTGAAACCCCTTAGCTAATTCCCCAAAACCTTGCTAGAACCTCTCTATCACTCTTGCTCTCTACCCCTTGTATGCTTGCTGTTTTTTCTATGCTAAAAAATAAGCTCCCAACAGCCCTATTTATAGATATAGGGCTTGGGTTACATTCCTTGCTAGAATAGGACTCCTAAATCCTTTTAGAATAGGAAAAGCTAACTTATTTCCTAATCCTAGTTGATTTGGGACTCTTGAGAAAATATAATTTCCTAATCCCAATAGGAAATTATGTGCACACTTTATTTTCTCCTAATCCAAATAGGATTCCTTCTTAAGCCTTGACTTGGGTTTTGATGAGCCAAAAACACAACAATAAGCATTCATAAGAAATGTATATATGCATGTGTGGGCAAAATAATTCTTCTAACATACATGATTTGCATACTTTAGATCATAATCTTATACATTTTTACAAGAATTTTGATTTTTATAATTACATGAACTTTCCAAGAAAGTAAAGAATACATTTAATTGCTTCATATTGCGATTATAAGAAACCGAGAGAGAGAAACAGAGTTTTCAGATGATATAAAAACTAGTAAAATTAAAATTACAACCAAACTGTATGCAGGAAATATTTTACAAGAATAAGATAATTACAGCTGAAATGTTATTAGACAAACCTTCGGCAAGTAAGGAACACAACCCAGACCCATCGACTAACCTCGCAAGAAAGTCAAATATGATAATCATATAAGATTTTTTTTTTTTAAAACAAAAGCCAAGAAACAAAATAACATTCCTCGTTTTAAAGATACCTTGAATATAAACATTAGAGATCCAACCACCTTTTGGTGGTAACTAGCAAGAGAAGGATCCCTAAGAATTCGCATGAGAGAATTGATAGCAACCTGAACTTGAGGGAACATAGAGGATTAACAATTAACATAAGCAAGAAAAATGATAAGCATATATGAGGTATAGTTGCTACCGTGGAATAATAATCTTCAGATGTGGCAAATGACGGCCAAAGGTCCATCGGTAGTTCATCCATTGATGGAATGTGCTGGCCTGAATCACTGGCAGCACGGATAACTTCTCCATGTGACCCTGACAATAACTGATTTCGTTTATGCACATGGGGATCCAAAGCACCCATAATCCCAAGCACCTGGAAAAGCCAAAGATTAATTTTTAGCTTGAGAAACATTTAGAAGTTTATACAACTAAGCATTCTGGTATTGGTAGCTACCTTTAGCACTTCACGTCTGGTAGACCATACTAACTCACCATTCAATAGTTTCAAGAGCAACCCAAGTAACAGTGGATATTCATTATATGGAGTTATGACGTACCTGAAATGCAACAAAAATATAAAAAATACATGGGTAAGATATTGCTGTCATCCAAACAGAAACTGTAATAACCGAAGCTATTTTCTTCAGCAGGAGTAGTTAAAATTTCACTAAGTCTCTACATGGTTCTCAAGCATATGGATAATTTATTTCCATGCCAAAGCAATATTTCACAATAAATGGAATATTTAAATACATCATGTCACCCATACAATTGATTTAACACAAGTTATTTTTCATGGACATTTAAATGCCTCAATGTAAAGAGAAAAGAAGTATTGGTTGATGAAACAAAAAACTGAAGCGCATAATCTTCATCATTATCAGAAATTGACTTAAAACTCTTTGTAAGCTGACTGCTGATCTTTGTTTCCTCTATAAATTTCTCTTTGTTTAATACAAGTTTCTGTTTTTTTTTTTTTTTTTTCCAAAGGAAAAAAAAAAAAAAAAAAAGTGACTTGAAACAGTCTTAATAGCAAGTCATGGATAATAAGACAACAAAAAAAATAAGTTCCATACCCAGTGCTCTGTACAACTTGACCAAGAGTTGAAACAGCAACTTCGCGTTTGGCGGCAGCCGCCCCATCCAATAGAGCATCAACAATTAAAGGCATCAGTTCGGATATATACTGTCTCATTCCAAAACCACCCTAAACAAAAATAGCAGCACAAAACATAAATTAGAATTCATTATAAATTACATGGTAATTAGGCTACCATACATTATAAACATGTTTATTATTAATTATGACATTAAATGATATACAAAATTGCAATGACTTATAAATTCATATCAAACAACTTAGCAATCATTGCTTAATAAGAGGGGCTGGGGGAGAGAAACAGCATCTGCACTAAAAAACATAACATGACAGTTTGACAAGAAGTAACAAGCAGAAACATCAGCATATTTCTAAAATCTAAATACAACAATCCAAACAGCAATGGATTACAAAGAGCAAAAGAACACAAAAGGCTAGGAATTCCAGTTTGACAGAAGGGGAACCATTAGAAAGTTTTTTTTTTTTTTTTCACAAAAATCAATAAATAATAAAAGTTACTTTCTAGCAATCTATCTTAAATATAAAACTATACATACCACTCTAGCAAGATCCCCAACAGTTACAAGAACACCACTAATAATTCCATTATTGGCATTAACCCCAGTGCCCTCAAGAAGTCTTGCCACAAGTGCCTGAAACATTAGATATTCACAACATGAGACAAGGAAAGGCAGAATGAAAAAAAAAAAAAAAAAAAAAATTGTTATCAGAATAGGCCAAATTAATAGAACTGGATAGATGTTACAGAAACACATGAGTAATCAAAACCTTGTGTATTGGAGCAATATATGGACGTATAAGTCTTTCACAGTTGCGTATTAAACAACCAAGTAACTTTGCGCTTTCTTCTCTGCATTTGTTATCGGCACTGCTGACATTGAAACAGAAGTCAATATCTGGTACAGAAGTAGTTGATGTTCTTTCATCTAACTCAGATTACCATAATATAAATACAACTGAATTTTTTTAAATTAGTCATCAATAACTGTAATTCTATAACCAAAACATCACCTCTGCTCTAAATATGTTAATAACTGTATGAGATGACGACGAAGTGCTGGAAGAACATATGCAGGATTTTTTTCTGACAATCTCCCAGCCAGCGAAATTGCATACTCTCGAACATCAAAATCCTATTACAATAAGAACATTCAGATATTCACAAAAGCATTAGATAGAAATTCCAAGGTTGTACAAAAGTACCTATCATATTAGCATGCTATACAACAGAGTTTTTCTCTCTTTTCAGAAAACAAAAAGTGTATTCAGGGAAAAAGGGAAAACATAGAAATAGTGAAAAGCAGTCCACAAAAACAATTCTGACATAATTAGAAGCTAAAAGGGCAGTCTGCTTCAAAACACAACTGCAGACCTTACACAAACAGTCCTCTAAAACTAACTTGGAACTAAATAAAAACTGAAAACGTCTAGAAACAGTTTACCTCCAAAAGAACAAAAAGAAACAGCAACTATGAAAAGTTGACGTACACCAAATATAAGTTTTTTTTGTTCTTTTTTTTTCCTTTTCTGATAAAGCAAGGATAAATCTCATCATAAATCAATAGAGAAAAAGTTATAAAGAAGGCGAACAAGTACACCAAATCTCGAAAACAAACATATAAATAAGTTAAAAACAAATAATAAGCACAACAATCAATTCATAGAACTGCTGAAGCCACTATGTTTTTGGCTCTGTTTAGAATGGAACTAAAGTCTACATGAATTTATGTAACTAAAACAAAGTAGTGATGCACACACAGTATCATGAAGCTAAAACAACTTTTAAGATGGAAAGACATTCCTTTAAAAAATGAAGTCAGAATATATATTATTGTAAACATCTCCAAGAATGTCATGTATCAAGACTGACCTCGTCATTTAAAGCAGCAAAAACTGCACTCAAACTATCAGCCTGTGCTAAGAAATCATCAAACCCTCTATTTCCATGCAGAGAGGAAAAGATAGAATGCCGAACAGTAACGTCAGCATCTGCAACAGCTGCAATGAGGAGCTTCTCCACAAGCTGCAGAAATCAATATATGAGAAACATATTTGACATATGAGAGCTACAGCCAACATATGAAACATGCAGGATGCAGGCATAATAACATTAAAAATTAATCAAACAAAAAAAAAAAAAAAGTGTGGACATAACCCAACCTCCTCAATAAGACGACGTCGCTTTCCTCCAGTTCGACTAGACCTACTAGAACTGAACTGTGTACCTGATATGCCAGAGAAAGAATTTGCAACTAATTTGCAACAACATAAGGCAGCATCTTTTCGAGTGGCTTTATCCTCATCATCCAAATAAACAACAACTGAATCTCGTGCAAACTCAAGAAGATCATGACCCTATGCCATATTGATATAACAGCTTCAGAGTGAAATTAAGGTTAACTTTGAATTCATATTGAACAACATCAGTATACAAACCTTGAAATTAAAACGAGCAAGAGTCTGCAAAGCAAGTTGCACAAGAGCTGAACCATTAAGGTCAGAAACTTGCTGAGGGACATTAATCGTATTTGCTCGAGCCAAGGCCACAGGTGGCCTCGACTGAGAATAATGGGATTTTGAAAGAACTAGTGATATGCAATCAAGTAGCCGATCTTGAATAGTTGGTAGCAAAGATGGAATACTGAAACAGCAACAGTGGCATGGAAGGTCAAACTCTTAGTAAAATAATCACCAAGAAAAACTAAAAAATAAGTACAAGGATTCCCCAATGTACCTGACAGTAATTTGCTCAAGGGAATCTACAAGTGTAGTGGAAAGACCAGCAGAAAACATAATATCTAAAAGACCACGAACATGAGGTTCCATGACAGGACCCATGGCCTTTGCAATATTTCCAACGCAAGCCAGTGCCTCAAGTGAAGGTTTACCTTTGCGTGGAGCAATCTACATATAATAAGAACCACACTAAGAAATCTTATTGGCCATAAAATGTAAAGAGCATAAGTCAATAAATCATAACCACATAAAAGGGAAACAAAAGGAAAACAAAAATCAAGGCACAAGGCTTATGTCAGCAAACATCCTCTTACTGCTTCACGTAAGTGAGACGTAATTGTCGGCAAATAGTGTATGAGTTCCCCATCTAAAGCACCAGCCATCTCCCCAAGGGCAATGAAGCCACTGTCACGTTCAGCAGGTAAGCGTAGAACGGTAAGGATATGATTCATGCATATCTGAAGACATCACAATACATGCACAAGTTATTTGAATAAACAATTGTCATGTACGTAAAGATGATTTCAACCAAAATGCTCTTCGTACCAGCTACAATTATATGAATAAAAAAAATAGAGCACAGTTCGCAAACCTTTAAATAGTTTGTAACAAATCTATCACGCAAGAAATGAGCAATGCGAGGTAGTAGCGAAGTTATGCTAAGGCGAACAAGCCGGTCCCGGTGCTCCAAGTATCTGAGAACAATTTCGGCAACTTCTCTATACCTTGACATCATGAATTCACCTGTATTCCTGTCCAAATAAAGTTTCAATTATATCCACATCAAACACTAAATCAGTATAATATCTTGATATCATAATACATATATATATATCATAACGGCAGGTTCGAGCAGATGGTGATCTTAGATCAGAATAAACACAAAGTATAAAGTTTTTATGGTCAAATTTCTGTTTTGGTGTTGACTTCACAATTTAATCTGTCTATAACAACTAGAGCCACTGTCGATCAGTTTCATAATATATGAATAGCAAACAACATAAATATCACCAAGTAGTCAAATAAAGTCTACATAACCTTATGCAAATGGAAAAAGTAAACAGTCTAGAAGCAATCAGCAATGCATATGATTTAGTACAAAATGAATAACGTCAATAGAATTAGCTAAAAAGGCAAAAAAGAAACTATAATTTAAAATACAAGCATGTGAACTTGTCAAAATATAATCTAGTCAAATATAATCAATTATTAGCATCAATAAATGCAAACATCTACCTACCTCAAGAGCTCGCCAACAGCAAGTAAAGAACCATGAATGCTGTGAACTGGAGCATTTCTACCCAACCCATCTTGTGTAGCCTCAAACATTCGATAATACCTGTTCCAAAGACAAAATAAGTAAAGTCATTTTCCATGAATAATAATGAACTACAATATCAAGGCAAGGTAGGTTCTCAATATGTTTAATAACATTAAGTTTGGAAGTCATGCACATAACCTCCATTTGCAACCAAAAAATTAAAATTTAAAAAGAAAAGAAAACAGAAAAGAAGAAAAAGTCATGCACAGTAAGCTACACCACCAAGGTAACGCTAATCAAGGAAGGCAAACATTAGTTGATGTAAAATCACCACCAACACCATATCCCTCCCCTCTGAAGCACAGATAACAAAAAGAAGATCAAAGCAAGGTGAGTTTGAACATGTTTAAAAACATTTAATTTTAGAAATCATGACATAAAATTGCACCACCAAAGTCATTAACTTATTAAGGTAACGTTTTACTTCATCACGTTAGTAACTATCAGACCCAAATGCTTAAGCTAATAAATGACCCAACACTAGTAATTAAGCACTCTAAGTCTCTAACAACCCTCACACATGCCATACCGGGATTGGCTACGGTACGCAAGAAAAAGTGTTCGCTATGATACCAACCACTTTTTGGGAACAACCCCATGGTTTACTCTAACGTGAAAGTGGTTTTCAAATATTAAAGTTGTTCCCAAAATTAACTCAAAACTAACCTTTAGTTGTTCCCAAAAATCGTTGCTATCATACCCACTTGGGTATAAAAGCCAAGTCCCATATCGACGGGCTTGGCACATGGACTAAGCCCAAACACCGATACAGATTGTAGAACAAATGCAGGACTCCTAAGTTTAATAACTATCATGTCACGTCACGTCACCACCCAAAAGCTTAAGCTCTAATAGGAAAAGGTCCAATAATAGTATTTAAGCACTCTAACATGTCACGTCACCACCCTCAACACAATACCGCCCCTCTCAAAACAGATAATGAAGTATCAAAAGAAGCATTAGAGAAAAAAAAAAAAAAAAAAAAAACTTAATTGTAACTTAGACAAAAACTCAAAAGGCAAAAACCAAAATGAAATGGCACTGCCTCAAGTTGTTCGGCCTTGAGGCAGTCTCCTCATCACCCCAAGGCGGGGTCATTCAAAAAAAGCCTTGAGGCGCTAGCCTCAAGGCTGTGGAGGGCCAAGGCAGCATGAGGTGTGACTCAAGCGACCGCCTTGGTCAATTTTTAAAACATTGGTGACACCATCACCTGTTCTCTAGTTTTCAACTATTTTTTCAAGTTTCTTTTGAACTAAGTCAATAGGATCCGTGCGAATATATATAAATATATATATATGCGCTACATTTCACTAAATTACAAATCTTTCAAAAATTACAGACCCTAATCCTTATATTACCCAAGGTTTTCCCTTGATATTTTACTGCAAAGGGATGGATTTTGAAGGGTTGCTATACTACCAGTACAAATAATCTTGTAAGAGTTCTAGCACAGGGGTTTTACACTAGCTTTATCGATTATACTCATTTTCTTAACTCTAGTTTCTCACTTTATTTCAGGTTTGGAGGCTTTGAGATATTTCTGTCTCTTGATTTGCTGTTGCTCTCACTTCAACATTTACAACCACTTGTATGGAGAAGCAAAATTTAGCTTTTTTGCCATGTAGAAACATCAAAGCCAAAATATTTCGCAAGTCACATCAATTCAAAAAACAAGTTGACTACTGCAGGTCTGCACCCAATCTCCTATCGGATGGACTTGACATAATTTGAAAGCACAACAACAAACTAAACACTACAGATTCAATCAATCCTGATTTTCCACATATTGCAGCAAGCCGGAAAAAGGACCAAACAAAAGTTTTTCATTTAACGAATCTACCAAAGCAAATGAAAGGAAATATAATAGACCATTTATGTATAAAAAAGATCAATGACCAGGTAAGAAAAACCTGGGGTTCCATTTCCTTTCTACTAACAGCGAAGAAGAAATAGAAATAAAAAAAAATAAAAAAAATAAAAAAAATAAAAAAAAAGAGACTATTTTAAACAAATTTCAATGAACTAGAAGGAAAGATTATCTTGTCACGTTATTTTACTCTCAACTCTCATCAAAGTAACTTACTGATTTAAATGAAAATAAATAAGAATAACGAATTTTTAGTTTCCTATAAAAAAAAAAAAAAAAAATGAATACAAACAACTCTGAACAGCAACTGTCTGTACGCAGCAGACCCTCGCACCATATTCTCATTAACTGTCGTCCGTTGCAATTACTCAAGCAGCACATATAACAATATTAAAGTTGTGTAAGAAAAGAATTCTATTATTGCATTGAAAAACTGCTGTACATTCTACTCTACTTATACAGAACTATTAGCTATTCTTTAGGACCAAGTTACAGCTCTAAATCCCTAAATTATAGCTATACATTGATTACACATAATTACATAGTTGACTAATCTGAGGATACTCCTAATAATCCGGCTAGAATCACTAATCAAATCATATCTCATTCTTAGGATCCGGAGAGAAGACTTTTTGTTGAAGTAAATTTAAACTACTATTATATTTAGATAATTATTGTTAGTAGGAGAGTTATCTTTTGGAGAGTTATCCTTTCTCCTAGGGTTTTATTTCTATCTTAATATCTAGGAAGTTTAATTTAGGTAGGACTCTAATTAGTGGGTGTATATAAGTGTGCATCTTCTCACGTTGAGCAGTATGCTTTTTGACCTAATAAAAGAAGCAACAGTTTTTTCTCTACTTTTATTCCATATGGTATCAAAGCATTGATCCATAAGGGTAAAAGAACCTACATGAATAAATACGGTGGGATGGCCACACCAAGCACACCAACCTCTTCCACCTCCGAGCAAGTCTCTAATGCTCATTCTAGAGGGTTCGGTGGATCTGATTCTACCACCGATCATCACTTCCATATCACAAGTCACAAGTTGAATGGAAACAACTACCTCCAATGGTCCCAATCAGTCATGCTGTTCATTCGTGGCACGGGCAAAGAGGATTATTTATCAGGGGCAGCTTCATCACCTGAAGCAACTGATCCAAATCGGAAACTATGGATCGCCGAAAATAGTATGGTAATGTCATGGTTAGTAAATTCCATGACCAATGAGATTGGCGAAAATTTTTTACTCTATGAGACAGCAAGTGATATCTGGTTGGCAGCCAAGGAGACGTACTCAAGCACTGACAACACCTCTGAACTCTTTGGAATCGAGAGTGCACTCCATAATCAACGACAAGGGAATCTCACTGTCACACAATATTTCAATGCCCTTACACGACAGTGGCAGCAACTAGATATCTTTGAGACCTACGAATGGAAGTGTGCTAATGATATCGCACGGTACAAGGAGATCATTGAGAAGAAATGGATCTTTCGATTCCTACTTGGCCTGAACGACTTAGATAATGTAAGGTGCCAAATTCTAAGTATTAAACCCATGCCAAAAATTCGAAAAGTCTTTGCCGAGGTCCGACGAGAAGAAAGTAGGAAGAAAGTGATGGGTGGTGTCGCTAAGGGAGATACACATGCTGCTGAAGGATCAGCCTTAGCTGTCCACAATTCACAAAATGATAGCAGGCTAAGGAGGGCGAGACCTTGGTGTGACCATTGCAAAAGGCCGGGACATGTGAAAGAGAAGTGTTGGAAAATTCATGGCAAACCAGCCGACTGGAAGCCTAGAACTGACCGTAAGAGTAAAGGCAATGCAGTGATCGGCAGCAATGAAGAAAGCCCTCAAACCGAATCTGCCCCTTTCAGCCAAGATCAATTGGACATGCTCAAACAGTTGTTGAATCAAATTTCAGCCCCTATCACATCAGGTTTGGTGATTGGATCAAGGAGTGTAGCTCACAAAGGTAGTTTTCTTACTGCATTATCAGTTAATAGTGTGAAGGAGACTTCCTGGATTGTCGACTCAGAAGCCTCAGATCACATGACTGGCAATGCAAAGATTCTTTTTAATTATACTTCTTCTAATGAAAACTTCTCAGTAAGAATAGTAGATGGATCCCTTTCTAAGGTTCTTGGTACAGGATCAATCAGAATCTCAGAAGAACTCACATTACATTCCGTGTTATTTGTCCCTTCATTAGACTGCAATTTATTGTAAATCAGCAAACTTACTCATGACCTAAATTACACTGCTAAATTCTGTGAATTTAGGACTCAAACTTGGGGAGGACGATTGGCAGTGCTAGACTCAATTCTGGTCTCTATCTCCTAAAGCAAGTTGAATCAAAAAAAACATCACTCTGGAAATACTTCTACTGTTACTAGTCTCAATGTTGTTAGGAATAATAAATGTGCCATACAGTTGTGGCACTACCGCTTAGAACATTTGAATTTTGTCGGCTTGAAAAAATTGTTTCCAGATTTGTTCATTAATAAAAATCCAAGAGATTTCCAATGTGAAATTTGCCATTTGTCCAAACAACCCAGACAAAACTACAAAATGTCGAAACCATTTTCTATGATACATAGTGATGTTTGTGGACCTTCTAGGATTAAGAATATAAGTGGTGACAGGTGATTTGTCTCCTTTATAGATGACCACACTAGGTTGACCAGGGTATTCTTAATGAAAGAAAAGTCCTCGAGGTGGGAGAGATCTTTAAACGTTTTCACAATATGATAAAGACTCAATTTCAAACCACCATTCAAATCTTTCGGACCGATAATGGGAGAGAATACTTCAACAATATCCTGAATAGGTATTTATCTAGTGAGGGTATAATCCATCAGAGTTCCTGTCCTAATACACAACAAAATGGTGTATCAGAAAGGAAAAACAAACACCTGTTAGATGTTGCTAGAGCCTTGATGTATACTACAACTGCTCCCTACCATTTTTGGGGTGAAGCAGTTTTAACTGCAGCTTATCTCATTAACAGAATGCCATCTAGAGTCCTTGAATTCCAAACTCCTTGTGAGATCCTATTAGGAGTCTATCCTCATACCAGACTTATCACCAGAATCCCTGTCAAAATATTTGGTTGCACTGTGTTTGTCCACCAATAGAATCCTAGCAAACTTCAACCTAGATCTCTCAAATGTATCTTTCTTGGTTATTCTCCTACTCAGAAAGGTTACAAGTGCTACTCTCCAACTCTTAAACGGTACTTCATCTCCAAGAATATTACTTTTATGGAGAACAGTCCTTACTACTCAAAAACCAAAATTCAAGGGGGTGAGAGTGAGTTGGAATTTCAGTTTTATGACAAATACTTAAGTGACAAACAATCTAAAACAACTTCTCCTATTGTAGAGGAAATAGACAGCCCTAATCCTCACTTAATATCAATACAAACTAACCCCAAACCAGCTGAAAAACCAAGCCAAATTTAGTCACAAACTAACCCCAAACCAGCTAAAAAACCGAGCCACATTGAGTCACAAACAGACCCCAAACCAGCCCCTGATTTACTTGTTTATTCCAGGAGAAAAAAGGAACGAACGGAGATACAAAACCGGATAGAGGACCAGCACTGTCAACTGCTCCAACCTACTAGTCCAAGTTCGGAAATTGACTCAGAAACTGACTTAGAAGAAGGCAGCATCACCTCTACTGCTGAGCAATCTCCTTCAGACCTACCTATTGCTAAAATGAAGGGTTTTAGAGAGTGTAGGGGCAGACCCTTGTATCCTATCAGCAGGTTTGTTTCATATGATAAGTTATCTTCCAAATTCCAAACTTTCACTGCCAATTTGTCCAAGATTCAGGTTCCAAACAACATCCAAGAGGCTATGAGCAGACCCGAATAGAAAGCAACAGTGTTAGAAGAGTTAAATGCATTAGAAAAGAACCAAACTTGGGAGATTTCACAGTTGCCGGATGAAAAGAAGACTGTGGGATGTCGGTGGATTTTTATAGTGAAACACAAGGCAGATGGAAGTGTTGAGAGGTTGAAAGCAAGACTGGTCGCTAAAGGCTACACTCAGGCATATGGCATTGACTATCAAGAGACATTCGCCCCTGTAGCAAAACTCAATACAATTTGAGTACTGCTATCTCCTGCTGCAAACCTTGATTGGCCGTTGCATCAACTAGACATCAAGAATGCCTTCCTAAATGGCGACTTAGAAGAAGAAGTTTTCATGGAATTTCCTCCAGGGTTTGAACCAAAAGATAAAAGTGTGTGCAAGCTTCAAAAGTCCTTGTATGGACTTAAACAGTCACCTCGTGCATGGTTTGGTAAGTTTATAAGGGCAGTGAAATAGCATGGTTATGTACAATGCCAATCTGATCATGCCTTATTTTTGAAGCATACTCCTTGTGGTGATATGACTGCCCTTATTGTATATGTAGACGATATTGTTATTACAGGTAACAATGAAGGAGAAATTCAAAAGTTGAAAGGTTTTCTGGCAAAGGAGTTTGAAGTGAAGGACTTGGGAAATTTGAGGTACTTCTTGGGAATGGAAGTTGCACGTTCCAAGAAAGGTATTTCAGTTTCACAACGGAAGTATGTTTTAGACTTACTTGAAGAGACAGGGATGTCAGATTGCAAACCAGCCGAGACACCCATGGACCATACAACCAAGTTAGGTTCAATCCAAGATAGTCCACCCGTGGACAAGGGTAAGTACCAAAGGCTAGTTGGGAAACTCATCTACCTCTCTCATACTCGGCCAGATATTAGTTTTTCGGTGAGCACAGTTAGTCGGTTTATGAATGATCCTAAAGAAGAACACACGACTGCAGTGTTCAGGATTCTAAGGTACCTTAAAATGTCACCTGGGAAGGGGCTGTTTTTTGAAAAGGGTGTTAACCGGGGACTGGAGATTTACTCAAATGCAGATTGGGCAGGTTTTATAACTGACAGGAGATCCACATCAAGGTATTACACGTTTTTGTGGGGAAACCTTGTCACATGGAGAAGTAAGAAGCAGACAGTGGTTTCAAGAAGCAGACAGTGGTTTGAATTAAGGGCAATGGCACATGCAGTTTGTGAAAGAGTGTGGCTGAAACTATTGTTGAAAGAAATGGGCCTACCGCTTGAAAGTTCAGTCAAGTTTTTGTGTGATAATCAAGCTACCATCTCTATCGCAAAGAACCAGGTGTATCATGATCGTATCAAGCATGTGGAGATAGGGAGAAGATAGAAGATAAATCCATCACAGTGGAGTATACACCTACTTCTCTTCAGACAGCAGACATTCTTACAAAGGCACTTCCTAGATTTATATTTGATAAATTTACTTCCAAGCTGGGGATGGTCGATATTTACCACCTAGCTTGAGGCGGGGTGTTTAAGTAAATTTAAACTACTATTATATTTAGATAATTATTGTTAGTAGGAGAGTTATTTTAGGAGAGTTATCCTTATCTCCTAGAGTTTTATTTCTATCTTAATATCTAGGAAGTTTAATTTAGGTAGGACTCTAATTAGTGGATGTATATAAGTGTGCTTCTTCTCACGTTGAGCAGTATGCTTTTTGACCTAATAAAAGAAGCAGCAATTTATTCTCTACTTTTATTCCATACTTTCCAACAAATATTATACTTCCTCAAGCAAGAAACTTCACCACAAAGATATCACTGATAAAGATGCCTACAAATACAAGAGCCTCTTCATGAGGGAGGCAGCTTTGCATAATCTTCAGAAAATCCTTAGCAGAATGCTGAATACCCAACACACACTCAGCATAAAGATTTAAATAAAACAACATGAAAATCCTCACCTTCACATCTACCACCTTTAATCCCTCCAACATTCTCCTTTACGAATCCCCAGGTCCTTATTGAATCTATTTAAATTAACCCTTCCATTTTTGAAAATCATAAACTCAAGGAGCCTTTGAAAAGATAATCAATTCAAATTAAGTATCGTCTTACCATAACTTTCCACCTTCAAGAAGCATTTGAAATGATAATTAAAAATTAAAGTACCATCTCAGATATTTCATATCCAGATAGTCATTCACACAACATAAACCAAGGTCTAAACCAATAGACAATGAATCCATCTCAAAACAGACTTTAAATTTATACCGCAAATGGAAACATTAACCCCCAAATGTAGGAAAATTTGGAAATCTACCAACTACTGCTTATGTGATAAATTGAGTCTCATAAAACTAATGACATCATATAAGGCTAAAGTTTGTATAGTCTTATTGTCATTAAGGAAAAAGGGCAACAGCATTAAACTATTTCATACTTATTTCATATTAATGGTAAAAATCAAAGCTCATCACACGAAAGTAAAAAGAGATGATAATTAAATTGAGCTAAGGAAGGCACAGTATGCAACCAAACACATTGAAAAGTTGAAAGCAAATATAGATTGTTAAAAGTTCGTGATGATAGGCATCAACTAATTGTTAAATTTCAAAAGCTAACCATTGAACACGCCATCGTGTCTCGCGCTTTTCAATAACACGAAGGCAGGCACGCAAGGCCTCTACAGCACGCTCTCGAACAGCCAATGTCGGATCCCTTAGCGCAACCCAGATAGCATCAACAAACTCAGGTACATGGACATTGAACACAGTTGATGCATTTTCTGCCATTTCCTACAAGAATAACAATGTAAAAGTGTAAAACCCATATTCTCAGTAAGCAAGAAAGTTAAGATAAGCATGTGAGTACTTTTACTGAAAATTCAATTCAGACAAAAAGAGATGCACTTAAAAGCCTTTATCATGTCATTTATTCATTTATGAAAAGCCGTTGGCCAATTTTTGATATAAAACACATCAAATTTCTACAAAACAAACATTCATGAGCGCAGTTTCCATCCATTATTGTTGTATGCCCAGAAAAAAAAAATAAAATAAATACAACCTAATAGCTCAAAGCTAGATGACAACAAAAATACCATGCTCAGACTTACTTTCAAGATTAAGACAGCAGCAAAACGGCGATACTCGACTCTATCCACACGAAGCCAATCCAAGGCCATTTTCACCTGAAATTCCACTTCGTCTGCGGTCATTGCTCCACCGGCCCGGGCTAAATGTCCCAAAACTCTACTTGCAAGGACCAAAACGTCACGATCACGCTTGACCTCAAACACAGTCCTTATATAATTAGAGAACTTAGAAACCTTGGATGCATTCTCACCAAGGGCGACATCTATCAACTGATCAATGGCTCTTAAAGCCCCCAAATTGTCAGCAACGTCATTGGTTTCTAATAGAGTGGAAATTCTATCGTATAATAGATCCATGAATCGCGAAAAAGCTTCTCCACTAAGATCACGTGCTTCTTCTTCCAAGTGTTTCTTTAAAGCTAAAGAAGCACCCTCCTATAAATCATAAAATTAGGTATGTAAGAAGAAACAAAGAGAAAATTTGAAAAAGGATCAACCGCTACTACCTCAACTAGCTAGCTTCGGTCATTAAATTGAAAAAGGATCAACAGCAGGAGAGTAAATGATTATACCTTGGGATTGGCGTGGGTGCAGAGGTCGCCGAGGATGCGGTTAAGAGCGTCGAAACTTCCGCCGGGAGCGGCGGATGCACCCAAATAACGGAGAGACTGAGACGTGGAGGCCATTGATTGGGTACCTCCTCAAACCCTAAACCCTAATCTGTAAATGGAATCAGATCCTTATTTAAGACATTGAGAATAAATACAAATCATTTCAGATACAACTTTGAAGAGAGAGAGAGAGAGAGAGAGAGAGAGAGAGAGAGAAGTGTTATGCAAATTTTGGGTTAATTGCACTAACGACCCTTATTTTAGTAAATAGAGCAAGATTTTAAAAAATAACTAATATTAACACAAACTCCCCTTTCCACCAAGTCAATCCGTTATCTTTAACGGTTGACTAACCTTGATCTTTAGAAAGCCAAATATACCCTCACCACATCATCCCAAACATAAAATATTTTTTAATTAAAATTGAAAAAAAAAAAAAAAAAAAAAAGATAATTTATCAACCACCGACGGAAACATCCTTAGTTTACGGAGGAGCCTCCTCTACGAGCTGTAAGAAGTTAATCTCCTCCCGTAGAAGGAGATCATCAAAGATCTTTTGTTTTTTTCGATGATAAAGCTCCACCACTGGTAGATTATCTTGTTTTGATTTTTTAATTTATAATTAAAAAATATTTTATGTTTGGGATTATGTGGCAAGGGTATATTTGGTTTTCTAAAGGTAAAGGTTAGTCAACCGTTAAAGATAAAGGATTGACTTGGTGAAAGGGGAAGTTTGTGTTAATATTAGGTACCTTTTTAAAATCTTACTATATTTACTAAACTAAGGGTAAGTTAGTGCAATTAACCCGTAAAATTTTTAGAGTAAAAGAAGCACAAACAAGGTGATGATGAGTAGGCGTGTCTGTCGTTGGCAAAGTAATTACAAGGGCTCTCACTGTGAATGGGCGTGTGACTGATGAGTAGGCGTGTGACCGATGAGTATAACTAATTTTTGGTAATTGTTTATTCTCTCTTGATGGCCCATTGGACAGGACCCACTTCAAACAAATCAAGCAAGACCACAATTTGTAGCTCAAAATGTAGTTTTAGAATGCAACCAAATCACCAAATATATCAATCAGGCACATTACTAGAAAAATCATAAGAAAGCAAAGTGGGCTTAAAGTGGGCTTTTTAATTAAACCCAGACCGCATCATGTGAGTAAGGTCCAGACCCTCTAGACCCTATCCATTTTGCCATCCCTAAACAGTGTTGATGATTTTGTGTCACTGAGAAACCAGAGTAGACTGTAGAGTCAAATAGAGACTATGTTTGAGAGTGTTTTTAAGACATGAGAGAGGCAAAGAGCGGCTATTGAAAGAGAGAATGAGAGAAAAAGATTAGAGCTTCTTTTTTATTTTCTTAGTTATATAGTGCGGTTTAATCGGTTTAAACTGGTTTTAGATTTTCAAAACCGAACTAAACTGAAAACAATTCGGTTTTCAAATAACAAAACTAGTTTGAATCGAAATGAATATATGAACCGAATCAAACACCCTTTTTTTGGTTTGGTTCGATTCCGGATTTTGTGCCCACCCCTACCTAAGCATTACACTTTTCTCCACATTTTACTTTTTCCATCTTTAATTTAGGATCTCCCAGATCCGAATCCGAACCTGGACTACCCCTTGACATGTTAACTTACGGTTGACCATGTTAGTCACCAACGGTCAATGGGGAATCAAACGGTAATTTGGTCTTTTATTAAGAATTATTAAATAAATAAGAGATGCTAGTTACAATTCTTTTTTTTTTTTTTTTTTTTAAATGCTTTTTTTAAAAAAAACAGTCCAATTTAAAATATAAAATTCATAAAATTTCTAAATGCAATTCATTTTGTTCCAAAATAACTTTTTTATCTTTTCATTGTCCTTTAAGATAAACATTTTATTTTTAAATTTTAATTGGCAAAAATACACTTCCTACTAAAGATACTTTATTTATAAATAAATAAATAAATCATTTTCTATATATTTTCATCTTTCCTATAAAAATGAAAATTTAAAACTAATTAAAAAATTTCTTTTAGTTAATGTTTGTTTCCGGTTGTATAATAACTTTCATCACTCCATAATTAAAAAAATAATAATAATATATATCTATATAATATAATAAAATGGAACCTCACCTTGACATGTGTCGTCGTGTGAGAGCTCCGGCCATAAATTACCTATAATAACAATTCAATATTCTTTCAGGAAAAAAAAAATTCAGTAAATGGACGTTTTATTGTAAATCACGAACATCATTAATGGGATAATGCCATGAAACCTCCCATTTTCGTCTCCCACTCTCCCTCCCTTATTGAATGCTTGACGATTCGTAATTGACTCTCTCTCCCTCTCTCTAAATTCAAAATTATTTTGAAACGATTGTCTTTTCAGTTCCATTCGAGTCACACACTAATATAGTCGTTGGTCGCCTAGGATTTCAATTTATCAGATTAGGGTTTAGTTTTTTTTTATCCTCAAAAGTCTTTGACATTTTGCTCTATAAACTTGAAATGAAGTTGAAGATCAACAAGGCCTACGATCTCAGATCCATTTTCATCTCTCCTCCTCACTCCAGGTTTGTTTACTTTCCTTCTCTTTACTTTTTGTTTGGTTTCTCAAGAAAATGTGGGAATTTTGAAGAATATGTAATTATATATTTTTTATATTTCTAAATGTAGTTAAAGTTTTTTTTACTCGGTATAGTTCGATTTTACTATTTTAATTAGTTGAGTCTTAATTATTTTTTTTCTCAAAACAAAAATTATGTATTCTTAGAAAGCGGACTGGAGGATGAGTTTTCTGATTCGGTTTTGTTTATTTTCGTAATTGTTTGAAGGAGATCCGTAGACACTTATTTGATTTTGATCAAAGAAGGATTGGTTTCACAGAAAGTGTTACATTGAAGGATATGTAAATTTGGAACATAAATAAATTATGTTTAGTTAAACTCGGTTATTATTATCTGTATTTCTTTGTATTTGATTATAATCAATCCTGTGACAGTTAATATGCATTTCAATATTTCACAAAATCCCATTTCTCAATGATAAACAGAAATTCATAGAGCGAGTGTTTTCTGGACCGAACATCAATGGCAAAAAAGAGTTTCAAGTTCATCATCGTTGGTGGTGGTAAGTATGCGACTATGCGGTGAGTCCTCTTACATAGATTCTTTTAATTTTATACGTGATTATGATTATTATCTTCAATCACTTTGTTTATGTTGATCATTTTCTTAGTAGATTTTTGAAATTTTTGAATTGGTCCTTAACTTCAAAAGGTTAACTTGAAATAAACATTTGATCAATACTCTTGCAGATCTACTACATCTTATCATTACTTGAGACATAAGAGATTTTTTTTTTTTTTTTGACACTTTCCTCATTAGAGGAGAACGCAACAGCTGCTAAGGTATGTGTCACCATATTCCTATCTCTAGGAATGGCATGATAGTTCACAACCTAACCTCTGAAAACAGAGCCCTTAATATAACCAATAATGGGATCATCCACACTACTATTACTACTTTTACCCTTGATCCCAGACACCATGTTAGTAGCATCAACCTCCACCCAACTAATCATTAAACCCAGCCGTTTCCTGGAAGGTAAGAGTTTATTTAGTATACCGAAATGCATATTTTTGTTGTTAAGTCATTTTCATCTGTGCATATTAAACTCAAACAGTTTGATGGTTGAAATTTAATTGGACAGAAGATGGAACTATTATATTTGATGCTGATTGATGTAGGCATGGACATTTGTCATTTTGCAAAACTTTTGACCTAGCATTTTAGAATGCAATCTGATCTCATAGCGTGATATAAATACGAAGGCATGCCAGATATAATGTATTATTGAGAACGCTAGCTGTTTATCATTTTAATTTCTTTCAATTATATATATATCTATATATATATTCTTTTCTTTCACAGAAGTTTGATATTTGGCATTGTAGGGATATACAGCTAGGCTGCTAGGGAGTTTGCCAACTAGGGTGTTAAGCCAGAGGAGCTGGCAATTATCTCTGAAGAGATCATATGTTCTCAATTGCCTTCCAGAAAATATGGAACTATTATATTTGATGCTGATTGATGTAGGCATGGACATTTGTCATTTTTCAAAACTTTTGACCTAGCTCTCAATATGATCTCCAATGGCGTGATATAAATATGAAGGTATGCTGGATATAGAGCATTAATGAGAATGTTGTTTATCATTTTAATTTCTTTCAATTATATATATAAATTTTCTTTTCTTTCACAGAAGTTTGATATTTGGCATTGTAGGGATATACAGCTAGGCTGCTAGGGAGTTTGCCAAGCGGGGTGTTAAGCTAGGTGAGATGACAATTATCTCTAAAGATGTCGTATGCTCTCTATTGCCTTCCATAATATAACTGCTTAGTTATCTAGCATTTGGAATTGTTTTTTTTTCTTTCTAGTCTTTCTTATACGAACATACGTCTAAACTCTGGTCTTACTTAAACGTTGGCGAGGGTGTTTATAGTAATCGAATTGAATCCACTCAATAGTATTGAAATCTGTTTCTAGCACCTAATTATAAACCGATTTGCTTCGCAAAGCAGAAAAGCAAAATCAAAGCTGACAAAGGGTATTTTATCAAACGATTTTGAATTATGGATGAGAATTTTTTGAAGCTGAATACAAGTATTTTGATGCTTTTTAGACTCACCGGCTTGATTTTTATTGGTTTTAAATTTGGGAGCAATTCCAAAATCTTTTGCAAGTTCTGATTTGTTATACTTCTAATTTTTATGTTGTCGTCGACGATCCAATCTCTACCATTGTCAGGCTGTAGCTCCTCTAAAAGCTAGTAGTAACTCTTAAGTTTGAAATGTACAAATTATTAAACCTGTAGTCTGTATAAAGCACAAGCAACTGCTAAGATTTCATCTCTTTGTAAAGTTACTCAAATTTCAAATTTCTGCTTTATGTTTTTGCTTTTTTGGTTTTTAGAGATTGGCGATTGAAGCTTTTTTAAGAGGGTGCTTGATGATTGAAGCTTTTTTATGAGGATCTTCGGTGATCATTTTTGCACCGATGAGACTTTGATTGTTGTAGCTGAAACAATTGCCACAGTAGTTAGGTGGTGCTGTAATACTGAAAGACGCCTCTTACGGCATTGTCTAACAAGAAGTTTCTCGAGTTTCGGTAATTAACTAATCAGGTTTATGATTGAGAAGATTTGTTGTTGGTGTTTGTTTTTGGTTTTTGGTTTTAACTATGTTTTGTATATTGTTCCTATGTTTTGTATATTGTTCTGGTATTAATTTTGATGTCTTATTTGTTCAGGGAGACATTTTGTGATAATAATGTTGGTTTTCTCACAATAAACCGACTGTTTAAGATTTATGGATTTTGGTTGCTTCAACAACTCTTTTACCATATATGGTTACAAGGATTTTTCTTTTATTTTTTATTTTTTTTAAAACTATGACAAGTTTTTGATGATGGGTTACTATAATACTATTTAAACTTTATTCATGATCATCTTGGTGTTTTTTGAATTACTTAAGTTTGATTGCTGGAATCAAGGTTGATGGTGTACGGTATATATTGCTATGCAACGCCTGGGATGGTTTCTTCGACGAGTGGTCTTTTTAATGTTGACGTGATTGTTTTGGATAGATTTCTTGGAGTACTGTGTGGAAGGAGATAGTAATAATTACATTAATTGTTTGGGGTATCATTTGCCCAGGTTTTTAGCAGCATATATTTTTCTCATGATGCCAAATTTTTATCAGATTATTTATTGCCCAAAAGAAGTTCAAATTATATACATTTTGCAAATGCAGATGAGCTAGCAAGGTGTAACAGTGTAAGATTCAAAAAAAATAAAAAGAGTATTCAAGTAGTCTATGCCATTTATGTTTGTTTTCTTTTGTTTATTTCATTTTCACAAATTCAAGTAGTTTACGTTAAAAATGAAATGAACAAAAACCGTCACAAATCAAAAAATGTTGCAATCCCAGTTGAAATGATTGATATAAGAGGCATACATTGCATTATATTTTACGATGCCCGCACGATAAGCTAGTATATACTATTTTGTTAGAAATATTTATAAAAAGAAGTATATGTGCTAACAGAATTAAGTGATGAAATTTATAGAGTTTTGGATTTATCAAGCATTTAAGGGAGAAAGATGAAGTAAGATAATGTAGTATCTCACTATCTCTACAACTTTTTATCTTGTTTAATAAATTTAATTATTAATAAAACTCTTAATTAAATATATTTAATAATTTTAATCATGAATAAAATTGTTATTTGAATAGAATTTTGTGGATTGCACGTAACATACTAGTAGTAATTAATAAGAAAAGTTGTCCAGTTTGGCCACCAGTCCACCACAAAGCAAAGATGAATATAAAAAATAAAAAATCGGATTTTATTTTTGAAAAGGATGGATATTTTTATATTTAAAAAAAAAAATGAAATATAAACAAAATTGAGTTTATACCAAAAGGTGGCGCAAATTAATACTTGGGAAATTATTCTATGAACCAAATAATCAAACACCCGTCATAATGGAAAAAACATTGGATGCTGTCTCTAATAAAACAAAATATGTGCAGGGGTCGAATTACGAATTATGTGGATTGGGTCGAATTGTTTTAGCAACTTAGTTGATCCTGTCGAATGAGCGATGTCGTCTCCTCAATAAACCTACAAAACAGTGTGTCTATCGACCTATGATAGATATCTTCTTCGTTGAACCTGCAAAGGAATAAGAACAAAGACAAATTTAAATAAAACGATGGAGACGGGGTTAGATTCTTAGCCTTAGGTGTTCTTGGGCTGAGCAATGACTGATGGTGAATAACGGATGGTGAATAACAATCGTGATTTGGATCAAATTACGGTTGCCGGAGAGGATTCGATTAGAGTTTTAGTACGCTTTTGTAAGATTTTCTTAGCAAGAGTTTTAGAGGGACTTCACTTTGATTGAACTTGGTTATTTATAGGCTCAAGACTCACTCTCAACGTCCACTTTGATCAATGCAAATAATGTGTGTGATTCTAGGAAAGATTTCCTCTCCTTTGAATCGTTGGTTACTCATTATCTGTAATTGAGATCTTTGACACAGTCTTGGAACGGCCAAGTCCTATTGGCATAGGTCTTGGGTCGACCTGGAGCAAAAATGGGCCTGGACTAGCTGTATGAAGTTCTGGGCTTTTACTTACGTTTGGATCTATGGACCATTTTTGGCTACCACAATATGTAAAATCAATTAAAATAATAATGAAAAAAATAAATAAATAAATAAAACAATTTCGTGACTCGTGGGTGTTGTTGGGTTTGAGTTTGGACATGGGTCGGGTACCATGAAAATGTCCACCCATTTACAATGGCAACACAGTGGAGTGGACATTGCTGGATCTTGAACAACCAGTATAATAACCTGTGTTTTTAGTTGAATTAAAGCTTTTCTTTTGTAAATCCAAATTTTCGATGGTTTCAGTTAATTCAAGAAAGCAAAAAGTAAGGCCTATGACATGACCAAACTTCATTTCATTTCCACATGCAAGCTCTCGATAAACCACTGTTTCACCAACTTTTCCACACCGCAAAAGATAAACAGTTCTATTATATATATATATTTAAATATATCCATGACATGATCAAACCACCATTAAATATTCCACCAAGTTCAACTGATCAAACCCTAATAATTACCGCTAACTAACTGACGTACTTATTAACATTACTACACCAACCGAGTAATTAAAAACAACTCCACCCCCACTCATTGTATTCTTTTTTCTTAATTAAGTTTGACACCGTCTGTCTACAGCATCACTCGTTGATTTAATAAATATCAATGATCTTTTTTTACTTTTTTCTTTGAAGATAATATAGATTTCTTTCGAGGAATACATTTCCCTTTCACACCATCGTTTGATCTTCTCTCTTCCTCCACTTTTGTCTCCTCCATTCCAGCCTTGGAGCTCCTGAAGAATCAAAATAATATTTAATTTATTAGTTCATTGAAATATATATATTAATGGAAAACAGTTTCTATATTCTCTAAATTATTTAAGCACGTAACGTTAGTGGTTCGAATGTTTTAAGGAATCACGTACCTTTCTTCATTGTAAGAATTTGATTTCTTTAGAATCGGCTGAGCCGACTCAACTCGATCCTTGCTCATTGACTCAACAATACTCCCACTAAAGTACTCTTTCTCCTCCGACTGTAAATTGCCAAACCTCGGATTCTCAGACATGAACTTAATCTCCTCTTCTTCGGCAACCTTTGCCACAGCACTCCTACAGACTACCCCTTTCCGCAAACCACCTCCTCCCGATTGCTTGAAACTACCCGGCGCGGTTTTCACCTTCGAAACCGCCAGGCTCCCACAGGAGATGAGTTGGAGAAGGACCGAGTTGCGACTCACCGAGTCAGGGTCACCGTCCTCGAACCGTCTGGACGTGTTATTGCTGCTGTTGGGGTTGTCGGGTTTTCCACGGGAGAGAATGGAAGATGTCGGAGGTGGTGAGTGATCGGTGGAGTTATCAGGGTGGTGGTGAGTCGCGGAAATTGACTCGATGGTTTTAGGGTTTTTGTGGGGTTTTGTAGTACTGAGTTGGTGGTGAGTCTCTGGTTCTTGGTCGTCAAGTTCGTCCGTTGAGACTCCTCTAGAGCAGCGAGAGTGAGGTGTTGTGGAGCTTGTGTAGCATGTGCTTTTATGATCTTCATCTTCATATGATTCTTCTCCATCATCATCATCATCATCTTCTTCTTCTTCTTCTTCTTCTTCATGTTCTTGGTATTCTTCTGGTGAATTATCTGTGTGTTGACTCGGATTCATTAATGGCTTTGACGATTTTGAATGGAGATTGTAATTTGGTTCTTGATGAATCAACTGTACTCTGTTACTGTTACTAACTTGAAGTTGCTGAAATTTTTCTGTCCAAACAAAAATTGATCATAACTCATAAGAAAGACTAATGCAGAATATAATAGAGCGACTGTATCACTCGTCATTTTTAATCGTATATTAATTAAGATTACGAATCGTAAATATACTTACCAGAGCAACCTTGATCATGATCAAGTAGCAATTCAGAGCCTTTGAGAACATATTCACCTCCATTATCAGCTGGATGGATTATATCATTTTCTGCTAAGTCATTCCATACATAGCCATTCTTGTAGCTCCTAAAAAAAAATCAACACAGAAGAATAGTCAGCTTCAATATTTTGGGGACCAATTTGTAAAACTATTAAAATTTTAACATCAAAATGTAAATAATAAAAATATTAGAATAAAATTTTACAAAAATTGTGGCTCAGCCACTAACTAGAGAAACTCAATTTGTAAAAAATAATAGTTTGTAGCAAAAGAAAAAAAAATTAGAACTTTTCTAACTAGAAAAGGAGGGTATATACATTACCTTTTGCATGACCAAGAATAGAGTGAAGGCATGCCTTTGCCTCTAAGAACAGTCAACCGATCAATTACATCTGTCGATACACATGCAAGAAACAAATTTTATTATTCGTAAATCGTAATAATATAAAAGA
Source organism: Acer saccharum (assembly GCA_030490815.1). Taxonomy (NCBI): domain Eukaryota; kingdom Viridiplantae; phylum Streptophyta; class Magnoliopsida; order Sapindales; family Sapindaceae; genus Acer; species Acer saccharum. Next base: position 48,042,096 of record CM059869.1, on the reverse strand, counting down.
AAGATTGATCGAAGTGATTTTGATTATTACCTCTCAAACGAAGGGGTTGATTGGAGAAATGAGTGACTTCCATGTAGTGGGGATGTTCAAGGTGGCCATTTCTGGTGAGATAGTAAACAACTTGGACTTTTTTGTTGATGATGATTGGTTTGACATTGTTTCTAGTAATTGGTTTATTATTTGGTTGCATATTGTTGTTATAGAACACTTTGGCTCTGTCTGGGCTGCTCTCTCTTGCTGATCTTCTTCTACTTCCAAGTACCTCCATATATTTTGGTTTGTTGAGAGCTGATAATGGTGAAGAAGAAGAAGAAGAAGGCATGTGAAAATGATAAAGGTGGCAAAAGGGGCTCGGTGATTTTATAGAGATGGTAAGACAGAGAATGTGTTAATACTCTTTGGATTCTTCAGATGAATTTGTGGGTGGTGGTGGTGTTGATGGGTCATCATCAATATTACTGTGTATAAATTTAATTTTGACTTTGGGATTAGAGAGACAAAAAAGTGATCTCATGTCAAGTCTCCAAAAAAGTAAAGTTTTTGTAACCTATGTAGTTTTGTCGGCGATCGGCTCTGCATCGGATTTTTATGTATGATTTGAACCCACAAGAGGAAATTTTTTTTTTTTTTTTTTTTTTCGTAAATCTGACCCGCAATATTAAATAAACTCATTACAAATATTTGTAAAATATAAATATACTGCTAGTATATAATTAATTACCTAGCTAGAGCACTGTAGCACATAGTCACGTGATACTAAACTCTATATATATCTCTCTGTGTGTGTAAATATAGGCCTCCCAACAACCGGTGAAGAAAGGGAAACCCTAGAGTTGGCCTCATAATTATGAACTAAATGGTAGTTTTTGTTTTCTTTGATACGTGACACCGATAGGATTTTATTGGTTGAATTTTATTGGAATCAGTTAAGATCAAACATTAGAGCATCTCCAATACAAGTTTGGCTTGTGAAAAAAAGAGATGCTACGTAGGATAAATAGACGTTATGTTAATAATTGTGTCTCCAATGCAGCCGTGCATATTCAACCTCAAGCTGACGTGGCAAAAAATATATTAGACATTGTCAACATGACCATCTACTTTCAGACGGTCTGTTACACATCTATTTTTAGGTTGACTCAGTAAATATTTAAAAATGATATTAATTTTTCATATATTTTTTGTAAGGAAATAAAATAAAAAAATAAAACAGGAAAAAAAAGGTAGACATTTCATTAAAAAAATTGTATTTTAGACGGAAGCATTGGAGACCAAATTTTGAGTTGATTGTCTATCAAGTCTATTTTTATGCCACATAGGAAGTAAGTCTCTTGACCTTGTTGTCATGTTAACAATTATTGATATGCAAACCACTTTTGCATTGGAGATGCTCTTATATGAGTGGACTGGATTTTAATTTATTTACATAATCGGTAGATTTTCTACTCCACTATCATACTAGTGAATGCGCATGACCGACTTGATATAATATTATTGTGACAAGCCACTATTTTTAATAGGAGTAATATTGTGAACAATTATAAATAAATAAATAAATAAATAAATAAATTAAGATACAACATAATTATTCAAGGAAAAAAAGGTGCTGAATTTAATCATAAGAATAAAATTAATGATTATAATGTTACCTAACGATGGAAAAGAAAATCAAAGATTAATTAGATAGAGTGAATCAATAATTCAAATTTAAATAAATTAATGATCACCCACAATATTGCTGTTGTGGATGAAATAATTAGATTTTAGGACAGGTGGAGGTGGTCCATTAGTTAAATCGTGAATTAATTATTCTAATTTTTAAACCTTCCTTAAAATTGTGAAATATTGGAAAAATTGATTTTGGTACTGTATAGTCTATATGTTTACAGGTTAGTAATTGTGAGTGATTTATTAATTTCAATTAGTTTTTATTTATTTATTTTTTCAAATTTTAATTGTGAGTGATTTAACAGTGTGGACTTTTAGAATAAAATCTGATGACAGTAATCACTCCTTAATTATATAAAATCTGTGTTGTAGCATGACACATTGGAAATTATTTAATCTAATCGCATTTAGTATAAATCTTTAATGTTATAAAAATAGTTAAATGATACAACTGCACTCAATGTGACTTAATGATAAAAAGTGATTAATTAGTTTAATAATGTCTTACGTTTAAGTCACAGGACAACATGTTTATATATAAAAAAATACTAACGGTATAAGATTATTCTTAAAAGTGAACTGTTCACATATTTTAAAATGTAAAATAAACAACATCAATCAAATTCAACTAATAGAAAAACAATGCCACTGTCCAAGGGTACGAGTGCTCATCTAACTTGTTCATATTTCAAATTCGAATCACTGTCGAAGCATATACATTAAAAAAATAATAATAAAAATAAATAAAAAAATAGAAGAAGAATTAAAGTAGTGTGCAAATGAAGACATGAAAATTAAAACTGAAATTGGTACAGTGATCGATCGGGTGAGGAGGGTTAGTTGATGACAGACAAATAAACGTGTGTGTCTGTGAGAGACCTCGTATGTGGCGCTTGCTTGGAGTTTAGTAGTTGTCGTTACACCACCACTCTGCCGGAATATGTATTTATTTTTTCACTTGCTTCGTTATTTCTCCATCTGTCGTTCAATCGTACCACATTATTTCCCTTGTCGTATTTATTCATTTATTGCATCTTAAGTACATATAATGTGGTATGTTTTGGTCAATAGGTCGTAGCTCTGATGGTAGATGGATGATCTTTGGGTTTGAGCAAATGACTTTTAGGCCAGTGACTTAAATCCTACCGATAGCAAAAACTTTCAAAGAAATACCTGATCTCGAATTAATAGAAAAAAAAAAAAAAGTGGTATGTTTCATAGTCCAAACCTTTGATGAGAAGATAAGATGAGTTTGGTCCAGTAGCTTACCACTCACACATACATTAAGAGTTTGTGGATTCAAGTTTCTCTCTCTCTCCCTTAAATCCTGAATTATTGTAATATTTAAAATAAAAAAAATAAAAAAAAAAAAAAATCTCCACAAGTTATAATAGTACCACACCCAACTTTTTTAAGGCACTTTCCCACCGAACTTAATAAAATTTCTGTCAACATGTCCTGCTCAATGAAATTCAATGGTAATTATAAGCAATAAATCTTCTTATATTGCAGGGTTTGGAGCTCTGAAATTATGATAATTATAAAGCTTGTAATGATCTTAATAACTGATTTAGTTGATCTCAAGTAGAGATGCACGTTTGGGGAATGGGGATGGATATAGGTCCCCCCATCCCCATCCCCACTTCCCAAACCCTTCCCCCATCCCTCCCCATTTCCCCATTTGGGGAAAATGGGGATGGGGAATTTTGGGGGGACCTATATCCATCCCCATCCCCAATTCCCCATTTTCCCCGTTTTTCCCCGTTTTTCCCTATTTCCCCATTTCCCCCGTTTACCCCACTCCCCAATTTCCCCATTTGACTAAAAATTATAAATTAAATTAAAAAAACAAACATTTCAATAATAAGAAAAAAAAACAAATTAAAGAGTAAATGTGTATATATACTTAGGGAGTTAGAGTTTTCAAAGAATAAAAAAAAAATTAAAAATATATATTATAATTATATTTATATATGTTTGGGGGAAATGGGGATGGGGGACCTCCCCCCCATCCCTATCCCCATTTCAATATAATTGTGGGGAAAATGGGGAAATGGGGATGGGAAGGGGTCCCCCCATCCCCATCCCCATTTCAATTTGGGGATGATTTTCATCCCCATCCCTCCCCATTTCCCCATTTTTCCCCAAAAAAAAATCCCCAAATGGGGATGGGGACGCGGGGAATTGGGGCCCCGGGGAAAAATGTGCATCTCTAATCTCAAGGGTTGTTTGATTACAATTCAAAATAATTTTTTAAATAGTGAATTATACTTTTCGAGTTTAGTTAATTAACTTACTAAGAGCATATCCAAGGGGCTTTATAAACCCACTTCTTAGCTAAAATAGCTAGTGGGGATGGTTTCAGAGCGCTTCAATGGGCTCTGTTCCCTAATTTAGAGAACCACCAACAGACTCTCCAAATGTAGGGAGCCATTTCAAGCTCCATATCTTTTCTCTCTCGTTATATATATATATATATATATATATATATACATTCTTTTTATTATCAGTTCGAATTGACAAAAGTTATATCAGTTCCTTATATGTGGGCCACTGGATTTAAATACTTTGACTGACAAGTGCATACAGCCAAGTCAAAGTATTTAAATCCAGTGGCCCACATGCAAGAAACTAATATAACTTTTGTTAGTTCGAACTGATAATAGAATTTCTGTATATATATATATATATATATATATATATATATTTAAGTTGATTGTTCTCTTTTTTACAATTTAAAACAAAATAAATTTATTTATATTTTCAATTCAAAAAATATTAAAATATTAATAACCAGCTATAATAGGAAGGATAGTTGGAGTGACCTCATGAAAAGTTGCTAGCTAAAATAGCTAAAATTTAAAAAGCATGTTTGGAGATTCTCTTAATGTTGATATTGCAAGGAGAGCTTGTATTCATTGGATCATTCGAGAATTGAAAAAGTCTCCATTGATGCGGTTAGGGGGTGTACTCAAGATCTTTTGTTAGAGTAAGCTAAAACAAAACTATAAATTTTTTAATAAAAAAAAAAAAAAAAAAAAAAAAAAAAAAAAAAAAAAAAAAAACATGGACAATAGTAGCAAATTTCATTATTATAAAAGCAAAAACATGCACATCTAGAAGAGTACATAAACTTTCAATGAAACAACGATTAAAAAAATGCAATGCAAATAATAAGTATTATTTAATCTTTGTCTTGTGAAGGTTTTACATGATCAACCTTATCTATTATGGAATTTAATCTAGGTAAAAAAAAAAAAAAAAAATCCAATATTCATTACACAACTAAATAATCCAATATTAATAAAAAAATAATAATAATAAATTATAGTGGACTTCCTCGTATATAGCTTAATTGTAACAACAAATTGTTTGTTTGTTTTTTTATTTTTATTTTTATTTTTATTTTTTGAAATGATAACATCAAATTATTAATTGTAGTTCATACACATAAATTTTCAAGACAACTACCAATTTTTTAATTTGTAAACTTCAAGATAATTACCCATATAAATTAAAGTGGAGTCACAGTGGTTTAAACTTGCCGGCTGTTGCCATCGAGGAAAATGTAAAAGTCAAGACTTTTTTAACTTATGGGATAACTTAGTAATAATATATAAAAATAAGAATAATAAAAGGTTGAAGAAATAGAAGTTTACACGTCTGCCTCTGAATGCCGTAGGAGAATAAATAGAAGTTTTTCATGTTTAGCGAAAGATTTCAGTCCCAATCTAGCTTTAGATATACAGAACTTGCAAGTTTACTTCTAACCTTCACAACCCAAATTACATCTATACTTTTGTAACTTTTGTATTTCTATATGTTGTGAATTACAATATAAGAGAATATATATAGCAGCTAAGAGAACCCTAGAAACCCTACTAATGATAGAATACGGAAAGGTAACTTTGTAGAGGTAATATCGTAATAACTTTGAATATAAATATATGGGATTTGTTAGCTCATTAATTATAAGCTACTATTCTTATACTTAGGGCACATTTTAATAATGTAGTATGGTAGCAATGCCTAATATGTTTTGGTGGCAAATGATGTCACTTAGCCATAGGCGAAGTCAGAGTACAAAAACAAAAAAATTTGGGGGACCAAAATGAAGAACTTTTAAAATATTATGATAATTTCATAATTTTATAAACTTTGTTTTTCTTATATAATAATAATAATAATAATAATAATGGTTTTTCAAGTATATGTATATGGACAAGATGTTAAGTCCAAATCTAGTTATGTTGAGGACCCATAACCCTACGATGAATAAAAACCTACATGTATACTGTAATATTACACATTCTGTGTCTGTGCGGAGCTATCAATGACACATCACATTTCTCAATACTTTTTGCCCCAAAAAGCTCCCTGACTAATTGTTACAGTTAGGCCTCGTAGGTCACCCCTCAAAACAGCAAATTAATCTTGATCAACGTGAACACCCCCCACCCCCCCCCCCCCCCCCCAATCCATGTTATTTCTCTTTCAACAATTAAAAATGAGCAAACACTTTGTACTTGTACTGCTGTTTTTCACCATTTTCACTCCCTGTAATTGAAATGATGACATTGTCATTATTATTATTCTTTTGTTTTTTCTTTGATACATTGAATTGTTTTTCGGTATATATATTATAAATAGCAAGATCTGGAAAACTGTGCTTTTTCTTGCAGAATTATTAATTATTTTGAAGTAATAAGTTTCCTGGTGTCAGTCTGTGAATAGTTAAGCAGCAAGTGATAGCAGCTGCTCTATCAAGTCAACTTGGAATTTTTTTGAACTAATACACACTTGTCAGTCACTATGAGGTTACTGGAATTTTTTTGAACTAATATAATACACTTTTGTTGATAATTTAAATTTCTAATTAGGCTGCTCTCTTCTTTAGATTATTGGTTTAATAACAATTATAATGATTAAGGTTTGCATAAAAAAAATATATAAACTAAGCTGTCCTATTGTTTGTTATTTGTGCATGATACATGAAAATGATACTTAATTAAAGACTTGAATAATTATATAAAAGTTATTATAAATAAGCTAATAACTTTTATAGCTTATTGTTCAGAAATAACTTTTATAACTTTTATAGCTTATTTTTTTAATAAATAAAAAGGTTTGAAATGATGAAAATACCCTTATCTTTGTTAAGTTTGACTAACTTTAACTAATGATAGGGGAAGTCATTGTCAATTAAGTATAAAGTTATTTCTGATTGTTAAAGACTAAACCTCAAGGAGGTTGGCTGCAATTTGCTCTAATAAAGATTTAGATCCATGATTATGACTCCTTAACATAGAAAATATCGGAACTTATAAAAAAACAAAAACAAATAATAATAATAATTCAAGCTATATGACATATTGTAAAACAAATTTTCCAAACAAACCGAAAACAAATATCGGAATTTACCCAAACATGTTTCTTTTTACTTACAAAACTTTTTCAAGTTAAAAAGTCAAAACTTTTATTCTGCTTTTCACCATATTTTCACTCGGTCTGTAATTAATGATATTGTCATTATTATTCTTGCGTTACAGTGAATTACAAAGCAGTAACAGAATGGAAAGATTTCGTAGACTGTGTTGCTTTTTTTTTTTTTTTATGAGTTGGGTGGTCATGTAGAATTTTAACAGATCGAGTAATTGTACTAGTGTGATGAACATGTCCTGGAATGAAAATGAAAAGCTTGGAATTTGTAAAAAGTTTTTGCTGCTGTGATATAATACCAGAAATTGCAGGCACTGTGTTACTAACTTGGTAGATAGCAGCTTCACTTCAAAGTCAACTAAAGGCCACTGTGTAGTTATTTTTGATGGGTAATGGGTTCATGTGATCATATCAAGGGGTTTAGCTATGTATAATGTACTCATCTTAATTAGGATTATGTGTCCCTAGGGGCGTAGCTCAACTGTTAGACAGATGAGCTTGGGGTTTAGACAAATGACTCTCAAATCAGCGACTCGAATCCTATCAATAGTAAAAGGCTTTAAAAAAAAAAAAATCTGATCTATATAGGTAGATAGATAGATACCGTAAATATATATATATATATATATATATATATAGGATTGTGTAATATAATTACACTAGAATGTGTACTAGTGAAGTTAAATGTTAATTAACAAATTACACTCCATTATTAAGTGGTTTGCCTTCTTAGCATAATGTCACGGCCTTAGATTTTGCAGCGGATCCCGTGTAGCACTTAGACAACTTTGTGGGCAATGTTGCTAAGTAAGCCTTAAAAATCTTGCTTATCACTCTCAAATACAAAAAAAAGACTAGATAAAAGGGTTGGAAGAGCTTGTGGGAATGTAAAAAAAACTTATATTGCTTAACAAGAAAACTTTACAAGGCTTGAATGCTTGAAGGCTTAGATAGGCTTGGATGCCCTCCAAATGGGAGAGGTTTGCTATTTGTAGAGTGCCACCTCCTCAATGAATGGTTAGGATCAATTCGATCCAATGGTGGAGGTTTTGCCTCCAGAATGTTTTATACATATCTAGATTATTTTTCCTATCTAGAATTTTCTATACAAGTATGTACATGTGTCTAGATCCTTCCTACCTAGATCCTTCCTACAAGTATGTGCAAGAATGATCTAGAATGCTGTAGGGTCTAGAGACTTCTAGAAGCTGATGGAGCTAGAATAATCTCTAGAGTCTTCCGGGAGCTTGGCCTTGTTATAGGCTTTGTTCGGCTTTTTGTCTGGAATCTGAACTTTGGATTTTACGGGTCGTGACATCCTCCCCCACCTAAGTTCGCGATGTCCTCGTCGCGTATACGCCATGTATGATAGAGTCTGCCACTAGTTGGATCCTTTGTGTGGGTTGACTTTGGCATGGGAAGCCTCTCGTGAAGGATCACCTTCTTGTTCGGAGTCAAATGAGCGCTGCATCGTGTTGGCTCCTTCAGCTTGGTGTAGGCGGGTTGGCATTCATCATGTCTTCCTTTGTTGGCCTCGATTGTTGTTTCCCGCTGGTGGCACGCTTCCTTTTCTTCAATACACCTTTGGTCGATTTGATGTTCTTCGAAGAGGTGGGAGAACTTGGTTTCTCCATAAGCTGTATGGCGGAAAGCATCTTGAATTCTGGCTTGGTCATGCATTCCATCGGGATGGTATATGCTTTGCCCCCATCGAGAATGTTGAGTGTGTTGGCAACGGGTAGGGGGAAAGCGTTTGTTTGGTTGAAGAACGTCATGCCTATGATCACATGGTAGTCATCCAGGTGGATAACCGAGAAGTCTAGTTTGCCACTCCATGCTCCTATGTGGACAGTGACGCCCTTTGCTGTGCCATTGATTGGTTTGACCGGTGCGTTGGCGGCTTTGATGGCACCTCCCTCACTAGTGACTTGAAGGCCAAGTCATTTGGCTTCGTCCACCTAGATGAAGTTGTGCGTTGCTCTGGTGTCCAGCAATGCACAAACTTGCTTGCCTTTGATGGTGGTGCCTACTAATATAAGGACTCTCCTAACAAGCGTTGGAGGCACAGTGTGGTGACTGCTAAGCGCATAGATTTGTTGGATAGATCTCATGCTAGCTTGGGACTCGGCTGCATTGGTCTCTTCTAGCTAGGTGACCATGGCATTGAGCATCTTCCGCTTTGGGCAGTCATGTACCCAATGCGGCCCATCGCAAATGAAGCATGGACTCTTTAGCTTGATCTTTTCGGGCTTGCCTCCTTGTTGTTTATAATGCCGATTATCGCCATTGGGGACTTAGGACGCCCCTCATCCTTGCGATCGTTGCTCTTCTATTTGTCTCCTCCTTCTCCTTGGTTGTCACTTCTTTCCTTAGACCGGGTGAGGTCGACAAGTGACTCTACAGCAGTAATGGTAGTGCCAAGGTGTAAGATCCTAGATCTTTATTGGCTTGATTTCATTGCAAAACTCTCTTTATATTTATTAATTAGTTGCTTAGGTGATTCTTGAAGAAAAGAAGCTTCAAAGGTGGAAAGAAATGTCTCATGCAAATGTCGTCTTCAAAAGGGAATGCTCGTTCTTGGATACTAAGGTATCAAGATCTTTCTTCCTTTTGCAAGATATAAGCGCACACACACACAATTCATTCATGTGTGTTCCTGCATTATTGTGCAAATATTTGGTATAACACATTCACACACATTTAAGTATGCACATGCATTTATCTCTATGTTGACAAACTTGTAGAATTGCATGTTTTATCACTATCACTTGGATATGGCATGCTTGTGTGACATTGTGTTTATTTATTTGAGTTTCTTGTATTTTGGACTTGAAAATATTCTCATATGATTCCTTATTGAGTCCCGGTCATTTCGGTTACTCATTCATTAGGTTTCGAGTCCAAATGATGTAGCTACGCTACTTTACGTTCTCATTCGTTGAGTTGTCTTCGTCATCGTTTTCCGAGATGAATTCTCAACCTTTTGTCAAAGTTTTATAGTCTTTGTTGTGCATGAGGGAGTCATGATTTGTAATCCGAAAATGGATTCAAAATCAGAGTTCGGAGACTCGAATATGGCTGAAGAATGCAAGAGAAGCGTGAGAGGAGTTTGCTTGGCCAAAGGCCAAGCAATGGTGTCCACGTGTGACACACGGCCAGCACAGCCCTCTGGCCACATGTGCCACATGCGGTCCACACGTGGAGGTGACGTGGAAGGCTGTGATTGGTTGTTGTTTTCCCTCTCTTGAATTCTTTTAAAAACACTCCTCTTTCCCTCCAAACATAACTTGAAGAAAATTTGAAAAGAAAATTCGTGCAAAATTCTTCATGATTTTGAGTTTCTTATTTTGATCATAACTTTCTCATACGAACTCAAAATTGAGTGATCCAAAAGCCAAAAATATTGGTCTTGAAGAGAGCTACAAACTCCAAGCATTTTTAGAGTCATTTGAGTTCGTGATGTTTTGCAGTTGGCAGATTTCAGTCCGAGACTCAAGTGTTGTATGTGAAACTTCTTCTTTTCACTTTATCTTTTGATCATCTCTTTTAATTTTCCTAATTGATAGATGATATGTGTTTAGAATGTTGTTAGGTCATATTCTAGGGGTGTTTGATCTATTTATTGTTGAGTTTTAGCCTTGTGATCTCAATTGAACATATTTAGCTAAGCTTGACTAATCTTGAAATTGATTTTAGAAATGTTATATATGATGTGCCTCATGATATTTTCTAGGTTTAATTTCATGATTTCAGAACTAAGATTTTTGTGTGATATATTGAATATTCTAATCTTGTTCTTATTGATTCACATGCATTGATTTCTAGGTACATTTGTGATTGTTTGTAGAAAGCATATCCTAGAATATCTTTAAGCATGTTCATATAGCTTGATTGATCATCTTGCTTTATTTGATTATGATTTGCATCATTTGCATCACTTAGATCATTGCCTTGTGGAAAAGGTTGAAGTCTCTTGTTAAAGTGAGTGAAGTTTTAATTTGAGCAAGAAGACTTGGCTAGGAAAGTGTTCCGGATAGCCAAGCAAGAAGCCTTAGTTAGGATCAAGAGGATCCGAATAACTAAGCAAAAGTCTTAGCTAGGAGTGTGATACTCCGGATGGTTGAGCTAGGGAAGCTTGACTAGGATCTTGGTGATCTAGATAGTTAAGCAAGGAAATCTTCCTAGAGGCTTGATAGTCTTGGATAGGGAGTTACTTCCTAGAGGTGTAGGACATACCTTGGATAGGGAGTAGGCTAGGTGATTTACTTGGCCTTAAGGGTAGATTAGGAGTTGATAGCTTATGATGGATATCATTTGTTGATAGCCTTGAGTGTGTAAGTCCTTTTCATATAGTGGATTGCTTTGCCGGTGGTTATGGTATCAACCCGTGGATGTTTCCTCTTTGAGGTTTTACCATGTAAAAATACTTGTGTCACTTTTCACTCTACTTTTCATTATCTTCCATATCATGTATTGATTGTATTGATTGTATCTCTTGTATATTGATTTTCACATGTATTGACTCATACTATACAATTGTTAAATCATTTAAAGTGTACATTTCATTCTTGTAATCCGTAAATTTTGAAGTTGGAAGAAATTGGGCCTATACCTATTCACCCCCCTCTAGATATATAATACACTATTGCTTAAGGGAATTTCACAAGGTCTTGCACATTCCGCCTCTCTAGCTCCACATTGGCCCAATCCTTTAAGCTGTCTATGAAGAAGAAGAGCTTGTCTTTATTGGATATATCCTCGATCTCAAGGGTCAAGGTTATGAATTCCTTGACGTAGTCATGGATAGACCCTGATTGCTTGAGGTGACGGAGGTGGCCACGGGCCTCCTTCTCAGCATTGGTGGGAGAGAACTACTTCTTGAGTTCCCTCTTAAACTCGTCCCATATGATGATAGGATTGATGGAGTCGCCATGTTTGCGTCGCCACCATAGTTGGGCGGATTCCCAAAGAAAGTTGGGAGCATTGGTGATCCGGGTTGTGTCGTCCCTAACTCTATTGGATTCGAAATATTGTTCTATGCCGAAGAGAAAATTCTCCACTTCCATGGCGTTGCAGTTGCTGCTATAAATGGATGGCTTAAGGATTTGGATGGCGGTCATGGTGTTAGTGGTGGCACCAAGACTAATGGTTGGGCTGTTTCGGTACGAAGCCCATTTGATGCTGATTTCCTCCACTTCTGCACGCACAACTCGCAACTCGTGTTCTACGAATGTGTGGAGGTTACAAATTTCCTGGGTGAGGAAACACGTATCCTCCTTGACACCTTTTTGAAAATCTCGAAGGGTGGCCTTGGTTGCTTTGGTGATTTTGCCATAATCTGTCTCTAGGCCATCGAGACGGTCGACGGCATCACTCTAGTTGGCCTGCATTCTGGAGAGGGTGTCCTCCAAGCCAATCATCCGAGCTTCCAAGGAATCCATGGACGGACCCTTGGACTTGCATTGCTTGGTGTGGGTGCGTTGCTCGCCACGACCACACGTTTGCTCTTCCACTTTAGTATCAACTTCGCTGTTGGAGGCCATTGTTTCGCAAACTAGTTATGGTTGCTTGACGACAAGACTCTGACACCAAATGTCACGAGTTTAGCTTTCGCAGCGGATCCCGTGCGGCACTTAGGCAACTTTGTGGGCAATGTTGCTAAGTAAGCCTTAAAAGTCTTGCTTGTCACTCTCAAATACAAAAAAGAGACTAGAGAAAAGGGTTGGAAGAGCTTGTGGGAATGTAAAGAAAACTTGTATTGCTTAACAAGAGAACTTTACAAGGCTTGAATGCTTGAAGGCTTTGATAGGCTTGGATGCCTTCCAAATGGGAGGGGTTGGCTATTTATAGAGTGCCACCTCCTCAATGAATGGTTAAGATCAATTCGATCCAATGATGAAGGTTTTGCCTCCAGAATGTTCTATACATATCTAGATTATTTTTCCTATCTAGAATTTTCTATACAAGTATGTACATGTGTCTAGATCCTTTCTACAAGTATGTGCAAGAATGATCTATAATGCTTTAGGGTCTGGAGACTTCCAGAAGTTGATGGAGCTAGAAGTGTGTGGAAATCTCTAGAGTCTTTCGGGAATTTGTCCTTGTTGTAGGCCTTGTTGGGCTTTTTGTCTGGAATCCGAACGTTGGATTTTGTGGGCTGTGACACTAAACTAACATCGACATATGTCACAGATCTACCATGCCGTAATCAAACTTCATCGAAGTTAATTAACAGCTAGAGTGGTTAATCAAACTTAATTGAAGTTAACCGTTAGAGTAGTATCTTCATCATTTTATCTCATTTTAATATTTATTTTTTAAAAATTTGAATTTGTATTTTCATTGCAAAAGAAGTTTCCATTTTCTATTTCCTTTAATTTGTTTGCTTAAATAATTTTATTTTGGTTTTTTAACTTGTTATTTTGGTATTTTCAATTCTTATGTTAGGGGTATTTTTGTTTTTAGGTAGTCAAATTTGGTGAACGATTAAAATAACAGACTTTGACTAATAGTAGAAGCGTTCAATGTCAGTTTTTAATAAAACTATTTACATGTGTAAAATAACAAATCTCGGGAAATTTTGATGTAATTTGATTCCATGTTAAATTTGTGTAGTATAATAGGAAATTTGTTGAAACATCTTCAGACTACAAAATATATCATGGTATCTAGCATGTCCTTATCTTAGATGAGCACATATATTAAGGATTGTCAAATGGACACACATTATTCACACCTCTAATCAATAAAATTCTAACCCTTATTCAATTCACTAGGTGGGGCGCTTTGAATGTTATATATATATACAGTCTTTCTATTGTTAGTTTGTCCTGACAATAAATATATTAGAATGAAGAATGTGGACCACCGATTATGGAGAAATTTTGACAAGTGCATACATTTTGAGTCAAAGTATATAAATCTAGTAGTCAACATTCTTTGCCTGATATATTTATTGTCAGGACGAACTAATAATAGAAAAATCTGTATATATATATATATTTTTTTTTTTCAAAATAAATACATATATATAGTCTTTTTACTGTCAGTTAGTCCTGATACAAAATATATCAGGACGAAGAATGTGGACCACACTACAAGAAAAGCTGTCTTTCTTGACAGTTCTCAAAAACTGTCAAGAATTGCAAGTTCTTGACAGTTTTTTCAAATTTTTTATTTATCTTTAATAATTTTTTAAAACTTTTACTTCCTATTTTCAACACCAAATAAAATCCCGATATGGATTTATTTTACAGTAAGATATCGGTTTTTGGACAAACTGATATTGGATAAGTAAAATTTTAAATTTAATAAATTTACTTTTAAATCATTTACTTTTAAAAAAATTCAAAAAAATAAGTTAAAAAAAATTGTTTATTTATTTTGCACTCTCTTGTTTCATACTAAAAGACATGTTAATAATTCAATTACCCATATAAATTAGTAATCTGAGTCTTACATTTGTTCATTAAATTGCAAGATGCATATTGAGAAATATCTCCCCTATAGTGAGAGTTGTATTCCCAATTATGCTTATTACAATTGATGTCACGAGTCTCCTATAGGCCATGTTTGGTTGGATGGAATGGGATTGAATGGAAAGAAAGCCATTCCATTCGTTTGGTTTGTTAAAATGCAAGGAATGGTGGCCGGAACAGAGGCAGGCGGAGGTGATTGTGTATAAATATAAAAAAAATTAATAATAAAAGTAATGCATTTCTTGACAGTAGCATCCTTGACAGTATAAAACCTATCAAGAAAACCTTTCTTGACAGTTTTTAACTATCAAGAAATGCATTATTTTCTTGTAGTGCCATTAGATTTGCATACTTTGACTCAAAGTGTATACACTTGTCAAAATTTCTCCACAATCTATAGTACACATTCTTTGTCCTGATATATTTTATATCAGGACGTACTGACAATAGAAAAATTATATATATATGTATATATATATATATATATATATATAATATGTTCAAGTTAGTGCGCACTGATATAACTTCATCAGTACATTGGATGTGGATCATTAGATTTACATACTTTGACTCAAAATATATGCACTTGTCAAAACTTCTCCATAATCAGTGATCCACATGCATTGGTACTGATGTAGTTACTGTAGGGAAAATACACACGGCAGAAGCAAAAAATAGATTTGTATATTTTAAAATTTTTCCTTTTAAAGATGAACCTTAACCCTTGATTAATTAACATATAATAAAAGTATCTTACCTTTTTCTTTACGTGATGATTGACATTGTGTCAATGGTATTCCGCAAGAGCTTCCAATCCAATCACGAATGTGAATCACCTAGGAGTGTAGGCTCCCTTTCTTTGAATTGTGTACCTGAGGATGAATAACAAAAAACTTTTCCTTTTATTAGTCACAATAATCTTTCAAGAGAAAACGAAGAACGTTCGGTCACTTGTGAATTCTCAATCTATTGATCGAAACTCGCGTGAACCTTATTCGAAGTTATGCACAAAGTCTTTTGATGTAAAAGCTAGTAGTACACTATCAAAATAAAAACGTTCTCTTTCTTGTTTCTCTACTTGGCCGAATTCTACACTAGTCTTTAGAGTTGGATTTATTTTTCTAAGCAAAATAAAAAATCTCTCAATTAAGAATTAGGGTGGCCGAATACCATAGAATATATAGGTGGCCGAAATCCTTCTTCAAAATAATTTAGGGTTGGCCGAATTCTATAATAGGAAAACAAGGTGGTGACCGAAATCCTCACTCTAAGAGGATTAGATTGGCTGAAATCCGCCCACAAAAAAGACTTCTATCAATTTTTAGAATCTAAACCCTAATCCAACTCTTTAGTGTATTATCCTATTATGACTATATCAAAATACTTCCTAATTTGACTAGATACTTACCAAATAAAGTCTTTGATTCTTATTATACTACCAACAATAGTATAACACTAAGAAACCTATTTCCTAGTTAGAAAAAGATTTTAACTTTTAATTAAATAATTAATTAAATAATTAATTAATTTCCATTTAATTAAATAATAAAATAAAATAATATAATAGGCTATTTTACTAGCCTTGCCACCCAAGTACACTACATGGGCCATTTATTATTTTTCCATTTTATTAAATCCATTGTACCTTAATAAAAATACTCACATGTGAACTATACCCATTCTTACTAAAAGAAACAAACCCACATACCTTAATACAATTCTAGATGGACCTAAAATTAGTTCGGTAGAATATATCAAGTGATCCATGCAAGTCCATGTGGATTGGGGATCTTGGCGGACTATCTAAATTTAAGCTTCAATAGACATCACCCAATCACAACCAACAAATGATTCACTTAGGTTCAATCTATTAATTTTAGTTCATTCCACTAAAGAACTAAAATTAAACTCTTAAATAAAGATAGAATAAGTAAATGTTTCTCATTCATACCCTAGACAATCTTATTGGAGATAGTGTATCCTCATGAATAATATCAGTAATCGCCAAGAGCTCATAGACCGCCTATAGCTCTTCTAGTTACCATATTTACTCATATAACCACATTTTGAACTTGGATATTCTGACTTGTCCAGAAGCCATGTTTCAATAAAAGCTATCGAAAACTTAACGTTAAGATTTAATATCCAATACCTCAAAATATCCATATGATAATATTATATTCTCATTTAATAAATGGAGCCACGATGTCCATATTTATAAATGAAGTCCTCTATCAATTAGCAAATGAATACCACCAAACTATCGAGGATAGACTCTGCTATATAATCGTACTCATTGATAGCTCAAATGATAACACTTGTAACCATAAGTCTATCATTTATCTCAAGATTAAGATAGACTCTCCAATTGTCCTCATAATGAAAACTTTTATCTACTAACGGTTCTAGATAAAGTATTTCATTGTGATCCTATTCAATGCACCTAGTGCACTAGATTCTTTTACTCAAAGATACTTTGATGATTTTAGACTCATCATAACACATTTGATCCCACTCAAATGCTAGCAAAAGAATTTACAACTTTAACAAGATAAAAGTGCCCAACCTTTATCTTAAGTTGTGAACATTATTCAAGATCAACTAAAGAATTGTGTCTACCTCATACATATCCAGATGTACGAACAATTCTTCTTTTCTCATAGTCTCTTGACTTTATGATTATTTACTTTTGACAATTATAATAATTAAACTATAAATGCTATAAGATTTGTTAAATCAGAAATCACTTTATTAATATGAAAAGATTGTCAAATACATTATTACACTCTTGCTATTGAGCATAATCCTAACAGTTACATAAATACGCATTGACTAGAATGGGATCGTATATATATATACACATCAGTATTTCTATTACCAGTTCGAACTGATATAAGTATATATCTGTTTCATGTATGTGGGCCATTTGATTTAAAAGATGTTTTGACAAGTGCATGCAACAAAGTCAAAGCATTTAAATACAATAGCCCACATGTAAGAAACTGATATATTTTATATCAGCTCGAAATGACAATAAAAAAACACTATATATATATATATATATATATATATATATCAATAGTTAATTTATTGGATTGATTTACGGATGGAGTCGTACAACACTCATCATATTCAAACTTTTTCATTGGATGATATCTTATTATATCTTATTATGACACATTTTGATCATTATTAACAAAAATGTTACAAGTTATTTCTAATTATTTTTGTTCTCTCTCTCTCTCTTTTTTTTTTTTTTTTTTTTGTGTGACAATATCTATTAATTCAGGTCCAGATATTTTTTTTAAAGTTTTTGCCATTGGTAGGATTCGAGCCGCTAACCTGGGAGTCATTTGCCTAAGCCCCAAACTCGTCCATTTACTAGTTGAGCTACGCCCTTGTTGGTATTTCTCTTCTCTTTCTTGTTAACAACAAGGTATATATATAAAGTAAATATGTGTACATAGTTAAAAACTCAAATCATCATCCATATTAAGTTACAATATATATAGTCAGGGCTGGTCCTGAGATTTTTGGGACCTGAGGCAAACTATAGAAAATGAGGTCCTCGATACTCTATGTATGTTTACTTGATTTTTTTTCTCTCTATTAATTACTTGTAAAAATCAATATAATAACTCAAATTGAAGACTTTAACACAACAAAATAGCAAATAAAAAGTTACCAAAATAAATTTTTTATAATTGCAACAAAGAATATATCATTTAAACATTACTCGTCTCACATTTTTAGCAGCAAAAATACTAATTAAGCTTACATAAAATAAAAAATAAAAAATAGGGTTTTCAAAAAAAAAAAAAAAGTGTATTGATTTAATTACCTTCGAAACAATGTGTAAGGTTCCCATTTGTTGATTGACTCATTTTGTGGACAAACCACATGTTGGGGATTCTTTGTAAGGGTAGCTTAAGTGTAGGTGTTATTGCTAAGGCCCTTTGAAAACCTCATTCTTGATAAGCACCGAAGGTATTTTTTTATGTGCTTACTTGTCTTGAAGAGATAGTTGCACACACTCACAACTCATGCATATGTTTGATTCTTGTATGTTGTGTGTTTTATTTGTGTGCCTTAATGCTCATTAACATCTCTTCTTGCATGTTAGTTTGATTGCATCTTGCATATCCAATTGCCTTGTCATGCTTAGACTTAGGATTGCATTTTTGCATTGGGCGCTCCCAAAAGCGCTCTACAGAAGTGCTGTACGAACAGCCCCCTTTGAGCGCTGTACAGACCTGATCAATTTAATTCGATCGCTGTACGAGCGCTGTACAGGCGCTGTACAAAGCGCTGTACAGGGCGCTCTACGTAGAGCGCCCCTCTGTTTTCTCGTGAGAACAGAGCAGGGGCGCTGTACAGAAGCGCCCTACGTACAGCGCCCAAGGCAAAATAGTGGTGTCACTTATCAAAACGACCACACTTCATCTTGGCACCCTATATATATGCCACTTTGACTTTAGGTCAATCACAAGAGTTCATATTCAGATTTCATACTTAGGATATTTTTCAAAGAGAAGAAAAATTCCAAGAACTCATTTTTAATTTCTCAAACACTTTTTCATGATCATCAATCATCATCTAGCATCATCTTAGATCATTTAGATGTCTTCTTGCATGGATTCTTCATCATACTTTGCTTGGTAAGCTTTTCACTAATATCTTACATATTTTGTGTTTCTCTTAACAAGCAATCTCAATTAATTACTTGTATGTTATTTTATATACTTTGAATACAAGTTTGAGATTAGTATGATGTATGTTTGAGAAGTTGTATTGTGATAGCTAATTAGGTTTTGTGCTTAATCTTGATTAGCTAAACTATTTGACATGTCATTTAGTTTTGATATCTAGGATTGTTCTAATTGCATATTAATCATCTTAGATAAGCATATAGGGTTTCCCTTGCTCTATGTTGCATTTGGATATTCATATATTCACTTAGGGTTGTTATTCTCTTCATAGAGAAAGTAAGTCTTGTGTGTAGCTTCCGGGATTAGGTTGCTTAGGTCACAATCAAATTGGACTAGGTTCACTCATATCGGGATTAGGTAGGTGTGTGATTACTTCTGGGATTAGGTTGTAATCATTGTACACATTTAGTGGATTCGAGGTTCGAGTGTGGCTTACTTACTAGCCCGTGGTTTTTCCCGTAAGGGTTTCCACGTAAAAATCAAGTCTTATTTAATTTCCGCATTTTATACTTGATTTGTTGCTCTATCTAGTTAGGGGTAAATTTGTAATTTTGACTTAATACGAAAAATTGGGTAATAAGCTTAAAATCTATTCACCCCCCCTCTAGATAGTTTTATACACACCGTGCTATAATTTGTTTCACAATGACTTCTGAATTTTCGTATCAAGAGAGTTTTGAGTTTTTTTTTTTTTGAAAGATATAAAAGTGGATTATTTGGGACAAACACGAGTATTGTTAGGATTCAACCCACCGCTACCCTTGATCAAATGTTGTTGTTGTAAGAATGATAAATGGGTTTCCATTGGTGGGCATTTATTATATATATATATGTGTGTGTGTGTGTGTGTGTGTGTGTAAGAAGTGTATTGATTTAATTACCTTCGAAACAACGACTTCTGAATTTTCGTATCAAGAGAGTTTTGAGTTTTTTTTTTGAAAGATATAAAAGTGGATTATTTGGGACAAACACAAGTATTGTTAGGATTCAACCCATTGCTACCCTTGATCAAATGTTGTTGTTGTAAGAATGATGAATGGGTTTCCATTGGTGGGCATTTAATATGTGTGTGTGTGTGTGTGTGTGTGTGTGTGTGTGTGGGCAGGGGGGATTGAGTTTACATTGGTAGGCCTTTTAAAAAAAAAAAATTATATGTGTATGGTGGGCCATTTTTAAAGTTATTAATAGGTTTATTTTGTTTAAAATCTTATAAAGAATATATTTTAAAATATTTTTTTTTTTAACTACAATTTGGGGGCCTTTACAATAGGGGGCTCTAGACGGTTGTTTCATTAGACTCCCCCTAGGGCTAGGCCTATATATAGTATATAGGGATATTATTAAAAAAAAAAAAAAAAAACCATTTAGTTTGCATTATTTGCCAACATCCAATATGGCAATTTAATATTGTTGACTCCACCAAATCAATTTGTTTGGATTTATGTCCTAAAGCTTCTAATTTGTAAATGTTATAAATTCAATAATAAAAGTAGTTATTTCATTCAAATAAATTGACTCATACATTTATATTATATATGCTAACATCCAAGATTGCTTGATGTAATCTCAAACTGAGTATATGAATGTCATATACAGAGGAATTCAGTTTGAGACATGAAATCTAAAGAGTCCGTAGAAAGCAAATAAAGCTGGATACTTTATTTGTGGTTAATCTACAGTTGCGGTTTGACGCGCCCGAACTGGTTCTACAAAGATTGCTAATGTCTACGCTATTCTACCTCGGTTATACTAAAGGGACGCGTGAGTCTTTCACCCTTCGCAAGTGCACGAGTCGTTCAACTCGTATAGGGCGCACGAGTACGGGTTATCGTTCCCACGAGAAGTATGACACTTAGAAAATACAATTGCTAGCTAAAATGCTCCGTAAAGCAAGAGAATTACAGGTTAATGCTTCAAATCTAGTCTAATGCAATAACTAAATTGAGATTGAAGTTTAATGAGAGAAAGATGCTTGGGGAAATTTGAACTAATCAATGATACACCACCAAGTAACCACTCTTATATATTTTAGACCAAAATCACTAAGGATAGTTCCATATATGATTTAAAAGTGTAAGGTTCCCATTTGTTGATTGGCTCATTTCGTGGACAAACCACATGTTGGGGATTCTTTGTAAGGGTAGCCTAAGTGTAGGTGTTATTGCTAAGGCCCTTTGAAGACCTCATTCTTGATAAGCACCGAAGGTAATTTTCTATGTGCTTACTTGTCTTGAAGAGATAGTTGCACACACTCACAACTCATGCATATGTTTGATTCTTGTATGTTGTGTGTCTTATTTGTGTGCCTTAATGCTCATTAACATCTCTTCTTGCATGTTAGTTTGATTGCATCTTGCATATCCAATTGCCTTGTCATGCTTAGACTTAGGATTGCATTTTTGCATTGGGCGCTCCCAAAAGCGCTCTACAGAAACGCTGTAGGAACAGCCCCCGTTGAGTGCTGTACATACCTGATCGATTTAATTCGGTCGCTGTACGAGCACTGTACAAAGCGCTGTACAGGGCGCTCTACGTAGAGCGCCCCTCTGTTTTCTCGTGAGAACAGAGTAGGGGCGCTGTACAGAAGCGCCCTACGTACAGCGCCCTACGTACAGCGCCCAAGGCAAATTTGAGGCCAACTTATCAAAACGACCACACTTTGATTTGGCCCCCTATATATATGCCACTTTGACTTTAGGTCAATTACAAGAGTTCATATTCAGATTTCATACTTAGAATATTTTTCATTCCAAGAACTCATTTTTATTATCTCAAACACTTTTTCATGATCATCAATCATCATCTAGCATCATCTTTGATCATCTAGATGTCATCTTGCATGGATTCTTCATCATACTTTGCTTGGTAAGCTTTTCACTAATATCTTACATATTTTGTGTTTTTCTTAACAAGCAATCTCAATTAATTACTTGTATGTTATTTTATATACTTTGGATACAAGATTGAGATTAGTGTGATGTATATTTGAGAAGTTGTATTGTGATAGCTAATTAGGTTTTGTGCTTAATCTTGATTAGCTAAACTATTTGACATGTCATTTAGTTTGTGATATCTAGGATTGTTCTAATTGCATATTAATCATCTTAGATAAGCATATAGGGTTTCCCTTGCTCTATGTTGCATTTGGATATTCATATATTCACTTAGGGTTGTTATTCTCTTCATAGAGAAAGTAAGTCTTGTGTGTAGCATCCGGGATTAGGTTGCTTAGATCACAAGCAAATTGGATTAGGTTCACTCATACCGGGATTAGGTAGGTGTGTGATTACTTCCGGGATTAGGTTGTAATCGTTTTACACATTTAGTGGATTCGAGGTTCGAGTGTGGCTTACTTACTAGCCCGTGGTTTTTCCCGTGAGGGTTTCCTCGTAAAAATCAAGTCTTATTTAATTTCCGCATTTTATACTTGATTCATTGCTTTATCTATATAGGGGTAATTTCGTAATTTTGTCTTAATACGAAAATATTGGGTAATAAGCTTAAAATCTATTCGCCCCCCTCTAGATAGTTTTATACACACCGTACTATAATTAGTTTCAAAAAGTAATTTCAACAACTCACTTAAGGTATCCTCTAAAGTCCTAGAGTAACTGTAGGAACCCAATGTTACATATCGCGCAGCGGAAGGGTTTTAAATTTTTTTATTCAATCATGAACTAACCCATTTGTACAGTAATAATCAAATGCAATAAGAAGGAGAAGAAACTATTTCATACCAACGTTTGTAGACTCCTTCTTTTCGATCTGCTTCCTGATTTGAACCACAAGATCTTCCTGACTATGACTCGAGATTGGTAACGGCGTGTGGGCGCGTCACGGTACTCAAGGAACAAGGAGGATGAAGAGACACATGAAGCAACTCTTTGCTTTTTGTATAGAATGCGGCTAGCCTCAAAAATAATAAGAGAAACTTTTTTTTTTTTCTTTCTTGGCTGCCGCACCCCTTTTTGTTTCTTGTGTGTTGTTAACTTGTTATTAGCTTTCTTAAAATATATATATATCATATATATGTGTTTTTAAATATTAAAACAAAATCTTTATTTTATTTTATTAACAAATATCATCTAATTTGAATTTAAACTATTTAAATTCAAATTTAATATTTAATTAATTAAAAATAAGACAATCATATTATCCCAATTTTCAAATATATATATCAACTAACACCCTCCATCAATAATTAATTACATAATTAAATAATCTAATTATTTAATTAACATAATCATTAATAGTCATTAATTAAATAATCTTATTATTCAATTAATTTCCGTATAGACACGTGTCACTTTCGTAACACAATTAATTAGACAATCTAATTAATTAACTGTGACCTTTGTTACCTAAATTGATCGGGCTAGCAAGGGGACCTAATGGACCCACAGTATTTTGAGCTCCAATAATCCTTAGAAATAATTAATTAAACTCTTTAATTAATATTTCATGATTATTAATTTCGGTGTTATTCCACTAAAAGCCCGAAGCTGTACTCTCTCAACTGTAGACATTTTTACACAAACCAATAACTCTTGGTGTCCATCGATATAGCTATTACATTTGGTATGATCCTCCACAATAAGTTCTGTAAGGATTCCCGTTTTGTTGATTGGCTTATTTCGTGGGCAAATCACAAGTTGGGGTTTGGTTGTAAGGGTAGTCTAAGTGATTTGTTGGAGATCAAAGACCCTTTCCAAGACCTCAAGAGGACAAGCACCAAAGGTATATCTAGTGCTTACTTTGCCTTGAAGAGATATAGTTGCACACACACACAACATGCATAACTCTTATTCTTGAATGTTGTGTTTATATTTTGTGTGCATTGTGCTTTATTGATTATTCAATATCTCTTCTTGCATTTAATTGATTGCATCTTGTTCTATGAAATGCCATGACATGATAGGCATTATGATGCATTCAATACCCACACGTGCACTTCATGTATGTTAGTCTTAAGTGTGGTGTAATTCGTTTCCGTTTGTGTGATCGGAAACGTCCGCGCTTGCACGATGGTGTGCATGTCTTAGCGTGATGGTTGACCACTTGAGAAGGTCTCATTCTTCTCTTGGATAAGTGTTAGATTTGGTTTGGTTATTTGGAGTAAGTGTCTAGTTTCAAAAGATTGGATTTCAAGGTTTTAAGTGTTTTCAAAACTGACCTTTGTATGGTCTTGTGACCATAACTTTTTATGAAAAGATTAAAATTGAGTTTTGTAAAATTTTGGACAAACTAGACTCTTATACCTTTCCAACGGTATATTATTCGTAATATTTCATGACCGTTTGGATTGGTTTTGAAATTTCCAAAGTGACCACTAAAACAGGGCATCACAGCTGTTATCCGAATCTGACCTTTGGTCACTCAAATGACCATAACTTTTTCTACAATTATCCAAATCATGTTTTGTTAATTGGAGTAGAAAGTAGACTTCCATACCTTTCCAACGGTATATTATATGAAAGGTTTCGATGTCGTTTGGTCATGTTTTGAGTCGCTTGAAAATCAAGCTTTGTGCTGTGACGCTTCGCCGCGGTTTCAGTGCCGCGGTTTGTGACAGCGGCGTTCGAGCGACAGCAAGTCAGTGCCGCAGTTCTAGTGCCGCGGTTGTGCAACCGCGGCAGTCGAGCCATAGAGCAACTGCGATAGTGTGATTCAGGGGCAAAATTGTCTTTTCACTTGCCCTGTTCTTGATGTCTATAAATATCACACTTTCTCATTATCTGAACAAGTTCTTTTACTCTTAAGAACCTTAAACTTCAAAGATAGATTTTGAGAGAAAATCAAATCAAGAACTCACCTTTAACCACTCAAATCAAACCCCTTTTGCATCAAATTTCATATTGCATCTCCTATGTCTATATAGAGTGCATCCATGTATGGGTTTGCATCATCACAACTTGCTTGGTAAGATTTTGATTAATTTCATCTTATTTTAGTATTTTAAATACCAAGCCATCTCTTTTAAATTACTTGTATGTTTTAGATCATATGCTAAATACAAGAAAAGAGATTAATTGTGATGAATTGATTGAGTGTTGTTTTTGATAGATATCTAGGTTTTTATAATCTATGATTATCTATGCTATTTGACATGTCATTTAGCAATTGATATCTAGGGTTGATTTAATTTGAATATATCATCATCCTAGATAAGCATCTAAGGTTCCCTAGCCTTGTTTGTTAATTGAATATTCATACATATTCACATAGGGTTGTGCATCTCTTTTGAGAGATTGAAGTCTTGGTCTAGGGTTGCTATTACAGGCCTGCGGGTAGTAATGGTGGGTTACAGACCGGGATTAGGCTGTAAACATCATTACAAGTAGTGACTGCGAGGATCGAGCAAATTGGAATAGGGTTGCTAATAAAGGCCCGCTGGGTAGAAGTGAGGGGTTACAGACCGGAGTGTTAGACGAGGTCTACATAGGTTGTAAACTTCATTTCAATTAGTGATTTCGAGTTCCGAGTGTGGCGCACTAAACAGCCCGTGGTTTTTTCCCAGTGGTTGGGTTTCCACGTAAACATCAAGTGTCATTTATTATTTCCGCATCTTATTACACTTGTATGTATATATGACTTGCTAGGGGTATTTTCGTAAAATTGACATGCACGCGAAAATTGGGTAATAATTAGCTAAAATCTATTCACCCCCCCTCTAGCTTTATATATTAAACATGCCTCCAGGACTTTTCAAGTTCATAGTTAGAGCTAGGTCATAATGTATGTTATACCCCTCTAATTGCATCTTTCTATTAAGTACCATTGATTCTCTAATGAACAATAAATCCTACATTCCTCACAAAATTAGGAGAGCGCTCATATTGTTCAAGCCCTAAATCAACCCTTAAGGGAACTATTATCTACTTCTCACAAGAAGGAGTGGATTCCACTATTGTGTGCAGACCTTCCCAGCCACAAGCCAAACTACAATTCCAACATACGAAGTTATTGATAGGGAATGCAACTCCGATCTCACCTATGGTATACCGAAAACCACGATCTAACCTGAAGGAGTCGATAAGACACTCAGGATTAAGATCACCCATATATAGCCATCATTTGTTGATATATATGAATCTCAGCTTGTAACGGATCTTGGTGAGAGATTCATATAGATCATGGCCCAGTCCTATATGATCACATCATATAAGGTGCCTCCATTCTCATATCACCATATGAATAGTCTAGGTTAAAACCATCGTACATTACGGAACGGACCACATCTGTAGATTAACCACAAATAAAGTGCCCAACTCTATTTTCTATCTACGGACTCTTTAGATTGCTCATCTCAAACTAAATACCTCTGTATATGACACTCATATACTTAGTTAGAGATTACATCTGGCAATCTTGGATGTTAAGTACACATGATATAAATAAATGTATGAGACAATTTGAATGAATAAACTACTTCTTTTATCTATGTTCAACTAACATTTACAAATTACAAGCTTTAGGGCAAAAACCCTAACAGTAACATCATCTGAGTGTTTGATTATGGAACTGAATTCAAGAGTGTGCTTCACAAGTTTTTACCATTACTCACACACTCTACTTAATGAGTTATTGGATGACAATACTCAATTTAAAAGTTAGGAAGTAAACATGTCATCAACTCTTAGCTCAAGTTACCAATACATGTTATTCAAAGTCTATGAGAAACATCCAATGAATTAGTCATTCTTAAACATTGATAAGCATAAGGTGATTATTCATAAAAGAAGAGTGATAAACAAGGTGGTTCACATCATTCATCCATAAATCCCCCAACAAAAGGTGGTTAGTTACATATGATATCTAAACAAGCATAAATAAGAAAGGAGAAAGAAATACACCCCTTGAAGTCTTGTCAAATTCCAAGGAAGGACAACCTCCTTCCACAGCAAATACACTTGAAGATTATCACAAGTAGCTCTTCTAGAACTAGTTTAACTAATTACTTTAACTAAGATGAGTTCCTTAAGCTAAAGTAATTGCAAAATGATCACAAACTTTCTTCAACTATCCTATGCTAAAAAGAGAGAGTCCAATATCTCTAATATTTCTCACCCTTTATTACATCAGAAAAGTGACTATTTATGTCTTTGGATTGAAATTGGGCAAGGAAATGCCGTAAATGACCCTGATAGTGTCGTCCGTAGCTTCCTCCCGCAGTTTCATTCCCGTGGTCACAATTCGCGGGATCTTCTTCCACGGCCTCCGCGGTTTTGGTTGCTATACTTCGCGGCTTCTTTCTCGCTGGATCGAACCTGCGAGCTTCAACAGCATTCCTCGGCGGGCTTGTCTCCTTCCGACCGGCGGCTTCTTTCCCGCGGCCTGAACCTACGAGATAATTCCCCGCGAGTTCCCTCCTTTCTGGTTGGCAACTTCTTTCGCTCTGACCTCTTCCACAGCTTTATGACACGGGTTCTAACCCGCGGGGTTCTTCTTCTGCACTTTAGCTCCTGCTTTGACCTCTTTTCCCCAACTTCGTGCGATCACTTCCCTAAATGAGTATTTTACCTGTACTTAACCAAAACACACGTATATACACAAAAGTGCTCGGAAACGAATACAAAAGATAAGAAAAGGGAGCGCTAAATGTGAACATTTGGAGTGCGATCACGATCTATTCCGTATTGTACGATGGTCTTATCTTAGACAACTCATATAGTGTTATGAGAATGGAGGCACCTTATATGATGTGATCATATAGGACTGGGCCACGACCTATATGAATCTATCACTAAGATCCGTTAGTTGAAATGATTCATACATAGTGACAAATGATGGCTATATATGGGTGATTCTAAATCCTGAGTGTCTTATTGACTCCTTCAGGTTAGATCGTGGTTTTTGATTTACCATGGGTAAGATTGGAATAGCATTCTCGGTCAATATCTCCATATCTTGGAATCACAGTTTGGCTTGTGGCTGGGAAGGTATGCACACAATAGTGAAATCCACTCCTTCTTGCGAGAAGTAGATAAGTAGTTCCCTTAATGGTTGATTTGGGGCTTGAACGATTAAGAGCGCTCTCCTTCTTTTGTAAAGGAATGAAGGATATAATCATTCAAGAGAATCAATGGTACTTAAAGGAAAAATATATAATTACAGATATATAATAGACTTTAAGACCTAGCCCTAATTATGAACTACTTGTGGAGGATCATACCATATGTAATAGCTATATCGATGGACATTGATAATTTGGTTATGTAAAACATCTATAGTTACAAGAGTACAACCTTGGGTTTTTAGTGGAATAACTACGAGGTTAATAATTGTGAAATGTTAATTAAAGAGTTTGATAAATTTTTCTATATATTATTGGAACTTAAAACTGTGGATCCATTAGGTGCCCTTGCTAGCCCTTTACGATTGATAGTAACAAGACTCACGGAGAATTGGATAGTCCAATTAATTGTGTTACGAAGGTAACTTAAATATATTTTGGGAATTAATCAAATGATGTGATTATTTAAGTAATATATTATTTAATTGATGAATTAAATATGATTAAATAATATGATTGTTTAATTGTCATATTAATAATTAAGAATTATTAATTGTTATATGGAGGTTTCAAGTTCGAACATTGACAAGAGCAAAAGAATAAAATAATAAGTGATTATTTTTATTTACTCTAAATAGGTCAAAGGTTCAAACCCTAGTGGTGACCGAATTAAAAAGGATTTAGAATCCTATTTTAATTTGGATTACTAAACTCTAGGATCCTAGTATATAAGATATACTAATAAGAAAAAATAGACAATCAAAACCCTTAGAGAAAAAGAGAGAGGTGCGGCCACAACACAAGAGGAGAGAAAAAGAATTTCTTTTTGTCCTAGCTTGGCCGAATTCTCAAGAGGAAGCAAGGTGTTGCCTTCCTGTTCTCTCAGGCCTCCATTCAACTGCTCCTGGAATCCGTGACGTGCCCACACACACAGTTGCTAGATTGCGGGACATAGCTCGGAAGGTTTAGTGGTGAAGGATCGAAAAGAAAACGAAGTAGTGTTTATCAAAGGTATGAAAACAAATCTCTTTCTCATATTCGTGTATACAAAAAGGTCTCAATAAGACGTTAAAATTTTTGAAGCCTATCATTCTTAAATCTCTTGATTTTTATCCCTATTTTTCGCTGCGCAACTTACAATCCATTTATGGATATCCATCTCAATGAAGATCTAGAGATGGATATCCATAGAATTAGGGAGGCTTTAGTTTGCGGCGGCCTCATTCATCACTGTGATGAAAGATGCTCTAGCTAGCCTCCCTCTTCTGTAGAACTTGACCGTTAAGAAACCTCTCCATTTTCACGATAGCTCGATTATTTCATTAGGAGCTCTAGACCGTACCATCTACAATACACCTACTGTAGTGGTCAAAATTGGGCCTCTGGCCAAATTAAACGAGCCCACTGTCAAAAGATTGAATGTTTCAAAGAACCCATCAGAAATGGGCCCATAAGCCCAAAAATTGACCCATAAGTGGTCTGAAACTAATAATGCACGGTGTGTATAAAACAATCTAGAGGGGGGGGGGGGGGGGGGGGTGAATAGATTTTAATCATTATTACCCAATTTTCGCGTTTAGTCAATATTACGAAAATACCCTGAACTAATTAAAGCAATAAATCAAGTGTAAAGTTCTGAAATTAAATAACACTTGATTTTTACGTGGAAACCCAAACTGGTAAAAACCATGGGCTTTTATGTGTGCCACACACGAACCTTGAATCCATTAATTGCAATGGTGTTTACAACCTAATCTCGGTCTATAACCCACCACCACTACCTGTAGGCCTATAAAAGTGAACCTAGTCCAATTGCTTGCGGCCTAAAAAACCTTAGCCACAAGACTTAGTTCTCACTAAAGAGATTAAACATCCTAAGTGAATATGCAAATATATCCAAGTATGTACTTAGTGCTAGGTCACACTAAATACTTAGCTAGGATTATAAGATGACAATTAAATCAATAATAGATATCAATAGCTAAATGACATGGCATAAAGCTTAGCTAACATAGATTAAACAATCCTAACTTTAGCTATCACAAAAATAACACTCAAACAAAACAACACAACTATCTTTATCTTGTATATAAGAATATAATCTAAGAACATACAAGTAAATAAAGAGATGCCCTTTTAAGTAAAACACTAAGATTAGATGAAATTTGTGAAGAACTTACCAAAGCAAGTGTGTTGAGTAAGACCAATGCAAGCAAGCATCCTAGATATGCTAGAAGATGCTAGATGAAGTTTAATGCATATGAAAATGGTTTTGAGTGTTTAAATGAGCAATCTTGATTGCCTTTTCTCTCACAAATCTCTCTATAGAATTTAGGGTTCTTGTATTGAAAGAGTTAGGTTTAGAGAGATGAGAAAGTGATGTATTTATAGACATCAAGAACAGGACATGTGAAAAGACAAGTTTGCCCCTGAAACGCGTGATCTGCGGTTTTAGTCGATTGTTTCGAAACCACCGATCCAAACCGCCGAATTGATTCCCAAAAGAACAGGGGATCATTGGTGGTTTCAATCGGCCGTTTCATAACCGCTGAACACAACTGCATAAATAGACCCGAGAGATTAAATCGACCAGGTCTAAACGGCGGTTTCGAACGGTGGTGGTGGCCACCGATCCTAACCGTAGAAATGCTCCAGAACCTTCTAGACATAAATGGCGGTTTCATTCGGCGATCATGGCCGCCGATCAAATCGCTGCTTCACCACTTTTGGTGAAACCAAAGGAGAAACCAAGGGCATTCTCCGAAGGTGATCATCGCGCTAACCAAGCACACCATTGTGCATGCACGGATGTTTCCGAACGACATTCGGGAAACGAATTACTAGACACAATAACACACAACCAAATATAACAACAAAGTGCAAGTGTGAGATGTGACATGTGAAGAAGATGCATATAAAAGAAAAACATACATATGCAAACATTACAAATGTGTGTGTGCAACTAAATCTCTTCATTGAAAACTAAGCACTAGAGATTATACCTTTAGAGTGCTTATCACCTTGAGGTCTTGAAAGAGCCTTGAGCTTGATCATCAATTACCTAAGCTACCCTTACAATACAAACCCCAATTGTGATTTGTCACCGAAATAAGCCAATCAAACTTTGAGGAACTTACAATCTCCCCCTTTGGCTATTTCGTGACAAAACCACCACTCACATTGATCCTCACAACAAAATAGAAACTAAAGGACAACAATGATTTCTACATTGCAAAGAGAAATTAAAAAGATAAAACTTCAAGTCTTCAATCTCTTGTAGAACACCAAACCTTCAAAACAAAGTTTCTATACTTTCTAATACAAGCGCAATGTGAGATGATCAAGAGAAATTAAAACAAGCATTTGCATTTAAAGAATTTTAAGTACAATATCATGCAATGTATGTGAATTGCAATGCTCCCCCTTAACGGGTTACTCCCCTTCAATTAGTAAACTCCCCAAGTGAAGCGAAGTTGCTACTACAATTTTTCTCTATACTACTCCCTTTTTTTTGTCATGATAGTCAATTTAGCAAAGAGAGATAGTAGCATACTAGACATTTGCATAATCATATAAGTAACTTTATGCTACTCAATTAATTGGAGAGAAACAAGGAGATTTATTTTTTAAAAAAATGTGTGATTAAGATGTTTTGCATGCAAGACATGTTGCATTCAAATCCAAAAATCAATGGCATTTGGCAAAGCAAATGACAAAGGTTTCCTATAGAATTCAAACCAATTTCATCATTTGTCATGAGTAAAGCAAGGATATAGAGTTATCAATTTTCAATTTTAGTAAGCAACTATATCCAACCTTATAAGCAAAACATGGCATGAGCGACTATTTGCACCCTATTTGATTTTTCCGAGTATGAAACCCGTATGATAATAGCCATGTTCAACTAATAAAGAAAGAGAGACACTTGGATTTTAACATCCTTTGAACGGATATAAGATTCTTTATTCATTTTAAGTCTCATAAGCTTTTCACATATAATTTTGCATTTAAGAATTGCAATAATCAATTCATGCTTTTCATTTTTAAGTAAGTCATAAGAATTTCATGCTTTTTCATTTTGAGCATGTTATTTAAAGAATCATCATGTCATGGAGATCATTGTAGGTCATTCAAAAGTACTTCCTATGAATATCTCCTGGTCCAAAAATGCATGTTTGAACATAAATATGACATGGATTTCAATTGAAGCAAGGTTCACACTTATTGAAGAAAATATCATATAAACATATGTGCAACCAAGATACTCAAGCAATTAATAAAGAAGCATAAGATTTTTCAAATTTTTGCATGCGACAAGTATGCAATTGCTCTATTTGCTTGAGTTCCCCTTATTGGGTCAATATCCAAACCACATCAAGTCACAGGACATATCCCAATAGATTTACTAAGTGCATGAAACCTAGTTGCATCTAAGGGTTTAGTAAATAAGTCTGCTAGTTGATCATTTGTACCTACATGTTCAAGTACAATGCATTTGTTCTCAACTAGTTCTCTTATGAAATGATGACGGATGTCTATATGCTTAGTCCTAGAGTGTTGTACCAGATTCTTGGAAATATTAATTGCACTCATATTATCACAAAAGAGGGTTAGAGTACCTTGATTGAATTTGTAGTCGACTAGCATTTGCTTTATCAAAGGAGTTGTGTGCATCCGCTCCCCGCGGCTATATACTCGGCTTCGGCCGTGGACAAGGAAATCGAATTTTACTTCTTGCAAAACCAAGACACCAAGTTGTTCCCTAGGAAGAAGCAACCGCCCGATGTGCTCTTCTTGTCATCGTAATTTCCTACCCAACCCGCATCACTAAAGCCAACTAGACTAGCATTAGTGTCAAAAGAGTACCAAATCCCATAGTTGGATGTCCCATTCACATAGCAAATGATTCTCTTAATGGAAGAGAGATGAGACTCCTTAGGATCCGATTGGTACCTAGCATACACACCTACACTAAAAGATATATCGGGCCTACTTGCGGTCAAATAAAGCAAGCTACCAATCATGTCCTGATATAGAGTTTGTTCTACACTTTTACCATTAGCATCCTTGCTAAGCTTCAAAGTGGTACTCATGGGTGTGTCACAATGTTTAGCATTTTCTAGACCAAACTTCTTCACTAGGTTTTTAGCATGTTTAGCTTGGATTATAAAAATCCCATCATTTAATTGCCTAATTTGTAAACCTAGGAAGTAACTTAGCTAACCAACAAGACTCATCTCAAACTCATGAGACATAACATCAACAAATTGTTGGACCTTGGTGTTGTTGGTGGAGCCAAACACTATATCATCAACATATATTTGAGCTATAAAGAGCTCATCATTGTCTTTCTTGATGAATAGAGTCTTGTCAACACTACCCCTTAAGTAGTTATTGTCAACAAGAAATTGAGTGAGGCGCTCATACCAAGCCCTCGGTGCTTGTTTTAACCCATATAGAGCCTTCTTGGGTTGTTCAACAAATACTTCCTCTTGCAATAAGCCATTGAGGAAGGCACTCTTCACATCCATTTGGTGCAATTTGAACTTGTGCACACAAGAAATGGACAAGAGAAGCCTAATGGACTCTAAAGGGGCAACGGGAGCAAATGTCTCCTTTAAGTCAATACCCTCAATTTGAGAGTACCCTTGTGCAACAAGTCTAGCCTTGTTACGTACTATGTTGCCATCCTCATCGGATTTGTTCCTATATATCCATTTGGTGCCTATGACATTAGTGGTCTTAGGCCTAGGAACTAGAGTCCAAACCTCATTTCTTTTGAATTGATTTAGCTTTTCTTGCATGCAAGAACCCAAAATTCATCATTTAAGGCTTCATCAACCTTTTTAGGTTCAATTTGAGAGGTGTAGCATGTGTAGCTAATTAGATTAGCTATTTGACGTCTTGTCCTAACACCCCCATTCACTTCTCTAATGATGTAAATGCGGGTTGTCGTTGATGCCCGTCAGAAAAGATATTTCTATTTTAATCACCTCGCAAATGCACGAGTCAAAGGACAAGTATAGCTAGTAAGCAAGGGTCGTTCCCACAGAGAGATGGAACCCGTTAACTATATCTAGCTCTAGAGTTTATGAAAGCAATGTAAATGGAATGTAGAAGTGAGTGTGTGTGTGTGTGTGTGTGTGTGTGTGTGTGTGTGTATGTGTGTGTGTGTAGATGCAAACTAACTAACTAAAGATAGAAATGTAATCGGGTGCTTGCCTTTCTAATTAGTCTACTCCTAATTACATTATTCTACTCTTAAAGGCAAGACACATTAGCTACGAAAATAATGGTGGCTTGGAGAGATGTAAGACATGAGACACACAAAGGAAATAAGTTTACCAAACACAGGATGCAAATTATGTAGATTGTTTAACATGTGAATACCATTTAATTCAAGTAAGGGGTTCGTTCTCTTGATTAGGGAATTCCCAAAATCAAGTCATCACTCTACAATGTCGAAAGAGTAATTGTGTCTAGGTTTAGACCCATTAAGCACAAGAACATGAACCAAAGCTATCTTATCAAGTTATGCATAAGCTTCTCCCATTCAATAAAACTAATAACCAAGCTCATACATGGAATGGTTATCCAAGCACAAACTCAACTCTCAATCACTCTAATCATTTTAAACACATACATATTAAATCATCTACCAACATACATACACAAATGAGATATTTGATTACAATTACTTCTACATCATTAGGTTAATCTACTCCTAATCTCATCCATACATACACATCAATATATAACTCTCCATACACATGAATATCACAATAAGAGATATCAATCATAGGCATATCAATGAATGGAACAATACCAAATCAAATTAAAGAACAATACATACATATATTAACATAAGTGTTGGTTTACAATAATCCTACACGGGTTACACATAATAAGAAAATACAAAGAGATGAGAATAAGAGATAACACTTGAAGACAAGTCCTCCAAAAGCTCTCCATATCTATGAACTTCCATGGCTCGACACACGAGCCCTCATTCTCTTTGTATCTAATCCTCCATGGAAGCTTGAAAGTTGCTCTTTCTCTTTGGTGGTGTAAGAGCTAAGCTCTAGGTGTTGGTTGTGGCTTTAGGACTTGGTTCACCCTTTGAAAGAGAGGCAAAAGGGATGTATATATAGTTGGGCAAGTTTGGGGCATGAATGGGGTATGAAGAGACCAAAATACCCCTAAAGTCGATTGTCCCGCTAGTTCAAAACCCCTGTCCTACGGCTTCTTTCCCGCTGAGGTATTCCCGCGTGGGATTTTCGTGACTTCATTCCCCTGTTCCACCGGTTCTTTCCTGTGGTGATAACCTGCGGGATCCTCTGATAATACCTCGTGGCTTTGTTCCTTCTGTCCCATGACTTCTTTCCTGTGGAGGAATTCCCGAGAGTTTGTTCCGAGAGCTCTTTCCAGTAGGCCAAAAGGCTAGAACTAGCTGGTCTTCTCCGCGGCTTCATGCTCCCCTGCTTCGCGGGTTCTTTCCCGTGGAGGTATGATAAGGTCGTTTTGTGCTCAACAAAATGATATTTAAATGTGTTCGTTTTGTAAATTGAATTTCACCACTAGAAAATCCACTTAGGATATAAAACTAGTAAAGTGGTAAATAGGATTCGTTCAACAGGGAATCAGAGTAATTGGTTGAATAACTTAACTATTCCTAAATGCAATTAAGCAAATCATAGTAGGTGGATAGTGTGTGGTTTGATAAACCACCAAACATGCATAAAAGTAAATGTAACTAAAAGTGATAGGACAAATAGAATGCTCAACAATCTTGATAAGAGAAATTGATGTAAACAATTAATATAGATGTTTGGGAATAGATGGATTAGCAAGTGGTATGGGTAGTGCTTTTTAAGCCACTTTAATGGACCAATCTATACATGTTAACCATTTGTTTTCTATGATATGTTTAGGTTATTACTATGAACCCTAAACATCTTCCCACCACAATGCCTAACTGATCAAGGAAAGGGGGTCATGGTGGGATTGGTTGGTTACAAATCTAGGTTTAGATTAGTGTGGCTGGTATACCCTCCACTAATCTATCATATTTATTGGGTTCTAAATCACACAAGGGTGTCAATCCAAGGATGATTACATAACGTTTTATTCTAACAAGATTGTAATTAACAAGTGGATATACAAGTCAATCACATAGTAAATAGAATATAATGAATAAATAAATAAAACACATATAGAGATTCATTACAAAGCTTAAGCAAATACCCACAACCAAATGTTCCTCAAATCTATCCTCTAAATTAGGGGTTCAGTTACACATAGTTACACTCAAATAGAAAGCAAGTAATATATAAGGAAATTATCCTTAGGTCTTCTTCTTTAGTGCTTGCTCCTTCCTTTCCAAGAGTGCTCCTAGTGCAAAGAGTGGTAGAAGATGATGTGTCTAGATAGGTGGATGGCTAATGGTGAGTGACAAAGGTATTGGGATGTAGAGAATGGTATGGAAGGAATGATTTAGGGAAGTAATCAAGATTTGGTGTGAGTTTTTGGATGGAAAAGATTAGTTCAAGTATAGAAATGGAGGAGTTTGGGAGATGATTGATGGTGATCCTAGGTTGAAGAAGAGATAGGTAGGAGAGAATAGGATTTTTTTTAAGGATTCCCATAGTTTTTAATTGGCTTATTTCGTGATCAAACCATATGTGGGGATTCTTTGTAAGGGTAGCTTAGATGTTGTTGGTATTGCTTAGGCCCTTTTGAAGACCTCACTATTGACAAGCACCAAAGGTAATACTCTAAGTGCTTACTTGTATTGAAGAGATAGTTGCACACACTCACAACTCATGCATATGTTTAATCCTTGTATGTTGTGTGTCTTATTTGTGTGCCTTAATGCTCATTAATATCTCTTCTTGCATGTTAGGTTGATTGCATCTTGCATTGCCCATTGTCTTGTCATGCACATTCTTAGAATTCAAGCATTGCAACGGGTGCTGTTCAAAGCGCTGTTGTGAACAGCGCCCATCACACCTGATGTAAAAATGCCATTTAAATGCATCAGGTCTGATGCATTTTGGATGGGCGCTGTACGAGCGCTGTACAGAAGCGCTGTTCGTACAGCGCCCCTCTGTTTTCCCGTGAGAACAGAGTAGGGGCGTTGTACAGAGGCGCTCTACGTACAGCGCCCAAGGCAATATTGAGGCCAACTTATCAAAATGACCCCACTTTGATTTGGCCCCCTATATATATGCCACTTTGACTTTAGGTCAATTACAAGAGTTCATATTCAAATTTCATACTTAGGATATTTTTCAAAGAGAAGAAAAATTCCAAGAACTCATTTTTAATCACTCAAACACTTTTTCCATGATCATCAATCATCATCTAGCATCATCTTAGATCATCTAGATGTCATCTTGCATGGATTCTTCATCATACTTTGCTTGGTAAGTTTTTCACTAATATCTTACATATTTTGTGTTTCTCTTAACAAGCAATCTCAATTAATTACTTGTATGTTATTTTATATATTTTGGATACAAGTTTGAGATTAGTATGATGTATGTTTGAGAAGTTGTATTGTGATAGCTAATTAGGTTTTGTGCTTAATCTTGATTAGCTAAACTATTTGATTGAACATGTCATTTAGTTTGTGATATCTAGGATTGTTCTAATTGCATATTAATCATCTTAGATAAGCATATAGGGTTTCCCTTGCTCTATGTTGCATTTTGGATATTCTCATATATTCACTTAGGGTTGTATTCTCTTCATAGAGAAAGTAAGTCTTGTGTGTAGCATCTGGGATTAGGTTGCTTAGATCACAAGTAAATTGGACTAGGTTCACTCATACTGGGATTAGGTAGGTGTGTGATTACTTCCGGGATTAGGTTGTAATCGTTTTACACATTTAGTGGATTCGAGGTTCGAGTGTGGCTTACTTACTAGCCTGTGGTTTTTCCCGTGAGGGTTTCCACGTAAAAATCAAGTGTTATTTAATTTCCGCATATTTTACTTGATTTATTGCTTTATCTATTTAGGGGTAATTTCGTAATTTTGACTAACACGAAAAATTGGGTAAAAAACGTAAAATCTATTCACCCCCCCTCTAGATAGTTTTATACACACCGTGCTATAATTAGTTTCATTTTTTTTTTCAAATGAAAGTAGGGATGGATTTATACTGTTTTTGAATTACGTCACGAATGGCTACTTACCAAAAGACCCCTCAGACTTTGCAATGTTGCCATTTTGGCCCTTTTAGGGGGCTTTCTTGTAATTTACAATCCAAGTTCAGCCGATCAGATGTGAACACAAAGATGGTCGCTATGAGCTTTGTGGCGACAAGCAAAAGGGTGACACTAGGGCGAAGCAATCAGGTGCCAAAAATTACATCCCTATCACCATGGCGACATTGAAAAGCAAATGGCAACAATTAATGTCGCTGTGTGGTCGCCATTTAGGGAGGAGGCGACAAGGGAGCAACGGCCATGGTTTTGTGGCTTTGGATTCTAGCCGTTTGGAGGATCGAAAAGAGGTCCTATCATGATTGCACGATTCCGATGATCTTGTGTTCCGAAAAATGGACAGAATAGGATGGGGGATCGCTGGCTTTAGGTGGCTGCCACGACTAGGGTTGCAGGTCTTCAATAGCGGTTTGTCATGAGGAAGAAGGATGGAGGTTGAAGATGGTGGGGGACGTTTAGCACCAGGCTGGGGTGCAAGCAACCTGCTTCTTCTTGTCTCTGCTGGGGTGTAAATAAAAGAAGGCTGGGGTGCACTTGGGCTTTGAGTGTTTTGTTCTAAAATGGGGGTGCTTAGTAGTGGGCCGGGGCTCAATAAGAGGCCCAAACCGCGCCTAAACACACTGTTTAACTTAATGAGGTGGCAGGTTGCTGTGATTTGCGTGGCGAATTACGGAATGGTCCCCTGATCTCTTCCATATTTGTAATTACTTCAATCTTTCCTCATACTTTACACTTTTGCCCCCAGTTTCACCAAATTACTTCAATGCCCTTTAACTTTATAAATACCTAAAAAATATTTAATTAACAACATTAAAACACGGGGAAATGCCCGAGACTCAAGCATAAGGAAATGGGAATGAGGGCCAAAATCGTACCAATTTTGGTTCGATCAAGGTATTCCCGCGGTGGTTTTCCAGCATTGGTTTCTCGCGGCTTCATTCCCGTGGTTCTAATATTCTACCGCGGATTCTTTCCTTCTATCCTGCGGAGGTATTCCCACGTGGGTTTTCCATGGTTTCATTCCCGCGAGCTAGAGTGACTGAACTCGCGGGATCTTCTCCGGGGCTTCATGCTTCCCTGCTTCGCGGGTTCTTTCCCGTGGAGGTATTCCTGCGGTGGTTTTCCACACAAAAGTACTTGGAAATGAATACAAAAGGTAGGAAAATGGAGCGTTAAATGTGAACATTTAGAGCGCGATCAAAGCCCCAAACCTAACTTTTGCTCGTCCTCGAGCAAAACTAAAAGCGAAAAACAAACAAATAAACAACTAAACACTAAAGCAATAAACATAGAAACTAATTAGTCAACTGTCGTGGGAGAAATGATGGCACTTAGCATGTGCCATAAGCCTTTTAAACCCCTAGGTGTTCCTAGTAGGAGGAGTATAGTCTCCTGAGGGTTTATCGCTACGATACCCACAAACGCAACTCTATAAAGCAAAACTTGAGATGCCACCTTAAACATGCCAAGCAAAAACTACATGCATGCTAAAATCTCTATATTAAGACTAAAAATATGTCATATAAATCAATACATCACACAATGCATGTATGCCAATACTAAAGATGTTTTTGGTTTACAAAACAACAAAGCTTGAATGCTCAGGCTAGAATTCGCCTCGACTTCTAATCCTCACCGGATTACTCTCATATTTTCTCTAAGAACCTAGGCAATAACACTCATCAACATATGCAAAATGGAGTTTGGGTACATGGAATCAAAATATATTCGCATATTCATATAATTAGAAAGAACACTTATATAAGTGCAAAGGATCTCATGAACGAATTAAATATTAAGGACATAGATAGAGCACATGCAACTTTACAATTAAGCAAGCATTACCAAGAGATCTGCTAGGTCTTTTCCAGTTGTAATGGGGCCATGGGTGTAGGCTAAGAAAGAATGGGAAAAGGAAAACAAAATACCTAAGACCATATCATGGGATTGCTAACCATCTACAATTCAATAACGTATCCCAACCATAGATTGTATCATAGGAATGTTGACCATCTACAATGCAATCTCTACATCCTCAAGTCAATCTATTACAAGTATGCATCTAGGCTTCCCTTTGTTTTCTTTTTCATACTTTTTTTTTTCTTTTGAGTATATATTCAATTTCCTTTTTCTTTTCTTTCTTTCTTTTGAATGACTATACACATATAAATTTTGATGCTTCTCATTCAAGCCTTAGTACATGCAATTACACTTTTACAATTCAACCCAAGAAACTCATTGGTTTCTTTCCAAAATTTGTAGTTACAACACACCCCAATAATCTACCTTCTATATCACCATATAGTTCAAGCTAATTAGGTACGGTTTCATTATAGACGCTTGGTTGTAAGTTCGGGTGATGAAAGAAAAGGCTATATGTTTGGTTTCAAATGGGCTAATGGAGCACACACATAGAGTAGGAATTAGTGTTTAGGCCATATAGTAGTTTAAGCACATATTGCCTAGCATCACTTCTCAAGGATCAACCAACAAAAAGATAAAGCAACAATATGTGATATCATAAAATGATTGTTCTTTAATATCTAATGCAAAATCCTATAGAGATCATTCTATACAATGAAGAACAAGATAAGTGTTTAAAAGTAGAAACGAAATACACCCTCTAAAATGAATGTTAAAGCACAAAATTCTCACAAGGGTAGTCTCCACTATTCTTCTAAGCTAAACAAGCAAAAAGTTCTATCCACTTCAACATCAACAGATTGGCACTGTACACACAAATTTAAGTGATGCAACAATTATAGATGGCATGAATGTTAGTCAAAACATAGAGCGAAAGCATACATGACATGTCTCTGCCGAAACGCAAAGTTATTATCTCAACAAAATGGACTTCAATTCCAAAATTTTCAATTTTGACCAATTTTGTAGAGATTTGAAAATTCTCAATGACAAAACCTACAAAAACAAAGACAATATCACGAAAGTTGTCCACACCCCCAAACCTAAACTTAACAATGTCCTTAATGTTGCACAACGGAACCATTTCCGTACATAATTTGGACAATGCTTAGCAAGATTCGTACATAAGAACAACAAAAATCATAAAGATTAAAAACAACAAAACAAAATAAATCCTAAGATCTAAGCACAATACAATCGCACTCTTAGATCTAAACAAAAATAAAAATTACAAACAAATTATATTTGAAGCACATAGGTGGAAAAATTACCACCATACTACAACGACCCACAAATACTACATTAAACTCAACAAATATGCATTCCACTTTAATTAAAGCACAAAAACTAAGTCTCAATCCAATTCTCTCAAATCCAAACATGGAGGAGTCAATTGGAGAGACTAATGTTCGGGAAAGCAAAGTGTAGAGGATACCTCTTGTAGCGTGAGTTGTGGTCCATGAGTTGTGCAGTCCATCTGACTGTTGGGGCTCGGTGAGGGTTCATTCCCGCAGAATGAAGTCGCGGACATTCTAGCCAGTTCATTTTTGCTGGCTGGTGGGCTTGTTCCCACAGATACGAAATCGTTGACATTCCTCATAAAGTCCCATGGTTTCTTCTCTTCTGCTCCACGGGTTCATTCCCGCGGATGGAAGTAGCGGACTTCCTAGAATTTCCCCCGCGAGTTCATGGCTTTTGGTCCGCGGGTTCCTTCTCGCGGACTTGTCTCACTCAAGGTTCCTGATGACTCACTTTTTATGTCATTATCAAATTGCAAATTATCAAAAGATAGTTATAAATGAATTCTTATGCAATATACTTTAAGTTTTGAAAAATAGTAAAGCGATAAGCTTAAGATTCATTCCACAGGGATTAGGCTAGATTAATCGATTTGCTATCTAATCTAAGTTAGTCTAACTAGTGTGCAATAAAGTAAATCATGGTTAGATGGATAGTGTGTGGTTTGAGAAACCACCAAACAATGTATGCAAATTAAAGTACAAGAAATTAAAGAGAAAATAAATAGAGATAGGAATCCAATACAAACAACCTAGATAAGAAAATGGATTAAACAATTAATAGGACTTCTAGGGAAATGATAAAGTAGCTAATGGACTATGAACAATTCATACATGGCTTCTTTAATGCGTTATCTACACAATCAAGGACCAATCTCATTCGA
Organism: Acer saccharum; assembly: GCA_030490815.1. NCBI lineage: Eukaryota > Viridiplantae > Streptophyta > Magnoliopsida > Sapindales > Sapindaceae > Acer > Acer saccharum. Next base: position 47,999,458 of record CM059869.1, on the reverse strand, counting down.
AAGTGTTGTTTAGGCCATCACTATGAACCCTAAACAACTTCCCACCACAATGCCTAACCGATTAAGGAGAGGGGGTCACGGCGGGATCGGTTAGTGATGATCAAATGGCCTAGGCAATCGAGGTGATATCCCCACCAACAACCTATCCTATTCACTATGTGCTATAATTTAGTCGACTACGGATTCAACCAAGGTACTCTAACCCTCTTTTGTGATAACATGAGTGCTATTAATATTTCCAAGAATCCGGTACAACACTCTAGGACTAAGCATATTGACATCCGCCATCATTTCATTAGAGAGCTTGTTGAAAATAAATGCATAGTACTTGAACATGTAGGTACTAATGATCAACTTGCGGACTTATTTACTAAACCCTTAGATACTACTCGATTTAAAACACTTAGTAGATCAATTGGGATATGTCTTGTGGAGTGATGTGATTTGTGATTGACCCCATATGGGGAACTCAAGCAAAGAGAGCTATTTTGCATTCTTGTCAATTGCAAAAATTTGATATATCTTGCCTCTTCTTTTAATTGCTTGAGTAAGCTTGGTTGTACATTTTCATATGTTTTCATTCAATAAGTGTGAACCTTGCTTGTTTACAATCCATGTTATATTTATGTTCAATCATGCATTTTTGGACTAGGAGATGTTCATAGGAAGTATGATTTGAATGACCTATAGTTATCTCCATGACATGATGATTCTTTTATAACATGCTAATGACAAATGTAAAAGCATGATTTGATGATTGCATGCTCTTAAAATGCAAAACTTGTGTGAAAAAGCTTATGAGACTCAAAATGAATAAAGGATCTTGTATCCGTTCAAAGGATTTTACAATCCAAATGTCTCTCTTTCTTTATTTGTTAAACATGGCTACTATCATACGGATATCTTATCCGGAAAAATCAAATAGGGTGCAAAGTTGCTCATGCCATGTTTCGCCTATAAAGTTGGATATAGTTGCTCTTAAATTGGAATCAATGAAATCTCTATATCCTTGCTTTTCTCATGACATTGGTGAAATTGGTTTGAATTCCTATTTGAAACCTTTGTCATTTGCTTTGCCAAATACCATTGTATTTTGGACTTGAATGCTACATGTCTTGTATGCAAAGCATGTTTGATTCACACAATTTTCTCTAAATAAATCTCCTTATTTCTCTCCAATTAATTGAGATGCATAAAGTGACTTATATTGATTATGCAAATATCTTGTATGCTATTATCTCTCTTTGCTTCCACTAACCCGGTTGGGGACTACTCCTTTGCCTATATCATGACAAAAAGAGGGAGTAGATGTGGTAAGGGAAGTTGCAAATTGTAGTGGCAATTGTGCATGTTGGGGAGAATACATGTTGAGGGGGAGTAACCCATTGAGGGGGAGCATTGCATTCACATTCATAGCATGTTGTTGTACTTAATTTTTAATGCAAATGCTTGTTTTATCTCACATGATTAATCTCACATATACTTTATTTGGAAAGCATAGAAACTTTGTTTTGAAGGATTGATTGTTCTACAAGTGATGAAGACTTGAAGATTTTTTTTATTATCTCTTTGTAATGTAGAAAATCCCCTTGGTTTCTATTTTTTTGTTGTGAGGATTTTTTGTGAGTGGTGGTTTTGTCACGAAATAGCCAAAGAGGGAGATTGTAAGGTTTCCTTTTCTTTGATTGGCTTATTTCGTAGACAAACCACAATTGGGATTTTTGTAAGGGTAGATTAGGCTCTCAAGACCTCAAGAGGAGAAGCACCAAAGGTATATTTCTTGTGCTTGCTTTGCTTTGAAGAGATGTAGTTGCGCACACACACACAACACTTGCATAATTCTTACTTGTATGTTGTGTTTGTATTTTGTGTGCATCATTGATTATTTAATCTCTCTTCTTGCATGTTTTAATTAATTGCATCTAGCTTGTTAAATGCCATAACATGTTAGCCATTAGGATGCATTGTTTTCACTCACACACACTTGCACACATTGCATTGATCTGGTGTGAGAAACTGCTTAGAAGGCCTTGCCCTTCTCTGCTGTGGTTGCCGTAGTTTTGGCAAACCGCGGCATGCAAGCGATAGAAGCCTGTTGTTTCTGTCACAGCGGTGATGCCGCGGTTGGACACCGCGGCAGTCAGGCGACAGAGATTTTTCTGTCTTTACCGCGGTGCCTCTGCCGCGGCTGACCAACCGCGGCTGACCAACCGCGGTAGTCTAGCCACAGCAATATCCTTGCTGTGCCGCGGTGCATCTGCCGCGGTTTACCACCCGCGACAGTCGTGACTGCGGCAGTACGTCAGCGAGAAGCTGAAACGTTTTTGATAAAACGACATCACTTCAATAAGATCTCATATATATATGTGGTCTTCTTCATAGGTCGTTTTTTAAGAAGTTCAAAAGCCATTTTTCATCTAGCATCTTTCTTCAAGAGAAATTTCACCAAGAACTCACCTTTATTCACTCAAACATCATTCCATGAGCATCAAACATCATCTAGCATCCTTCTTGAGCATCTAGATATCTTTTTCCATGGTTTCTTCAACATACTTTGCTTGGTAAGGTTTTCACTTGTATCTTACATATTTTGTGTCTTTCTTTCCAAGCTATCTCTTTTTTTTTTTCACTTGTATGTCATTGATTTATATTTTAAATACAAGTTTGAGATTAGTATGTTGAATGTTTGAGAGTTGTATTGTGATAGTACTCTAGGTTTGCATAATCTATGATTTGCTAAGCTAATTGACATGTCATTTAGTTCTTAATATCTAGGATTGCTTTTATTGCAAAATCATCATCTTAGATAAGCATATAGGGTTCCCTTGCTCTATGTTGCATTTTGGATATTTATATATTCACTTAGGGTGTTAATCTCTTCATTGAGAAACAAGTCTTGTGTGTAGCTTCCGGGATTAGGTTGCTTAGATCGCAAGCAATTGGACTAGATTCGCTTATACCGGGATTAGGTAGGTGTGTGATTACTTCCGGGATTAGGTTGTAATCAGTTTACACATTTAGTGGATTCGAGATTCGAATGTGGCTTACTTACTAGCTCGTGGTTTTTCCCGTGAGGGTTTCCACGTAAATATCAAGTGTTGTTTAATTTCCACACCATATTACACTTGCTATTTTTTATTGAGTACTTGGGGATTTTTCGTAATCTTGACATTACACGAAAATTGGGTAAATTTAATTAAAATCTATTCAACACCCCCCCCTTAGATAATATATTGAACACACCTTGAGAACTTTCACTAGAGAGATCTCAAAGTGAGCATTGGGTGTAATTGGGTTTGGGGTATTATTTAGAGAGAGATCCTGAGTGTGTGGTTGTAACAATTTACTATATATTGGAACTTTCTCTTGTCGTCCTGAGGGCCATGATTTTTTTCCTGATTTGGGTTTCCATGTAAATTCTTTTGTTGTGTGTGATTGGATTTAATTACTTCTCTTCATCTTATCTTTTCTTGGTCATTGTGTTTGTTTGTGTTCTATCCGGCCACGCTTCCACGCGTATAGTGACATTTGTTCTCTAACAGTTGATATCAGAGCCCCGGTTGCTTGGTAGTGGTCTTAACAAAATTTATGGCTAGGATGATGAGATTCGATATTGAGAAGTTCGATGGAAAGATTAATTTTGGCTTGTGGCAAGTTCAAGTCAAAGACCTATTAATCCAATACGGTTTACACAAGGCGTTGAAGGGCAGGTCAACCCCCGCGAACCCTGAAGGCTCTGGAGATTCTAATAAAGATGCGACTAGTACTAGTTCTGGAAAATCTAAGATGAGCGATGATGATTGGGAGGAGTTGGATGAAAGAGCTGTGAGTGCGATACGATTGAACCTAGCCAAGAACATTCTTGCAAATATTCATGGAACATATTCAGCGAAAGAACTTTAGGAGAGGCTTAAAGAATTGTATCAATCAAATAGCGTCTGCAACCAGTTTTACCTGAAGGAGCAGTTTCACATGCTGTAGATGATTGAAGGTACGAAAATTTCTGATCATCTGGGAGTGCTCAATGGGATATCTTCATAATTAGAGTTGATTGGAGTAAAGATTGATGAAGAAGACAAAGGTCTTAGACTCATCTGGTCTCTTCCATCATCCTATGCACACATGAAGCCAATTTTGATGCGTGGGTGTAAGGTTTATAGTTAGTGTTGGCATTAATTCCATATCAAAACGTGTTTATCTTGTAATGTTTAGTGGTTAGTAATTGAAGAATTTTGAAGACGAAAGACGTCTCAACCACAATTCATTCATGAAGCCAGCTTTTAAGAGATTCGTGCATTATTGGTCGACAAAGGTATTAAAGGTCCTCTTATCTCTTACAAGGCTAGGCACACACACACACACATATCATTCTTGTGTGTTCCTTCATGATTTAATTTCATTTACATATCACTTTCACACACTTGGCAAAATATGCTCATGCATTCATATTATGTTGATAAACTTTGTGTTTTGCATTTTCTAGGACTATGTCTGGAAACTAGCATATGTGTGTGTCTTTGTGTTTGTATGTTTCCATATTTTTGTATTTGGACTTGAACATGCTCTATTATGATTCCTTATTGAGTTTCGGTCGTTTCGGTTACTCATTCATGTAGTTTCGAGTCCAAACGATGTAGCTACGCTACTTTTCGTTCTCATTCGTTGAGTTGACTTCATCGATGATTTCCGAGATGATTTCTCAACTGTTTTTCAAAGTTGTGTAGTCTTTGTCGTGCATGAGAGAGTTACGGTTTGTAATCCAGAAATAGATTCAAAATCGGAGTTCGGATGCCCAAGATACGGGCTGAAGAACCGAGGGAGCGCGCGAGAGGACAGCCCAGGCCGTGAGGCCACTTGGGCTGGCTGTTGGTGAGGCCGTGGGCCCCACGGCCTGGAGGGGCCTCTGCCCCCGTGTGGGCCACGCGCCCCCCACGGCCAGGGGGTGACATGGCCTCACATGGTTGGTCGGTTTTGGCTCTCTCTCTCCTCCTATTTCTTCCCTCTCTCTCTCCATTTGAAAAATTAAGAAGAAAAATTGAGGTTTCCCGTCAGAATTTCCTCTCCAGTTTTCAGAACTTCAAAACACCATATCTTCCTCATCCGGAGTTAGATTTGAGTGATTCAAGTTGGAGAGTGTTCGTATTTGAGTCCTCTATCATCTCCAAGTGGTTTGGTGGCTGTTTGATCATGATTTCTGGTGGTTCAACACTGATTTCAGAACCAGCTGCAGAATCCGAGGTAATGGACTTAACTTTGGGATTTCTTTCTTTTTGACCTTCCATTTGCTTGGGGTTTCTTCTTCTATATGTATGTTTATATATTATGAATGCTATAGAGAAATATAGATTCATAATCAATCTTAATCAAAAGTCTAATTAGAGACATATGTGAACTAGTTTCTTAGATTCTAGGTTTTTCACATGTTTGACAGTTGTATTGTGATTAGATTGATATCTAGGATTATTTGTGGATTGATTGATGTATTTTATGATTAATAATCCTCACATGTGCTTAGATCCTCTTATTGAACAAATATAAGATTAGCACATTTGATTTTGTATTTAGAGCTAATTAGGATTTAATTGATTATTCATTATATCCTTGCTCTAAATACTTGCTAGAATATTCATTGTATACATTTTGTGATTCGAGCATTTTTTGTTGTTTGTGTTCTAAAGTCTTGATTATATGCTTAATGAACATGCTTTGTTTTCAAGCTTTAGAAACATGAATAGAATCTAGGCTTTGGCATGTTTTAGGTGTTTTGCATGCTCTAGATTTTTGTTCATGTTTAAGATCTAGACTACTTTGTTTTGTGAACTTTGTTGCCTATGTCTAGATCTTCATGAAGTGTACCTTATCCATACATTTCATATGCTCATGCATCATTTTGTATGGTGTCATGTTTTGGATCATAAACTAGAAAAATGTACATTGTGTGCTCATTGATTATTTCTAGTTTCCATAGGATGTATTGATCATATATTCTATGTTGCATGTGTTTGTATCATTTGCATCACTTAGATCATTGCCTTGTAAAAGGTGGAAGTCTCTTGCAAAGTGAGTGAAGCTTTGTGGAAAGAGCAAAGAGTCTTGACTAGGACATGTGGTCCAGATAGTCAAGCGAAAGTCTTAGCTAGGAGTGTGGTACTCCGGATGGTTGAGCTAGGAGAGCTTAACTAGGATCTTCGTGATCCGGATAGCTAAGCACGAAATCTTCCTAGAGACGTGAGCGTCTTGGATAGGAAGTTGCTTCCTAGAGGTGTAGGACACATCTCGGATAGGAAGTAGGCTAGGTGGTTCACTAGGCCCGAGGGTAGACTAGGAGTTGATAGCTTGAGCGGATATCATGAGTTGGTAGCTTGAGTGTGTAAGTCATTTTCGTCATAGTGAATTGCTTTGCCGGTGGTTGTGGATTCAACCCGTGGATGTTTCCTCTTCGGAGGTTTACCACGTAAAAATCAATGTGTCAAATGTCTCTATCTCTATCTCTATCTCTTTATATTTGTATGTATGATCTATATAACTTGTTTAAGCTCTTCATTTCCTCACATCCTTGTAAACAAGTTATTGATAAAGAAAGAGTTGCGCACATTGTTGGTTGAATCAACATTTGTTTCTTGTATCTTGTAAGTGCTTGAACATTGTATCTTGTGATTCTATATCAAGTTGTAAAGCTCAACTTGGTGAGTTTGCATTGTAATATTCAAAGTACAACTTGTGGAATTTAAATTTGCTCATTATTGAATATACTTGTAAAAGAGATACATTGTTTATTGATATATGTTTTGTAGACTAAGGGTGGTGAATTGAGCATACTTGTGATAATTGTTTTCTCATAACAATCATGTTTAAGGTTAATATGTATGCTCACCAAGGTTTTGACATAAGTCACGAAAAAGTTTTTAAAACTAGTGTGTCAACCTATTCACCCCCCCTCTAGGTTGTTTAGCATAACCTTGTAGGTATTTTCAGTGGGAGTTCAACTATATGCTTTGGAGATGTAGTGAACAAACTTATCTCTGAGGAAAGAAGGTTAAAGAGTGAAGGTAAATCTTCTGATAACTCTGTTCTTTTGGTTGATAGGAAAAAAGGAAACTCCAAATGGAAAGTCACTTGTTGGGGATGTGGACAGTCTGGACATGTAAGGAAAGATTGTCAAAATAAGAAGATAAGTGCAGCTAAGGGCTCCAAAGAGGGTGATCCGGCAATCGCCTCTCTTGAGTATGACGACTACAGCGATGTCCTCTAAAGGGGTATAAACATCCTCATGGCATGACCGCTAGTTGCCGTGAAAAGGGTGTAGCTGATAGCGGGTCCACAATTGCTCACGAGCATTGGTTATGAGGTGATGCAAGGTGTGTGGTGGACAAGGATGTCGATGGCTGAGCGAACTCCCTAGGAACCTAACGTGAGGAGTTGCACCACAATTTTTCAGCAAGGTAAATTTCAACATGTGCCGGTGAAATCTTGGGATAGTTGTTTCCTAAGTGGTTATACCTAGTGGTGGGTATGTTGATTCTTGATGATGATGATCGTAGCTGAGGACAAGTTTTGGGAATTCTCGCCATAAGGGAGGACTGTTGGATATGGCCTGAATATTCCAATAGTTACCAAACACGATTTACCAATGTGGAGACTTCCTGGAGACGTGAGAGCATTTCGGAATATGAGGTTATGTTTGGGGGAGGTTTGGAGGATGTGACGAACAGTAGAAATGAAGAACGTTGTAAGGATTCCCATATCTTGATTGGCTTATTTCGTGGACAAACCACATGATGGGGTTGATTGTGTAAGGGTAGTTTAGGTGATTGATCTTCAAGCTTGAAGGCCCTTCCAAAACCTCAAGGGACAAGCACGCCAAAGGTATAATTTCTAGTGCTTGGTTTTCTTTGAAGAGATTTAGTTAGCACACACACACTTAGCATACTTGTTCTTGTGTGCATACTCTTCACATGTCACTTTATACACTAGCACTTTGATTGATATCTTGTTGTGTGTATATGTGCTTAGTAATTCGTTTCCCGATATAATTCGGAAACGTCCGCGCTTGCACTAATGAGTGCTTGGTTTCGCGCGAAGACTGCCTACGGAGAATGCCCTTGGCTTCTCCTTGGTTTTCACCTCTGATGGTGATCGACGGCCTGGCCGCCGAACGAAACCGCCGTTTTGACTTGATTGATTTTTCTCTCGGGTTTGATTCGGCGGTCACGAAACTGCCGAATGAAACCGCCATTGTTCCCTTGGTCTTCTCGGGTTCAATTCGACGGTTACGAACGACGGCCTGGCCGCCTTTTGAAACCGCCGATCGGTGCGTTTCAGGGGCAAACTTGTCTTTTCACATGCCCAATTCTTGATGTTTATAAATATCTTACTTTCTCATTATCTAAACAAGTTCTTTGACTCCTTAGAACCCTAAACTTAAAAGAGAGATTTTTGAGAAAAAATCAAATCAAGAACTCACCTTTAAACACTCAAATCAAATCCTTTTTGCATCAAATTTCATATTGCATCTTCTATGACTATATATAATGCATCCATGATTGGGTTTGCATCATCACAACTTGCTTGGTAAGATTTTGATTAAGTTCATCTTATTTTAGTATTTTTACTATCAAGCTATTCTCTTTTAATTTACTTGTATGTTTTTGATCATATGATAAATACAAGAATAGAGAATTAATTGTGATGAATTGATTGAGTGTTGTTTTGTGATAGTTAATTAGGTTTTTGATTAATCTTGATTAGCTAAGCTATTTGACATGTCATTTAGCAATTGATATCTAGGGTTGATTTAAATTGATTATATCATCATCCTAGATAAGCATCTAAGGTTACCTAGCCTTGTTTATTATTTGAATATTTCTACATATTCACATAGGTTGTATAATCTCTTCATTGAGAATTAAGTCTTGAGGCTAAGATTGCTTAGGCCTCAAGCAATTGGACCAGAGCCACTTTTAAAGGCCCGCGTGGTAGAAGTGGGGGGTTATTGACCGGAGTGTTAGACGAGGTCTACATAGGTTGTAAACTCCATTTCAATTAATGGATTTCGAGGTCCGAGTGTGGCGCACTAAACAGCCCGTGGTTTTTCCCAGTGGTTGGGTTTCCACGTATACATCAAGTGTTATTTAAATTCCGCACTATATTACACTTGCTTGTATTTTTGACTAGTAGGGGCATTTTTGTAAAATTGACTTACATGCGAAAATTGGGTAATAATAGTTAAAATCTATTCACCCCCCCTCTAGATATATATTTAGAACACCGAGCGTTATTGTATTACTTTCAAACGTTGCTTACCGCTGTCACTGCCGCTGTGGCTTTGACAGCGGTAATGATAGCGGTGGTCAAGCGCTGTGAATTTTTACAGCAGCAACAACAGCAGTTCAATTCCAGTGGACACCGCTGTGGAAAGCATTATGGCTTCCATATCGGTACCGAGAGCGGTAGACGATGATGTGGCACATGGATCACGGTTTTCTGAGTGGTCAAGTTCAACACGGTTTGGGAAGCAGGTGGCCAATTGCAACTTGAATCGTAGTCAGTCACAAGCATGTGTTAAATTAAGAAATATTCATGGAAGAGGAAATATGTTGCTTCTAGAAGTTCTAATAGGAAAATGATTTCTCCTTAAAAAAAGACTTGTCATAAATAGGAAATAGTATTTATATGGAACAAGTAATTCTTGTACGTATAGGAGTAGGATTTCCTTTTAGCTTAAACTCCCTGTAATTCATATAAATAGACCCTAATAACTAGGTTGTTAGTGGTGGAGCAAAATAGTAAATACTAGAGAGATCTCAAAGTGAGCATTGGGTGTAATTGGGTTTGGGGTATTATTTAGAGAGAGATTCTAAGTGTGTGGTTGTAACAATTTACTACATATTGGAACTTTCTCTTGGCGTCCTGACGGCCGTGGTTTTTCTGTTTCCCTGATTTGGGTTTCAACGTAAATTCTTGTGTTGTGTTTGATTGGATTTAATTACTTCTCTTCATCTTATCTTTTCTTTGTCATTGTGTTTGTTTGTGTTCTATCCGGCAACGTTTCTGCACGTATAGTGATGTTTGTTCGCTAACATATACATGTTGATATAACTCATTGTTTTACGATGCACCCCGGTTGGGAACAATTTCTAACTTCGTCACTGCGTATGGACCACCCCACTCCAAACGGTTTTGAGTATTAGGCAGAAATCGAAAACCTATTTAGGGCACAGGTCGGATATTTGGCACCTTAATCTAATCGGGTTTCATATATGGGGCATATCGATATGATATGATATGATGCTATCCCTACCTATCTACGGTCTATAGCAGAGAGTTAACCAAGTCAAGAAAAAAAAATGACAATTTCTTCAAAAGATGTACACATATTCTCTAATCTGTTTTTGAATTTGTAAAATATGAAATGAACTTTTATTTTTGAAAACAATTTCCCCTAGACATGTAGAGTCTACGGTCTTAATAAACGTGTAGAATCAGGCCAGGCAATTGATTTTTTTTGAAGATTTTTGCTCAACAATGGCGCTTCTATAAATTGTCACTGATTCTCACTAGATTTTTCAAGCAAGCAGAGGGAATTTTAATTTGTCTGAAAAATGACTTATTTCTCTTTCATTTGAGCAGTAACTTTAATCTGTCTTACATCTTTTTCATTTGACTTACTTTAATTTGTTTGAAAAAGACTTACTTCACTTTCATTTGACATACTTTAATTTGTCTGAAAAATGACTTACTTCTATTTAATTTGATTCTTAGGGTAAGTAGGGGGAGTTAAGTTCCCTTTCATTTAGGAACTTAATTTTTGATATGTGTATGGGGTCTACAAAATTTAATTCCTCGTAAATTTAGTAAACACAGGAATTCTAAAATCATGAACATAAATTCCCTTTCCAAGAAGGATTCATGATTAGTAAACACGTCATCCATGTTATAAAATTGGATTGTATGATAAATTTTGTATATTTAGTGGTTTGAGCATTTTTTTTTTAATGAAACGGATAGTTCGGGTCGTGTATGGATTACACCGCTCCAAACAGTTTTGAGTATTAAGTGGAAATCAAAAACCTGTTTGGGGCATAAGTCGGCTATTTGGCACCTAGATCTAATCGGGTTTCATGTATAGGGCATATGGATCTGATCCGTTGCCATCCGATCCCTACCTACGGTCTACGGCAGAGAGTTAGAGCTTGTTTGGTTGGGCTTTTGAAAAACGTCTATTGGTAAAAGATCTACTTGCAGTAGATCTATTAGAAATAGAGTTTTTGAAAAAAAAATTATAGTTGTTTGGTTGGTAGATTTTTTTTAAAAAAAGGTCTACTTGGAGAAGCACCTCTCCATGAGCTTTTGCCTAGTAGAGGTTTAAACTCTACTAGCCTCTACTCAATTTAAAATAGACAATCTCAAAAGCCCAACCAAACAACTTTAAAAAACTCAAATAGACGTTGGTAAACCTTTTGAGGCAGTAGAAAGCTCAACCAAACATGCACTTAACCAAGTCAAGAGAAAAAAAACATGACAATTTCTTCAAAAGATGTACACATATTCTTTAATCTGTTTTTGAATTTGTAAAACAGGAAATGAACTTTTATTTTTGAAAACAATTTCCAAATCAAGGCCAAGGAAACAGATTGGTAGCTGTTTCGAATACAGCCGGAAACTGGGAGAAATTTCAAATTGACAGGAATAATAATGATCAAAATGGGGTTTGTTTCAGAGCATCAAATGGGATGTTAATCCAGGTGTTTTTTTTTTTTTTTTAATGTCTGTGATATAATTAAATAAGGCTAGCTATAACTCGACAATGGCATTTTTAAGGAAAAATCACAGTGTCGACGATGTTCAATTGGAGTAACATCATCATTGTTATTTAATCATAATTAATCCGAACAAATGCTAATTAATTTTTTTAGAGCTCTAATCAGTAGCCCGATGGACGGCAGATTATACAGGCTTAAGCTGGGATGATTCAGATCCATCTATCTTCAAAATGTCAATAGTCAGAACTTTACAGGGTGAATACCAAATTAGTGATCCTAACAAACGGGGTCTTGTTGTGTACTTAACACTTGGCTGACACGATAGAACAGAATAAAAGAATTGGGAGAGAAGAGAGAAGAATAATGAAAGGTCTGTGAGTAATATTTGCTTGATAATCTCATTCAATCCACTGCTTGCCTTTTATAGGCTGTACAATACGAATGAGGAAAAACTAACTGAAACCACTTACAAACAATCAGGAAATAATGGAGATAACTGCTACTGAACTCATGCACATACTGGCATGATGATCGCAGAACATGGGCACAATCAACCCACTATTATTTAACTGCCAACTAATTTATTTTACCCAATAACAACTGAATAACAACTTGCACTCTGACTGACTTGGTCTTACTTCCAGTTGGATGTGCATGCCAACATGGTACTGCTGATGTGGCGCACACATCACTCCACCCCGCTCGGAGAATCCTTGTCCTCAAGGATGAATTCCGGGTAGGTCCGCAAGAATCGCCACTGATTCTCCCAAGTAGCGTCCTCTCTTGGAGCCCCGACCCATTTGACCAAGATTTCTGTTTTTGGGCGATATTTTCCTTTGCGGATGATACGACGATCCAAAATGAATTCAGGTTGAGGAAGTAAGGCAGGAGTGTCGGAGACTGGTGGAAGAACCGGGGAAACATCTGGAATCGGACCAACAAGTTTTTAAGGAGCCCCACATGAAAGACATTGTGAATTTGGGAACCGGTAGGCAACTCCAATTTATAGGCAACGGGTCCAATTCGCGCAAGCACTCGAAATGGCCCAAAGAATCGTGGGGACAGTTTTAAGGAGCTACGAAAAGCTACCGTTTTCTGCCGGTATGGTTGAAGCTTTAAATAAACATAATCTCCAACCTCAAAACTAACCTCACGCCGGCGTTGGTCAGCCATAGTCTTCATACGGTCACGTGCAATAGACAAGTGGTGCTTTAAATCCCGAAGAATTTCGGTTCTGGTGCGAAGGAATTCGTCAACTGCTTGAACCTTCGTTGTACCCGGAACATAGGAAAGCATAGTAGGGGGCGGTATGCCATAGACAGCCTCAAATGGAGAGACCTTAGTGACCGAGTGTACGGAAGTATTGTAACTGAACTCTGCCCATGGAAGCCAATCCACCCATTTCTTCAGTTGGTCGCTGGTGAAACAACGTAAATATTGCTCCAACGTACGATTAACCACCTCCGTTTGACCGTCCGTTTGGGGATGGTAACTCGAACTCATCTTAAGAACCGTTCCCTGCAGTTTAAACAATGTTTGCCAAAATAAACTAACAAACACCTTATCACGATCACTTACAATGGAGATCGGCATGCCATGTAACCGAACCACATTTTCAATAAATGCCTTAGCGACAGTCACAGCTGTGTAAGGGTGCCTGAGTGGAACGAAGTGACTGTATTTTGACAAATGATTGACTATCACCAAGATGACTGTATAACCTTGCGACACTGGTAGACCTTCCACGAAGTCCATGGAAATCTCGGTCCAGATGGTGGAGGGAATTGGTAATGGTTGGAGAAGACCCGCCGGACTCAGGCTGTCATGCTTGCAACGTTGGCAAGTGTCACACCCCTTAATGAACTCCTTGATTGTTGCTCTCATATTCGGCCAAGAGAAAGTGTCCTTGATGCGGTTAAGGGTTCTGTGGTAACCAAAATGCCCACCCACAGAAGTTGAGTGGTGTTCGGTCAAGATAGTAGGTATTAGTGGTGATATAGGACTCAAACAAATTCTTCCACGTTTGAGCCATACTCCATCACGCAAAGTGTATTTGGCCCATTTGAGCTTACTTCAACAAATTTCACATAAAAAGGGTCATGTTTTACCTCTTGCTGGAGAGTGGTCCACCATTCTGGTACTGGTAATGAAATCGCAGAGCATTCAATTTCAGCCATTCTTGACAATGCATCCGCTCCTTGATTTTCCCTTCCCCTCTTATATTGAATGACGTAGTCGTAACCAAGGATCTTCGGCAGCCAACGTATCTGCGTAGGGGTGGTAATCCTCTATTCCATAAGGTACTTCAGGCTTCGCTGGTCCGTCCGCACAATGAATGGTCGGCCAAGAAGGTAGGGTCTCCATTTACGGATAGCTTTGACGATGGCTAACATCTCCTTATCGTAGGTAGACAAGGCTAGGGCGGAACCTTGATCGGTCATTTATTGTATATGTTTTTGATCCCCATTCCTCCAATCAATTGCTTATTTCTCGAGTCTTTTTGAGATTTAATTTGTGTGTTTGAGCATTTTTCAGGTTGTTGGATTCAAGTGATATGTTTGAAGTATTTCAGAGAAAAAAGGTGATTTTGGTAGATTTGAGGGACTTTTATGCAAATGGCCATCAACCATCATGAAAGACCGCTGTCAATTTCCACACAGCGGCATGAAAGCGGTGCAAAACAGTGTAAACCGCTGCCAAAACCGCTCTGGCTCTCGCAGCGGTAGCCCGTCTCAGTGCAGATCATCAATATTGCGGGGCCCATATCTCTCAGCTCCGATTGAACTGTGTGTCCTGCTACCTATGGATTTGAAGCCCCGGAAGTCTAGTTTCTAACCCAATTTACAGCTTGTCAATCCGAATTTTCCAGAAGAAGTTATACCCGTTTAAGTACCCGAAGGTCAGATCAGTCAGCCATAAAATCCGCGAATACTTTCGGGATTTGTTTCGCAAGTTGTCAGAACGGGAAATATTACCTTCTTGGACATGTGTGGGAGTCTTGGGAAGCAAGTAGACATCTAATCCTTATCTTCTTTCAATAAGTAATCAATTTGGATGGATTAGGAAAGAAATAGAATTCCAAATAGGCTTGTATTCTCAAAGGGAATAGATTTCCTTGTTGTTTTAGGTCATGGCCTTGCATCTACACCTATTTAAACCCCTTGTAAGCCTAATTTCGTGAGGGGAGATAGAGAAGACCAGCTAGAGAGCCACCCAAGGGAGGTCCCAAGCCACCAAGGGGGCCATCCCCTATCACCATCATCCATCTTTACACATCGAGGGTTTGCAAGACAAAGAAGACTCACCATGGAAGATGGGAAGAAGTCATTGAAGGCCTCAATGGGTTTTATCTCCTCTATCTCTTGTCTTGTTATTTTCATGATGTGTAACTAATCCATACTAGGGAATCAATGTGAACCTCTATGAATACTCTTTGTTAGAATTGACTATATTTTCTTAATTTAAGTTTTGATTCATTCAATTCATTCTACGTCTCAATTCTTTGTTTGTGTTGATGCATGATCATACGTTGGCATGAATTTAGGGTTTTGATAATTTAACAATTAAGTTTGGAGTGTTGATCTACACGTAACCTTAATTAATATTCAATTGAATGGGTAAAACTGATCTTAGCATTGATCTATGCAAGTAGGTTTTGGTTCATTAGTTCTTGCACTTAATGGGTTCTCGGTTGTAGTTTGCGCCATTGATCTATGGGTAAATTATAATTGAGAACACTTGATTCATCCCAGGATCATACGGTAACAATCATAAATAAGATAAGAACGAATCCTTAACTTGAGTTACATCTTTTATCAAAGTCAATTCAAAGCATTGAGTAAACATAGTTGGGGAGCATTGATAACCTAGTCCTCTCACCTCTTTATCACATTCACATATTCTTTTTAATTGTTTTCTTAGTTTAATTTAGTTAATCGATTCTCAATCAATCTTTCAATCAATCAAACAATCTCTCTTGGATACTGTTAATTGCTTAGCTTAAATTAGAATTAGTTTTAGTCAATAAATCACTTTTCCTCGTGGGAACGATCCCTACTTGTCGCTGTACTTATCTCACGATTCGTGCACTTGCGAGTTAGGTTTTTATAACACGATTTTACACATCAAACCTTTCAAGGCTTCACTGTAGAATGCCACGGGCCGGTCCTGCTGTATTAGTATGGCTCCTATTCCCACGCCACACGCATCGCTTTCAACGATGAATTGTTGGGTAAAATCAGGCAATCGTAAGACTGGTGGGGATGCTAATGCCCGTTTAAGCTGCTCGAAGGCCACAGAGGCTTCAGTTGTCCAATGGAACCCATTCTTGGACAAGAGTCGATTAAGTGGCGCCGCAATGCCTCCAAAACCGCGGATAAACTTGCGATAATAACCTGCCAAGCCTAAAAATCCCCGTACCCCTTTAGTGTTGGTCGGCCTTGGCCAATCATTAACTGCCTTAGTTTTCGCTGGATCGACCTGAACTCCATTTTCAGAGATGAGATGTCCCAAATAATCAACCTGTGTCACCCCGAAATGACATTTCGACTTCTTTGCAAATAATTGGTTAGTGAGCAAAATTGATAATACCGTGCGTAGGTGAATGAGATGGTCGGTCCACGTAGCACTATAGATTAATATGTCATCAAAAAAAACAAGAACAAACTTTCGTAGGTGTGGCCGAAACAATTCATTCATAATATTCTGGAAGGTGGCCGGTGCGTTGGTGAGTCCAAAGGGCATCACAACAAACTCATAGTGGCCTTCGTGAGTTCTGAAAGCGGTTTTGTGTATGTCATCTTCGTGCACTCGTATCTGGTGGTATCCAGCGCGCAGGTCCAATTTTGAGAAAAATTTGGCACCGTGTAATTCATCCAATAATTCGTCGATGATCGGAATAGGATACCGGTCTTTCACTGTGATGTTGTTCAAGGCCCTGTAATCTACGTAAAAGCGCCAACTCCCATCTGATTTTTTAACAAGAAGAACTGGTGACGAAAACGGGCTGTTACTCGGGCGAATCACTCCGGAGTTGAGGAACTCCTTCACCATTCTCTCAATTTCTGATTTCTGGTAGTGGGGGTATCGGTATGGGCGAACACTTACTGGGTGTGAGTTGTGTTGCAAGGGAATTTGATGATCACAAGTTCGCCGTGGTGGTAAGTCTGTTGGATCTGAAAAAATGTGACTGAACTCGGTTAAGAGCTGACTGAGGTCACGTGGAATGTCACTGGAGGTTTCCTGTGGTTCGCCTGTTACCAGTTGGAGGAGGAACCCTTGTCCTTCGAGATTCATCAGCTCTTTTTCACTTAAGGCTTCCAAAGGTTGCCGAATAAGGCCCTGAAATTTGCATTCAACCCCATCTTGATAAAAAGTCATCGTCAATTTACGATAATCCGTTTCGACTGGACCAAGGGTTTCCAGCCATTGAACACCTAGGACTACTTGACAAGCCGCTACCGGAAGAACAAAAAAATCTGCTCGGACTGAATGTCCTTGGATGATCAGCGTAAGACCCATACACCTGCCAGCACAATTAATTTTTTCGCGGTTAGCCACCATTACCTGAAAGGTTTGATCTCGCACCATTGGCAGTCCTAATTTTGTCACCACCGATTGGTCGATAAAGTTGTGTGTGCTTCCGCCATCAATCAAGACCGTAACTTCTCTATTTCTTAGTTTTCCCACCACTCGAAGGGTTTGCGGATGGGTTGTGCCAGCGATCGCGTGGAAGGAGATTTCTGGAATAAATTCCTCCTCTGTCGGTTCAGTTGTGCTCTCGCTGCTGTTGGGCTCATCGGTTGGAGACAAGTCCTCAATCATGAAGAGTTGTGGATGTTGGCAGCGATGGCCAGGAGTGAATCTTTCGTCACAATAGAAACACAACCCACGCTCTTTACGTTCACGTGCTTCTTGACTTGTGATGCGCCTGAAGGGTATGTTTGTATTGGGATTCGGTTTTTGGACGGGCGGTGTCCCTAACAGCCCCACAGAAGAATTTGGTGTGGCCTTCTGTGCTTGTGTCGATGCTGGCAGTCGGTATGGAGTTTGGTTTGATGGCATTTGTCGATAAGGAGTGCCAGACTTCTTCTGTAATTGGTTGCGTTCTTCAATTAGTCTCGCAACACCGATTGCGTCTGACAAGGTTCGAGGCTTCTTGACCTTAACGTCCAACCGAATTTCATCGCGAAGGCCTGCAACAAAACACGCAACTAAATAATTCTCAGGCAGGTCGTCCACTTGTTGAGACAATTTCTCGAATTCTGTCTGATACACCTCAACATCGGTGATTTGCTTGAGGCGAGTCAATGCTTCAGATGGATCCTCATAGTCGGTTGGTCCGAAACGCTGGAGCACAGCCTTAGTGAATTCGTTCCAGGTGGGCGGGCCACGATATTTGCTGTACCACCTGTGCCATTGTAGCGCATGGTCCTCCAAATGAAAAGATGCCAGCTGCACCTGTTGTTGTGGACTAACTCCCTTAAATTCGAAGTATTGTTCAGATTTGTATATCCACCCATGAGGATCTTTGCCATTGAATTTGGGAAATGAGAGTTTGAGTTGGTTGTGGTTCCGGTCAAGCTGTTGGTTCTGAGGGGTGTGTTGGCGATCAAGCTGCAGGGTCGTTGGAGAGTTGTCCAGGCGGTAATTGTATCTGCTAGAAGTTGCTTCGTCAATTGTGATTGGATTGTTGTTTCCGTCATTGGGCATTTGGTGGCGACTGGTACGTAAAGTCCTCAATTCATCCATAATGGTTTGTAGAGTGGAGTCCACCTTTCCAAACCTGTCGTCCATGTTACCAAACCTGTCATTCATTTCACCAAATCGGTCGTTGATATTAACGAATCCTGACTCATGACGAGCCAGAACCTCGCTGACATCGTTTCGAAATTCAGAGTTTGATTTCGCACGAGTCTCCATGGAACGTTGCTCTGATACCAAAATGTTGTGTACTTAACACTTGGTTGACACGATAGAACAGAATAAAAGAATTGGGAGAGAAGAGAGAAGAATAATGAAAGGTCTGTGAGTAATATTTGCTTGATAATCTCATTCAATCCACTGCTTGCCTTTTATAGGCTGTACAATACGAATGAGGAAAAACTAACTGAAACCACTTACAAACAATCAGGAAATAATGGAGATAACTGCTACTGAACTCATGCACATACTGGCATGATGATCGCAGAACATGGGCACAATCAACCCACTATTATTTAACTGCCAACTAATTTATTTTACCCAATAACAACTGAATAACAACTTGCACTCTGACTGACTTGGTCTTACTTCCAGTTGGATGTGCATGCCAACATGGTACTGCTGATGTGGCGCACACATCAGGTCTTGAGCGATCTGAGCATGGGAGTGGGTCTGGTGTGAAACCCACCAACCCAAGTGAGACCCAGATCTGGATCGATCTGGTCCTTCAACAATCAGACCACCTTCTTTTCTTTTCACACAATTAAAACCTAAATCCTAAATTCATTTTCATCTACCAATCGAATCCAATCAATAGATCTCTATCTTGAAACCAATAATCAAACACAAGGTTTCCTTTTTTTCTTTTGTTCTTACAGATTCATTATATTAAAAATATTAAAAACACAATAGATGAATAAAGTAGAATCTAATCAATCAGCCTATGTAAAAATATGAGTGATTCTAAAATGTTATATTTGGCATATCATTTTAAAATTGTACTCCAATGCATAATTTTATTTGAAATGCTATTTTTTTTTATTATTTAAAATTATAAAAGTCAACAAATATAATTAATGCATTCAATTTATATAATATTTTATATTATTTAAAATTATAAAAATTAACAATTAATGCATTTAGTACAATTATAAAATAGTATTTTTGTAATTGAAAAAACAACATTTATTGTTGTGCTAAATTTGACATTGCATTGGAGTATGTTTTTTTTTTTTTTTTTAAATTTATTTATTATTATTTATTATTTAGTAATAAATTATAGCATTGACATACTAAAATATCATTGTATTGGAGATGCTTTAAGCATTATGTAAATAAATATATAACAAGTATTCAAAACATAAGCATGAAAGCGTACCCGAATTTCCCGAATCCATGATAGCACACGAACCTACAAAAGCTAATAGGAAGTCTTCTACTCTCTTCTCTCCTTACCCATATTGTCTAATGGGAAGACAATTATGTAACACACACTATGAGTGAGAGTAGGGATCCCCTATAAATAGTATATTAATAGAATCCTAACCCATAAAGGATTCTCAACCTTAATAGGATGACTAGTTCTAAAAGGAATTCTAGGCCCATACATATACAATAGCTCATCACATACCATATCCTACATATAATATAATGTAGCTAAGGTGCACCAAGCCCAACAAATATTGACCACAACTAAACGGGCTCTATCTGGTCAACTCTCTTTTACTTAAACATTCCAATCAATTTGATTTCATAAACTCAAAATATAATGTCATATGTTACTCACAATTATATAAAAATCTTACATCTCTATCCTATTTCAAACAACAACCAAAATGGTTTTTTGTTTTTTCAATTTTAGGGATTTACAAGTGGAAAATTTAATGCAAGAGAGATATCAATGTGTTGAAAGTCTCAAGATGAGAGAGTGTTATTTTTTTTGAGTAAATAT
This sequence comes from Acer saccharum, assembly GCA_030490815.1. Taxonomy (NCBI): domain Eukaryota; kingdom Viridiplantae; phylum Streptophyta; class Magnoliopsida; order Sapindales; family Sapindaceae; genus Acer; species Acer saccharum. The sequence continues at coordinate 47,979,043 of CM059869.1, read as the reverse complement.
ATATACAACCGGGGTCGCGGCACCACCGCGGCCCCGTAGAAGAAAAAAGAGAAAAAACATGTGGGCCCCATGTATTTATTACGCGGGTCACATGTGTTTTTTCATTTATTTTTCTTCTACGGGGCTGCGGCGGTACTGCAACCCTGGTTGTATGTAGGAAAGCCCATTTTTATTTTTTATTTTTTATTTTTTTATTGAGAGAGTGTCTAACATGAATAAAGAAAGAAAGAAAAAGAGAAAAAAAAAATATGAAGGAGGAAAAATGGGTCTTAAAGTATATATAGTTAATGGTATTTTTGTCGGTTTAATACTTTTGTGCTATTAAAACTAAAGTTTATTTGGTGAGAAAGTACCAATTCTGTCCAAAATGTTGTTATTTACATATTCTCAGTAAATAATTTATATTTATTCTAACAAAGAAAGTTGTGCGTATAAATAAATTTTAAATCCTTATTGTAGTAAAACATCGGTAATTGAAAACTCGATAAATTAATAATCCCTCTTAAATAATAAAATATTTTAGTCTCAACTTGGGCTAGAGTACTAAGAGTGTGTTTGGTATGATTTCACAAGTGGCCAAACGAATTTTTTTTAATGTTTATGAAAGCTCTTTTGAGATTTTTTTTTTTTTTTTGTTGTTTGGCAAAACTCAAGAAGAGTTTTTATTTAATATTAAAAAAGTTATTTTATGTCTACTTGAAGAAGATCAAATTTTAGGCTTATCTCAAAAAGCTATTTTTGAACTTTTTAAAAACAAATAAATTATTTGAACTATTCTTATGAACCTTAATATTTTACCAAATAATCATTTTATTACAAATACTTTGCCAATGTTTTTTCTTTTTTGGTAATTTATACAAACAAAAGCTCTTTTAAATTTATATTGCCAAATAATATACTAATGTAGTGTTTTTTTTGGTTGAATACGAAACAACATACGACTTTTTGTTAGAAGCTCTATTCGATAAAATCTCTACTTGTAAAAGATCTACTTCAGAAACTCTACTTGAAAAACCACTCTAAACACACCTTAAATTAATAAACTTGCTAAATACTAAACATAATAATATTCTTAAAAGATTTTTTATTTTTATTTTTTACAGAAATAGCTGTTTTAAAAGTGGTTTAATGATTTATATATAGACCCACTGTCTCAGTTTTTCTTTTCCAACTATTTAACTATTGAAAAATATGCATTAATGACTGCAGATACTTCTAGAAAGGTAGCCGTTGAGATGGTTTTAAATTCATATATTTCGGTTTTGTAAAGACTGAAGTCACATGCAAAGAATTTTAATATGGTGTTTGAGACATATTTTAATTGGACTTATGCTGACATAGCATTGCTTCGCATGTTACATGTAGAGTAGAGTCATGTGGGTTTTGTAAATGAGAAGTAAAAAATATTTAGAAAGTAGAGCTTTTTAGAAGGGTTGACTTTTGAGGTCACATATGGTGCATTAATTGTTTTGGCATGGTCTCGAAGTTAATTTTCTTATTATCATTTATCACACATTCAACGAGATCTTAATTTTTTTTTTTTTTTCAAATATTACATTATTACATAAATTTGAGATTTTTTATTTTTTTTATTTTTTTTTAGGGAAGGACTCGAACCCGCAACCTTGTAATGTATGTATGAGGAGTTTTATCACTGGACCAACATTATCTCGTTAATAAGATCTTATGTAGATAAAGATGGTCAAATTAAAACATAACCAACAATTAAATCAAGTAATAAATGCAGAAAAATAACAACTTGAATTTTACGTGGGAAAACCTACAACAGGAAAAACCCTTAGAACTAGCATTACTACCCAATTAGTTACAGAAATCCACTATATGATAGTTTAATTACATTATAAGATGACACCCTAGTCACTCTTTTCAATGAATGTAACTTAAATTTATCTACAATCAGGCCTTTTATAGTGACTCTTGACACTTGCTTGTGCAACCACCATATGTGGCCACAACACTTAAACTCAATTAAGAGAATAAATGTCTAAGTGAAGATGTATGGATGCTCAATGCAAATTCATACTAGACTAACACAAAATGCTTAACCATATGTGAATATAAATACCCAACAATCCTAGTTATTAGCTAACCCCCAACAAAATCCATAACTTCAAAGGCTATGCCATAAAGATGAAGTCTTGGCACTAGAAAGAACAATAAATAAGATGAGATGTTTTTTCTTACATATCAAGTGAAGATGCAATAAATACCCATACTTGATGAAGCCTTACATACTCAATGAATAGGGAATGGAAAGTTAAAAATGTTTTCTTGGACCTCTCTCTCTCTAAGAACTCAAACCTCTATCTAAATCTTTGAAACTCGGAGTTCTTTTTGGTAAAAGATGATGTCTTGGAGTATACATAGAGTTCTAACGAAATTGTGTCGTTTTGAGAAATATAGCTTTTCATCGTCCATAGTTCGCAGTTTGCCAAGACAAAAAAACAACCGTAAAAACGGCAGATGAAACGACATATACTTCGCGTTCAATTTTCGCGGTCCAACAAGAAAAGGACACGGCCGCGAAAATCTCTAATGCAAACTTCACGCCCAAATTTTACAGTTCATCAAGACTAAAGATGGGCGTTTCTCCATGGGGTCTCTTCCCCCACGAGCCCCTATTGGGTTTTGGGGGGAAATTTTCCAAATGGGTTTTGGGTGCGGGGGTGGGGGCAAACTTGACTCCCATTTTATAAAATGGGGAAGTGGTGGTGGCATTCCCACCACCAACATTCACCCATTTCCCTATATATATATATTATTTTTATTTTATATCTAAATTCTAAACAATTTTATTTATTTTTTTTTGTAAAAAAAATAACTAGTTGAGTTTTGAGATTGCCTAGATTTTGTATGCCTTCTTCTCTTGTATTTTAGATTGATCGAAGATGTAAACTTTAAATTTATTTTTACTTTTGTTGTGCAATACTCTATTAGAATTATTTGTATTTATTTTGGATTTTTAAAACCAATTATATATTTTAGAATGTATATTTTGATTACCTTTTGGATTGGATATTTTAACAGGTCAAACTAGAGATTGGGATGGCCGGATTTCAAACTCCAAATTTCAATTTTCGGATTGAGGATTGAAAATTTGGAATTGGAAATGAAAAGAAATGAGGGAAATGGGGTTTGGGGTGGGGGTGGGGGAACCTCCCCCCAAATGCCCCCACCCTTAGTTCCCCCAAATGGGTTTTGGGGGAGTGGTGGGGAGAGGGTAGAGGAATGGGGGCAGGGGGCAAGGGGCAGGGGTGGGGGGACCTTTCCTCGCCCCCAATGGGCCCCCATGCCCATCCCTAACCAGGGCAAATCCAAGACAGTGAAAACCTCTAAAATGAGGTTCACAGTCAGCAATTCACGGTTCATCATGGCTTCTGGACAAGTCAAAATATCCAAGTTCAAAATGTGGTCATTGAGTAAATATGGTAACTTGGAGAGCTATAGGCGGTCTATGAGCTTTTGGCGATTACTGATATTCTTCACGAGGATACACCATCTCCAATAAGATTGTCTAGGGTATGAATGAGAAATATTTACTTATTCTATCTTTATTTAAGAGTTCAATTTTATCTCTTTAGTGGAATGAGTTAAAATTAATAGATCGGACCTAAGTGAATCATTTGTTGATTGTGATTAGGTTATGTCTATTGAAGCTTAAATTTAGATAGCTCGCCAAGATCCCCAATCCACACGGACTTGCAAGGATCACTTGATATATTATACCGGACCAATTTACGGGTCCATATAGAATTGTATTAAGGCATGTGGACTTGTTTCTTTTAGTAAGAATGGGTCTAGTTCACATGTGGGCCTTTTATTAAGGTCCAATGGATTTAACAGAATAGAAAAACAATATATAGATATATTAATATATATGGCACATGGCCGAGATATATATATAATATTATATTGTTTTATTTTTATTATTTGATTAAATGGAAATTAATTAATTGATTAATTAATTATTTAATTAAAAATCAAAATCTTTTTCTGATTAGGAAATATGTTTCTTAGTAGTATACTATTGTGGTAGTATAATAAATATAAAAGACTTTATTTAGTAAGTAGATAAATAAGGAATTTATTTATCTAGTCAAATAAGGAAGTCTTTTATAGTCACAAATACACTAAGGAGTTGGATTAGGGTTTGGAATTCTAAAGAAATCTACCTAGGGTTAGGATTTAGGTCAAAAGACATAAATCCTATTTGGGTGGAAGATTTCGGCCACTAATATATATTATAGGTGGAAAGCAATTTTCGGCAACTTATATATATATATATATATATTATAGGTGGCATGCAGATTTGGTAGTATATATGTTTGAGATATATATTATATATATATTTATATGGCAATCAGAATTCTGTGCACTTAAATACTTGTATATTTTAATAGGTAAGAATTCGGTGCACTATATTTTTTAATAGGCAAGAATTCGGTGCACTATATAAATATGAGGCAAGTGGAATTCGGCTAACCCTAATGTCTTGGATTTGAGAGTTTTTTCTTTTGCTAGAGAAAAATAGAATCCAACTCTTAGACTAGTGTGATTTTCGGCCAAGAGGAATAGAGAGAAAAGTTTGTTCTTATTTCGATAGTGCACTAGTTACTTTTACAACAAAAGGTTTTGTGCACAATTTCGAATAAGGTTCACGCGAGTTTCAATCTAAAAATTGTGAATTCAAAAGTGACCGGAACATTCTTTGTTGTCTCTTGGAACTTGTTGTGACTAACGAAAAAGAAAAAGTTTTGTTAATCCATTCTCAGGTACACAATTCAAAGAGAAGGGAGACCACACTCCTAGGTGATTCACATTCGTGATTGGATTGGAAGATCTTGCGGATTACCATCAACGCAATGTCAATCGGATGACGCGACAAAAGTATGATATCTTTAGTATTATATGTTAATTAATTAGAGGGTTAAGGTTCAAATTATGGAAAAATTTTAAACTATACAAACCTATTTTAGTCTCGCTTCCGCTGCGTGCACATATTTTTCCCTATAATTGGTATCAGAGCCTGGTTGCACCTTGTAATTAATTAACGTATATATACGTGAATCTATTTCTTTTTATTGTGATTATGCATGTTTTAGAAAGAGATGGCACCCTAGGTTCGCATATATAATTACATTGGAATGTATGGATTTATATATGTTATTATAAAGTGAATTGTTGTTGCTCGATTTTGGTCCTACAATTTCAATGTAATTTTTGTTTCGGAATTGTAACAAGAAGGGTGGCCTATTGTCGTCACAAGTTCCTTCTTGATAGTTGCTTTAATTTTTTTATTGTAATTAAATAGTGCAGTTTTTTATGTATTAAAATATACTGCAGTTTTTTTTTTATTAGTGCAGTTTTTAATTGTATTAAAATACTGCAGTGATTAAAAAAAAAAAAAAAAAATTCTGCAGTATTTTTATTGTTAAAAATATTTTGTAATACATTCAAGTATCGAAGATTCGAAGATGTGAAGAATTGGATGCAACTGGAACGAGTATGGGACGATGCGCACCATAGCTACATGCATGCGTGCAAGTTAGCACGCAGCTATGCATGTGAAGCTATGGGCTGCACACGGCAGCCCTTGGTTTGTCATGGGCTGCGCACGGTAGCCCTTTGTGAGGTTGTGGGGTGCGCACGCCCATAGGAGGCAGCCAAGGGGTGCGCGAGTGGACGTTGGCCGCTTGAAGACTTGTTCGCCAAGAAAGGAGTTTTATTGTATTCCAAACAAATGTAATTTACTTGCTTTTCTAGGATGGACCAAAATTGTGGCTATTTATTTTTGTAAATATTACAATATTTGTTATTGTATGATAACATGTCATATAGAATAGGAGTGCCACTCATATATCTCTTTTGGTATGAACATACATTGAATGATTTAGGTATCTAAATTGGCATCTAGATAACTTGGTAAACCATTCTATGAGATTTAATCACACGCCTTAAATAATTGAGTGGGAGAAGGTGTTTTGCAACACCTATGGCCTCCAAGGTTAGTTGAGCTTTATTATTTATTGGTAATCCCCCCAAGGGGCGTCCATGAATGGAATTTAGCAACATACTTCCTTACAAGGATAGGCTAAACAATTGACTCAAACGAGATCTACTCCCCCAGGAGGGATTTTCATGAGAGAAAATATTGAGGGTCGATATTGAAACTAAATATAGCACGGTGTGTATAAAACTGTCTAGAGGGGGGGGGGGGGGGGGGGGGGAATAGATTTTAAGCTTATTACCCAATTTTTCATATTAAGTCAAAATTATGAAATTACCCCTAAATAGATAAAGCAATAAATCAAGTATAAAATGCGGAAATTAAATAAGACTTGATTTTTACGTGGAAACCCTCACGGGAAAAACCACGGGCTAGTAAGTAAGCCACACTCGAACCTCGAATCCACTAAATGTGTAAACAATTACAACCTAATCCCGGAAGTAATCACACACCTACCTAATCCCGGTATGAGTGAACCTAGTTCAATTTGCTTGCGATCTAAGCAACCTAATCCCGGATGCTACACACAAGACTTACTTTCTCTAGAAGAGAATAACAACCCTAAGTGAATATATGAATATCCAAATGCAACATAGAGCAAGGGAAACCCTATATGCTTATCTAAGATGATGAATTTGCAATTAAGAACAATCTTAGATATCAAAACTAAATGACATGTCAAATAGTTTAGCTAATCAATATTAAGCACAAAACCTAATTTGCTAGCACAATACAACATCTCAAACATACATCACACTAATCTCAATCTTGTATCCAAAGCATACAAAATAACATACAAGTAATTAATTGAGATTGCTTGTTAAGAGAAACACAAAATATGTAAGATATTAGTGAAAAGCTTACCAAGCAAAGTATGATGAAGAATCCATGCTAGATGACATCTAGATGATCAAAGATGATGCTAGATGATGATTGATGATCATGAAAAAGTGTTTGAGTAATTAAAAATGAGTTCTTTGTATATTTTTCTTGTCTTGAAAAATATCCTAAGTATGAAGCTTGAATATGAACTCTCTTAATTGACCTAAAATCAAGGTAGCATATATATAGGGGCCATAAGTGAAGTGAGGTCGTTTTGAAAAACGCGCCAGAAATTGTTCTGTGTGCTGGTGAGCCTGCGCTGGACGACAGGCGCACGACCAGCGCACAAGCACAATTTTGCACAGGCGTTTGACGACTAGCGCTCAGACAGGCGCACGACCAACGGCACGCCATTGGGCGATTAGCGCTGGTGGGCTTGCACTGGTGTGGACCAGCGCACGACCAGCGACAGACCACTGGGCGATCTGCGCTGGTGAGCTACGCTGGTCTGGCGCTTGACGACCAGCGCACAGCCCACTCCTTTGAACCCCACAAGAATTCATGCAAGGGGTAAAAAGGTAAATTAAGATGCATCCTAAAAGCCTAAAATGCTATGACATATAATCACAAGATGCAATCAAAATAACAAGCAAGAAGAGATGTTAATGAACATTAATGCACAACAATAAGAAACACAACATACAAGGAATAAGCATATGCATGAGTTGTGAGTGTGTGCAACTATCTCTTCAAGACAAGTAAGCACTTAGAGTATTACCTTTGGAGTGCTTAACACTTGCAAGGGCCTTGAGCTTGAACACATTCCTAAGCTACCCTTACATGATCCCCACATATGGTTTGATCACGAAATAAGCCAATTAAAAACTACGGGAATCCTTACAGATATCTTGGTAACACACTCAATGTAATTTTATTGATATCCTCCCAAGAGTTCTTGTCAGTAAAATTGTAAGGCTAAAATTGAAAACGCTGGTTGTTATGTTAACAATTATGTGGGACCTAGTCTAACTAGTAAATGGTGCGAACTCCCAAAGGAGGCGTAACATTTATGGGTGTTGGATCACCGTTGAATTTTTACGATTGAATTATTCATTAATTCAAGATAAATATTCGAAAGTGCTAAAACATGATTATTTACTCATATATAATTTTGTTTTATTAAGAAATCATGACCCCATCCCTAATGATTATCCTAAAAGATAAATATTTTAACTAGTGATAATTATGTCACATGGAAAAGGAAAATTGGGTTGTTGCTGCAAGCTGAAAAACATAAGTTTGTTCTGACTACTCCTAAAAACCACCTGTTCCCACTAATGAATCTAATGTGATGCAAAGAGACAAGTATGAGCAGTGGAAGACCTCGAATGAGATGGCCAAATGGCTACCATCTCCGACGAGTTGCAACAGCAGCATGAAGGAATGGGGTCTGCTGCTGATATGATGATGTCTCTAGAATAGATTCGTATGGTTGGTAAAGTTGCTACTGTTAAGACCTGTTAGAAGGTCAAGGAATAACAGAAGAAAAAGCAACTTGGGCCTACCAAGAAGGAGACTAAGAAAGTAACCAAGATCAAAAGGAAGTGCTTCTTTTGTGGTGAAAAGAGACATTGGAAAAGTAATTGCCCGAAGTCTCAGAATAAGAAGGAACAAGGTAATGTGAATTATCTTGAAACATGTTTACTGGCAGATTCTATAGATTCTTGGATCGTAGACTCAGTAGCCAATAATAATGTTTATTATTCCTTATGGGGGTTTCAAGAAAGGAGAAGGTTGAATAAGAATGAAATCAACTTACGTTTAGGCAACAGAGCGTTGGTGTCTGCTAGTGCAGTGGGAGATATTAGAGTTAATCTAGATACTAGTAGGCATTTAGATTTGATAGACATTTATTATGTATCTCAATTCAAGAGAAATTTAATTTCAGTTTCTTGTTTAAATAAATTTGAATATTCGGTTACTTTTAATAAATTTTTTTATTATTAGTAAGGATGACAAATTTGTTTGCAAAGGTACATTGGAAAATGGTCTATTTTATTTACATAGAAATATCTCTCACTTGTTAGACACAGAATTAACGCAACCTAACCATAAAAGAGTAAAATTATCATAAGATGAAACCTACCTATGCCATTTGCGCCTAGGTCATAATAACCTTAATAGGATTAAAAAATTGGTTAGTGATGGACTTTTAAGTGACTTAAAGGTTGATGATCTATCAATTTGTGAATCCTGTTTGGAAGGTAAAATGACCAAAAGGTCGTTCAGGACCAAAGGCACAAGAGCCATTGAATGTTTAGGATTAATGCATACTGATGTATGTGGTCCTATGAGCATTCAATCTAGAGGTGGATATGAGTACTTCATCACTTTCACAGATGATTATTCGAGATTTGGTTATGTGTATCTCATGAGACATAAGTCAAATGCTTTTGACATGTTCAAAGCATTTAAAGCTGAAGTGGAAAAAACAGCTTGAGAAACACATAAAAATCTTGAGATTTGATCGTGGTGAAGAATATCTATCTGGTGAGTTTCAGCAATATCTTATTGATAATGGGATTATTTCCCAGTTTTCTACACCAGGTACACCTCAACAGAATGGGGTGGCAGAAAGGAGAAATAGAACTCTTTTGAATATGGTTAGGTCTATGTTGAGTTATTCAACACTTCCTATTTCTTTTTGGGGATATGCTTTACAAACTGCAATATACATTCTAAACGATATACCATCTAAGTCGGTTCCTCAAACACCGCATGAGTTGTGGACTGGGCGAAAGCCTAGTTTACAACACTTAAGGATATTTGGTTGTCATGCGCATGTGTTAAAAGGAAAGACAGAAAAGATGGAGCCCCGTTCGGAAACATGCATATTTGTGGGGTATCCAAAAGAAACTAAGGGATCTATAGTCCTTCAGATTTTAAAGTATTTGTTTCAACAAATGCTAAATTTCTGGAAAAGGACTATATGAATGATTTTGTACCCAAAAGTAGAATTGTCCTGAATGAGATATCAGGAGATACAATTCCACAAGAGGTTATACAACCTAGCCCAATTGTAAGTTCTACACCATCACAAAATCAACAACCTACCATACCTCGTCGTAGTGGGAGGGTTAGAAATCAACCCGAGAGATACATCGGTCTGGGAGATGTTAGGATTATACTCAATAGCAAGAGTGTAATATTGTAATTAACAATCTTTTTCATATTAATAAAGTGATTTCTGGTTTAACAAATCTTATAACATTTATAGTTTAATATTATAATTGTCAAAGTAAATAATCATAAGGTCTAAAGACTATGAGAAAAGAAGAATTGTTCGTACATCTGGATATGTATGTGGTAGACACAATTCTTTAGTTAGTCTTGAATAACGTTCACAACTTAAGTTAAAGGTTGGGCACCTTTATCTTGTTAAAGTTGTAGAAATCTTTTGCTAGCATTTGAGTGGGATCAAATGAGATATGATGAGTCTAAAATCATCGGAGTGTCTTCGAACAAAAGAATCTAGTGCACTGGGTGCATTGAACTGGATCACAATGAAAAGCTTTATCTAGAACCGTCAATAGATAATAGTCTTTTCATTATCAGGACAATCGGAGAGTCTATCTTAATCCTGAGATAAATGATGGACTTATGGTTGCAAGTGATATCATTTGAGTTATCAATGAGTACGATTATATAGCATAGTCTATCCTCGATAGTTTGGTGATATTCATTTGTTAATCGATAGAGGACTTCATTTATAGATATGGACATCGTGGCTCCATTTATTAAATGAGAGTATAATATCATCGTATGGATGTTTTGAGGTAATTGGATATTAAATCTCAACGTTGAGTTTTCGATAGTGTCTATTGAAAACATGGCTTCTGGACAAGTCAAAATATCCAAGTTCAAAGCGTGGTCATATGAGTTGTAAGGATTCCCGTAGTTTTTAATTGGCTTATTTCGTGATCAAACCATATGTGGGGATTCTTTGTAAGGGTAGCTTAGATGTTGTTGTTATTGCTTAGGCCCTTTGAAGACCTCACTTTTGACAAGCACCAAAGGTAATACTCTGAGTGCTTACTTGTATTGAAGAGATAGTTGCACACACTCACAACTCATGCATATGTTTAATCCTTGTATGTTGTGTGTCTTATTTGTGTGCCTTAATGCTCATTAACATCTCTTCTTGCATGTTAGGTTGATTGCATCTTGCATTGCCCATTGTCTTGTCATGCACATTCTTAGAATTCAAGCATTGCAACGGGCGCTGTTCAAAGTGCTCTACAAAGCGCTATTGTGAACAGCGCCCATCACACCTGATGCAAAAATGCCATTTAAATGCATCAGGTCTGATGCATTTTGGATGGGCGCTGTACGAGCGCTGTACAGAAGCACTGTTCGTACAGCGCCCCTCTGTTTTCCCGTGAGAACAGAGTAGGGGCGCTGTACAGGCGCTGTACAAGGGGTGCTCTACGTACAGCGCCCAAGGCAATATTGAGGCCAACTTATCAAAATGACCCCACTTTGATTTGGCCCCATATATATATGCCACTTTGACTTTAGGTCAATCACAAGAGTTCATATTCAGATTTCATACTTAGGATATTTTTCAAAGAGAAGAAAAATTCCAAGAACTCATTTTTAATCACTCAAACACCTTTTCCATGATCATCAATCATCATCTAGCATCATCTTAGATCATCTAGATGTCATCTTGCATGGATTCTTCATCATACTTTGCTTGGTAAGCTTTTCACTAATATCTTACATATTTTGTGTTTCTCTTAACAAGCAATCTCAATTTAATTACTTGTATGTGATTTTATATTCTTTGAATACAAGTTTGAGATTAGTATGATGTATGTTTGAGAAGTTGTATTGTGCTAGCATATTAGGTTTTATGCTTAATATTGATTAGCTAAACTAATTGACATGTCATTTAGTTTTGATATCTATGATTGTTCTTAATTGCATATTAATCATCTTAGATAAGCATATAGGGTTTCCCTTGCTCTATGTTGCATTTTGGATATTCACATATATTCACTTAGGGTTGTATTCTCTTCATAGAGAAAGTAAGTCTTGTGTGTAGCATCCGGGATTAGGTTGCTTAGATTGCAAGCAAAATTGGACTAGGTTCACTCATACCGGGATTAGGTAGGTGTGTGATTACTTCCGGGATTAGGTTGTAATCGTTTGCACATTTAGTGGATTCGAGGTTCGAGTGTGGCTTACTTACATAGCCCGTGGTTTTTCCCGTGAGGGTTTCCACGTAAAAATCAAGTGTTGTTTTAATTTCCGCACCATATTACACTTGCTTGTTTATATTATCTTGAGGGCATTTTCGTAATTTTGACTAACACGAAAAATTGGGTAAAAAGCATAAAATCTATTCACCCCCCCTCTAGATAGTTTTATACACACCGTGCTATAATTAGTTTCATGAGTAAATATGGTAACTTGGAGAGTTATAAGCGGTCTATGAACTCTTGGCGATTACTGATATTAATCACGAGGATACACTATCTCCAACATGATTGTCTAGGGTATGAATGAGGAACATCTTCTTATTCTATCTTTATTTAAGAGTTCAATTTTAGCTCTTTAGTGGAATGAGTTAAAATTAATGGATCGGACCTAAGTGAATCATTTGTTGATTGTGATTAGGTTATGTCTATTGAAGCTTAAATTTAGATAGCCTGCCAAGATCCCCAATCCACACGGACTTGCATGGATCACTTGATATATTCTACCGGACCAATTTATGGGTCCATTTAGAATTGCATTTAATATATTAAGAATATAATTTGCACATTATTTATTTAATGGGCTGCTCAATTATATTAATATATTAATGAAAGACATGTGGGCTTGTTTCTTTTAGTAAGAATGGGTTTGGTTCACATGTGGGCTTTTTATTTAAAGTCCAATGGATTAAATGAAATAAGAAAATAATATATGGCCCATTTGTATGAGTGGGGCGGCAAGGTGTAAATATTAACCTAGTATATTATTTTGTTTCATTGTTTTAATTAAATAAGAATTAATTAATTTATTAATTAATTGTTTAATTAAGAAACAAATCTTTTTCTGATAAGGAAATATATTTCCTAAAGCTATACTATTGGTAGTAGTATACTAAAAGTAAAAGACTTGTTTGATAAGAAAATAAATAATTAATTTTATTTATTTAATCAAATAAGAAGTCTTTTTATTTAGTCAACAAAAAAGAATAAAATATCTATGAGTTGGATTAGGGTTTGAAGTCTAAACTTTGATGGAAATTAGGGTGCAACACAAACCCTTTTAGGTGTGTGATTTGCGGCAACCCTAGTGTAAATTAGAGTAGGATTTTCGGCAACCCTAAAAGACAAGAAGAAGAAAATTCGGCCACCTATATATTTACACTTATAGAATTCGGCCACACTAAGTTGTTCTTGATACAATTTTCTTCTTCTTCTCAATTCATAGAAAGTATTATTTTTATTCTACTAAAACATAAAAGAGTGAATAGATTATTCTTTGATGGTACACTAATTGCTTGTTCATCAATAAGCTTGTGTGTACAACATCGATTTAGGTTCACGCGAGTTTCGATCATTAGATTGAGAACTCAAAAGTGACCGGAATAATCTTAGTCTTCTTTTGATTGTTTTGTGACTAACAAAAGAAAAAGAAAAGTTTGTTTGTCCATTCTCAGGTTTGCAATTCAAAGAAAAGGGAGACCACGCTCCTAGGTGATTCACGTTCGTGCTAGGATTGAAGATCTTGCGGATTACCATCAACGTAAGTCAATTGGATCACGCGACAAAAGGTATTCTTCTTTTGTTGATTATATGTATGCTTAATTAATTAAAGGGTTAAGGTTCATAAAAAAGAAAAATTTTTAAAACTACTAAATCTATTTTTAGTCTCACTTCCGCTGTGTGTACTACGGTATTTTTCCCTACAATTGGTATCAGAGCCTTGGTTGAACCCTTTTAATTAATTAATGTATATATACGTGGATCTATTTCTTTTTATTGTGATTATGCATGTTTAGAAAGAGATGGCACTCTAGGTATTCGCATATATAATTACATGTGGATGTATGGTTTTATATATGTTTATTATGTGGATTGTTGTTGCTCGATTTTGGTCCTAGATTTTCAATGTAATTTTTGTTTCGGAATTGTAACAGGAAGGGTGGTCTATTATCGCCATAATTCCTTCTTGGTAGTTGCTAGGTTTTTTTTTTTTTTTTTTTTAAATAAGTGCAGTATTTTTTTTATGACTACTGCAGTTTTTTTTATTTAATTTTTATGTGCAGTTTTTTATTTGTAAAAGTACTGCAGTGAATAAAAAAAAAATATATTAATATTGCAGTATTTTATTATTTTATACTGCTGTAATGTATTCGGGTATTGAAGATTCGAAGACACGAAGAAAAAGGAAGCAACCGGAACCGAGAACGAGCACCGTGCGCACCCTAGGAGTGGATTGGGCTGCACATGGCAAGCCCAAATCTTGGTGGGCTACGCACGGCAGCCTTGTGTGGCCTCATGGGCTGCGCAAGGCAGCCCCTTTGTGGGGTTGTGGGCTGTGCACGCCCATGGGAGGAGGCCGAGGGATGAGCGTATGGTTGATGGCCACCTGAAGATCTTGTATTCCTGACAATTGTAATTTACTTGCTTTTCTAGGATGGACCAAAATTGTTTCTATTTATTTTTTGCATAAATATTACAATATTTGTTATTGTATGATAACATGACATATAGAATAGGAGTGCCACTCATATATCTCTTTTGGTAAGAACATGCATTGAATGATTTAGGTATCTAAATTGGTATCTAGATAACTTGGTAAATCATTCTATGGGATTTAATCACACGCCTTGAATAATTGAGTGGAAGAAGGTGTTTTTGTAACACCTATGGCCTCCAAGGTTAGTTGAGCTTTATTATTTATTGGTAATCCCCCTAAGGGGCGTCCATGAATGGAATTTAGCAATATACTTCCTTACAAGGATAGACTAGACAATGGACTCAAACGAGATCTACTCCCCAAGGAGGGTTTTTCGTGAGAGAAAATTGAGGGTCGATATCTTGGTAACACACTCAATGTAATTTTATTAATATCATCCCAAGAGTTCTTGTCAATAAAATTGCAAGGCTAAAATTGAAAACGCTGGTTGTTATGTTAACAATTAGGTGGGATCTAGTCTAACTAGTAAATGGTGCGAACTCCCAAAGGAGGCGTAACGTTTATGAGTGTTGGATCACCGTTGAATTTTTATGATTGAGTTATTTATTTAATTCAAGATAAATATTTAAAAGTGCTTTATCATGATTATTTACTTATATATATTTTGTTTTATTCAGAAATCATGACCCTATCACTTATGAACATCCTGAAAGATAACACTTTAACTGGAGATAATTATGTCACATGGAAAAGGAAAATTGGGTTGTTGCTGCAAAGTGAAAAACATAAGTTTGTTCTAACTACTCCTAAACCACCTGCTCCTAATAATGAATCTAGCATAATGTATAGAGATGAGTATGAGCAGTGGAAGACTTCAGATGATATGGCCAAATGTTATATTATGGCCACTATCTCCGACGTGTTGCAACAGCAGCATGAAGGAATGGAGTCCGCTGCTGATATAATGATGTCTCTAGAGGAGATGTTTGCTATGAAGTCCAGGACGACTAAGAGAGAGGCAGTGACTGCTTTTATGAATCTTAGAATGAAACCTGGACAGGCTGTGAAAGATCACATGATGAAAGTCATAGCACATCTCAACATTGCTGAACTGCATGGCGCTGAGATAGATGGTGAGACAAAAATTGATATGGTTGTCAATTCATTGTCAGATTCCTTTGATCAGTTCAAATTGGACTACACTTTGAACAAAAAGGAATACACCTTACAAGGCCTGATGCAAGATGTTCAAAGTGCTGAAAAGATCCTTGTGAAAGGCAAGGGTCAAGAGATTCATATGGTTGGTAAAGTTGCTACTGTTAAGGCCTGTCAAAAGGTCAAGAAACAACAGAAGAAAAATCAACTTGGGCCTACCAAGAAGGAGACCAAGAAAGTAACCAAGATCAAAGGGAAATGCTTCCTTTGTGGTGAAAAGGGTCATTGGAAAAGAAATTGCCCAAAGTCCCAAAATAAGAAGGAAGAAGGTAATGTGAATTATCTTGAAACATGTTTTTTGGCAGATTCTACAGATTCTTGGATCATAGACTCAGGAGCCACTAATCATGTTTGTTATTCCTTGCAGGGGTTCCAAGAAAGGAGAAGGCTGAGTAAGAATGAAATCAATTTGTGCTTGGGCAACGGAAAGTTAGTGTCTGCAAGTGCAGTGGGAGATATTAGAGTTTATTTGGATTCTAGAAGGCATTTAGATTTGATAGACGTTTATTATGTACCTCAATTCAAGAGGAATTTAATTTCAGTTTCTTGTTTGAATAAATTTGGATATTCGGTTACTTTTAATAAAGTTTTTATTATTAGTAAGAATGACAAAATTATTTGCCAAGGTACATTGGAAAACGGTCTATACTTTTTGCATAGAAATATCTCTCACTCGTTAGACACAGAATTAACGGAACCTAATCATAAAAGAGTAAAATTATCAATAGATGAAACCTACCTTTGGCATTTACGCATAGGTCATATTAACCTTAATAGGATTAAAATATTGGTATGTGACGGACCTTTAAGTGACTTAAAGGTTGATGATCTACCAACTTGTGAATCTTGTTTGGAAGGTAAAATGACCAAAAGGACATTCTCTGCCAAAGGTGCAAAAGCCACTGAATGTTTAGGATTGATACACACTGATGTATGTGGACCTATGAGCATTCAAGCTAGAGGTGGATATGAGTACTTCATCACCTTCACAGATGATTACTCGAGATTTGGTTATGTGTATCTCATGCGACATAAGTCGGATGCTTTTGACATGTTCAAAGCATTCAAAGCTGAAGTGGAAAATCAGCTTGAGAAACACATAAAAATCTTGAGATTTGATTGTGGTGGAGAATATCTATCTGGTGAGTTTCAGCAATATCTCATTGATAATGGGATAGTTTCTCAGTTTTCTGCACCAGGTACACCTCAACAGAATGGGGTAGCAGAAAGGAGAAATAGAACTTTTTTGGATATGGTTAGGTCTATGTTGAGTTATTCAACGCTTCCTATTTCTTTTTGGGGATATGCTTTACAAACTGCTATATACATTCTAAACGATGTACCATCTAAGTCTGTTCCTAAAACACCGCATGAGTTGTGGACTGGGCGCAAGCCTAGTTTACAACACTTAAGCATATTTGGTTGTCCTGCGCATGTGTTAAAAGGAAAGACAGAAAAGATGGAGTCTCGTTCGGAAACATGTATATTTGTAGGGTATCCAAAAGAAACTAAAGGATATTATTTCTATAGTCCTTCAGATCTTAAAGTATTTGTTTTGACAAATGCTAAATTTCTGGAAAAGGACTATATGAATGATTTTGTGCCTAGAAGTAGAATTGTCCTGAATGAGATGTCAGGAGATACAATTCCACGAGAGGTTACACAACCTAACCCAATTGTAAGTTCCGATCCAACACAAGATCAATAACCTACCATTCCTCGTCTTAGTGGGAGGGTTAGAACACAACCCGAAAGATACATCAGTCTGGGAGAATCAGTGGAGAATCTCCCGAACGACGATGATCCCTACACGTACAAGGAAGCTATGGAGGATGTTGATAGTCGCCATTGGCAAAAGGCAATGCAATTCGAGATTGAATCTATGTTCGATAACAAAGTCTGGTCCCTTGTAGACTTGCCTAAAGGGATAAAACCCATTGGGTGCAAGTGGGTATACAAGAGGAAAAGAGGTATGGATGGAAAGGTGGAAACCTTTAAAGCTAGATTGGTAGCTAAAGGGTATACACAGAAAGAAGGTATCGATTACGAGGAAACCTTCTCTCCTGTGGCCATGCTTAAATCCATTAGGATACTCTTATCCATTGCAGCATCTTTAGATCTAGAGATTTGGCAAATGGACGTCAAGACAGCTTTCCTTAATGGAAGTCTTGACGAAAGCATTTACATGATGCAACCAGAGGGATTCATTGAAAAGGGCCAAATGGAAAAGGTATGCAAGTTGCAGAAATCCATATATGGATTAAAGCAAGCATCCAGATCCTAGAACATAAGGTTCGATCAAGCTGTCAAAGGTTTTGGATTTATTCAGAATCCTGACGAACCTTGTGTATACAAAAGGATTAAAGGCGACAAGTTGGTTTTCCTGATTCTTTACGTTGATGATATACTACTCATTGGAAACGATGTAGGTGTATTGACATCAGTAAAAGAATGGTTAGCAAAACAATTTGATATGAAGGACTTAGGAGAAGCAAGTTTTATTCTAGGTATCCAAGTAATAAGGGATAGAAAAAATAGAACGATTGCATTATCCCAAGCTTCATACATAGACAAGATCTTGTCTAGGTTTTCCATGTAGGATTCCAAGAAAGGTATGTTACCTTTCAGACATGGAATCAAGCTTTCTAAGGAACAAGTTCCTAAGAATGAGCATGAAGAGCAATTCATGAGTATAGTTCCATATGCCTCGGCAGTTGGAAGTCTCATGTATGCAATGCTCTGTACTAGACCAGATATTTGTTTTGCTGTTGGCATAGTTAGCAGGTTTCAATCGAAACCTGGTCCTGATCATTGGACGGCAATCAAGCATATTTTCAAGTATCTCAAGAGAACGAGAGATAATATGCTTGTATACTCTGGAGGGGATTTGATTCCCGTTGGGTATACAGATTCTGATTTCCAATCAGATTCTGACTCCAGAAAATCCACATCAGGGGCTGTGTTTACTATTGGAGGAGGAGCAGTCATATGGAGGAGTATCAAGCAATCTTGTATTGCTGATTCCACCATGGAAGCTCAGTATGTTGCTGCATGCGAGGCTGCCAAAGAGGCTGTTTGGCTCCGCCAATTCTTGATTGACTTGGAAGTGGTTCCTAGTGCGAATAAGCAGATCACTATTTACTGTGACAATAGTGGAGCAGTGGCTAATTCGAAAGAACCAAGAAGTCACAAGAGAGGAAAACACATTGAAAGAAAGTATCATTTTTTAAGGGAGATTGTTCAAAGAGGTGACGTGACGTGACGATTACCAAAATCGCGTCAGTAGAAAATCTAGCGGATCCCTTCACAAAGGCTCTACCTCAGAAGAGTTTCGATGGGCATCTAGAGAACATGGGCATGAGAGATATGACACATTTGCTATAGGGCAAGTGGGAGATTGTTAGGATTATGCTCAATAGCAAGAGTGTAATATTGTAATTAACAATCTTTTTCATATTAATAAAGTGATTTCTGGTTTAACAAATCTTATAGCATTTATAGTTTAATATTATAATTGTCAAAGTAAATAATCATAAGGTCTAAAGACTATGAGAAAAGAAGAAGTTCGTACATCTGGATATGTATGTGGTAGACACAATTCTTTAGTTAGTCTTGAATAACGTTCACAACTTAAGTTAAAGGTTGGGCACCTTTATCTTGTTAAAGTTGTAGAAATCTTTTGCTAGCATTTGAGTGGGATCAAATGAGATATGATGAGTCTAAAATCGTTGGAGTGTCTTCGAGCAAAAGAATCTAGTGCACTGGGTGCATTGAACTGGATCACAATGAAAAGCTTTATCTAGAACCGTCAATAGATAATAGTCTTTTCATTATCAGGACAATCGGAGAGTCTATCTTAATCCTGAGATAAATGATGGACTTATGGTTGCAAGTGATATCATTTGAGTTATCAATGAGTACGATTATATAGCATAGTCTATCCTCGATAGTTTGGTGATATTCATTTGTTAATCGATAGAGGACTTCATTTATAGATATGGACATCGTGGCTCCATTTATTAAATGAGAGTATAATATCATCGTATGGGTGTTTTGAGGTAATTGGATATTGAATCTCAACGTTGAGTTTTCGATAGTGTCTATTGAAAACATGGCTTCTGGACAAGTCAAAATATCCAAGTTCCAAACGTGGTCATATGAGTAAATATGGTAACTTGGAGAGTTATAGGTGGTCTATGAACTCTTGGTGATTACTGATATTAATCACGAGGATACACTATCTCTAACATGATTTACTAGGGTATGAATGAGGAACATCTTCTTATTCTATCTTTATTTAAGAGTTCAATTTTAGCTCTTTAGTGGAATGAGTTAAAATTAATGGATCGGACCTAAGTGAATCATTTGTTGATTGTGATTAGGTTATGTCTTTTGAAGCTTAAATTTAGATAGCCCGCCAAGATCCCCAATCCACACGGACTTGCATGGATCACTTGATATATTCTACCGGACCAATTTATGGGTCCATTTAGAATTGCATTTAATATATTAAGAATATAATTTGCACATTATTTATTTAATGGGCTGCTCAATTATATTAATATATTAATGAAAGACATGTGGGCTTGTTTCTTTTAGTAAGAATGGGTCTGGTTCACATGTGGGCTTTTTATTTAAAGTCCAATGGATTAAATGAAATAAGAAAATAATATATGGCCCATTTGTATGAGTGGGGCGGCAAGGTGTAAATATTAACCTAGTATATTATTTTGTTTCATTGTTTTAATTAAATAAGAATTAATTAATTTATTAATTAATTGTTTAATTAAGAAACAAATCTTTTTCTGATAAGGAAATATATTGTAAGTGCCTCACTTTTGATTGGCTTATTTCATGACACACTACATTGGGATTGGTATGTAATGGGTAGCTTAGGACTTCGTGGTTGGCAAGCTTCCGGACTTCCCAAGGTGACTTCAAGAGCTTCTAAAGGTATATCACTTGACCTTGATTCTTGAAGAGATTAGGTGCACACACACACTTGCATGCATCTTTATATATTGTGTATTAGTTACTTTGCATGTGTGTTTCCTTAGTTTGTGCATCTATGTCTTTTAGCACACACACACTTGCATGCATTGCTATATATCTTGTATGTGTTACCTTGCATTTGTGTCTCATTGATTTGTGCTTCTATGTCATCTTGCACACATTCTTATTGCATTTATATGATTGCTTTTATATGTTTGCACACACACACTCTCATTGCATTTATATGATTGCACTTGTGTTTTTTTTTTATTGATTGTGTGCTTACATGCTTTATCACACTTATGCATTTTCATAATTGCATATCTTTTGTGTGTCACATGCTTGGTGAGTTTTTCATGATGATTATACATTCCCATGCATGCTAAATTGATTGCACCTTTTATATTTTTTGAATGCCATGTCATCTCTTAGGCATTAGGTGCATAGCCTTTTCCAAGGGGTATTCGGCGCCCTTGGTTCGGCGCCCTAGGGCGCAGAATAGGCCGCCGTTTTTCGGTGCCCTTGGATTCGACGTTTAGGGACCGCCGAAACAAGGCGCCGAAAGGGACCAGAACGTTGCACTTTTTGTCCCATTTCGGTGCCCTAATTCGGCGACCAAAGACGCAGAAATAGGGCGCAGATTTCCCTTTTCTGAAGTGACCTTTGGAATTCGGCGCCCCTATTCGGCGGGCAAGGGCGCAGAAATAGAGCGCATTTTTGTGCGTTTTTTGGAAACTTTTCCAAAACGATGTCATTTCATTTTTAGACTCTATATATGCATTCTCTTCTTCCTTGCTCGCCCTAAGGAGCACAAAATCAAATCTTAGAGAGAGAAACCAAACCCTAGAGAGAGAAAGCTCCCAAGAACCCATTTTTACTCAACCAAACCACCTCCCATGTGCATCTAACTTCTTCTTAGCATCATTCAAGCATGGAGTGTGTTGATTTCATTGACTAGGTATTTTCTACATGTCCTAAAACTTCTAGTTTCATATTTATGACATGTATGCCTAGATTTAGCATTTATTTGTTAATTAAATGCTTGTCTCTTTGCTCATTGTTGTTTATAACATGTTTGAGACATTATTGATTGGTTGAGATAGGTTGTATGTTGATAGCTAGGATCTAGAGCCAATTTTTGCCATCTAGCTAATTTAATCTCATTGTGTGATTGAGATGTTTTATTTATGATAGCTATGATTGTTTTGTGAGTGACAACATCTAGCTAAGTCTATATGATTTTCATTTAGACATTGATGTGTAGGACTTCTTGATTGCATTTGTTAATTGCATTTAGAGTCTATGCCATGTTCATTGACAACTTATGTTGATTGGCATTTTGTTTGATTAATTGCACTTGTTAATTGCAGTTAGTATCATTGCCATGATTTTGACAACTTAAGTTGATTGGCATTTTGTTTGGTTATTTGCATTAGTTGATTGCATGCTATTAGGCCTTGCCATTATTAATTGACAACTTGTGTTGATTGGCCTTGATTGATTGACAATTTATTGATTGCATTTGTTAATTGCATTTATTGTCCTTGCCATGTTCGTTGACAACTCTTGTTGATTGGCATTTTGATTGACTATTCATTGATTGCATTTGTTGATTGCATATTCATAGTCATTGCCATGTTTATTGACAACTTGAGTTGATTTGGCTTTCTTTGTTGACAATTAGGTTGCTAGAATCTCTTTGCATCTAATTGAGTCTTCATGCACATTCATGTAGACTTTGTTGATAACTAGGATGTTCACTTGCATTATAACATCTAGTTAAGCATATAGTGTTTAGTCTAGCACTCATTGCTTTTGTGCATCATTGTGATACACTTAGACTTTTTGATTCTCTTCTTGAGTCAAAGTCTTGTGACTTCTTGGTGAAGTTTCACAAGCAAGGAAAGTCTTGTGGCTACCCGTGTGTAGTGCTCAAGCAATTGGTCGAGTGCCACTGTAAAAGGCCCGTTGGGTAGATTAGGGGTTGCTCACGCCAAGAGTAGTGTATCAGGGGATATCACTAGGGATTGAACCAAGAGTGGCGAGTGGTAGTGTCCATAGCCTGAGGTTATCTAGGGTGAGAGTCCGAGAATCACTTGAGGGTGTAGATTCCTTTTCATATAGTGGATTTCGTTGACCGTGTGTGGCGCACATATCAGCCCGTGGTTTTTCCCCGTGTGGGTTTCCACGTAAAAATCAAGTGTTCTTTAATTTCCGCATTTTATACTTGATTTTATTATATGTGTGTTTTGGGTTAATTGTGATTAATTTTGACTAATCGAAAAGTTGGTAATAATCGATTAACAACCCATTTACCCCCCCTCTAGGTTGTTTAGACACGCATGCGAGCTTATATTTGTATTTCATATATTTCCTAAAGCTATACTATTGGTAGTAGTATACTAAAAGTAAAAGACTTGTTTGATAAGAAAATAAATAATTAATTTTATTTATTTAATCAAATAAGAAGTCTTTTTATTTAGTCAACAAAAAAGAATAAAATATCTATTAGTTGGATTAGGGTTTGAAGTCTAAACTTTGATGGAAATTAGGGTGCAACACAAACCCTTTTAGGTGTGTGATTTGCGGCAACCCTAGTGTAAATTAGAGTAGGATTTTCGGCAACCCTAAAAGACAAGAGGAAGAAAATTCGGCCACCTATATATTTACACTTATAGAATTCGGCCACACTAAGTTGTTCTTGATACAATTTTCTTCTTCTCCTCAATTCATAGAAAGTATTATTTTTATTCTACTAAAACATAAAAGAGTGAATAGATTATTCTTTGATGGTACACTAATTGCTTGTTCATCAATAAGCTTGTGTGTACAACATTGATTTAGGTTCATGCGAGTTTCGATTATTATATTGAGAACTCAAAAGTGACCGGAATAATCTTAGTCTTCTTTTGATTGTTTTGTGACTAACAAAAGAAAAAGAAAAGTTTGTTTGTCCATTCTCAGGTTTGCAATTCAAAGAAAAGGGAGACCACGCTCCTAGGTGATTCACGTTCGTGCTAGGATTGAAGATCTTGCGGATTACCATCGACGTAAGTCAATTGGATCATGCGACAAAAGGTATTCTTCTTTTGTTGATTATATGTATGCTTAATTAATTAAAGGGTTAAGGTTCATAAAAAGGAAAAATTTTTAAAACTACTAAATCTATTTTTAGTCTCGCTTCTGCTGCGTGTACTGCGGTATGTTTCCTTACAGGAGAATCAGTGGAGAATCTCCCGGACGACGATGATCCCTACACGTATAGGGAAGCAATGGAGGATGTTGATTGTCGCCATTGGCAAAAGGCAATGCAAGTTGCAAAAATCCAAATATGGATTAAAGTAAGCATCCTGATCTTGAAACATAAGGTTCGATCAAGTTGTGATGAACTTTGTGTATGCAAAAGGATTAATGGCGACAAGTTGGTTTTCCTAAATTCTTTATGTTGATGATATACTACTCATCGGAAACGATGTAGGTGTATTGACATCAGTAAAAGAACGGTTAGCAAAACAATTTGATATTAAGGACTTAGGAGAAGCAAGTTATATTCTTGGTATCCAAGTAATAAGGGATATAAAGAATAGAACGATTGCACTATCCCAAGCTTCATACATAGATAAAATATTGTCTAGATTTTCCATGCAAGATTCCAAGAAAGGTATGTTACTTTTCAGAAATGGAATCAAATTTTCTAAGGAACAAGTTCCTAAGGATGAGCATGAAGAGCAATTCATGAGTAGGATTCCAAATGCCTCGGCAGTTGGAAGTCTCATGTATGCAATGCTCTACACTAGACCAGATATTTGTTTTGCTGTGGGCATAGTTAGCAGGTTTCAATCGAAACCTGGTCCTGATCATTGGATAGCAGTCAAGCATATTTTCAAGTATTTCAGGAGAACGAGAGATAATATGCTGTATACTCATGAGGGGATTTGATTCCCGTTGGGTATACAGATTTTGATTTCCAGTCGGATTCTGACTACCAGAAAATCCACATCAGGATCTGTGTTTACTATTGGAAGAGGAACAGTCATATGGAGGAGTATCAAGCAATCTTGTATTGCTGATTCCACCATTGAAGCTAAGTATGTTGCTGCATACAAAGCTACCAAAGAGGCTGTTTGGCTCCGCCAATTCCTGATTGACTAGGAAGTGGTTCCCAGTGTGAATAAGCAGATCACTATCTACTGTGATAACAGTGGAGCAGTGGCTAATTCGAGAGAACCAAGAAGTCATAAGAGAGGAAAACACATTGAAAGGAAGTATCATCTTCTTAGGGAGATTATGCATAGGGGTGACGTGACGATTACCAAAATCGCGTCAGTAGAAAATCAAGCTTATCCCTTCACAAAGGCTCTACCACATAAGAGTTTTGATGGGCACCTAGAGAACATGGGAATGAGAGATATGACACATTTTCTATAGCGCAAGTGGGAGATTGTTAGGATTATGCTCAATAGCAAGAGTCTAATATAGTTTTTGACAATCTTTTCATATTAATAACGTGATTTCTGATTTAAGCAAATCTTATAGCATTTATAGATTGAATATTATAATTGTCAAAAGTAAGTAATCATAAGGTCAAAAGACTATGAGAAAAGAAGAATTGTTCATACATCTGGATATGTATGAGGTAGACACAATTCTTTAGTTAGTCTTGAATAATGTTCACAACTTAAGTTAAAGGTTGGGCACCTTTATCTTGTTAAAGTTGTAGAATTCTTTTGCTAGCATTTGAGTGGGATCAAATGAGTTATGATGAGTCTGAAATCATCGGAGGGTTTTCGAGTAAAAGAATCTAGTGCACTGGGTGCATTGAACTGGATCACAATGAAATACTTTATCTAGAACCGTCAATAGATAATAGTCTTTTCATTATCAGGACAATCGGAGAGTCTATCTTAATCCTGAGATAAATGATGGACTTATGGTTCAAGTGGTATCATTTGAGTTATCAATGAGTACGATTATATAGCATAGTCTATCCTCGATAGTTTGGTGATATTCATTTGTTAATCGATAGAGGACTTCATTTATAGATATGGACATCGTGGCTCCATTTATTAAATGAGAGTAGAATATCATCATATGGATGTTTTGAGGTATTGGATATTGAATCTTAACGTTAAGTTTTCGATAGAGTCTATTGAAACATGGCTTCTGGACAAGTCAAAATATCCAAGTTCAAAATGTGGTCATTGAGTAAATATGATAACTTGGAGAGCTATAGGCGGTCTATGAGCTCTTGGCGGTTACTGATATTCTTCACGAGGATACACTATCTCCAATAAGATTGTCTAGGGTACGAATGAGAAATATTTACTTATTCTATCTTTATTTAAGAGTTCAATTTTATCTCTTTAGTGGAATGAGTTAAAATTAATAGATCGGACCTAAGTGAATCATTTGTTGATTGTGATTAGGTTATGTCTATTGAAGCTTAAATTTAGATAGCCTACCAAGATCCCCAATCCACACGGACTTGCAAGGATCACTTGATATATTATACTGGACCAATTTACGAGTCATCTAGAATTGTATTAAGGCATGTGGACTTGTTTCTTTTAGTAAGAATGGGTCTAGTTCACATGTGGGCCTTTTATTAAGGTCCAATGGATTTAATAAAATAGAAAAACAATATATAGATATATTAATATATATGGCACATGGCCGAGATATATATATGATATTATATTGTTTTATTTTTATTATTTGATTAAATGAAAATTAATTAATTATTTAATTAAAAATCAAAATCTTTTTCTGACTAGGAAATATGTTTCTTAGTAGTATACTATTGTGGTAGTATAATAAATATAAAAGACTTTATTTGGTAAGTAGATAAATAAGGGATTTATTTATCTAGTCAAATAAGGAAGTCTTTTATAGTCACAAATACACTAAGGAGTTGGATTAGGGTTTGGAATTCTAAAGAAATCTACCTAGGGTTAGGATTTAGGTCAAAAGACATAAATCCTATTTGGGTAGAAGATTTCGGCCACTAATATATATTATAGGTGGAAAGCAATTTTCGGCAACACACACACATATATATATATATATATATATATATATTATAGGTGGCATGCAGATTTGGTAGTCTATATGTTTGAGATATATATTATTTATTTGGCATATAGAATTGGTCGCCAATATATATATTTATATGGCAATCAGAATTCTGTGCACTTAAATACTTGTATATTTTAATAGGCAAGAATTCGGTGCACTATATTTTTTAATAGGCAAGAATTCGGTGCACTATATAAATATGAGGCAAGTGGAATTCGGCTAGCCCTAATGTCTTGGACTTGAGAGTTTTTTCTTTTGCTAGAGAAAAATAGAATCCAACTCTTAGACTAGTGTGATTTTCAGCCAAGAGGAATAGAGAGAAAAGTTTGTTCTTATTTCGATAGTGCACTAGTTACTTTTACATCAAAAGGTTTTGTGCACAATTTTGAATAAGGTTCACGCGAGTTTCAATCTAAAGATTGTGAATTCAAAAGTGACTGGAACATTCTTTGTTGTCTCTTGGAACTTGTTGTGACTAACGAAAAAGAAAAAGTTTTGTTAATCCATCCTCAGGTACACAATTCAAAGAGAAGGGAGACCATGCTCCTAGGTGATTCACGTTCGTGATTGGATTGGAAGATCTTACGGATTACCATCGACGCAATGTCAATCAGATCACGCGACAAAGCTATGATATCTTTAGTATTATATGTTAATTAATTAGAGGGTTAAGGTTCAAATTATGGAAAAATTTTAAACTATACTAAACCTATTTTAGTCTCTCTTCCGCTGCGTGCACGTAGTTTTCCTTACACGATTACGATCACAATGATGAGCACATGAAGAATCTAATCTACCCATTACAAAAGCATCCTGATGAGGTTTGTCGCAGAAATAAGCCAATCACAAAACAGAGAATCTTGTAGAATCACTTGAAAATAAGAAGCAAGTGACGAGTATGTTTTTCGTCGTTAAAAAGATCGTACGTCAAAAATATTTATAAAAGCTATGCAATGTGCTCACAAGTATAAAAACGAGTAAAGCGGCAAGCACGGGTGTTGTCCACAAGGATCGGAGGTAGCAATGACTAGATTAGGATTAATAGTACTAAAATGCATAAAAGTAAAAGTGAATGGTTGGTGTTTTGAATTATGAAATAACTAAAGGAAACTAATAAATGCAATAACTAAAAATGGAGGTGAATGGAGTGATAAAGACTAAGGAGCTGATGGACTCGTAAGCGAAGATTGGGCAAATGCGACAAACTCGTAATTAAGCACGTTTTATCAAATGTAACCAACCAAGTGTTGGTTATTTATCTCTAACAAGGGGTCAACCTAGGATGTATAGTGAAAACCTCCTACTAGAGATTAATCCTTCCTAAGCAACCAACCTAGGGTGTATAGTGTTAGTTGCTCAGTTAGGATTCTAGCCATGAATGCTCATCTATCAATTAAGGGCTAAACCTATTACTAATTTAGCCATCCTAGGGTGTATAGTGATGACTTCCAATTCTCTCACAAGTGGCCGACCTAGGGTGTATAGTGAAGGCCACCCGTTTGAGATTGGATGAGGCTCGAGGTTATTGAACCGGATTCTACTCGAAGGTTAGTTCTAGTAAAACCACTAATGTAGCCTGAAACTAATTATAGCACGGTGTGTATAAAACTATCTAGAGGGGGGGGGGGGGGGGGGGGGGGGGGGTAAATAGATTTTACGCTTTTTACCCAATTTTTCGTGTTAGTCAAAATTACGAAATTACCCTCAAGATAAAATAAACAAGCAAGTGTAATATGGTGCGGAAATTAAATTAACACTTGATTTTTACGTGGAAACCCTCACGGGAAAAACCACGGGCTATGTAAGTAAGCCACACTCGAACCTCGAATCCACTAAATGTGCAAACGATTACAACCTAATCCCGGAAGTAATCACACACCTACCTAATCCCGGTATGAGTGAACCTAGTCCGATTTTGCTTGCGATCTAAGCAACCTAATCCCGATTGCTACACACAAGACTTAGCTTCTCTTGAAGAGAATACAACCCTAAGTGAATATGTGAAAATATCCAAAATGCAACATAGAGCAAGGGAAACCCTATATGCTTATCTAAGATGATTAATATGCAATTAAGAACAATCCTAGATATCAAAACTAAATGACATGTCAATTAGTTTAGCTAATCAATATCAAGCACAAAACCTAATATGCTAGCACAATACAACTTCTCAAACATACATCATACTAATCTCAATCTTGTATTCAAGGAATATAAAATCACATACAAGTAATTAAATTGAGATTGCTAAATAAGAGAAACACAAAATATGTAAGATATTAGTGAAAAGCTTACCAAGCAAAGTATGATGAAGAATCCATGCAAGATGTCATCTAGATGATCTAAGATGATGCTAGATGATGATTAATGATCATGGAACAAGTGTTTGAGTAATTAAAAATGAGTTCTTTGGAATTTTTCTTCTCTTTGAAAAATCTCCTAAGTATGGAATCTGAATATGAACTCTTGTGATTGACCTAAAGTCAAAGTGGCATATATATAGGGGGCCAATACAAAGTGTGGTCGTTTTGATAAGTTTTCCCATATTTGCCTTGGGCGCTGTACGTAGAGCGCCCTTGTACAGCGCCTGTACAGCGCCCGTACAGCGCCCTTGCTCTGTTTTCACGAGGAAACAGAGGGGCGCTGTACGAACAGCGCTTTGTACAGCGCTCGTACAGCGCCCATGAAAATTGCATCAGACCTGATGCATTTAAATCACATTTTTTTGCATCAGGTGTGATGGGCGCTGTTCGAACAGCGCTTTGTAGAGCGCTTTGAATAGCGCCCAATGCAAAGCTTGAATTCTAAAAATGTGCATGAAGAGGCAATGGGCAATGCAAGATGCAATCAACCTAACATGCAAGAAGAGATGTTAATGAGCATTAAGGCACACATAAAAGACACACAACATACAAGGATTAAACATATGCATGAGTTGTGAGTGTGTGCATCTATCTCTTCAAGACAAGTAAGCACTTCGAATATTACCTTTGGTGCTTGTCAATAGTGAGGTCTTCAAAAGGGCCTAAGCAATAACAACAACATCTAAGCTACCCTTACAAAGCATCCCCACATGTGGTTTGATCACAAAATAAGCCAATTAAAAACAACGGGAATCCTAACAATCTCCCCCTTTGGCTATTTTGTGACAAAACCACCACTCACATTGATTCCTCACATAAAATTAGAAACTACGGGACTACAATGATTATCTACATTACAAAGAGATAAGAAAATAAAAACTTCAAGTCTTCAATCTCTTGTAGAACAATCAAGCCCTGAAAATAAAGTTTCTAGCATTTCCAATACAAGTAAAGTGTGAGATTAATCATGTGAGAACAATAACACGCATTTGCATTTACAATATAGGCACAACATTATGAAATGTATGTGTATGCAATGCTCCCCCTCAACGGGTTACTCCCCCTCAATGTATGTTCTCCCCAAAGTGCACAATAGCTTCTATATTTTGCAACTCCCCTTACCATCCTACTCCCCCTTTTTGTCATGATATAGGCAAAGGAGTAGTCCCCAACCGGGTCACTCATAGCAACGAGAGATAGAAGCATGCAAGATTCGCATATACATATAAGTCACTTTATGCACTTCAATTAATTTGAGAGAAACAAGGAGATTTATTTGTGAAAATGTGTGAATCCAACATGCTTTGCATACAAGACATATAGCATTCAAGTCCAAAATACAATGGTATTTGGCAAAGCAAATGGCAAAGGTTTCTAATAAGAATTCAAACCAATTTCACCAATGTCATGGGAAAAGCAAGGATATAGAGATTATTGATTTCAATTTAAGAGTAACTATATCCAACTTTATAAGCGAAACATGGCATGAGCGACTTTGCACCCTATTAGATTTTTCCGGATAAGATATCCGTATGATAGTAACCATGTTCAACTAATAAAGAAAGAGAGACATTTGGAATGTAAATTCCTTTGAACGGATACAAGATCCTTTATTCATTTTGAGTCTCATTAGCTTTCACACAAGTTTTGCATTTTAAGAATATGCAATCATCAATTCATGCTTTTCATGTGAGCAAGTTGTATGAATTTCATGCTTTTTCATTTATCATTAGCATGTTATTAAAGAATCATCATGTCATGGAGATAACTATAGGTCATTCACATCATACTTCCTATGTAAATCTCCTAGTCCAAAAATGCATGTTTGAACATAAATATGACATGGATTGTAGACAAGCAAGGTTCACACTTATAGAATTGAAAACATATATACATATGTACAACCAAGCTTACTCAAGCAATCAAAAGAAGAGGCATAAGTTATTTCAAATTTTTTGCAAGTTACAAGAATGCAAAATAGCTCTCTTTGCTTGAGTTTCCCCATATGGGGTCAATCATAGGACACATCACTCCACAAGACATATCCCAATAGATCTACTAAGAGTTTTAAATCAAGTAGCATCTAAGGGTTTAGTAAATAGGTCCGCAAGTTGATCATTAGTACCTACATGTTCAAGTACTATGCATTTATTTTCAACAAGCTCTCTAATGAAGTGATGGCGGATGTCAATATGCTTAGTTCTAGAATGTTGCACCGGATTCTTGGAAATATTAATTGCACTCATATTATCACAAAAGAGAGTGAGAGTACCTTGGTTGAATCCGTAGTCTACTAGCATTTGCTTCATCCATAGGAGTTGTGTGCATCCACTCCCCGCGGCTATGTACTCGGCCTCGGCCGTGGACAAGGAAATCGAGTTTTGCTTTTTGCAAAACCAAGACACCAAGTTGTTGCCTAGAAAGAAGCAACCGCCCGATGTGCTCTTCCTATCATCACAATTTCCTGCCCAATCCGCATCACTAAAGCCTACAAGACTAGCATTAGTGTCAAAAGAGTACCAAATCCCATAGTTGGATGTCCCATTTACATAGCGAATGATCCTCTTCACGGAAAAGAGGTGGGACTCCTTAGGATCCGCTTGGTACCTAGCACACACACCCACACTAAAAGATATATCGGGCCTACTTGCGGTCAAATAAAGCCAGCTACCTATCATGCCACGATATAGAGTTTGTTCCACACTTTTACCACTAGCATCCTTGCTTAGCTTCAAAATGGTACTCATGGGTGTATCACAATGTTTGGCTTTCTCTAAACCAAACTTCTTCACTAGGTTCTTAGCATATTTGGCTTGGGTTATGAAAATCCCATCATGCATTTGCCTAATTTGCAAACCTAGGAAGTAACTAAGCTCACCAACAAGACTCATCTCAAATTCAAGAGACATGACATCAACAAATTGTTGGACTTTGGTGTTGTTGGTGGAGCCAAACACTATGTCATCAACATATATTTGAGCTATGAAAAGCTCATCATTGTCTCTCTTGATGAATAGTGTCTTGTCAACACTACCTCTTGTGTAGTTATTGTCAACAAGAAATTGAGTGAGGCGCTCATACCAAGCCCTCGGTGCTTGTTTCAACCCATATAGAGCCTTTTTGAGGCGATAGACATGGTTAGGGTGGTGAGCATCCACAAACCCCTTGGGTTGTTCTATAAACACTTCCTCTTGCAAGAAGCCATTGAGGAAGGCACTCTTGACGTCCATTTGGTGCAATTTGAACTTGTGCACACAAGAGATGGACAAGAGAAGCCTAATGAACTCTAAGCGGGCAACGGGAGCAAAAGTCTCCTCAAAGTCGATACCCTCAATTTGAGAGTACCCTTGTGCTACAAGTCTAGCCTTGTTCCGCACTATGTTGCCATCCTCATCGGATTTGTTCCTAAATATCCATTTGGTGCCTATGACATTAGTGGTCTTAGGCCTAGGAACTAGAGTCCAAACCTCATTCCTTTCGAATTGGTTTAGCTCTTCTTGCATGGCAAGAACCCAAAATTCATCATTTAAGGCTTCTTCAACCTTTTTGGGTTCTATTTGAGAGGTGTAGCATGTAAAGCTAATTAGATTAGCTATTTGACGCCTAGTTCTAACACCCTCATTAACATCTCCAATAACATCCTCTTTGTTATGGAGTCTTCTAACCCATGGAGCGGGTTCATTAGAGTCCAAGTTAGGAACTCTAGTACTAGGTTGTGTGACTTCATTAGATGTCCCAACATTGGGAGTCACCACAACCCTCTCCAAAGGAGAGTCATCCTCTAAAACATCCTCCTCTTCATGGTCTTTGGACTTGAGCCTTGTATCATCAATGATAACATTCGATGATTCCATAACGGTTCGAGTCTTCAAGTTGAAAACTCTATAGGCTTTACTATTCAAGGCATAGCCAATAAAGATACCCTCATCACTCTTAGCATCAAACTTGCCAAGTTGATCACGGTCATTTAAAATGTAGCATTTGCTCCAAAAGGTGTGGAAGTAGCTAACATTTGGCCTCTTGCCTTTCCATAACTCATAGGAGGTGTTTCTAGTACCGGGCCTTAGGAACACTCTATTTCCTATATAGCAAGCTGTGTTGATGGCTTCGGCCCATAGGTTCCTAGGGACATTGTTGCTAAGCAACATCACACGGGCCATCTCTTGGAGGACCCTATTCTTCCTCTCAACAACTCCATTTTGTTGAGGTGTCCTAGGAGCGGAAAACTCATGGGAGATGCCTAAGCCATTACAATAGCTTTCAAAAGAGGCATTCTCAAACTCTCTCCCATGGTCACTTCTAATCCGTTTTATGCTTTTAATATTTGAGTTCATTTCATTTTGTATTTTATTACAAAGCATTTTAAACTTATCAAAAGTTTCGGATTTTTCTCTAAGAAAATATGTCCATGTAAATCTAGAGAAATCATCAACACAAACAAAAATGTATCTCTTTCCACCCAAACTTTCGGTTTGCATGGGACCCATGAGGTCCATGTGGAGAAGCTCAAGAGGCTCCTTGGTGGTGAGATACTTACCCTTTTTGTGCATGCTTTTAGTTTGTTTTCCTTGTTGGCAAGGTCCACAAATACCATTGGCTTTCTTCCCAAGCTTAGGGAGGCCACGCACACACTCGAACTTTCCAAGGGTTCTTAAATCCCTAAAGTTCATGTGGCCAAGTCTTTCATGCCACAACTCAACTTGCTCATCCATGGACACATTGTTTGAGACTATTCTAGCTTCAAGACAATAACAATTGTCGCTAGATCTCATACCTTTCAATAAGGTTTGTCCATCGGGCTTTAGGATTGAGCAATCATTTTTACTAAACAAGACGGAATATCCTTCATCACTTAGATGTGAAATGCTTATTAAATTGGCTTTCAAGCCATCAACAAATAAAGCATCGGATAAGGAGGGTAAACCGGGAACGGAAATGGATCCTTTCCCTACAACCTTCTTTTTGGATCCATCACCAAAAGTGACATATCCACCTTCCTCCATAACAAGAGTCTCGAAGAAACTCTTGTTTCCCGTCATGTGCCTAGAGCACCCACTATCCAAATACCAAAAATTAGAAGAATTTGCCTTCAAGGCTATTTGTGCAACATGGCAAACATTTTCATTCTTTCTAATCCACTTAGCAACAATTTTAGCTTTCTTAGTGGTCTTTGGTACATGTGCTCTATTATTGCTAGGATCATGCAAATCAATATTATTATTCCTAGGAACATGCATCATGGCTCTTTTCTTTTTCTTCTCTATCATGCTTCAAGTTTTGCACATTTTTATATAGCGAAAGCATTGTGGTCTAATATGACCAACAAATCCACAAAAGTGACAAATAGGAGTAAAATAAGGAATCATACCTTGTCCTTGTCTTTGTGGATGAAAGGGTTCAATGCGTCTTCGTTGTTGAGCCGGTCTAGGTTGCTTCCAAGCTTGAGGTTGCATGATAGGCCTCTTTCCTTTGTGAGCCATTTGAGGAGAAATGTTGGCTTGAGGAACCCTAGGGGGTTGAGCTTGAGGTTGCCTTCTTGTAAGGTTCACTATTTGTATTGGCTTGATTCCATTGCAAAACACTCTATGATTGTATTAGTTGTTGCTTAGGACATTATTTGAAGAAAGGAAGCTTAAAGAGTGAAGAGCAACGTCTAGTGCAAAAGTCGTCTTCAAGAGGTGAAAATCGTCAAAGGTAAATCTTGACTTCTATCCTCTTGCAAGGCGTTAGCGCACACACACACAATTCATACATGTGTGTCCCTGCATCGTGGTTCAAACATTTGGTATAACACATTCACACACTTCATAGCATGCTCATGCATTGATCTTGTATTGACAAACATTGTGAAATTGCATGCTTTGTGACTATCTCTTTGATATGGCATGTTTGTGTGAATATGTGTTTATTTGTTTTCGTATTTTGTGTTTAGGACTTGAACATGTTCTTGTTTAATGCCTTATTGAGTTCCGGTCATTTCGGTTACTCATACATAAGGTTTCGAGTCCAAACAAGTTGACTATGCTACTTTTCGTTCTCATTTGTTGTGTTGACTTCATCGTCGGATTCCGAGATGATTTCTCAACCATTTTTCAAAGTTGAGTAGTCATAGTCGTGCGTGAGGGAGTCACGGTTCGTAATCCAAAAACGGATTCGAAATCGGAGGTCGGATGCTCAAGATATGGGGCAACGAACCGAGGGAGCGTGCGAGAGGAGTGTGAATCACGTGTGGCCACTTGGCCAGCCCGTGTGGGAGGCCGTGGGCCCCACGGGCAAGGGAGCCCTCTGCTCCCGTGGGCCCCACACGCCCCCCACGGGGTGCTGACGTGGCAGCACGTGATTCGCTCGTAAATTCTTTCCTTTCCCTCCTTTTAAGCCATCCTCCTTCCCTCCACACTTGTGCAATTTTTGAAGAACACTTCATTTCCCGCATCAGTTTTTCAACAATTTTTGCTTACTTGTTTTGATCATATCTCTCTCATACGAACTCGAAATCATTCGATTCAAAAACCAAAATTGTTGGTCTCGAAGAGAGCTACAAACCCCAAGCATTTCTAGAGGCATTTGACTTCGGCATTTTTCTCAGCTGGTCCATTTCCAGTCCGTGGTCAGTGTATGATTTTCAACTTCTTCTTTTTCAATTTCATCTTTGATCAACTATTGATTCTTTCCATTTGATTGATGAAATTTGTTAAGAAGTATGTTAGATCACATGCTAGGGTTATTTGATCATTTGTTAATTGAGATTTAGCTTTGTGATTAGTCTTGAACATTTATGTGCTAAACTTGATTTATCATGAAATTGATTCTAGAAAATATATGTGTGATGTGCTTCATGTTATTTTCTATGTTTTATTTCATGATCTAAGAACTAGGTTTTTAGTGTGCTAAATTGAATATTGATACCTTTGTTCTTATTGATTTGCATGTCTTGATTTCTAGATAACATTTGTGATTGTGTTTTGAAATCATATTCTAGACTATCATTGAACATGTACATTTTGCTTGATTGATTATCTAGCTTAATTTGATTGTGCTTGCATCATTTGCATCACTTAGATCATTGCCTTGTGAAAGGTTGAAGTCTCTTGCAAAGTGAGTGAAGCTTTGTCTTGAGCAAGAAGTCTTGGCTAGGAAAGTGTTCCGGATAGCCAAGCAAGAAGCCTTGATTAGAGTCGGGAGGACTCGGATAGTCAAGCAAGAAATCTTCCTAGAGACGTGAGCGTCTTGGATAGGAAGTTGCTTTCTAGAGGTGTAGGACACATCTCGGATAGGAAGTAGGCTTGGTAGTTCACTTGCCAGAGGGTAGATTAGGAGGTGATAGCTTGAGCGGATATCATGTGTTGATAGCTTGAGTGTGTAAATCCTTTTCGTATAGTGGATTGCTTTGCCGGTGGTTGTGGTATCAACCCGTGGATGTTTCCTCTTTGAGGTTTTACCACGTTAAAATCATTGTGTTCAATTTTGCTTTACTTTCTTTTATCTTCCATATATTACATTGTTTGCACATCTTGTAAATTGATTAACTCTTGTCTTAGTGAAATCAATTCATTTGCTATATCTTATCAAGTGTGCATTTTGCTTTGTAATTTTCCGCATTATTTTAATTGGAAGAATTTGGAGCCTATACCTATTCACCCCCCCCCCCCCCCCCCTCTAGGTATATTTTACACTATATTGCTTAAGGGAATTTCAATTGGTATCAGAGCGGGTGTCTAGAAGTAATTAGATAGATCCATATTATAGTGTTTGTGTTTTGTTTTGTTGTGTTTGTTCATTTTTGTAGCTATGGGTGATTGGATACCGGAAGGTGCCTTTAGTGCTAGACCTCCACTCTTGGATAGTGGTAACTACACCTTTTGGAGAAATACAACGAAAGCCTACATTAGAGCATTCAATGATAAATCATGGATGAGTGGGAGTGATGTAGTAGAGGAAAAGGACTCCTTGGATGATTGCGAATCTACTAGCAATTACATTGCTCATGTGGCTATATTTGAAGGAAGATTTGAGGATAGTTGTGAAGAGTCCTCAAGTAATGAGGAAAGTGAAAACTCTTCAAGTAGTGAAGATAGTGAAATCTCCTCCAATGATGAAGAGTTTGAAGTCTCCTCAAATCAAGATTTTATAAGCTTCAATGACAAGATCCTTCAACAAAAGAATGAAGAGAACATCAAGTTGAAGTTGATCAATGCCAATTTAGTGGTGATTTTTAAAGCTCTTATCAATGAAAAGAAGATGTCTTTGGAGAAGATGAGCAAGCAAAGTGAAGTCATCAAGGAGCATGAAAAGACCATTGAAAAGAATGTCTCTAAGGTGGAGGAAAGTGCTCAAGAGTTAGATGATTTAAAAGAAGACTTTACTATGAAGTTGTTTGCCATGGAAGGAGAGATTAAGCAAAAAGAGAACTCTTTAAGTATCATGAAGATAAAGGAGTGTGAGCTTAAAGATGAAGTCAAATCTCTTAAAAAGTCTATTAATGGTATGAAGATTGGAGCCATTAAGCTTGATGAAGTAATAAAGCTTGGAAAGCATCATGGAGATATGAGTGGCTTGGGCTTTGTAGAAGAAGTTAAGAAGACTCCTACAACCAAGAACAAGTCAAGAAAGTCCAAGAAGAAGAAAGACTCAACTACTATTCCTTCCAACATCAAAGACAAAGGCAAGAAGAGCAATGGAACTTCTCAACCGACTTCTCAACCAAAGCATGCACACCAAAAAGGTAACTTTTCTAAATTCATTCCGGTTTGTCATTATTGTAATGTGGTTGGTCACATTAGGCCTAAGTGTTATGAATATGCTAGGCAATGCAAACTAGGAAATGTGGAACATGATAAAAATGTGAAAAAGTTACCTAATCATTCTCCTAAGCATGAGTTTAAGTCTAGAGCTAGACATAACATCTCTAAGTTTGTCCCGGTTTGTCATTTTTGCAATATTGTTGGGCATATCAAACCTAAATGCTATGAGTATATTAGACAATGCAAACTTGGGAATGAGATGCATGCTAGGGAGATGAAAAGACTTCCTTTGGTTGTTTCTAAACATGTTAGGGCATTAGAGACTATGCATGATGAACATGTTAATGAAAAGAATTCAACAAGGAAAGTTTGGGTTAAGAAAAATAATGTGCATTCTTGTGAAATGGATAAATCTTCTTTGAAAGTTTCTAAACATGACAATAGCTTTGATGCTTTGAGAAATGTGCATATTGATCATATTCATGTGAAGAAACCTATCAAGAAAATTTGGATTGAAAAGAATAACATGCATGTTATTGATAATCATGTTAAGAAAATTGTTGAGAAGAAATTGGTTAAGAAGAGTGTTAACCATGATCATTTGAAGAGTCTTGATGAAATATTTGTGCGTGGCAAAAATGTTGACTTTAATATTAGTGATATTTTCATGAAGAAGATAGTTGATGATTTATCTTCTAGATTTCATATTGCCATGCGTAATGATCATGATGTTGTTTGTGTTGGTTCACCTAAGACCAATATGGTCAAAGGTGAGTGCTCTCATACTTGATTGAGTAGCACATATGAGAATATTTTTATTCGTGTTTGATAAGAGTTCTAAGTTTGATGCTTGACTAAGCTATTTGTAATGTGCGGAGTCTAGTATTCAAACTTGGTGTCTCTAATCAATTAATGAACTTAATATTCTCATATTCACTATGATAGTCAAAATTTGTTGATTAACTTTAAAGAAGTTGAATTTTGAAATCTATTTGGTGAAAATTTTTGTTAAGACTTTTAGAGAAAGTCATTTGCATGTGTTTGTTTGAGTTGAAAGTGTTTGGTCTTTATTTTCTTGGGATGACACACCAACAACTTGTTGTCATGAGGACAAACAAGCCAAGAAAGCTCATAAAAAGAGCGGAGACCTTTCATTGGTGAAAATGCTTGCTAAGGTATTTCTCTACTCTAAAAGCTTGCTTTCTATTTCATCTTTTCAACTCTATATATGCATGATATCATTGCACATAGATATTAGGCATCATTTCATTAGAGAACATGTTGAACATTCTATTGTTTCTCTAAAGCATGTGCCTACTAAAAATCAACTTGCGGATTTGTTTACTAAGTCCTTGGACAAAAAGAGGTTTAAAACTCTTCTAAGATCCATTGACATGTTTTGTGTTGATTATTGTCTATGTATGATTGTGAGTGGCTTGATGAGCAAAACTTTATTTGAATATTAATATCTTTGAGAGCTACTCACTTGAGAAGTAATGATCTTTAACAAGTATCTTTTATTGTTTCTAGATCATGCACTTGAGCTTGAAAATCATATTTTTTTTTGAAAAGTGCACTAATGCTTCTTTTATATGTTTTAGTTTTGAGTATATGTGGTTGAATATGTGTAGATAATGGATGCATCTAGAAGTTTATTGTTAAGTACATGATAGATGACCTATGGTATGTATCCATTTTGCTTTGGCACTACATAGTAATCAACGAGCACCCTCATGGAAAGGGCTACACACCTTG
This sequence comes from Acer saccharum, assembly GCA_030490815.1. Taxonomy (NCBI): domain Eukaryota; kingdom Viridiplantae; phylum Streptophyta; class Magnoliopsida; order Sapindales; family Sapindaceae; genus Acer; species Acer saccharum. The sequence continues at coordinate 47,939,354 of CM059869.1, read as the reverse complement.
GTTGTGCAGCCGCCCGATGTAGGAAAGGGCTACACCATTGTGATGAGTGAAAGCCGCCATGAGGTGTATATGTTTATGTTAGAAAAATCAAAGAAGTGTTGAAAAGAATCATTAAAAAAAAAAAAAAAAAAAATCTTTGATTCTAAGCCTAAAAGAAATGAAAAATAAAAGGCTTAATGGTGTATAGTTGAGAATTGTGAAAAAGCTCGGGTTGACAAATAGAAACGGGAAAACGAGCCACATGCATACACATGCTCATATGTTGATATCTATTCATTTTAAAAGCAAAAATCGGATGAATATCGGTTTGACCTATTTTTGGAAAGGCTTTAGATGGATAGGTGTGGATAAAGTTTGCATGTTGATATCACAATTACTCCTACTATATATTTGAGAAGCATTCACACACACACACTTTGCTTATGTGCTTGATTCATTAGCAATGTGAGAATATTTTTGAGAGATTAATGAAAATCTATGATTCTCTCTTGGACTTTGACAAGTTATGAAATATTTTCTCTTATTGCTTGATTGTGTGATTGTGTGATGTCCCTTGTGAACAAATCTACTTGTTGATAATATGTGGAGCATATGTTAAGGGGGAGCTTTAGTTTATTCAACTTTCGCTCTCTATACGATTTGTTTGCTTTGTATCTCGTTCTTTATCTCTTGTGTCCCTTGTCTATTCCTTGACAAAAAGGGGGAGAAAATGTATACCTCACCATGTTTAATATTGGGGAGATTTTGTATACTTCACACTTTATGTGGAAAAATGTTCCAATTGTGTGATCATATTCCTCTTTGTGCTTAATTGAGACTTTGTCTTAAGGGGGAGAATTCTTGTCTTAAGGGGGAGAAAGAATTCTTTCTTGACAATGTTAAGGATAGTTGGTTCTTGGAAATTGGGAAACTAAGGGAATGTTTTAACTTGAACATATTTTATTCACTTGAGATAATGCATTTGTGTATGAGATAAGGGATATCTTCTTTGTTTGTTGTTTGGTTAAATAACTCACCATTCTTCTTTAGAGAAGATCTCTTTTTGGTTGCTATTTTCTCTCATAGGTACTTTGAAGACCGAAAGAGGAATTCTTGAAGACTTGAAGACTTTTTAGTCTAGGAATTTCTTTGTAATGTGAGATTGAGAGTATGCTATCATTTTGAGTTTATTTGAGTGAAACATTGTATGGTGAGGTTGAGTGCTTTTGCCATGGAATAGCCAAAGGGGGAGATTGTAAGGTTCACTATTTGTATTGGCTTGATTCCATTGCAAAACACTCTATGATTGTATTAGTTGTTGCTTAGGACATTATTTGAAGAAAGGAAGCTTAAAGAGTGAAGAGCAACGTCTAGTGCAAAAGTCGTCTTCAAGAGGTGAAAATCGTCAAAGGTAAATCTTGACTTCTATCCTCTTGCAAGGCGTTAGCGCACACACACACAATTCATACATGTGTGTCCCTGCATCGTGGTTCAAACATTTGGTATAACACATTCACACACTTCATAGCATGCTCATGCATTGATCCTGTATTGACAAACATTGTGAAATTGCATGCTTTGTGACTATCTCTTTGATATGGCATGTTTGTGTGAATATGTGTTTATTTGTTTTCGTATTTTGTGTTTAGGACTTGAACATGTTCTTGTTTAATGCCTTATTGAGTTCCGGTCGTTTCGGTTACTCATACATAAGGTTTCGAGTCCAAACAAGTTGACTATGCTACTTTTCGTTCTCATTTGTTGTGTTGACTTCATCGTCGGATTCCGAGATGATTTCTCAACCATTTTTCAAAGTTGAGTAGTCGTAGTCGTGCGTGAGGGAGTCACGGTTCGTAATCCGAAAATGGATTCGAAATCGGAGGTCGGATGCTCAAGATATGGGGCAACGAACCGAGGGAGCGCGCGAGAGGAGTGTGAATCACGTGTGGCCACTTGGCCAGCCCGTGTGGGAGGCCGTGGGCCCCACGGGCAAGGGAGCCCTCTGCTCCCGTGGGCCCCACACGCCCCCCACGGGGTGCTGATGTGGCAGCACGTGATTCGCTCGTAAATTCTTTCCTTTCCCTCCTTTTAAGCCATCCTCCTTCCCTTCACACTTGTGCAATTTTTGAAGAACACTTCATTTCCCGCATCAGTTTTTCAACAATTTTTGCTTACTTGTTTTGATCATATCTCTCTCATACGAACTCGAAATCATTCGATTCAAAAACCAAAATTGTTGGTCTCGAAGAGAGCTACAAACCCCAAGCATTTCTAGAGGCATTTGACTTCGGCATTTTTCTCAGCTGGTCCATTTCCAGTCCGTGGTCAGTGTATGATTTTCAACTTCTTCTTTTTCAATTTCATCTTTGATCAACTATTGATTCTTTCCATTTGATTGATGAAATTTGTTAAGAAGTATGTTAGATCACATGCTAGGGTTATTTGATCATTTGTTAATTGAGATTTAGCTTTGTGATTAGTCTTGAACATTTATGTGCTAAACTTGATTTATCATGAAATTGATTCTAGAAAATATATGTGTGATGTGCTTCATGTTATTTTCTATGTTTTATTTCATGATCTAAGAACTAGGTTTTTAGTGTGCTAAATTGAATATTGATACCTTTGTTCTTATTGATTTGCATGTCTTGATTTCTAGATAACATTTGTGATTGTGTGTTGAAATCATATTCTAGACTATCATTGAACATGTACATTTTGCTTGATTGATCATCTAACTTAATTTGATTGTGCTTGCATCATTTGCATCACTTAGATCATTGCCTTGTGAAAGGTTGAAGTCTCTTGCAAAGTGAGTGAAGCTTTGTCTTGAGCAAGAAGTCTTGGCTAGGAAAGTGTTCCGGATAGCCAAGCAAGAAGCCTTGATTAGAGTCGGGAGGACTCGGATAGTCAAGCAAGAAATCTTCCTAGAGACGTGAGCGTCTTGGATAGGAAGTTGCTTTCTAGAGGTGTAGGACACATCTCGGATAGGAAGTAGGCTTGGTAGTTCACTTGCCCGAGGGTAGATTAGGAGGTGATAGCTTGAGCGGATATCATGTGTTGATAGCTTGAGTGTGTAAGTCCTTTTCGTATAGTGGATTGCTTTGCCGGTGGTTGTGGTATCAACCCGTGGATGTTTCCTCTTTGAGGTTTTACCACGTTAAAATCATTGTGTTCAATTTTGCTTTACTTTCTTTTATCTTCCATATATTACATTGTTTGCACATCTTGTAAATTGATTAACTCTTGTCTTAGTGAAATCAATTCATTTGCTATATCTTATCAAGTGTGCATTTTGCTTTGTAATTTTCCGCATTATTTTAATTGGAAGAATTTGGAGCCTATACCTATTCACCCCCCCCTCTAGGTATATTTTACACTATATTGCTTAAGGGAATTTCACTTCTTGGCCCCATCTTCACTTGAGCATTTGAACTTTGTCCAATTTCTAACTTCTTCCTAGGAAGTTGCACAAATGAAGTTTCTTCTTTCTTCAAGCTCTTGACAAATACGGTCTTGTTAGAGGTTGAGATCTTTTTGCCATCTTCATACCCAAGACCCCTCTTGTCACATGGACTCTTTCCAACACCAAGCATATGGTCAAGCTTCTTGGTGCTAGAGTCCATCCTAGTCATAGATTCTCTAACTTCTTCAAGCTCCCTCTTTAGACTATCCTCATTCCTCCTAGATAAGACTAACTCCTCTTTTAGCTTATCTTCCATCTTCTTGAATTTTTCCACTTGTTCACTTAAGTGGTCATTATGAGATGCAAGCTCAAGATTTTCTTCTCTCAACATCTTGATCTTTCTTGTGCTCTTGATTGCTAAATCATTAAACTCGGCATGATATTTAGCAAACTCCTTTTTCTCCATAAATCCATTCATGGAGTTAGAAGAGGAATCACTTTCTACTTCACTTGAGTCATTTTCCTCTTGACTCATTTCCTCTCTCTCACTAGCACTTTTGCTTTTATGGGAGGAGGCAAAAGCTAGGAGATTAGCCATGAGCTCTTCATCATCCGAAAACTCATCTCCCTCATAGGAGTCATCACTACTTCCACTCCAAGTGGCGGCCATCACTTTCCCCTTTTTCTTCTCAACATGATTTGCACAATCGGGGGCAAAATGACCTATGCCACCACACTCGAAACATCGGACCCCTTTCCTTTCGGTCCTCTCTTGCCTAGGTTCAAACTTCTTGAAAGAACCCTTTTTCTTCAAATCTTGTCCTTTTGATCCAAAGTTCTTTCTTCTAAACTTCATAACCTTGTTGAACCTTTTTACAAACAAGGCAAGGTCTTCATCCGAGTCAACCTTCTTTTCCTCATTTTCATCTTTGGAGGTTTTTAAAGCAATTCCTTTTTGCTTTTAGTGGGTGTGGAGATAGGCCCCTTCCTAGACTCATAAGCTAGAAGTCTCCCAATCACCTCACTCGGCTTCATATCCTTATAACCACTATTTTCTTCTAAAGCCGTCACCTTCGATTCAAACCTATCGGGTAGAGATCTCATAATCTTTTGCTTGATTCTCCTATCCGAATATGGATCACCAAGTTGATGGCTTTGGTTGACTATATCCATCAACTTGATCTCGAAGTCGTTGAAGCACTCATTCTCCTCCATCTTAAGCGTCTCGAATTGAGTTTGGAGGACTTGAAGCTTGGAGTCCTTCACCACTTCGGTTCCCTCATGTGCAATCTCTAGGATGTCCCAAGCCTCCTTAGCTATCCTAGTATTTTGAATCAACTTGTATTGATTTTCGTCCATGGCACATAAGATGGCATGCAACGCCTTCCTATTCCACTTTGAAGCATCAAACTCTTGCGCGTTCCATTGCACCTTAGGCTTCAAAACATCTTCTCCTCCACCCGCGGGAGTCATCATAGGGAGATCATATCCGTCTTCCACCGCCATCCATGCACGGTCATGAATTTGGCATATGTAGGATTCCATCTTCCCTTTCCATTGGGAATAGTTCAAACCGGTAAGAAGTGGAGGCCTTGTGCTAGAAGCACCTTCGTTGCTACCACCGTTTCCACCGTTTCCACTCATAGTGTTTATGAATGAATGAAATGAATGCAAATGTATGAATGATCAAAAATCACACAAAATGCAAAACACACCAAAATAAGCAAGGATCACCTATGTATGTCTAGGAACCCGCTCTGATACCAATTGAAACTAATTATAGCATGGTGTGTATAAAACTATCTAGAGGGGGGGTGAATAGATTTTACGCTTTTTACCCAATTTTTCGTATTAGTCAAAATTACGAAATTACCCTCAAGATAAAATAAACAAGCAAGTGTAATATGGTGCGGAAATTAAATTAACACTTGATTTTTACGTGGAAACCCTCACGGGAAAAACCACGGGCTATGTAAGTAAGCCACACTCGAACCTCGAATCCACTAAATGTGCAAACGATTACAACCTAATCCCGGAAGTAATCACACACCTACCTAATCCCGGTATGAGTGAACCTAGTCCGATTTTGCTTGCGATCTAAGCAACCTAATCCCGATTGCTACACACAAGACTTAGCTTCTCTTGAAGAGAATACAACCCTAAGTGAATATGTGAAAATATCCAAAATGCAACATAGAGCAAGGGAAACCCTATATGCTTATCTAAGATGATTAATATGCAATTAAGAACAATCCTAGATATCAAAACTAAATGACATGTCAATTAGTTTAGCTAATCAATATCAAGCACAAAACCTAATATGCTAGCACAATACAACTTCTCAAACATACATCATACTAATCTCAATCTTGTATTCAAGGAATATAAAATCACATACAAGTAATTAAATTGAGATTGCTAAATAAGAGAAACACAAAATATGTAAGATATTAGTGAAAAGCTTACCAAGCAAAGTATGATGAAGAATCCATGCAAGATGTCATCTAGATGATCTAAGATGATGCTAGATGATGATTGATGATCATGGAACAAGTGTTTGAGTAATTAAAAATGAGTTCTTTGGAATTTTTCTTCTCTTTGAAAAATCTCCTAAGTATGGAATCTGAATATGAACTCTTGTGATTGACCTAAAGTCAAAGTGGCATATATATAGGGGGCCAATACAAAGTGTGGTCGTTTTGATAAGTTTGCCCATATTTGCCTTGGGCGCTGTACGTAGAGCGCCTTTGTACAGCGCCTGTACAGCGCCCTTGCTCTGTTTTCACGAGGAAACAGAGGGGCGCTGTACGAACAGCGCTTTGTACAGCGCTCGTACAGCGCCCATGAAAATTGCATCAGACCTGATGCATTTAAATCACATTTTTTTGCATCAGGTGTGATGGGCGCTGTTCGAACAGCGCTTTGTAGAGCGCTTTAAACAGCGCCCAATGCAAAGCTTGAATTCTAAAAATGTGCATGAAGAGGCAATGGGCAATGCAAGATGCAATCAACCTAACATGCAAGAAGAGATGTTAATGAGCATTAAGGCACACATAAAAGACACAAAACATACAAGGATTAAACATATGCATGAGTTGTGAGTGTGTGCATCTATCTCTTCAAGACAAGTAAGCACTTAGAATATTACCTTTGGTGCTTGTCAATAGTGAGGTCTTCAAAAGGGCCTAAGCAATAACAACAACATCTAAGCTACCCTTACAAAGCATCCCCACATTAAAAACAACGGGAATCCTAACATAGCCAACTTAGGGTGTATAGTGAAGGCTTCTAATCCTCTCACAAGTGCCGACCTAAGGTGTATAGTGAAGGTCACTCGTTCGTGGTTAGATTAAGACCACGGTTGTTAAGCTGGATTTCCGGAAATCCTTCCATTCAATAGAGCATTAGACAACCAAATATGATATACCTAGTTGCCTACTAAAGTAATCCAAAACAACATGGTAAGAGAGTGTATCCAAGACAAGCCAATATTGGAAATCAATTTAAGCAAGAGAATAGAACAATAGATAGATATGAATATAAAAAAGAGTTTATTTACAAAAGCCAAACATCAATGAAACTAATCACATCAACCCCTTAGTGGGGGATTTAACTACTCATGTTTCTTACAACAATAAAACTAAGAGAAAGTGTAAAGAGAAAACCCTTGAAGATCATCTCCTTCCTTGAAGCTTGAATCCAAATCTCCTTAGTTGCCTTTGGTGAGTAGAGATGGGTTTGGATGAGAGGAAGAAGTGTATTCTAAGAACTAAACTACAAAGTTTCTAAAAATATAAGTGTTGGAGGATGTATTTCGATCTAAGACCACTTTCTATTTATAGAGGTTACAAAAATAGGTCATAAATGCATAAAAACTTAATCTGACGTGCGTGGAGTATGGGTGGAGTGCGGTTCAGGGACCCGCACTCACCCACACTTTATCCATTTTTCAATTGATTTGGGAACATAGTGCGTGGGTGATGACCAGCGTAGTACCCACGCACAATACAATTTCTGGGGATTTTCTGCCCTAAAGTGCGGGTGAAGTGCGGTTGGTTGATCCGCACTGACCCGCACTTTATCTTTTCTTCTGAAATCAGCCCCCCGAATTTCCCACAAAGCGTGGGTGGAGTGCAGGTGAGTGCGTTTGGGACCCGTACTTTATCCATTATGTGCTAGAAGTAGGTTGGAAGTGCGTGGGTATGCTAACCAGCATAGTACCCGCGCACTGATGCTTCTCTTCCTACTTTCTGGCTTGTTTCACGTCTGAAATTCCCACTTTTCATCTCCAACACCTGGATTACATCAATTACTTGCAATTACCACAAAAGAGCCTATTAGACATGAAGTACATGGAAAAACACATAGGAACGAAACAAAGGATACGGAATTGAAGACCAAAATATACAACAATTTAGGCATGATCAACAAGTCACATTAAGGGTCAATTTTTATAATCTTCTCATTTAATAATTAAATATTTTTTACGACTAAATGGGATCTAATAGAGGTTTTAATACTTAAATAACATATAATTTCCCGCTAGAGCACTGGTGAAAGTGTAATTTTATGGTACAACTACCTTAGATTTACCTATTTTTCTCGAATCTCACAAAACTGTAGGGAAAAATATTTTCATAAACCAATTTGCGCAATGGAAAGTAAAATAAAAATAGTTTAATTTTTTTTTAGCCTAGATTGAATTCATTGAACAAACATTAAATCAAAACTAAATAGATTGGTACCTTTAATACATATCAAACGCTTGATCTTCCAATCTTTGCACAAAATCGCCTAGAAGTTTGAGCTTTTTATTCCTTGAATCAATACTCGTCCAAGCTCTTGAGAAAAAGATTAGATCTCAAGAAAAAAAAAATGATTTACTCTTGTGTATGTGTCATGCCAATAAGAATAACAAGCTTATTATTCTTCAACATCTTTATGCAAATATTGACTTCGTTTTATACCATTCAAGAGAAGAAGTTTGAATACTTATTAAATACAAAATCATAGTCCTACTATAATTCACAATTTTAATCTTATTAACTAAAAATGTATTTAAATAAATCTTTTCTCTTTTATTTTTTGAAAATGGACTGACTTAAGGGGAGAAAGCATTGTAGGGAAAAATACCGCAGTACACGCAGCGAAGTGAGACTAAAAATAGATTTAGTAGTTTAAAATTTTTTTCCTTTTTATGAACCTTAACCCTTTAATTAATTAAACATACATATAATCAACAAAAGAAGAATACCTTTTGTCGCGTGATCCGATTGACTTACGTCGATGGTAATCCGCAAGATTTTCAATCCTAGCACGAATGTGAATCACCTAGGAGCGTGGTCTCCCTTTTCTTTGAATTGCAAACCTGAGAATGGACAAACAAACGTTTCTTTTTCTTTTGTTAGTCACAAAACAATCAAAAGAAGACTAAGATTATTCCGGTCACTTTTGAGTTCTCAATCTAATGATCGAAACTCGCGTGAACCTAAATCGATGTTGTACACACAAGCTTATTGATGAACAAGCAATTAGTGTACCATCAAAGAATAATCTATTCACTCTTTTTTGTTTTAGTAGAATAAAATAATACTTTCTATGAATTGAGAAGAAGAAGAAAATTGTATCAAGAACTTGTGGTGGCCGAATTCTATAAGTCTAAATATATAGGTGGCCGAATTTGCTTCCTCTTTTCTTTTAGGGTTGCCAAAAATCCTTCTCTAAAAACAACTAGGGTTGCCGCAAATCACATGCCAAAATAGGCTTGTGTTGCACCCTAATTTCCATCAAAGTTTAGACTTCAAACCCTAATCCAACTCATAGATATTTTATTCTTTTATTGACTAAATAAAAAGACTTCTTATTTGATTAAATAAATAAAATTAATTATTTGTTTTCTTATCAAACAAGTCTTTTACTTTTAGTATACTACTACCAATAGTATAGCTTTAGGAAATATATTTCCTTATCAGAAAAAGATTTGTTTCTTAATTAAACAATTAATTAATAAATTAATTAATTCTTATTTAATTAAAACAATGAAACAAAATAATATATTAGGTTTAATATCACCTTGCAGCCCCACTTGAACAAATGGGCCATATATTATTTTCTTCTTTCATTTAATCCATTGGACTTTAAATAAAAAGCCCACATGTGAACCAGACCCATTCTTACTAAAAGAAACAAGCCCACATGTCTTTCATTAATATATTAATATAATTGAGCAGCCCATTAAATAAATAATGTGCAAATTATATTCTTAATATATTAAATGCAATTCTAAATGGACCCATAAATTGGTCCGGTAGAATATATCAAGTGATCCATGCAAGTCCGTGTGGATTGGGGATCTTGGCGGGCTATCTAAATTTAAGCTTCAATAGACATAACCTAATCACAATCAACAAATGATTCACTTAGGTCCGATCCATTAATTTTAACTCATTCCACTAAAGAGCTAAAATTGAACTCTTAAATAAAGATAAAATAAGAAGATGTTCCTCATTCATACCCTAGACAATCATGTTGGAGATAGTGTATCCTCGTGATTAATATCAGTAATCGCCAAGAGTTCATAGACCGCCTATAACTCTCCAAGTTACCATATTTACTCATATGACCACGTTTTGAACTTGGATTTTTTTACTTGTCTAGAAGTCATGTTTTCAATAGACACTATCGAAAACTCAACGTTGAGATTTAATATCCAATTACCTCAAAACATCCATACGATGATATTATACTCTCATTTAATAAATGGAGCCACGATGTCCATATCTATAAATGAAGTCCTCTATCGATTAACAAATGAATATCACCAAACTATCGAGGATAGACTATGCTATATAATCGTACTCATTGATAACTCAAATGATATCATTTGCAACCATAAGTCCATCATTTATCTCAGGATTAAGATAGACTCTCCGATTGTCTTGATAATGAAAAGACTATTATCTATTGACGGTTCTAGATAAAGCTTTTCATTGTGATCCAGTTCAATGCACCCAGTGCACTAGATTCTTTTGCTCGAAGACACTCTGATGATTTTAGACTCATCATATCTCATTTGATCCCACTCAAATGCTAGCAAAAGAATTCTACAACTTTAACAAGATAAAGGTGCCCAACCTTTAACTTAAGTTGTGAACATTATTCAAGACTAACTAAAGAATTGTGTCTACCACATACATATCCAGATGTACGAACAATTCTTCTTTTCTCATAGTCTTTAGACCTTATGATTATTTACTTTGACAATTATAATATTAAACTATAAATGCTATACGATTTGTTAAACCAGAAATCACTTTATTAATATGAAAAAGATTGTTAATTACAATATTACACTCTTGCTATTGAGCATAATCCTAACAAGCATCACATGCGATAATATGCTGAAAAATCCATAGGCGGTATCTAGAACTATATAAATGAGAAAATAAAATAACAAAGAGTAACAAGAACAAAAAACCCACAAAAACCAAGGGAAAACAACCCCAACCAAAAGAGTGACATGCATGCCACACCCAAAATAATATGAAAACATTAGGAAAACCGAAAAGACTCTCGACCCATGCAGTCGTTTCCCACTAACAAAGAGCAGAAAGGCGGGGTGGAGAATCACCAAAAGAATCTACCTCCATTCCCAAATCATGCTTAGAAAGGGCATCCGTAACCTGATTATCCTCCTTGAAAATATGTGACACATGAAACTCCATTTGTGAAATTTGGTAGATACAACATTTCCAAGCCTGTCGGATCCGTTGAGGAACCTGCTCGGTGTGAGAAGAGAGTAGCTGAACCACATAATAAAAGTCACTCTCAAGCCAAATCTGACGCCATCTGTACTTCCAAGCATAGTTAATGGCCATAGAAGCCACAAGAAGCTTAGCTGACCAAGAGGGATAGCAAAACAACCCTTTATAAAAGCTCTACAATTACGAAAAATGACCCCATAACCCCCATATTAAAATAAATCTTTAAATAAATCTATAATTAATTATAACTCTTGGGCCTTTTGATCAAAGTTAGATAATCCAAACAATTTCGCAAGCATTGGGGGATCGATATGGCTATTTTGATTCAAGTTCCAATAGATTTGGCCTAATTCAGATTAACTCTTAATCAATTGGACCCAATCTATTAATTTTAGTTTATACCACAAAAAAACTACAATTGCACTTTTGAGTATAAAATAAATAAATAATCTAATATGACCATTTTTCCCTTCCAATTATTTTGTTCCTTAGAACTGTCCTTACGTTTAATGGATAAACTGATTTATCAAGAAATCACGATTCAATAACTCTTATTGAATACTCCGCGTTTAGGTTTATTATCCAAGACTCCATAAGACCCATAATGTGGTATTTATTCATATTTATAATAAAAGTCATGCTGTCCATATTTATAAATATATGTCATCTATGATAAATAAATTAATAATACACCAAACTGTCGAGAAATAAACTTTTATGAAATATTCTTACTCATTGACATCTCAAATATTATAATTTGTAATCATAAATTCATTATTTATTGTAGGATTAAGATATATAGACATCCAAATTAGTATAATTGTGAATATATTATTCTATTAATGGTAAATAGAATTATACTATTCACATCATCTAATTCAATACATCCCATGTACTAGGTACTTTTGTTCAAAGTCTCCAGTTTGGTGAATCTAGACTCGTTTCTCCCATTTGAAACTAAAGGAACCTACAACTTTATCGAGATAGAGTGCCTAGCCTTTATCTTTAGTTGTGAATAATCTTTAAACTAAATAAAGAATTATATCTTTCACACATAACAATTTTATGTGAATAATATATTCTTTATTCGATTTTAGTTATGGTTTCTTTGAATGTTTATATTTAACATAAATAATCTTTCATTATAAATGCTACATGATTTAAATATAAGAAAATGACTTTATTGATATTCTAAAGATTAATGACTGAAATTTCCTGCTTTAGGGCATATTTCCTAACAAAAACAATAATGAAGGACACGAGGGTAATTAGAGGAACATAAAGCCTTTGTTAAAAAAACTCAAAGAGGGTCTGGATCAATTTTCTGATGCCTTTTATTCAATAGTCCAACACCATGATAAAAGGAACAAACTTAACTACTTGACCTATTCATACTTGAACTTAGGGCTTGTTTGATTTTTCCACTTAACACTTAATGGCACTTAGTGTGTGTAATTATTTATTTATTTTTACTGTATCTATCTATCTAGACTAGGTATTTTTATTTTTTAAAAGCTTTTGCCATTGGTAGGATTCAAGCCACTTACTTGGGAATAATTTGCCCAAACCCCAAGCTTGTCCATCTACCAGCTGAGCTATGCCCCTAGGGGAACTTAATGTGTGTCATTAAATTGTTTTGTTTGATTTTTTAAGTTATAAAACCACTTAATGAGCTTCTAAAATCACTTTTTTTTTTTTTTTTTTTAAAGTGAAATTTTTTCACTTTTCACTTATTGAAAAATAACTGAAATATATATCAATTTATTACTTCCAAATTGATCCTTGCAAATCTTATTTATTTTTAGTTTTCTCCTCTCACAACCCTTAACTATATTAATATTTTTTTTCTTCTCACTATTTAAAAAACTTTAGCTGCCACTTTCAATTTAAAATACAAACATTGATAGAGCATATATATTTCATTAAAAATTTAATATAATTCTACATATATATAAACATTGTACAGATTATTAGTGGCTGACTTTAATCTGTTGTTATTTCTTAAACTAAACTTCAATTAACTTGTTCAATTTTTTTTGTCTAAGGGTTATATTTTATATGACAATTGTTTTTATATATTTGTTATTATATTAATAAATTACTATTTCACAAATGGAGTCTTGGATAATAAACCTAAACGCGGGGTTTTTCGAGGGGTATTTCTGTTCCCACTCATTTGTTGTATGCCGATGATGTTCTGATATTTTGTAGGGGCACATCCAAAAATCTGAGGAATGTTATGCATGCTTTCTGCGTTTATGATAGCATTTCAGGCCAATTTTTTAACTAAAGTAAATCCTTCATCTTTTTTGGGTCTTCTGTTTCTCTTGCTCGGATTAATTCTCTTTAGTCCTTAGTTGGGATGCAGATTGGTCGATTTCCATCTTCTTACCTAGGGGTTCCTCTGTTCCGGGGCAATCCCAAAAAATGTTTTTTGATGCACATTGCGGATAAGATTTTGTCTAAATTTGCCAGGTGGAAAGGTAAGTCCCTTTCTATGGCTGGTCGAGCTACTTTGATTCGCTTGGTGATTACTGGTTCCTTTGTTCACTCATTTATGGTTTATAAGTGGCCGGTTTCCTTAATTCAAATGGTTACTTAGAAGATCAGAAATATCTTATAGACTGGTTCCTGTGAGGAATCCAAGTTGGTCCATGTTGATTGGAAACATTGTTGTAAACCTTATGCTCTTGGTGGTCATGGTTTGAAGGATCTGGCATTGTTGAACGATTTGTTACTTCGAAAGCTTACTTGGAAATTTATAACTTCGAACAATTTTGCTTTCACTTTTTTGCGTGAGAGGTATATTCAGTAGTTGCAGAAACCTCAGGGAGATTACATCACCTCTTCCATCTGGACTTCTTTTAAGTCTAACTATGTTGAGCTCGTTAAGGATGGTATCTGGCTCATCAGGAAAGACTCCCAAAGAGATTTTTGGCGTTATAATTGGCTTAGGATGCCCATTGTGGATCTCCTTGGAATTCCTGATTTCGTGGTCACACATCTTCAAGCTAGGGTTTCTGACTTCATTCGGGATGGTAGATGGGTTTGAGTTGTATAATCTCTTATTATGATATTCATGTGTTTGTAGAGTTGTATATTGATATGTATGTATGAATGAGATTAGGAGTAGATTAACTAATGATGTAGGAGTAGTTGTAATCAAATATCTCATTTATGTATGTATGTATGTTAGTAGAAGATTCATCATGCTATGCTTAGAGAGATTGAGAGTTGAGTTTGTGCTCGGATTACCATTCCGGGTATGAGCTTGGCTATTAGCTCTATAGAATGGGAATAGCTTGTGTGTGCATAACTTGCCACCATAGCTTTGGTTTATATGTTCTTGTGCTTAATGGGTTTAAACCCTAGACACAATCACTCTTCCGACTTGGAGAGTGATGATATGATTTTGGGAATTCCCTAATCAAGAGAACGAACCCTTTACTGAATTAATTGGGATTAACATGTTATACAATCTACATAGATTTGCATATTGTGTTTGGTAAACCGATGTCCCATATGCGTTTCATATCTTGCTTATCTTCAAGCCACCTTTGTTTTCGTAGCTAGGGTGTCTTGCCTCTAGGAGTAGATTAACTTTGAAAGAAATACTCGAATAAACTAGGTGTGTATATATTTTAGCTATTAATCTAGAGGGGGGGGGGGGGGGGGGGGTGGGGTGAATATATTTTAGCTATTGTTACCCAATTTTTGCATGCAAGTCAATTTTACGAAAATGCCATTACTAGTCAAAAATACAAGCAAGTGTAATATAGTGCGGAATTTAAATAACACTTGATGTATACGTGGAAACCCAACCACTGGGAAAAACCACGGGCTGTTTAGTGCGCCACACTCGAATCTCGAAATCCACTAATTGAAATGGAGTTTACAACCTATGTAGACCTCGTCTAACACTTCGGTCAATAACCCCCCACTTCTACCACGCGGGCCTTTAAAAGTGGCTCTAGTCCAATTTGCTTGAGGCCTAAGCAATCTTAGCCTCAAGTCTTAATTCTCAATGAAGAGATTATGCAACCTATGTGAATATATGATGATATTCAAATAACAAACAAGGCTAGGGAACCTTAGATGCTTATCTAGGATGATGATATAATCAATTAAATCAACCTAAATATCAAGAGCTAAATAACATGTCAAATAGCTTAGCTAATCAAGATTAACCAAAAACCTAATTAGCTATCACAATACAACACTCAATCAATTCATCACAATCAATTCTCTTTTCTTGTATTTGGCATATGATCTAAAACATACAGCTAATTTAAAAGAGATGGCTTGATAGTAAAAATACTAAAATAAGATGAACTTAATCAAAATCTTACCAAGCAAGTTGTGATGATGCAAACCCATACATGGATGCTTTCTATATAGACATAGAAGATGCAATATGGAATTTGATGCACAAAGGATTTGATTTGAGTGGTTAAAGGTGAGTTCTTTTGTATTTTTCTTTGCTTAAAAAATGTTCTAAGTATGAAATCTGAAAATCAACTCACTTGAATGACCTAAAGTCAAAGTGGCATATATATAGGGTGTCAAACCAAAGTGTGGTCGTTTTGAAAAGTGACACCTATTTTTGCCTTGGGCGCTGTACGTAGAGTGCTTCTGTACAGCGCCTGTACAGCGCCAAGAAACTGGTCTCTCGGGTCTGAGAGGGGTGCTGTACGAACAGCGCTTTGTACAGCGCTCGTACAGCGCCTTCCAAAGTTGCCTCAGACCTGATGCATTAAAAATGCATTTTTCAACCAGGTCTCATATAGGCGCTGTACGTACAGTGCCTTCAACAGCGCCAACATCATGAATGCAATCCTAAGTCTAGAATGAACATGACTTTGGCCATACAAAATGCAATCATGAAAAGCATGCAAGAAGAGATGTTAATGAACATTAATGAGCACATAATAACAACACATACACAATCATACAAGAAAATGAATTAAGCATGAGATGCGAGTGTGTGTGTGCAACTAATCTCTTCAAAGCAAATTAAGCACATAGAAGTTTACCTTTGGTGCTTATCAACCTTGAGGACATGAGAGGGTCTTGAGCTTGAATATCAATCACTTAAGCTACCCTTACATACAATCCCTAACACGTGGTTTGTCCACGAAATAAGCCAATCAAGATATGGGAATCCTTACAATCTCCCCCTTTGGCTATTTCGTGACAAAACCACCACTCACATTGATTCCTCACAACATAATATAAACTACAGGTCACAAATGATTATCTACATTACAAAGAGATATTTAAAAAAATATCTTGAAGTCTTCAAACTCTTGTAGAATAATCAGTCCCTGAAAGCAAAGTTTCTATACTATCCAATTCAAGTAAAAAGTGAGATGAATCAAGTGAGAATAAAAACAAGCATTTGCATTCTAGAAATTTAAGTACAACTACAACAACATGCAATTATTGTGAATGCAATGCTCCCCCCTCAATGGGTTACTCCCCCTCAATGTGTTGTCTCCCCAACTTGCATAATTGCTACCACAATTTGCAACTCCCCTTACCTCCATTCTACTCCCCCTTTTTGTCATGATATAGGCAAATGAGTAGTCCCCAACCGGGTCACTTAGCAAAGAGAGATGATAGCATTCAAGTCATTTGCATAATCATAAAATGCACTTTATGCAACTCAATTAATTGGAGAGAAACAAGGAGATTTATTTTGATAAAATGTGTGAATCAAAAATGTTTTGCATACAAGACATGTAGCATTCAAGTCCAAAATACAATGTGTAAGGTTCCCATTTGTTGATTGGCTCATTTCGTAGACAAACCACATGTTGGGGATTCTTTGTAAGGGTAGCCTAAGTGTAGGTGTTATTGCTAAGGCCCTTTGAAGACCTCATTCTTGATAAGCACCGAAGGTAAATTTCTATGTGCTTACTTGTCTTGAAGAGATAGTTGCACACACTCACAACTCATGCATATGTTTAATACTTGTATGTTGTGTGTCTTATTTGTGTGCCTTAATGCTTATTAACATCTCTTCTTACATGTTAGTTTGATTGCATCTTGCATATCCAATTGCCTTGTCATGCTTAGTCTTAGGATTACATTTTTGCATTGGGCGCTCCCAAAAGCGCTCTATAGAAGCGTTGTACGAACAGCCCCTTTGAGCGCTGTACAGACCTGATCGATTTAATTCGGTCGCTGTACGAGCGCTGTACAGACGCTATACAAAGCGCTATACAGGGCGCTCTACGTAGAGCGCCCCTCTGTTTTCTTGTGAGAACAGAGCAGGGGCGCTGTACAGGCGCTGTACAGAAGCGCCCTACGTACAGCGCCCAAGGTAAAATAGTGGTGTCACTTATCAAAACGACCACACTTCATCTTGGCACCCTATATATATGCCACTTTGACTTTAGGTCAATTACAAGAGTTCATATTCAGATTTCATACTTAGGATATTTTTCAAAGAGAAGAAAAATTCCAAGAACTCATTTTTATTAACTCAAACATTTTTTCATGATCATCAATCATCATCTAGCATCATCTTTGATCATCTAGATGTCATCTTGCATGGATTCTTCATCATACTTTCCTTGGTAAGCTTTTCACTAATATCTTACATATTTTGTGTTTCTCTTAACAAGCAATCTCAATTAATTACTTGTATGTTATTTTATATACTTTGAATACAAGTTTGAGATGAGTATGATGTATGTTTGAGAAGTTGTATTGTGATAGCTAATTAGGTTTTGTGCTTAATCTTGATTAGCTAAACTATTTGACATGTCATTTAGTTTGTGATATCTAGGATTGTTCTAATTGCATATTAATCATCTTAGATAAGCATATAGGGTTTCCCTTGCTCTATGTTGCATTTGGATATTCATATATTCACTTAGGGTGTTATTCTCTTCATAGAGAAAGTAAGTCTTGTGTGTAGCATCCGGGATTAGGTTGCTTAGATCGCAAGCAAATTGGACTAGGTTCACTCATACCGGGATTAGGTAGGTGTGTGATTACTTCCGGGATTAGGTTGTAATCGTTTTACACATTTAGTGGATTCGAGGTTCGAGTGTGGCTTACTTACTAGCCCGTGGTTTTTCCCGTGAGGGTTTCCACATAAAAATCAAGTCTTATTTAATTTCCGCATTTTATACTTGATTTATTGCTTTATCTATTTAGGGGTAATTTCGTAATTTTGACTTAATACGAAAAATTGGGTAATAAGCTTAAAATCTATTTACCCCCCCTCTAGATAGTTTTATACACACCGTGCTATAATTAGTTTCACAATGGTATTTGGCAAAGCAAATGATAAAGGTTTCTAATAAGAATTCAAACCAATTTCACCATTGTCATGAGAAAAGCAAGGATATAGAGTTTTCATTGATTTTAATTTATGAGAAACTATATCCAACTTTATAAGCGAAACATGGCATGAGCGACTTTGCACCCTATTCGATTTTCCCAGATGGTATCCGTATGATAGTAGCCATGTTCAACAAATAAAGAAAGAGAGACATTTGGATTTTAAAATCCTTTGAACGGATATAAGATCCTTTATTCATTTTGAATCTCATAAGCTTTTTCACACAAGTTTTGCATTTAAAAATTGCAATCATCAATTCATGCTTTTTCATTTGAGCATGTCATTCGAATTTCATGCTTTTCATATGTCATTAGCATGTTAAAAACAACTCATGCTTTTCAATTTTAAAGCATGTCATTAAGAATCATCATGTCATGGAGATAACTATAGGTCATTCAAATCATACTTCCTATGTAAATCTCCTAGTCCAAAAATGCATGTTTGAACATAAATATGACATGGATTGTAGACAAGCATGGTTCACACTTATTGAATTGAAAACATATATACATATGTGCAACCAAGCTTACTCAAGCAATGAACAAAGAAGTATAAGATTTTTCAAATTATTTGCATGCAACAAGTATGCAATAGCTCTCTTTGCTTAAGATCCCCATATGGGGTCATCACCAACCTTCATCAATGAAGGTCATGAGGTCTTATAGACCTCCCAAGTCCATTTGACTTGGATGAACCTATTTGAGACTTGTTAGTCTCGTAACAAGCGGGTTCATTTTTCCTTACCCACATAGATATAACTTTTTTCTTCCTAGTGGTTAAGGGTTCAAGAGTTCTAGAACTAATAGGATCATGAATATGAATGTTTTCTTTCCTATTAGCATGCATTCTAGCTCTTGTCATTCTCTTTTCAATCATGCTTTTGATTCTACATAATTTAATGAAATGAAAGCAATTTGGTCTTATGTGACCATTAATACCACAAAAGTGACATGTAGGGATAAATTTAGAATTCATACCATGTCCTTGTGCATGCATAGGAGCCTTCCCATGACTTTGTGGTTGAGCGGGTTCAAACCTTCTTTGTTGTTGAACCGGTCTAGCTTGCTTCCTTGATCCATTTTGCATGATTGGCCTCTTCCCTTAATGAATTTGAGCTTGAGGGAAGTTAGGATGAGGAACTTTTTGAGCTTGAGGTTGTCTCCTTGGAGCTTCCTTCACTTGTGCACTTCTTGAACATTGTCCTAGATCAATTTTCTTCCTAGGAGTGTGCACCGACGAGGCTTCTATCTTGCCCAAACTCTTGACAAAGACGGTCTTGGTTGGAGTAGTGATCTCCTTGCTTTCTTCATACCTTATACCTCTCTTGTCACACGGGTTCTTTCCACTACCAAGAATGTGGTCAAGTTTCTTGGTGCTTGTAGTCATCCTAGATAATGACTCTATAGCTTCATCAAGCTCTCTCTTCAACCCTTCTTCATTCCTCTTAGACATAGCTAGCTCATCCCTTAGCTTGTCTTCAATCTTCTTGGATGCCTCCACTTGTTTACTTAAGAGGTCATTATGTGTTGAAAGCTCTAGATTTTCATCCTCTAAAATCTTCAACTTTCTATTGTTCTTCTTCAATGAGCTTTCACACTTGACTATAAAGTCATTTACATCCATTTTCTCTACACTTCCATTTGTAGAGTTAGATGAGGAGTCATCTACACTTGAGCTATCTCCTCCACTCTCCATCTCACCTATGGAGTCATTTCCCTCATTTAGACCATCACCTTGGTCTCTTGAGTCAATAAGAGCCATATCCCAATGAGTAGCTACACTTATCTCCTTTAGAGCTACTTCTTCATCTTTTTGTTCTATGGGATCACTAGTCAAGTCATTCTTACCAACAACTTTGTCATCTACACAAGTGGCCCCAAAAGCCGTGTAGTTGATGGTAAGCTCATCATCACTTGATGACTTGTCTCCCTTTCCGGAGTCATCACTTTCACTCCAAGTGGTGGCCATCACTTTTGCCATCTTGTTCTTCAAGTTCCCACAATCGGGTGAGATGTGACCTATACCACCACACTCATAGCATTGGACCCCTTTCTTTTCACTCTTCTCTTGCCTAGGCTCAAAACTCTTGAAGGGAGCCTTTTTCTTCAAGTCTTGGCCTTTGGATCCAAAGCCCTTATTCTCGAACTTGACAAACTTCTTGAATCTTCTAAGTAGCAACGCCATGTCTTGGTCCGAGTCACCTTTTTCCTCCTTCTCAACCTCAGAAGCTTTCAAAGCAATTCCTTTTTGCTTTTTAGGAGGTGAAATACTAGGAGCCTTCCTAGATTCATAGGCGAGGAGTCTTCCAATTACCTCGCTCGGCTTCATGTCCTTATAAGTGCTATTCTCCTCTAAAGCCGTCACCTTTGATTCAAACCTAGCGGGGAGAGACCTCATAATTTTCTGCTTAACTCTCCTATCCGAATAAGGATCACCGAGTTGATGGCTTTGATTCACAATATCCATCAACTTGACTTCAAAGTCATTGAAGCACTCGTCTTTCTCCATCTTAAGCAACTCAAATTGCGTTTGAAGGACTTGTAGCTTCGAATCCTTGACGACGTCGGTTCCTTCATGTGCAACCTCTAGGATATCCCATGCCTCCTTGGCTATCCTAGTGTTCTGAATCAGTTTGTACTGATTTTCATCCATTGCACATAGAAGAGCATGCCATGCCATGCCTTCCTATTCCATTTTGAAGTCTCAAACTCTTCAGTGGACCATTGAGCCTTAGGCTTGAGTACTTCTTCTCCACCACCCGTGGGAGTCATCATAGGAGGTGCATACCCATCTTCAATAGCCATCCATGCCCTATCATGGATTTGACACACGTATGCTTCCATCTTGCCTTTCCATGAGGCATAATTCACACCGGTGAGGAGAGGAGGTCGTGTGCTTGAAGCACCCTCATGGTTGCCACCGTATCCACTCATTGTATCAAATGAATGAAAGAAATGTATGCAAAATGTATGAATGAGCAAAAATCACACAAATGCACAACACACCTAAAATGAGCTAGGATCACCTAAGTATATCTAGGAACCCGCTCTGATACCAATTGAAAGAAATACTCGAATAAACTAGGTGTGTACTAATATATTAATCTAGGAGGGGGGGGGGGGGGGTGAATAGATTTTAGCTATTGTTACCCAATTTTCGCATGCAAGTCAATTTTACGAAAATGCCCCTACTAGTCAAAAATACAAGCAAGTGTAATATAGTGCGGAATTTAAATAACACTTGATGTATACGTGGAAACCCAACCACTGGGAAAAACCACGGGCTGTTTAGTGCTCCACACTTGAACCTCGAAATCCACTAATTGAAATGGAGTTTACAACCTATGTAGACCTCGTCTAACACTCCGGTTAATAACCCCCCACTTCTACCACGTGGGCCTTTAAAAGTGGCTCTAGTCCAATTTGCTTGAGGCCTAAGCAATCTTAGCCTCAAGTCTTAATTCTCAATGAAGAGATTATGCAACCTATGTGAATATATGATGATATTCAAATAACAAACAAGGCTAGGGAACCTTAGATGCTTATCTAGGATGATGATATAATCAACTAAATCAATCCTAAATATCAAGAGCTAAATGACATGTCAAATAGCTTAGCTAATCAAGATTAACCAAAAACCTAATTAGCTATCACAATACAACACTCAATCAATTCATCACAATCAATTCTCTTTTCTTGTATTTAGCATATGATCTAAAACATACAGGTAATTTAAAAGAGATGGCTTGATAGTAAAAATACTGAAATAAGATGAACTTAATCAAAATCTTACCAAGCAAGTTGTGATGATGCAAACCCATACATGGATGCTTTCTATATAGACATAGAAGATGCAATATGAAATTTGATGCACAAAGGATTTGATTTGAGTGGTTAAAGGTGAGTTCTTTTGTATTTTTCTTTGCTTGAAAAATGTTCTAAGTATGAAATCTGAAATTCAACTCACTTGAATGACCTAAAGTCAAAGTGGCATATATATAGGGTGTCAAACCAAAGTGTGGTCGTTTTGAAAAGTGACACCTATTTTTGCCTTGGGCGCTGTACGTAGAGTGCTTCTGTACAGCGCCTGTACAGCGCCAAGAAACTGGTCTCTTGGGTCTGAGAGAGGCGCTGTACGAACAGCGCTCGTACAGCGCCTTCCAAAGTTGCCTCAGACCTGATGCATTAAAAATTCATTTTTCAACCAGGTCTCATATAGGCGCTGTACGTACAGTGCCTTCAACAGCGCTTTGTACAGCGCCAACATCATGAATGCAATCCTAAGTCTAGAATGAACATGACTTTGGTCATATAAAATGCAATCATGAAAAGCATGCAAGAAGAGATGTTAATGAACATTAATGAGCACATAATAACAACACATACACAATCATACAAGAAAATGAATTAAGCATGAGATGCGAGTGTGTGTGTGCGCAACTAATCTCTTCAAAGCAAATTAAGCACATAAAAGTTTACCTTTGGTGCTTATCAACCTTGAGGACATGAGAGGGTCTTGAGCTTGAATATCAATCACCTAAGCTACCCTTACATACAATCCCCAACACGTGGTTTGTCCACGAAATAAGCCAATCAAGATATGGGAATCCTTACAAACTTAATTAGGAGTAGATTAATTAGATAGCCAAGACACTTGGCTACATTTCTACCTTAGTTAGTTAGTTTACATATCCACACACACACACATCCGCATTTCCTTTTACATTGCTTTAATAAACTCTAGAGCTAGATGCAGTTAACGGATTCCATCTCTTTATGGGAACGACCCTTGCTTACTTGCTATACTTGTCCTTTGACTCGTGCATTTGCGAGATGAATAGAATTAGAATATCTTTTCTCGATCGGGCATCAACGGCCACCTGCATCAATGCACTGGTGACCACGGCTAGAAAGCTTCGGCCATATTTTCAAGCTCACACAGTCGCAGTGGTGACAAACCAGCCCTTGAGACAGTTTCTCCAGAGGCCAGACGTTTCAGGCAGGCTAGTCCTATGGGCCCTAGAGCTCACTCAATATGACATAAAATATAAGGCAAGAACAACAATCAAGGCTCAAGCCTTGGCCGACTTTGTAGCAGAATTTAGCCTTACCCCCCATCCGGATACCTCTGCAACTCCGAACTCGGATATGGAATCCTTGGGATGGCCCATTGATTGCAAGACTTGGACCCTATATACAGATGGAGCATCAAAACAAGCCGGCTATGGGGCCGGGATTGTCCTTATAGATCCTGAAGGGATTGAGTGCAGTCACTGTTTTAGATTTGAGTTTAAAGTTACTAATAACGAAGCAGAGTACGAAGCCCTCTTGGTAGGAATGAAGGTTGCCACAGAGTTAGGGGCTGATTACCTCCTGGTCAGAAGTGTTTCCTAGCTGGTGATCAACCAGGTATCCGGTGTATATCAAGCAAAAGGTGACAACATGATAGCATATCTCAAAAAGGTTCAAGAAGCAGCTACAAAATTTAAAGGTATGAAGATGGAATAGATCCCTCGAGAGAAGAATCACTGAGCAGATGTCCTGGCTAAGATAGTTGCAACAGGAGGACGATCATTACCTATAGGGATACCGCTCCAGTTAATACCTCGACTTAGCACGGCCATGGGGCTAGAAGTGAGCCCAGTCGACCGACTGCCTTGCTGGATGGATCCCATAGCTGAGTACCTCCAAAATGACACTCTCCTAGAAGATCCGAATCAAGCACGCGAGCTTAAAAGGATTGCTACCCAGTATTGCCTAATAGAAGGATGCCTCTATCACAAAGGAAGATCACTCCCATTGTTGAGATGTCTACATCCGGATGATGCTCAATGGGCGTTAGACGAGGTACATGCAGGGGACTGTGGCAACCATGTTTCAGAAGAGACTTTGGCATACCAAGTTCTCCAGATGGGATACTACTGGCCTACTCCTCATCATGACGCCAAAACGTTTGCACAATCCTGTGAACCTTGTCAGAAGACTGCAAACCTTCACCATCTACCTCCAAAAAGGCTGGCCTCAATCAGCACACCTTATCCATATGCTATTTGGGGACTAGACCTGATCGGGCCACTTCCCATTGCGCCTGGTCAAGCCAAGCACGCTATAGTAGCCATAAACTACTTTACCCGATGGGTGGAAGCAAAATCTTTGGTCCAGATAACTAAAGCCAACACCACAAGCTTCGTCAAGGAAAACATCGTCTACAGATTCGGTACCCCGATGGCCATAATCACCGATCTTGGTAAGCAATTTGATAATGCCAACTTTAGGTTTTTCTGTAAAGAGCGGGGCATCGACCTTCGTTTGGCCTCGGTGGCCCATCCTCAATCTAATGGACTAGTGGAAGTTACTAACAAGACTATCAAGAAGCTCCTCAAGAAGAAACTCCAACAGAAGAAAGGGAAATGGGTCGAAGAGCTTCCTAATGTTCTTTGGGCATATCGGACTACCAAAAGGACTACTACTGGAGAAACCCCTTACTCGCTTGCTTTTGGAACAGAGGCAGTCTCACCTATCGAGCATAGGCTGACATCTTTCAGGGTCCAACGTTTTGAGTTAGAAAAAAATGAAATGAAGTTGAGAGCCAGCCTAGACCTCCTTGAAGAGAAGCAAGATAGAGCTGTAGAGCGGGTAGCGGCCTATCAAAGCAAGATCGCCCGATGCTTCAATAAAAAGGTGAAGACTCGTATTTTTAAAGAAGGGGACTTAGTCCTCAAAAAAGTAACCTAGAACACCCGGAAGAGGTCTGACGGGGTACTAGCCCCTAACTAGGAAGGTCCTTACCTGATAAAAATAGTGGTTCATAAGGGGGCTTACAAGTTAGAAGACATGGATGGCTACCCAGTAGATCATACCTGGAATGCTGATCACCTTAAAAGGTTTTACCCTTAGAGTTTGAAGAGGAATGTTATCTCGGTTGGTATACTTCTGATATATACCCCGATTTTGCTTTGTATTTGCTTTTGAGAAATTCAATAAAGTCAGCTTTTATTCCCCTACATGATTCTCTTAAGTTCGCCTAGCAAAATTTTGCCATTTCTGATCGCTTCAAGACCAGGAATGGCCACACTGCAGTCTTGTTGCCTTGGTCGAGGTATACCCTCCTCCAGGAAGGATCTGGTGCATAAACACATAAGAGACATAGTCGCCTGCCAGACTCTGCATCCTCAAGACCAGGAGGACCTATATGGACCTCCTGAAGCCTCAAACGGGGAATACCCTCCTCTAGGAAAAACCTGGTGCTAAAGTGGCCTTAGTTGCCTACCAGGACAGATCGCCAAAGGATCAAGATACCTTATCAGGATACTTGATACCTCACTTCGCTACTTCTCCATATCTACGTATAAAAACCTGGTGCTAAAATGGCCTTAGTTGCCTACCAGGACAGATGGCCAAAGGATTAAGATACCTTATCAGGATACTTGATACCTCACTTCGCTACTTCTCCATATCTACATATAAAATCCTAGTGCTAAATGGTTTTAATTGCCTACTAGGACAAGACACTGAAGAATCAAGATGCCAGATACTTCATCCCACTAGATATTCTTATAAGGAATTTCCCACCTTCGAGAAAGTCTACTGGGAAGTCAATCATGATAAATCCATCATTAGGATCCCCTATGAAAGATGCATCAAGTTTTCGGACTTACAATGTTCAAATCAAAGTATCTAGGCAACCTTGGCTTCATACCCGGATCGAGTTATTCTGGTCAAGATGGTTCCATACTTAGTCAAATTTACTTAGCTAAAAATACTGTCAACTTATACTAAGGGGGCTATCGTCCAAGAAATTGCTTTCAGAGGATAATACAAGTATGGATTCCTCCACTGCCATCCAAGCAAGATTGAAGCTAAGCGTTATAATATTCCGAGTAAGTCTTACTTGGATCGTCCTATACTGAGATATCAGTTCTACAAATAAGCATATGCTGAAAGTAAGACAGTGTGACTACAAAAAGGTGAAGAGTTTCATTTAATCAATTAGGGTGCCTAATCCCCATTTTCGGGCTATAAGAATGAAGTAAAAAAAAATGATGAAATGACAATAGACAAAATCATACATCCTGCCCTCTCCTACTAATTCCTCCAGCCTGGTTCTGTCCACTCCTTCCACACCTTGAGCCCCAACAGCAGCCTGAATTTCTTCAGCTTTAGGCATGCCAGCCTCAGCGGAAGGATCTGCCGCCTTAATATGTTGGACAAAATCCTACCCTGGATCTTCTTGAGCAGATGGAGGATCCTGAGTCTCTGCCTCAATAGTATCTCCTGAACCAGTAGTAGGCTGATGAGAAGATGGATCCAGGAAATCAGCAGCCTGTGAAGGGCCCCCTTGGTCAGGATCAGCTTTTGATAGTGCGGCAGCCTTAGCCATAATCAGGTCCTGATCCCAACCAAGAGGGGGTTTGCAAGTCGAAGGGAGGAGGAAATGCCTTGGTAACATCATATGAGGCCGTAAAGTATCTATCCATGAAGGAAGAATCCACCATTGATTCTAAGATATTTACGGAACCCCGCAGGATATGGTTCTCGTCCAAGAGGACAGCCTTCTCTGCCTTGACCGTTTCCCTTTCAGCCTGACGGCGTGTCGACTTGATTGTCTTTGTTTTGTAAGCCCGCTTCATTCTCTCCATCTCCACCAAGGCAGCCTGCCTTCCAGATTTAGACTCAGAGGCAGCTTGGACCAAGGAAGTAACATTTTCCTCAACCTGGGCTAGATTACCTTTGGCCTCCTCCATTTTAGCCTGAAGTGCCAAGTTAGCTTCCTTCAGGGCCATGACCTGTTGCCCCATAGCCAAGGCAAATTTGAAACCCTGCATAAGGAAAGAAAGAGGATTAGTACCTTAAAGAAAATTATGCCTAGTGAGTAAGAAAAGCTAGAGTTCATACCTCAGCAAGCAAGGCAGCCCCTTTGGTGGCCATGATATCCGTCGGCAGGGAAGACATCGGTTGCAGGCCTCCCCCAGGACAAGTAGCAATGAATTTGGAAACAATTTCTTCCTGGCTGAAATCTCGCGACCCTGACCCAGAAGGAAGGTCAGGGGAGGGGATAATCTTGGTAGCAGTGGCTCTCTCCTTCTCCGCCTTGGCTGGACGCTTGATAGTTGCAGTTGTGAGAGGAGGAGAAGTAGTCACGACAGCAGGCTTGCTGGGAGCAACAAAAAGAACCCTATTCAAGATTGAGGTTGGAGAGACTTTGACCTTAGCCACCCTCGTCAGCATCTCGTCCAAAGACGGACGTACTGGGATCTTAGTAGGAGGTGAATCTGAAGAATGGGTTAGCAACCCCGAGAAAATGGGAGTAGAAGTCGATACTAGAGGATGAAACCCGGATGCGGTCCCAACATTGGGATGAGAAGGAACGGGAGAGCGGGGTATAAAAGAATATGGGAATACCGGTCCTGAGGATGTAGGAGAAGATGTTAAGAGGGGAGTGGCCGAAATTGTAAAAGAGAAGAAGCGTTAAAAAATAAAAAAAATAAAAAAATAAAAAAAATAAAAAAAAGAGAAAATAAGGGCATAGTCATTTAGCCAGATCAGCGACAAATATCCTCAGATACCTTTCTAGTCAGGCTCCTTCAAAAGGGGGTACTTCATGTTCGTGTAACCCCTATCCTGGATCCTCTAGAGGATTCCCCTGGATTCGGTAGAAAGAACACCTGCGCTCCATTTATCTTTGGATGAGAATTGGGTGGGGACCGGGTACTCAGTTCCTCCTATATGCATCGAGTGACCCCAATCTCCTTCAACCACTACTCATTCATCCTTCCAGGGCTGGTTGTACTTAACATTCGCCCCGGGTACAATGAACTTCATTTTATTACTGGGCCTCAGATAAAATTGACCCCAAGGTACCAAGTTGGCCAGAAGGGGTATAGACATCATAGCCCCGGTGTGGAAGAGACAAAGAGATCCGAGATCCTATAAACCCTCATCAATCGAATGAGGGTGTCAGCTGTGCAAATCAAATCCGGGATAATCCGGTCGTCGACAGCCAAAATGTTCCCCTCCCCCTCCTCATCATCAACATCCTCATCATCTTCTTCATCAACTATTTGAACCAGGTCCTCGGGTCTACTGTTGAAACCCGACCTAGTTCCAAAATTCCTATTAGAACGACGCCGCTTAAGCGGGGTGCTATCACCAACAACATCGCCCTCGTCCTGACCACGCCTTTTCCTTTGGATGTCGGGGAACTCTCTTCTAACTCTACCCACTCCATGTTTAACAGTTCGTCGAGGCTATCGGGAGGGTTTGAGGAAGCAGGTTGAGGATCTATCGAAGCTAAATGAAGGTTTGATTTAGAAAGGGCTGGTGTAGAAGTAGGGAGTTTTGATGGTGAGGCCATTTCAGTAGAAGAAAGGAGAAGGGGAGGATTCTTGAGGAAGAAAGACTTGAGAAAGAAGAGAAAATTAACTCTTTAAAAGTACAAGTAAGCGTAAGCATGTGAAGGAAGAAGAATTAGTGCATTTATGAGGTGGGCAATTACCGAGATAGAGGAAGAAATGTAACCAGAAACATGTCGTGACAGTTTTAGGGGAATCGTGCCAAAATGGCCAGTTTAAAATCTGAGAGCAATCGTCATCTGGCACGCGGACCATGCATTAAATGCTATTGAATCCAAGGAAGATTTCCTCCTTAGTAATGGAAGCCAGCCAAACGATACTGGACAAGCAGACAAGATAGAAAATCCTTCAAACGGACTAGAAATCCTAACTCCAACCCTAGCAAGATACCGTTGTTCAAGTCAGGGGGGGACTTCTGTTAACCGCTAAAAATGGCAGGGCTCAAAGAAGAATTTTCCACCAATCCTTGAAGTTAAGTCAGGGTAAAAAGGTACCATGGAAGAGGTATCCCGATACCCCACCATTCTATAAAAAGAGGACGGGTACATGCTTCAACCCACCACGATTAGATTTAAGGCTTCCAGGACTCAGAAGATACCAGGAAACCCAAAAGACAGGCTCCATGGACTCCACTGTTACAAGATCCTAGCACCTTTCTACATCCCGGTACCTCGATATCCTGATACCCCGGCACCCTGATGCCACGACACGTTCATACATAATTTAAGAAAAACGAGAGGAGGGCAAGGAACTTAAGTACCTCGACCCCGCCTAAAGCAAGAGTAGGTACACCGAATAGCAAGCCAAGTAGAAGGACAAGCACTAAACGCCATCGTTTCGAGAAAGAGTATTATATTCATTCCTGCCACACAGAAACCTATTTGAAATAGGAGTCAACTGTTAGGATTATGCTCAATAGCAAGAGTGTAATGTTGTAATTAACAATCTTTTTCATATTAATAAAGTGATTTCTGGTTTAACAAATCGTATAGCATTTATAGTTTAATATTATAATTGTCAAAGTAAATAATTATAAGGTCTAAAGACTATGGGAAAAGAAGAATTGTTCGTACATCTGGATATGTATGTGGTAGACACAATTCTTTAGTTAGTCTTGAATAATGTTCACAACTTAAGTTAAAGGTTGGGCACCTTTATCTTATTAAAGTTGTAGAATTCTTTTGCTAGCATTTGAGTGGGATCAAATGAGATATGATGAGTCTAAAATCATCGGAGTGTCTTCGAGCAAAAGGATCTAGTGCACTGGGTGCATTGAACTGGGTCACAATGAAAAGCTTTATCTAGAACCGTCAGTAGATAATAGTCTTTTCATTATCAGGACAATCGGAGAGTCTATCTTAATCCTGAGATAAATGATGGACTTATGGTTGCAAGTGATATCATTTGAGTTATCAATGAGTACGATTATATCGCATAGTCTATCCTCGATAGTTTGGTGATATTCATTTGTTAATCGATAGAGGACTTCATTTATAGATATGGACATCGTGGCTCCATTTAATTAAATGAGAGTATAATATCATCATATGGATATTTTGAGGTAATTGGATATTAAATCTCAACGTTGAGTTTTCGATAGTGTCTATTGAAAACATGGCTTCTGGACAAGTCAAAATATCCAAGTTCAAAACGTGGTCATATGAGTAAATATGGTAACTTGGAGAGTTATAGGCGGTCTATGAACTCTTGGCGATTACTGATATTAATCACGAGGATACACTATCTCCAATATGATTGTAGGGTATGAATGAGGAGCATCTTCCTTTTCTATCTTTATTTAAGAGTTCAGTTTTAGCTCTTTAGTGGAATGAGTTAAAATTAATGGATCGGACCTAAGTGAATCATTTGTTGATTGTGATTAGGTTATGTCTATTGAAGCTTAAATTTAGATGGCCCGCCAAGATCCCCAATCCCCACGGACTTGCATGGATCACTTGATATATTCTACCGGACCAATTTAAGGGTCCATCTAGAATTGCATTTAATATATTAAGAATATAATATGCACATTATTTATGTAATGGGCTGCTCAATTATATTAATATATTAATGAAAAACATGTGGGCTTGTTGCTTTTAGTAAGAATGGGTCTGGTTCACATGTGGGCTTTTTATTTAAAGTCCAATGGATTAAATGAAATAAGAAAATAATATTAGGCCCAATTTTATACAAGTGGGGCGGCATGGTTAATGTTTTAACCTAATATATTATTTTTGTTTCATTTGTTTTAATTAAATAAGAATTAATTAATTTATTGATTAATTGTTTAATTAAAGAAACAAATCTTTCATAAAAGTAAAAGACTTGTTTGATAAGGAAATAAATAAATTAATTTTATTTATTTAATCAAATAAGGAGTCTTTTTATTTAGTCAAAATAAAAGAATAAAAATCAATGAGTTGGATTAGGGTTTGAAGTCTATAAAGTTGAAAAGAATTAGGGTTGAATTTCGGTCACCCTATATAAGTGACATGATGAAATTCGGCCAACCCTAATCTAAAACTACATAGAATTCGGCAACCCTAAAGGAAAAAGAAGAAAAATTCGGCCAACCTATATAAGTGTTCTTATAGGGTTCGGCCACCACACACATGTGTGCTTGAGATTTTATTTTTCTTCTTCTTCTTCATTCATAGAGAGTTTTTATTCTACTAAGACAAAAAGGAGTGTTAGATTATTCTTTGATAGTATACTATTGCTTAATCATCAATAAGCTTGTGTATACGATATCGATCTAGGTTCACGCGAGTTTCGATCATTAGATTGAGAACTCAAAAGTGACCGGAATAATCTTAGACATTCTTTTGATTGTTTTGTGACTAACAAAGAAAAGAAAAGTTTTGTTTTGTCCATTCACAGGTTTGCAATTCAAAGAAAAGGGAGACCACGCTCCTAGGTGATCCACGTTCGTGCTCGGATTGAAGGTCTTGCGGATTACCATCGACGTAAGTCAATCGGATCACGCGACAAAAGGTAATCTACTTTTTGTTAATGTATATGCATGTTTATTGATTAAAAGGGTTTAAGGTTCATAAAGGAAATTTTTTTTAAAAGTCACTAAATCTAATTTTAGTATCGCTTCCGCTACGTGTACTACTTTTGTTATTTTTCCCTACAATTGGTATCAGAGCCTAGGTTGAACCCTTTTAATTAATTAACGTATATATACGTGGATCGATTTCTTTTTATTGTGATTATGCATGTTTAGAAAGAGATGGCACTCTAGGTATTCGCATATATAATTACATGTGATGTATGGATTTATATATGTTTTATGTGGATTGTTATTGCTCGATTTTGGTCCTAGATTTTCAATGTATTTTTGTTATGGAATTGTAACAAGAAAGGTGGTCTATTATCGCCATAATTCCTTCTTGGTAGTTGATAGGTTTTATTTTATTTTTTATTAAAAAGGTGCAGTATTTTTTTTAGGTTTACTGTTGCAGTTTTTTTTTATTTAATTATTAGTGCAGTTTTTATGTGTAAAATACTGCAGTGAATAAAAAAAAAAAAAATTAATACTGCAGTATTTATTATTTTATACTGCTGTAATATTTTTGGGTATTGAATATTCGAAGATACGAAGAAAAACGAAGCAACAGGAACCGAGAACGAGCACCGTGCGCACCCTAGGAGTGGATTAGGCTGCGCATGGCAAGCCCAAACCTTGGTGGGCTGCGCATGGCAGCCTTGTGTGGCCTTATGGGCTGCGCATGGCAGCCCCTTTATGGGGTTGTGGGCTGTGCACGCCCATGGGAGAAGGCCGAAGGATGAGCGTATGGTTGATGGGCCACTTGAAGATCTTGTATTCCTAAACAATTGTAATTTACTTGTTTTTCTAGGATGGGCCAAAATTATTGCTATTTAATTTATGCTTAAATATTACAATATTTGTTATTGTATGATAACATGACATATAGAATAGGAGTGCCACTCATATATCTCTTTTGGTATGAACATGCATTGAATGATTTAGGTATCTAAATTGGCATCTAGATAACTTGGTAAATCATTCTTTGGGATTTAATCACACGCCTTAAATAATTGAGTGGGAGAAGGTGTTTTTGTAACACCTATGGCCTCCAAGATTAGTTGAGCTTTATTATTTATTGGTAATCCCCCCAAGGGGCGTCCATGAATGGAATTTAGCAATATACTTCCTTACAAGGATAGATTAGACAATGGACTCAAACGAGATCTACTCCCCAAGGAGGGATTTTCGTGAGAGAAAATTGAGGGTCGATATCTTGGTAACACACTCAATGTAATTTTATTGATATCCTCCCAAGAGTTCTTGTCAATAAAATTGCAAGGCTAAAATTGAAAACGCTGGTTGTTATGTTAACAATTAGGTGGGACCTAGTCTAACTAAGGGAAATACTTCCATTGTGGTGAAAAGGGACATTGGAAAAGAAATTGCCCAAAGTCCCAGAACAAGAAGGAACAAGGTAATATTAATTATCTTGAAACATGTTTTCTGGTAGATTCTACAGATTCTTGGATCATAGACTTTGGAGCCACAAATCATGTTTGCTATTCCTTACAGGGGTTTCAAGAAAGGAGAAAGTTGAGTAAGAATGAAATCAATTTGCGCTTGGGCAACGGAACGTTAGTGTCTGCAAGTGCAGTGGGAGATATTAGAGTTTATTTGGATTCTAGAAGGCATTTAGATAGACGTTTATTATGTACCTCAATTCAAGAGGAATTTAATTTCAGTTTCTTGTTTGAATAAATTTGGATATTCGGTTACTTTTAATAAAGTTTTTATTATTAGTAAGAATGAAAAAATTATTTGCCAAGGTACATTGGAAAACGGTCTATACTTTTTGCATAGAAATATCTCTCACTCGTTAGACACAGAATTAACGGAACCTAATCATAAAAGAGTAAAATTATCAATAGATGAAACCTACCTTTGGCATTTACGCTTAGGTCATATTAACCTTAATAGGATTAAAAGATTGGTAAGTGACGGACCTTTAAGTGACTTAAAGGTTGATGATCTACCAACTTGTGAATCTTGTTTGGAAGGTAAAATGACCAAAAGGACGTTCTCTGCCAAAGGTGCAAGAGCCACTGAATGTTTAGGATTGATACACACTGATGTATGTGGACCTATGAGCATTCAAGCTAGAGGTGGATATGAGTACTTAATCACCTTCATGGATGATTACTCGAGATTTGGTTGTGTATCTCATGAGACATAAGTCGGATGCTTTTGACATGTTCAAAGCATTCAAAGCTGAAGTGGAAAATCAGCTTGAGAAACACATAAAAATCTTGAGATCTGATCGTGGTGGAGAATATCTATCTGGTGAGTTTCAGCAATATCTTATTGATAATGGGATAGTTTCTCAGTTTTCTGCACCAGGTACACCTCAACAGAATGGGGTAGCAGAAAGGAGAAATAGAACTCTTTTGGATATGGTTAGGTCTATGTTGAGTTATTCAACACTTCCCTATTTCTTTTTGGGGATATGCTTTACAAACTGCTATATACATTCTAAACGATGTACCATCTAAGTCTGTTCCTAAAACACCGCATGAGTTGTGGACTGGGCGCTGTAGGGAAAAATAATAACAAAAGTAGTAAACGCAGCGGAAGCGATACTAAAAACGATTTAGTGACTTTTAAAATTTTTTCCTTTATGAACCTTAAACCCTTTTAATCAATAAACATGCATATATATTAACAAAAGTAAATTACCTTTTGTCGCGTGATCCGATTGACTTACGTCGATGGTAATCCGCAAGACCTTCAATCCGAGCACGAACGTGGATCACCTAGGAGCGTGGTCTCCCTTTTCTTTGAATTGCAAACCTGTGAATGGACCAAACAAAAACTTTCTTTTCTTTGTTAGTCACAAAACAATCAAAAGAATGTCAAAAATTATTCCGGTCACTTTTGAGTTCTCAATCTAATGATCGAAATTCGCGTGAACCTAAACGATATCGTATACACAAGCTTATTGATGATTAAGCAGTAGTATACTATCAAAGAATAATTTCTCACTCCTTTTTGTCTTTTTAGAATAAAAACTCTCTTGGAATTAAGAAGAAGAAGAAAGAAATAAAAAACTCAAGCACCATTCATTGTGGTGGCCGAATTCTATAAGCATA
Source organism: Acer saccharum (assembly GCA_030490815.1). Lineage (NCBI taxonomy): Eukaryota > Viridiplantae > Streptophyta > Magnoliopsida > Sapindales > Sapindaceae > Acer > Acer saccharum. The sequence goes on along the minus strand of CM059869.1, from coordinate 47,904,360 downwards.
CTTATATAGGTGGCCAAAATTTCTTCCTTCTTTCCTTATAGGGTGGCCGAATTCTCTATGTGTGTTTGCCTAGGGTTGCCGCAATTTTCCTCTACAAAAGAGGAGTTGTATTGCACCCAAAAACCACATGTCTTTTAAGACTTCAAACCCTAATCCAACTCCTTTATTTTTATTCTTTTATTTTGACTAAATAAAAAGACTCCTTATTTGATTAAATAAATAAAACTAATTTATTTACTTACTTATCAAACAAGTCTTTTACTTTTAGGAAAGATTTGTTTCTTTAATTAAACAATTAATCAATAAATTAATTAATTCTTATTTAATTAAAACAAATGAAACAAAATAATATTTTTAGGTTAAAACATTAACCTAGCCGCCCCACTTATATAAGATTGGGCCTAATATTATTTTCCTATTTCATTTAATCCATTGGACTTTAAATAAAAAGCCCACATGTGAACCAGACCCATTCTTACTAAAAGAAACAAGCCCACATGTCTTTCATTAATATATTAATATAATTGAGCAGCCCATTACTTAAATAATGTGCAAATTATATTCTTAATATATTAAATGCAATTCTAGATGGACCCTTAAATTGGTCCGGTAGAATATATCAAGTGATCCATGCAAGTCCGTGTGGATTGGGGATCTTGGCGGGCCATCTAAATTTAAGCTTCAATAGACATAACCTAATCACAATCAACAAATGATTCACTTAGATCCGATTCATTAATTTTAACTCATTCCACTAAAGAGCTAAAACTGAACTCTTAAATAAAGATAGAAAAGGAAGATGCTCCTCATTCATACCCTAGACAATCATATTGGAGATAGTGTATCCTCGTGATTAATATCAGTAATCGCCAAGAGTTCATAGACCGCCTATAACTCTCCAAGTTACCATATTTACTCATATGACCACGTTTTGAACTTGGATATTTTGACTTGTCCAGAAGCCATGTTTTCAATAGACACTATCGAAAACTCAACGTTGAGATTTAATATCCAATTACCTCAAAACATCCATATGATAATATTATACTCTCATTTTATTAAATGGAGCCACGATGTCCATATCTATAAATGAAGTCCTCTATCGATTAACAAATGAATATCACCAAACTATCGAGGATAGACTATGCGATATAATCGTACTCATTGATAACTCAAATGATATCACTTGCAACCATAAGTCCATCATTTATCTCAGGATTAAGATAGACTCTTCGATTGTCCTGATAATGAAAAGACTATTATCTACTGACGGTTCTAGATAAAGCTTTTCATTGTGATCCAGTTCAATGCACCCAGTGCACTAGATCCTTTTGCTCGAAGACACTCCGATGATTTTAGACTCATCATATCTCATTTGATCCCACTCAAATGCTAGCAAAAGAATTCTACAACTTTAACAAGATAAAGGTGCCCAACCTTTAACTTAAGTTGTGAACATTATTCAAGACTAACTAAAGAATTGTGTCTACCACATACATATCCAGATGTACGAACAATTCTTCTTTTTCCATAGTCTTTAGACCTTATGATTATTTACTTTGACAATTATAATATAAACTATAAATGCTATACGATTTGTTAAACCAGAAATCACTTTATTAATATGAAAAAGATTGTTAATTACAACATTACACTCTTGCTATTGAGCATAATCCTAACAATCTCCCACTTGCGCTATAGCAAATGTGTCATATCTCTCAAGCCCATATTCTCTAGATGCCCATCGAAACTCTTCTGAGGTAGAGCCTTTGTGAAGGGATCCGCTAGATTTTCTACTGACGCGATTTTGGTAATCGTCACGTCACCTCTTTGAACAATCTCCCTTAAAAGATGATACTTTCTTTCAATGTGTTTACCTCTCTTATGACTTCTTGGTTCTTTCGAATTAGCCACTGCTCCACTGTTGTCACAGTAGATAGTGATCTGCTTATTCGCACTAGGAACCACTTCCAAGTCAATCAAGAATTGGCGGAGCCAAACAGCCTCTTTGGCAGCCTCGCATGCAGCAACATACTCAGCTTCCATGGTGGAATCAGCAATACAAGATTGCTTAATACTCCTCCATATAACTGCTCCTCCTCCAATAGTAAACACAACCCCTGATGTGGATTTTCTGGAGTCAGAATCTGATTGGAAATCAGAATCTGTATACCCAACGGGGACCAAATCCCCTCCAGAGTATACAAGCATATTATCTCTCGTTCTCTTGAGATACTTGAAAATATGCTTGACTGCCGTCCAGTGATCAGAACCAGGTTTCGATTGAAACCTGCTAACTATGCCAACAGCAAAACAAATATCTGGTCTAGTACAGAGCATTGCATACATGAGACTTCCAACTGCCGAGGCATATGGAACTCTACTCATGAATTGCTCTTCATGCTCATTCTTAGGAACTTGTTCCTTAGAAAGCTTGATTCCATGTCTGAAAGGTAACATACCTTTCTTGGAATCCTGCATGGAAAACCTAGACAAGATTTTGTCTATGTATGAAGCTTGGGATAATGCAATCGTTCTATTCTTTCTATCCCTTATTACTTGGATACCTAGAATAAAACTTGCTTCTCCTAAGTCCTTCATATCAAATTGTTTTGCTAACCATTCTTTTACTGATGTCAATACACCTACATCGTTTCCAATGAGTAGTATATCATCAACATAAAGAATCAGGAAAACCAACTTGTCGCCTTTAATCCTTTTGTATACACAAGGTTCGTCAGGATTCTGAATAAATCCAAAACCTTTGACAGCTTGATCAAACCTTATGTTCCAGGATCTGGATGCTTGCTTTAATCCATATATGGATTTCTGCAACTTGCATACCTTATCCACTTGGCCCTTTTCAATGAATCCCTCTGGTTGCATCATGTAGATGCTTTCGTCAAGACTTCCATTTAGGAAAGCTGTCTTGACGTCCATTTGCCAAATCTCTAGATCTAAAGATGCTGCAATGGATAAGAGTATCCTAATGGATTTAAGCATGGCCACAGGAGAGAAGGTTTCCTCGTAATCGATACCTTCTTTCTGTGTATACCCTTTAGCTACCAATCTAGCTTTAAAGGTTTCCACCTTTCCATCCATACCTCTTTTCCTCTTGTATACCCACTTGCACCCAATGGGTTTTATCCCTTTAGGCAAGTCTACAAGGGACCAGACTTTGTTATCGAACATAGATTCAATCTCGGATTGCATTGCCTTTTGCCAATGGCGACTATCAGCATCCTCCATAGCTTCCTTGTACGTATAGGGATCATCGTCGTCCGGGAGATTCTCCACTGATTCTCCCAGACCGATGTATCTTTCGGGTTGTGTTCTAACCCTCCCACTACGACGAGGAATGGTAGGTTGTTGATCTTGTGTTGGATCGGAACTTACAATTGGGTTAGGTTGTGTAACCTCTCGTGGAATTGTATCTCCTGACATCTCATTCAGGACAATTCTACTTCTAGGCACAAAATCATTCATATAGTCCTTTTCCAGAAATTTAGCATTTTTCGAAACAAATACTTTAAGATCCGAAGGACTATAGAAATAATATCCTTTAGTTTCTTTTGGATACCCTACAAATATACATGTTTCTGAACGGGACTCCATCTTTTCTATCTTTCCTTTTAACACATGCGCAGGACAACCAAATATCCTTAAGTGTTGTAAACTAGGCTTGCGCCCAGTCCACAACTCATGCGGTGTTTTAGGAACAGACTTAGATGGTACATCGTTTAGAATGTATATAGCAGTTTGTAAAGCATATCCCCAAAAAGAAATAGGAAGCGTTGAATAACTCAACATAGACCTAACCATATCCAAAAGAGTTCTATTTCTCCTTTCTGCTACCCCATTCTGTTGAGGTGTACCTGGCGCAGAAAACTGAGAAACTATCCCATTATCAATAAGATATTGCTGAAACTCACCAGATAGATATTCTCCACCACGATCAGATCTCAAGATTTTTATGTGTTTCTCAAGCTGATTTTCCACTTCAGCTTTGAATGCTTTGAACATGTCAAAAGCATCCGACTTATGTCTCATGAGATACACATAACCAAATCTCGAGTAATCATCCGTGAAGGTGATGAAGTACTCATATCCACCTCTAGCTTGAATGCTCATAGGTCCACATACATCAGTGTGTATCAATCCTAAACATTCAGTGGCTCTTGCACCTTTGGCAGAGAACGTCCTTTTGGTCATTTTACCTTCCAAACAAGATTCACAAGTTGGTAGATCATCAACCTTTAAGTCACTCAAAGGTCCGTCACATACCAATCTTTTAATCCTATTAAGGTTAATATGACCTAAGCGTAAATGTCAAAGGTAGGTTTCATCCGTTGATAATTTTACTCTTTTATGATTAGGTTCCGTTATTTCTGTGTCTAACGAGTGAGAGATATTTCTATGCAAAAAGTATAGACCGTTTTCTAATGTACCTTTGCAAATAATTTTGTCATTCTTACTAATAATAAAAACTTTATTAAAAGTAACCGAATATCCAAATTTATTCAAACAAGAAACTGAAATTAAATTCCTCTTGAATTGAGGTACATAATAAACGTCTATTAAATCTAAATGCCTTCTAGAATCCAAATAAACTCTAATATCTCCCACTGCACTTGCAGACACTAACGTTCCGTTGCCCAAGCGCAAATTGATTTCATTCTTACTCAGCTTTCTCCTTTCTTGAAACCCCTGCAAGGAATAACAAACATGATTAGTGGCTCTTGAGTCTATGATCCAAGAATCTGTAGAATCAGCCAAAAAACATGTTTCAAATAATTCAAATTACCTTCTTCCTTCTTGTTCTGGGACTTTGGGCAATCTCTCTTCCAATGTCCCTTTTCACCACAAAGGAAGCATTTCCCTTTGATCTTGGTTACTTTCTTGGTCTCCTTCTTGATAGGCCCAAGTTGCTTTTTCTTCTGTTGTTTCTTGACCTTTTGACGGGCCTTAACAGTAGCAACTTTACCAACCATATGAATCTCTTGACCTTTGCCTTTCACAAGGATCTTTTCAGCACTTTGAACATCTTGCATCAGGCCTTGTAAGGTGTATTCCTTTTTGTTCAAAGTGTAGTCCAATTTGAACTGATCAAAGGAATCTGACAATGAATTGACAACCATATCAATCTTTGTCTCACCATCTATCTCAGCGCCATGCAGTTCAGCAATGTTGAGATGTGCTATGACTTTCATCATGTGATCTTTCACAGCCTGTCCAGGTTTCATCCTAAGATTCATAAAAGCAGTCACTGCCTCTCTCTTAGTCGTCCTAGACTTCATAGCAAACATCTCCTCTAGAGACATCATTATATCAGCAGCGGACTCCATTCCTTCATGCTGCTGTTGCAACACGTCGGAGATAGTGGCCATAATGTAACATTTTGCCATATCATCTGAAGTCTTCCACTGCTCATACTCATCTCTATACATTATGCTAGATTCATTATTAGGAGCAGGTGGTTTAGGAGTAGTTAGAACAAACTTATGTTTTTCACTTTGCAGCAACAACCCAATTTTCCTTTTCCATGTGACATAATTATCTCCAGTTAAAGTGTTATCTTTCAGGATGTTCATAAGTGATGGGGTCATGATTTCTGAATAAAACAAAACATATATAAGTAAATAATCATGATAAAGCACTTTTAAATATTTATCTTGAATTAAATAAATAACTCAATCATAAAATTCAACGGTGATCTAACACCCATAAATGTTACGCCTCCTTTGGGAGTTCGCACCATTTACTAGTTAGACTAGATCCCACCTAATTGTTAACATAACAACCAGCGTTTTCAATTTTAGCCTTGCAATTTTACTGACAAGAACTCTTGGGAGGATATCAATAAAATTACATTGAGTGTGTTACCAAGATATCGACCCTCAATTTTCTCTCACGAAAATCCCTCCTTGGGGAGTAGATCTCGTTTGAGTCCATTGTCTAGTCTATCCTTGTAAGGAAGTATGTTGCTAAATTCCATTCATGGACGCCCCTTGGGGGGATTACCAATAAATAATAAAGCTCAACTAACCTTGGAGGCCATAGGTGTTACAAAAACACCTTCTCCCACTCAATTATTTAAGGCGTGTGATTAAATCCCATAGAATGATTTACCGAGTTATCTAGATGCCAATTTAGATACCTAAATCATTCAATGCATGTTCATACCAAAAGAGATATATGCATGGCACTCCTATTCTATATGTCATGTTATCATACAATAACAAATATTGTAATATTTAAGCATAAATTAAATAGCAACAATTTTGGCCCATCCTAGAAAAACAAGTAAATTACAATTGTCAGGAATACAAGATCTTCAGGTGGCCCATCAACCATACGCTCATCCTTCGGCCCAAACCCCATGGGCGTGCACGACCCACAACCCCACAAAGGGGCTGCCATGCGCAGCCGCCCATAGGGCCTTCAAGGCTGCCGTGCGCAGCCCACCTTGCAATGGGCTTGCCATGCGCAGCCCAATCAACTCCTAGGGTGCGCACGGTGCTCGTTCATGGTTCCGGTTGCTTCGTTTTGCTTCGTGTCTTCGAATCTCCAAGACCTAAATATATTACGGCAGTATATATATAATAAATACTGCAGTATTAATTTTTTTTTTTTTTTTATTCACTGCAGTATTTTTACAAATAAAAACTGCACACAAACTAAAAAAAAAAACTGCAGCAGTAAACCTAAAAAAAAATACTGCACATATTAAAAAAAATAAAACCTAACAACTACCAAGAAGGAATTATGGCGATAATAGACCACCCTTCTTGTTACAACTCCGAAACAAAAATTACATTGAAAATCTAGGGCCAAAATCGAGCAATAACAAACCACATATAACATATATAAATCCATACATCACATGTAATTATATATTTGAATACCTAGAGTGCCATCTCTTTCTAAACATGCATAATCACAATAAAAAGAAATAGATCCACGTATATATACGTTAATTAATTAAAAGGGTTCAACCTAGGCTCTGATACCAATTGTAGGGAAAAATAATAACAAAAGTAGTAAACGCAGCGGAAGCGATACTAAAAACGATTTAGCGACTTTTAAAATTTTTTCCTTTATGAACCTTAAACCCTTTTAATCAATAAACATGCATATATATTAACAAAAGTAAATTACCTTTTGTCGCGTGATCCGATTGACTTACGTCGATGGTAATCCGCAAGACCTTCAATCCGAGCACGAACGTGGATCACCTAGGAGCGTGGTCTCCCTTTTCTTTGAATTGCAAACCTGTGAATGGACCAAACAAAAACTTTCTTTTCTTTGTTAGTCACGAAACAATCAAAAGAATGTCAAAAATTATTCCGGTCACTTTTGAGTTCTCAATCTAATGATCGAAACTCACGTGAACCTAGATCGATATCGTATACACAAGCTTATTGATGATTAAGCAATAGTATACTATCAAAGAATAATCTCACACTCCTTTTTGTCTTTTTAGAATAAAAACTCTCTTGGAATTAAGAAGAAGAAGAAAGAAATAAAAACTCAAGCACCATTCATTGTGGTGGCCGAATTCTATAAGTATGCTTATATAGGTGGCCAAAATTTCTTCCTTCTTTCCTTATAGGGTGGCCGAATTCTCTATGTGTGTTTGCCTAGGGTTGCCGCAATTTTCCTCTACAAAAGAGGAGTTGTATTGCACCCAAAAACCACATGTCTTTTAAGACTTCAAACCCTAATCCAACTCTTTTATTTTTATTCTTTTATTTTGACTAAATAAAAAGACTCCTTATTTGATTAAATAAATAAAACTAATTTATTTATTTACTTATCAAACAAGTCTTTTACTTTTAGGAAAGATTTGTTTCTTTAATTAAACAATTAATCAATAAATTAATTAATTCTTATTTAATTAAAACAAATGAAACAAAATAATATTTTTAGGTTAAAACATTAACCTAGCCGCCCCACTTATATAAGATTGGGCCTAATATTATTTTCCTATTTCATTTAATCCATTGGACTTTAAATAAAAAGCCCACATGTGAACCAGACCCATTCTTACTAAAAGAAACAAGCCCACATGTCTTTCATTAATATATTAATATAATTGAGCAGCCCATTACTTAAATAATGTGCAAATTATATTCTTAATATATTAAATGCAATTCTAGATGGACCCTTAAATTGGTCCGGTAGAATATATCAAGTGATCCATGCAAGTCCGTGTGGATTGGGGATCTTGGCGGGCCATCTAAATTTAAGCTTCAATAGACATGACCTAATCACAATCAACAAATGATTCACTTAGGTCCGATCCATTAATTTTAACTCATTCCACTAAAGAGCTAAAACTGAACTCTTAAATAAAGATAGAAAAGGAAGATGCTCCTCATTCATACCCTAGACAATCATATTGGAGATAGTGTATCCTCGTGATTAATATCAGTAATCGCCAAGAGTTCATAGACCGCCTATAACTCTCCAAGTTACCATATTTACTCATATGACCACGTTTTGAACTTGGATATTTTGACTTGTCCAGAAGCCATGTTTTCAATAGACACTATCGAAAACTCAACGTTGAGATTTAATATCCAATTACCTCAAAACATCCATATGATAATATTATACTCTCATTTTATTAAATGGAGCCACGATGTCCATATCTATAAATGAAGTCCTCTATCGATTAACAAATGAATATCACCAAACTATCGAGGATAGACTATGCGATATAATCGTACTCATTGATAACTCAAATGATATCACTTGCAACCATAAGTCCATCATTTATCTCAGGATTAAGATAGACCCTCCGATTGTCCTGATAATGAAAAGACTATTATCTACTGACGGTTCTAGATAAAGCTTTTCATTGTGATCCAGTTCAATGCACCCAGTGCACTAGATCCTTTTGCTCGAAGACACTCCGATGATTTTAGACTCATCATATCTCATTTGATCCCACTCAAATGCTAGCAAAAGAATTCTACAACTTTAACAAGATAAAGGTGCCCAACCTTTAACTTAAGTTGTGAACATTATTCAAGACTAACTAAAGAATTGTGTCTACCACATACATATCCAGATGTACGAACAATTCTTCTTTTCCCATAGTCTTTAGACCTTATGATTATTTACTTTGACAATTATAATATAAACTATAAATGCTATACGATTTGTTAAACCAGAAATCTCTTTATTAATATGAAAAAGATTGTTAATTACAACATTACACTCTTGCTATTGAGCATAATCCTAACAGAAAGAAGGTATCGATTATGAGGAAACCTTCTCTCCTGTGGCCATGCTTAAATCCATTAGGATACTCTTATCCATTGCAGCATCTTTAGATCTAGAGATTTGGCAAATGGACGTCAAGACAGCTTTCCTAAATGGAATTCTTGATGAAAGCATCTACATGATGCAACCAGAGGGATTCATTGAAAAGGGCCAAGTGGATAAGGTATGCAAGTTGCAGAAATCCATATATGGATTAAAGCAAGCATCCAGATCCTGGAACATATGGTTTGATCAAGCTGTCAAAGGTTTTGGATTTATTCAGAATCCTGACGAACCTTGTGTATACAAAAGGATTAAAGGCGACAAGTTGGTTTTCCTGATTCTTTATGTTGATGATATACTACTCATTGGAAACGATGTAGGTGTATTGACATCAGTAAAAGAATGGTTAGCAAAACAATTTGATATGAAGGACTTAGGAGAAGCAAGTTTTATTCTAGGTATCCAAGTAATAAGGGATAGAAAGAATAGAACGATTGCATTATCCCAAGCTTCATACATAGACAAGATCTTGTCTAGGTTTTCCATGCAGGATTCCAAGAAAGGTATGTTACCTTTCAGACATGGAATCAAGCTTTCTAAGGAACAAGTTCCTAAGAATGAGCATGAAGAGCAATTCATGAGTAGAGTTCCATATGCCTCGGCAGTTGGAAGTCTCATGTATGCAATGCTCTGTACTAGACCAGATATTTGTTTTGCTGTTGGCATAGTTAGCAGGTTTCAATCGAAACCTGGTCCTGATCACTGGACGGCCGTCAAGCATATTTTCAAGTATCTTAAGAGAACGAGAGATAATATGCTTGTATACTCTGGAGGGGATTTGGTTCCCGTTGGGTATACAGATTCTGATTTCCAATCAGATTCTGACTCCAGAAAATCCACATCAGGGGCTGTGTTTACTATTGGAAGAGGAGCAGTTATATGGAGGAGTATCAAGCAATCTTGTATTGCTGATTCCACCATGGAAGCTAAGTATGTTGCTGCATGCGAAGCTGCCAAAGAGGCTGTTTAGCTTCGTCAATTCTTGATTGACTTAGAAGTGGTTCCTAGTGCGAATAAGCAGATCACTATCTACTGTGACAACAGTGGAGCAGTGGCTAATTCGAAAGAACCAAGAAGTCACAAGAGAGGTAAACACATTGAAAGAAACTATCATCTTTTAAGGGAGATTGTTCAAAGAGGTGACGTGACGATTACCAAAATCGCGTCAGCAGAAAATCTAGCGGATCCCTTCACAAAGGCTCTACCTCAGAAGAGTTTCGATGGGCATCTAGAGAACATGGGCTCGAGAGATATGACAGATTTGCTATAGCGCAAGTGGGAGATTGTTAGGATTATGCTCAATAGCAATAGTGTAATGTTGTAATTAACAATCTTTTTCATATTAATAAAGTGATTTCTGGTTTAACAAATCGTATAGCATTTATAGTTTAATATTATAATTGTCAAAGTAAATAATCATAAGGACTAAAGACTATGGGAAAAGAAGAATTGTTCGTACATCTAGATATGTATGTGGTAGACACAATTCTTTAGTTAGTCTTGAATAATGTTCACAACTTAAGTTAAAGGTTGGGCACCTTTATCTTGTTAAAGTTGTAGAATTCTTTTGCTAGCATTTGAGTGGGATCAAATGAGATATGATGAGTCTAAAATCATCGGAGTGTCTTCGAGCAAAAGGATCTAGTGCACTGGGTGCATTGAACTGGGTCACAATGAAAAGCTTTATCTAGAACCGTCAGTAGATAATAGTCTTTTCATTATCAGGACAATCGGAGAGTCTATCTTAATCCTGAGATAAATGATGGACTTATGGTTGCAAGTGATATCATTTGAGTTATCAATGAGTACGATTATATCGCATGGTCTATCCTCGATAGTTTGGTGATATTCATTTGTTAATCGATCGAGGACTTCATTTATAGATATGGACATCGTGGCTCCATTTAATTAAATGAGACTATAATATCATCATATGGATGTTTTGAGATAATTGGATATTAAATCTCAACGTTGAGTTTTCGATAGTGTCTATTGAAAACATGGCTTCTAGACAAGTCAAAATATCCAAGTTCAAAACGTGGTCATATGAGTAAATATGGTAACTTGGAGAGTTATAGGCAGTCTATGAACTCTTGGCGATTACTGATATTAATCACGAGGATACACTATCTCCAATATGATTGTCTAGGGTATGAATGAGGAGCATCTTCCTTTTCTATCTTTATTTAAGAGTTCAGTTTTAGCTCTTTAGTGGAATGAGTTAAAATTAATGGATCGGACCTAAGTGAATCATTTGTTGATTGTGATTAGGTTATGTCTATTGAAGCTTAAATTTAGATGGCCCGCCAAGATCCCTAATCCACACGGACTTGCATGGATCACTTGATATATTCTACCGGACCAATTTAAGGGTCCATCTAGAATTGCATTTAATATATTAAGAATATAATATGCACATTATTTATGTAATGGGCTGCTCAATTATATTAATATATTAATGAAAGACATGTGGGCTTGTTTCTTTTAGTAAGAATGGGTCTGGTTCACATGTGGGCTTTTTATTTAAAGTCCAATGGATTAAATGAAATAAGAAAATAATATTAGGCCCAATTTTATACAAGTGGGGCGGCAAAGTTAATGTTTTAACCTAATATATTATTTTGTTTCATTTGTTTTAATTAAATAAGAATTAATTAATTTATTGATTAATTGTTTAATTAAAGAAACAAATCTTTCCTAAAAGTAAAAGACTTGTTTGATAAGGAAATAAATAAATTAATTTTATTTATTTAATCAAATAAGGAGTCTTTTTATTTAGTCAAAATAAAAGAATAAAAATCAATGAGTTGGATTAGGGTTTGAAGTCTATAAAGTTGAAAAGAATTAGGGTTGAATTTCGGTCACCCTATATAAGTGACATGATGAAATTCGGCCAACCCTAATCTAAAACTACATAGAATTCGGCAACCCTAAAGGAAAAAGAAGAAAAATTCGGCCAACCTATATAAGTGTTCTTATAGGGTTCGGCCACCACACACATGTGTGCTTGAGATTTTATTTTTCTTCTTCTTCTTCATTCATAGAGAGTTTTTATTCTACTAAGACAAAAAGGAGTGTTAGATTATTCTTTGATAGTATACCATTGCTTAATCATCAATAAGCTTGGGTATATGATATCGATCTAGGTTCACGCGAGTTTCGATCATTAGATTGAGAATTCAAAAGTGACCGGAATAATCTTAGACATTCTTTTGATTGTTTTGTGACTAACAAAGAAAAGAAAAGTTTTGTTTTGTCCATTCACAGGTTTGCAATTCAAAGAAAAGGGTGACCACGCTCCTAGGTGATCCACGTTCGTGCTCGGATTGAAGGTCTTGCGGATTACCATCGACGTAAGTCAATCGGATCACGCGACAAAAGGTAATCTACTTTTTGTTAATGTATATGCATGTTTATTGATTAAAAGGGTTTAAGGTTCATAAAGGAAATTTTTTTTAAAAGTCACTAAATCTAATTTTAGTATCGCTTCCGCTGCGTGTACTACTTTTGTTATTTTTCCCTACATCAACTCCTCCGACAAATTTAGGGATTGATTTTAGGGATCAAGTCCCCCAAAAAATTCGATGATCGCCAAGGAAAGTCCCGTGATTTGCTAAAACCCTAGACCGAAGTTCTTTGAGTGCATGGCAAGAAACGAGACCTATATATTCATCATATGACCCTACTTGAGAGGAACCTACTTGAGACTTTTTCTACTTATCAACATGCACGAGAGCTCCATCGCCATCGCCCATTAAGTTTATTTTCACCTCATAACCATAGCTATCAAAAAATTTCATTGTAACCCAACCATGTACTCATTATCAATAAAAGTGAGTTATATGTATGATCCATTGTTTACGTGAACTCTTCTTATTATTGTCATTCCCATTTCTTACTGAATCTCTTGGAAGCTAAAGGTATCGAACTACCTGATACCTCTCCGACCAAGATCTACCGCGATCCCGGTCCCTTGAATTGTTAATTGGAAAAAATCACCCCAGTGACAATTTTCGGTTAACAACTGTATTTGAAAATGTATCACTGATGATTGTTTCTTCACTATTCCACATTTCTCATGTATGATTTATAGAAATTTATTAATTCTTATATTCTTGTATCTCTGTAGAGATTTCTTCTGTTTCAATGGATTTAGTCATTTCATAGACTCGTGTCTCTTTAGATATATCAGACTCTTATTGAGTTGATTTAGAGAAAGTGGATTTATTTATAACTCAAGCTTTGTTTACATTAGGATCCTGATAACAATACCTTTCAAAGGTTTATAAGCTTATGATATGCATCAGATGATTTATTTGTTGCATTTTACTCAGATCGTTCTTTAGGAACAATCACCCGGTCGGGGTTTATGAGATAGTAACTTATAAAATTTTGTCACTTTTAATATATCAAGTAACCGATTAATAATTATCTGATGATCAATTATCTTTCGTATTTGAGTGATACGAAGACTGAAATGAGACACTTTTATTACATATATAGAGAATTGAATTGGTATCTCTATTTTATATAAGAGTAAACTTTAATTTACTCCTCTCTTCTGGAGAAAATTCCCTTTCTTATAATGATATGAAAATTAATCAATATAATAATACGTAGGTTGTGCGGAAAAAGATAAACTATTAGAAGCATAGATGATTTGATAAAAGATTGATCAAAATCATCATAAATCTTAGAATGGTAAAGAAATCTTATCTTAGATCATGTCAAAAATGCAATAACGGCATACACAATATAATCAAATATCTTAAAAATGAGCATGTCTATAACCAATTGCAAATTGTAATGGTAAATAATGATGAGAACCAGTGGGTCAGAGATGAATAGAATGTCTCCATATAGAAATTGGTAATTGTATCAAAATAATAAAGTTCTCACAATTACCTGGAGACGCTTGATAAGTGACTCTGCTAATCTATTATGAGTATGAACATGTGGAACTGGATGTTCAATATCAATCCCAATTGATCTGCAATATTCATCAAATGTCTTGGAAGTAAATTCATCAGCATTATCAAGGCGTATTGACTTAATCGGATGATTGGAAAAATGTGCTCGAAGCCTGATAATCCGTGCAAGTAATCTTGCAAAAGCAACATTAGGTGTTGATAATAAGCAAACGTGTGACCATTTGATGGATGCATCAACTAGGACCATAAAATAGCGGAACGGTCCACTTGGTGGATAAATAGGTCCACATATGTCCCCTTGAATCCTTTGTAGGAATGACGGGGATTCAAAGCCAACCTTAGAATGGGATGGTTTTATTAATAATTTCCCTTGTGAATATGCAGTACATAAATTTTCATGGGATAAAAGAATCTTCTGGTTCTTTAATGGATGTCCATGAGAATTTTCAATGATTCTATGCATCATTGTAGATCCCGGGTGACCAAGACAGTTATGCCAAAACATAAATATTTTTGGGTCTAAGAACTTCTGGTTCAAAACTGCATAAACTTCTACACCTTTCATAACAGTGTAATATAATCCAGATGATAAAGCATGCAGCCTTTCTATAATGAGTTTCTAGCCTGAATCATGAGAAGTAATGCACAAATACTCAATATTCTCATCATTTATAGTTTTTATGTGATAACCATATTTTAGTATTGTTTGATAACAATATCATAGCTCTATCGGAGCCTTCTATCAGATCTGCTGAACCTGATATTGTATTAACATTTGCCTTAAGCAGGGTTAAATTAAGAAAGTATTTCTAATTTCGCAGAATCGTATGTGTCGTTGCACTATCGGCTAGACATATATCTCTTGTATCTTGCTTTTCAATATCACCCAATTTACCATTTAAAGACATATCTATTCACAATGAAAAATAAAATGCATATTAAACAAAGTGATCAAAAGTATAAACATATAGATATGAAACTATATCACTTCATAAAACAAAATCATGAATCATATTGATTTTTCGAACTTCCGGTTCGACCATGAACTGCAGGTTCATAAAATTCAGAAAACTTCAAGTTCTAAATAGAAATTACAAAATTGACTTTCTAGATGAAAGAATCGTAACTTGATCCAATTCAGAATTTCTGGTTCTAATAAACTTTGACATAAAAGTTTTAATATCACAATTTAAATTGAATTCGGAGCTTCAAGTCTGATTAGAACTTCATGAATTTCAAGTTCAGATTCAACACTTAATATTCAAAATTAGAACTTCAGGTTCTATATAGAATTCGAATTTTGGAATTTCAGGTCCCAAGTATGACATTCATGTACATAGTAATGAATCCAGAACTCCATATTTTTACTGAAATTTAAAATTTAGAACTTCATGTTCTGATCGGTTTGTAAAACCGCGCTAACTTAAATATCATAATGATAAATCTAGAAACTTCAGATTTTGGTTAGTTGGTCAAGCTAAGTTTGGTTTAAATTCCAGAAACGTAACGATTGACCTAGCAAGGCTCAACACATAATTTATACAAATCCATAAACTTCAGGTTCTGGTTAGTTAGCATACTCAGATACATAAATTGCATAAAATTAAATAGATGCGTAAAATTAAAATAATAGATCATATAACAAAAATAAGAGGAAGAAGAACAAGAAAATAACAGTATGATCTAAAGTAAAAAGGGAGAAAATTTACTGTTTGCTTTTATTGTTGATTTCGGATTACATCCTGACCACACATCCTGAAAATTTACTGTGTAGTGATTTTGAATAAAGTAGAATTATACTCAGAGACTGATCTACAGTCTTGAAAACATAAATGTTGCCACTGATACCTGTCATTTGGTAATGCAACATCGGGTTGGTTATCAAATTGGTCTTTTAGTTCTTGCCATAGAACTACTGGTTCTGTGGCAGTTAGGTATTGGGCTTTTAGATCCTCATGCAAATGGTGATAGATAATAACCATGGCAGTAGATTTGTCTTGTTCATATGCCTCGGCCCCATTTTCAATAGTGTAATACAAACCTTCTGATTTTAGGAGTAATCTGGCATCAATAACCCAGGACATGTAATTGTCCCCAGACACTTCTAGTGCAGCAAATTTCAAACTTGCAAGTTTTGGCATTATTACAGCTTTTGGTTATTCGAAAATCACAATCGGAGTCAGAACTTCTGGTCTGACAAAAATTCGAGGAATTTAAACCTTCAAATATATAAAGGAATATTTGTAAGTAAACAAATCCAGAAGCTTTAGGTTCCGGTAATTATAAATAAATCCATAAACTTCAGGTTCTGGATGGGTGACCAAACTATTTAAATAAAAATTACAAAATAAAATGCAAAAAAGTAAATCCAGAACTGCAGGTTCTGGTAGGTTGGCATAGCCAATCTCATAAAAGCATATAAATAAATAAATGCGGGAAAGTAAATCACGTAAAAGTAAATAAAATGCGAGAAAGTAAATTGCGTAAAAATAAAATGCGAGAAAGTAAATCTAGAACTGCAGGTTCTGGTATTAATAAATAAAAATCTGGAAGCTTCAGGTTCTAGTAATAATAAATTCAGAAACTTCAAGTTCTGAAAATAAATCTAGGAACTTCAAGTTCTAGTGGTAGTAAATTCAGAAGCTTCAGGTTATAGAAATAATAGCATCGTGCTGATAACGTGTTGTGAATCAAAGAATAATAGATGAACAAGAAATAATTGAAGAAGAGATGAAATAAATAATAAATAGAAGAATAGATGAGAGATGCGAGAGAATAACAATAATGTGAGTTAAATGAAAGAGGGAGAATTACTGCTTCCTTATATTGATGATTCAAGATTACCCTTTGCTTAACAACAAAGTAAAGCTTATTTATAGGCAAACACATACAATAAAATGAAGACACGTAAAAGGGGTGCATGTCACAAAAATGAAGCCCACATGTTTCTTCACATGCAAAGTGTGTTGTGGAAGACTTGAGTATTGGTGGAAATCCACCGATTAATTACAACATATTTTAATTAATTGTTTATTGTCTTGAGTTGGAATTCTTTAGGGTGCGTTTGGCACGAAGATGGGACCGAACAAGGCAGGATAGGACAAGTTGTTATGTAATGTGTTTAGAAGGTATGAGATAGAATTGTGAACTGTAGGATGAGACAAGAGGTTCAAATGACCAGAGTGCTCTTCTTGTCCTATCTAATGTTTGTTACCACATAATAATGGCATGAGGGACATGACATGATAATATTTATTTGATTTTATTAAATAAATATTTTTATATATCATATTTAGAAAAAATAATAATATTGTAATTATTATTAAATTTTACACGCTTGCAATTGTGTATAATGGAAAAGACTAATAAATTTTAGATACATGTAATTAGTATTTACACGTAAATCATAATCATTACCCGCGATTCCAACTTTTAATTATTCAATCACACATCTTTTATTTTTGTATTAATAATACTTGATAATATGTGATCCAACAAAAAAGTCACTGTTGTTAAGGAATTTGCAGGTGAGAAGTTGGTAGATCTGTACGTAATGTATTTTGTAACTGGTATTCCAAATATTCAAAGACCATGGAAAATTCAAGTCACAATTCAAAAGTCCAAAACAAAAATGTTGAAATTCAGTTCTAAAATAAAGTTAGCTTAATAAGCTAGAATTTTTCATTAGAATCTTCAAACATACTTTGTTAAGTAAGATTAGTTAAACACATACAACTTACAAGGACTACAAATTGTGTATTAAAACAAGAGTAGGTACTACAAATCCCTTAAAACCTGTTCAATTATACAAGACTAGAAAGGGTATTTAGTTAATCTCAATCAACTTGAGACATTGTTTTCCATTTGCTCTTTCTTCTTCTACTAAGCCGACCTGTCGTTGACAGGCTATGGCAGTTCCATCTCTAAGCTAAGGTTCAAGGTTTCGATTATGAATTGTAAAGAAAATGGTCTATGAATTCATTTAAAATATAAACATCACTTTCTCAGCTGCGCAATTTAATAGTGCAGGCCATGGCTTGTGCCCAAAATTTGAGCCTAGCGTTAACATCTTCTGGATGGTCACCTGTTAGATGCAAAAAGGTGATAAAAAAGATTAAAAACAATGTTTAATGTCCTAAATCTCTAGCTGTCCCGTCCCGTCCCGTCCCGTTCCGCGTACCAAACACACCATTAAGGACATGATTGCAAATAATTATTTATAATTATTTGTATAGTATGTATCATAACCCACATGCTTTAGGGAAAAAAAAAGATATTTGTCAATACTTATTTTTAAATTGTGAATCAAATGACGTCAAACGGGATGTTTGACAAGGAAAAAGGGGAAAAGGCCCATTGAACATCCCTATCAATAACAATGATTCTAACGGTGTAATTTAATGGTTATTTTTTTTTAACGGTATTTATCTATCCACCTATCTAGATTATGTATTTTTTTTGAAGCTTTTGGCCATTGTTATGATTTGAGCTGCTGACTTGGGCAGTCATTTACCCAAATCCTAAATTTGTCAATCTACTAGATAAGCTACGCTCCTGGGAGCTTTAACAATCATTCTTATTGTTTAAAAAACTATCAAATTAGTCATTATTTTCTCTGCACCGAAAAAGTTTATAGAGTATCATTTTAATTACTATTAAAAGAGATTTTACTGTTTCCATTATTATTATTATTATTATTATTATTATTATTATTTATAGTTTTAAATTCGAAACCTTTAAAAAGATTTTTGAAGTAATGATACTCTGTTTAAATTAAGTTGTTAATACCATGTAAATCTTTAGATCATGTGACAGGTGATATGGGGCGTATCCAGGATTTTTTGCTAGGGTAGGCTAAAAAAAAAACACACACACACACACACTCTCTCTCTCTCTCTCTCTCTCTCTCTCTCTTTATATATATATATATATATATATATATAAATTGGCATTGATCAACTTCAACTTGTTGTTTTCTTCATTCTTTTGTTGAAGGATCTTTTCATTGAAGCTTATATAATCTTGATTTGAGGAGGCTTCGAAGTCTTCATGATTGGAGGAGATTTCACTATCTTCACTACTCGAAGAGTATTCACTTTCCTCATTACTTAAGGACTCTTCACTACTATCCTCAAATCTTCCTTCATATAATGCCGGGTGAGCAATATAATTGCTAGTATATTCTCGTTCATTCGAGGACTCCTCTTCCTCTTCTTTATCACTCACACTCACATCACTCCAAGAAGCTGCCATTGCTAAGCCTTTCTTAGACTCTTTCTTCTCATTAGCACGCTTGGTAGAGATAAATCCAATCCCTTTGCATTCATGGCATCGAATTAACTTCTTCATAGATTTATCCTTGCAATCTACCACTTCTTTTGGAGTGATCTTCTTCTTGACTTCCTCTCATCTAGAACATATGTTCTTTAGAAATTTCTTGAAAGTTCTCACCATACTAGCCACATCATCTTCACTCTCCTCATTGGTTACCTTGAGTGCTATTCCCTTACCCTCAATCTTCGGCTTGAACCCAAGCTCATAAGTTTGTAGAGACCCAAGAAGCTCATCAACCCTCATAAGATCGATGACGACACGTCGTTGCGGTGTCGGTCAAAAGATGAACATTTAAGTTCGACCTCGCTAGCGCGCGAGTCACAAGGACTAGCACAGCGGCAAGTAAGGGTATCGTTCCGCAGGGAGGTGGGATCCTCCACCGACCATTATCGGTTCTAGCTATTATTACAACACTCCGAGAGAACTCGTGTGTTACGTTTGCGGAAAAATAAGTAATAATATAAATAAATAAACTAACTACCATAATATATACATGGATAGAATGGAATGGAGATGTAAGGATTCCCGTAGTTTTTAATTGGCTTATTTCGTGATCAAACCATATGTGGGGATCATGTAAGGGTAGCTTAGGAATGTGTTCAAGCTCAAGGCCCTTGCAAGTGTTAAGCACTCCAAAGGTATATGTTTAGTGCTTAATTTTCTATGAAGAGATTTTGTGCACACACTCACTTAGCATATTTGCATTTGTGTGCATTCTCTTCACATGTCACTTATCACACTTGCACTTTTTTATTATATTTTTTTTATGTGTGGATTTGTCCATAGATGAGTTCCAAGCGATTCGGAGACTTTTCTATATGTTTCGGATGATTTCCGAGACATTTGGGACATTCCTTGTTGTTATCGGAAACCGGATTTCAATTCCGAGCTTAAATTGGAAAGTTATATAATTTTCTATATTTATGATTAAATCCGGGTCAATATTCCGAAGACGGAATTGGATTCCAAGATTTGAGGTCAACTGGACTGAAGAACACTCGGGTCCGAAGTCAGCTTAGTGTGGCATGATAGCCACACCTAGCAAGGCAAGCAAGAGAGTGGCGTGAGCCACGGGCTCCCCACGCCATAATGCTCTCTCTGCCCCCGTTGCACCCACGCCTCAATCAACGCGCACTTGATTCATTTTTTTTCTTCTTTAGTTTGTTTGCTTTTTATATTGTGTGTTTGTATGTTAAAAATATATATATATATAATAACGTGTCTGAATTCTGATAAGTATATAATATATATATATATATTTATGTTTGCTTTTACTTTTTCTTGTCGTTTGTATACAGAATATATCATATATATGTTTATTTGTGCTCACCTAATTTTTTTGTCGGTTGCATATTATATATATATATATATATATTAATGTTTTATAGATATATTTGCTTCACCTAATTTTTGTCTTTTGCGTTTTATATATGTTGTTTTAAAAACGATGGCGTTTTGTTCTTTTCTCTTTTCTTTCTTGACCTGATTCGTTTTTTGTATATATATACTTTCTTCTTCATTTTTTTTCAACAAGGAAAATATACACACTTTGAGAGAGTAAAAATATCTTCAAGAGAAAAATCCCCAAGAACTTGTCTTTAACTCTCAAAACCCATTTTCATATGCATCAAAATATCATCTAAGCATTTTCTAGCATAGTTAGGATGTTTACTAGCATGGGTCTTGGTCAACACACTTCCCTTGGTATGTTCTTCACTATTATCATTTATAATTATTGTTTTATTTATCAAGGCATCTCTTTTACTATTTGCTTGTTCTTAGATTAAAATCTAATATTCAAAATAGAGATTGTTGTGTTGACATGATTGAGTGTTGCATTGTGATAGCTAATTAAGTTTTGTGCTTAATCTTGATTAGCTAAACTATTTGATTGAACATGTCATTTAGTTTTTAATATCTAGGATTGTTCTAATTGCATATTAATCATCTTAGATAAGCATATAGGGTTTCCCTTGCTCTATGTTGCATTTTGGATATTCACATATATTCACTTAGGGTTGTATTCTCTTCATAGAGAAAGTAAGTCTTGTGTGTAGCTTCCGGGATTAGGTTGCTTAGATCGCAAGCAAATTGGACTAGGTTCACTCATACCGGGATTAGGTAGGTGTGTGATTACTTCCGGGATTAGGTTGTAATCGTTTACACATTTAGTGGATTCGAGGTTCGAGTGTGGCTTACTTACTAGCCCGTGGTTTTTCCCGTGAGGGTTTCCACGTAAAAATCAAGTGTTATTTATTTTCCGCATATTTTACTTGATTTATTGCTTTATCTATTTAAGGGTAATTTCGTAATTTTGACTAACACGAAAAATTGGGTAAAAAGCGTAAAATCTATTCACCCCCCCCCCCCCCCCCCCTCTAGATAGTTTTATACACACCGTGCTATAATTAGTTTCAGGAGAGATGCATGAAATGTGGTTACACTAGGGCAATGACTCAACCGTAACAATCCTCCTAATTAAGCTCTAGACTCACTTAGTCCCTCAATATGCAAGTATATCATAGGCTCGTGTCCCCTTAATTGATCTCTAATATCTCTCGAGTCTTAGAAATCACATCCACACAATGCATGGATTCATTAAGTGCCGTGGCACACACACAAGAGCCATGTATGCCAGCCTAGTGTATCTCTCACTGTCTGGTCATATACAGTGGTTATTTCATTGGGCATGTAATGCGCAACTGCGTGGGCCATACTACAACCAATAATTCATTCACAATGGCTAACCAAATACGGGATGGGAACCAAGTGAAAGCATTAAGAATACGAGATACCCATACAACATATATGTTATATGCTCGTGTCCCCTTAATTAATCTCTAATCTCTCTTGATGTCTTAGAGATTACATCCATGCATAAATGCTTGGATTCATTAAGGACTGTGGGACACACACACGAGCTCTACACGCCAGCCTAGTGTATCTCTCACTGTCTGGTCAAATGTAGAGGATATCACGCTGGACATGTTAATGTGAACCACGCAATATATAACACACAACCTAAATATCATCCACAAGGTGGCTAACCGAGTGAAAGCATTCAGCAATGAAATATCCATATAACTACACAAGCACAAGAGGAATTCAGTTTGTCTTTACTCTAGATACAGATTCGGTTTTATCAATCTCTTTAGGATGGCTAGACATGGGAAACAAGTTTACCAAACAACAATGTGCAAATAAGTTGGTTGTTATACATTAAGAACATTCAATCTAGGTTAAGGGTTCATCCTCTTGATTTGGGAATTCTCCCTAAATCAATTTATTACCCAATCCGGCCAAGGAAGGGCAATTGTGTCTTAAAAAGACCCATTAAGCACAAGGATTTGAACCAAGGCCAATTTAGCAACTAAATGCCTGAACTGAAACCTTTTCCACTCTTTGGAGCTAAATCTCTAACACTCAATTACTCTAAACATGGCATTTTGGTCTTCCATCAATCAATCAACAATCATGGGAAGTTAAATTACACTACTCCTACATTAAATTACTCTACTCCTAATCCCAATCATGGACACATATCAATTTCGGACTTCTACACACATGGATATTGCAATTAGAGCTTAATACATGAAATTAACAAAGAGTGAAACAAAAGCCAACCAAATTTAAGCACAAACAACATATATTACACAAGTGTAGGTTTACAAAATCCCCAAATTGGTGGTTACACAATTAAGAAAACAAGAAATACAAAGAGAATGAGAAAAAGGAGATACAACCCTTGAAGAAATTCCTCCAAGAGCTCCTTTCCATGCTTGGCTCGAAATTGGTCAAAAACCCCTCCTATCTCCTTGCAATCTACTCTCAATTGTGGTAGAGGAAGTGAAAAACGTGGTGGTGGTGATGTATGGTAGCCTCCCATGAAGGAAAAACCTCCATGGGAGCTTGGATCCTCTCCTTATTTAGTGAGAAAGTGAAGAAACTGCAGAAAATGGAAGAGAGAGAGAGTGGGACGGAAGAGAGAGAGAGGGGGGTTAGGGATTTTGTGAAAACTAAAGAGAAAAGGGGGTATTTATAGTGGGGAGGGGGCTAGGGCAGAATTGATGGTGAAAGGACGAGAATGCCCTTGCATAAGTGGCTGATTTTGGGGGCTTCGCGGGTGACTTTCCAGCAGTGCGCACTGTTACGGAAATGGGCATAACTTTCTCCACAAACATCAGAATCACATTCATGAAGAACCGTTAGAAAGAAGACTTCTGGAGATTTCCAACCATATATAGCACGAAACCCAGATCGATCGGAGGAGAGAGATATGGCCCCCGTAAATTGAGTGTTATGTAGGAAACTTTTGTCAAAAATTCCGCCTTGATTTTGCGCCCTATTCTGCACCCTAGGCTGCAGAATTACAAAAAGTGGGTCTTCTAGTCCCTTTCTGCTCCCTAAACGGTGGCCCCTAATTGCCGAATTAGGGAGCAAAATTTAACTTTTGAAAATTACACTTTTGCCCCAATATTTCACCATTTTTGCACTTTAGCCCCTCTTCTGGAAAAAATCCTGAAACACTTATTTAAAACATTAAATAACCGGTTTTACCCAGGAAACAAGCATAAAAGATGAAAGTAAGGGGCTACACAACGTGTAGAAATAAGAGTTATCAATCGACATTCTTGCTTTCTTCAATTGCGGTCACCTTTGCATTAAATCTCTTAGGCAAGGATCTCAAGATCTTCTAATTAATTCTCTCTTGTGGATATAGCTCTCCCAAAGTTTGACTTTGGTTGGTGATATTCAAGAGTCTAGTTTGGAAGTCTACTAACTTCTCTTCCTCATTCATAACAAGACTTTCAAATTGAAAAGTAAGCATTTGTACTCTAGACCTTCGAACCGTTAACGTACCCTCATTGGTAGTTTGCAAAGTATCCCATGCTTCCTTTGCCGATTCAAGGTTTTGGATGTAGATAAATTGAGTACTATCTACACCTCCAAAAATAGCATTCACCGCTCGATGATGCCATTTAGCATTATCAAAATCAATGGCCGTCCATTCGGCTCTAGGCTTCGCAATCATAGTGCCATCTTCAATCCTTTTGGTAGGCAACTCATAACCTTCCTTAACACTCATCCATGCTTTTTCATTAATGGATCTAATGTAAGCTCTCATCCTAATTTTCCAAAAGGAGTAGTTACCACTATTCAATAGTGGAGGTCTACCACTAGAAGCACCTTCCGATATCGAATCACCCATAGCTACAAAAATGAACAAACATAAAAAAAACACAACAAAACAAAACACAAACACTATAATATGGATCTATCTAATTACTTCTAGACACCCGCTCTGATACCAATTGAAATTCCCATAAGCAATATAGTGTAATATATACCTAGAGGGGGGGTGAATAGGTATAGGCCCAAATTCTTCCAATATACAAAACATATGCAGAATACAACAATTAAAAGCACACTTGATGAATCTTAACAATTGAATTGATTTAATCAACACATGTGAAAATCAATATACAAGTAATGCAATCAATACAAACATATGGAAGATAAAGAAACATAAAAACGAAAAAGACAAAAGTATTTTTACGTGGTAAAACCTCAAAGAGGAAACATCCACGGGTTGATACCACAACCACCGGCAAAGCAATGCACTATATGAAAAGGACTTACACACTCAAAGCTATCAACACATTATATCCACTTCAAGCCATCAACTCCTAATCTACCCTCGGGCTAGTGAACCACAAAGCCTACTTCCTATCCAAGATGTGTCCTACACCTCTAGGAAGCAACTTCCTATCCAAGACGCTCACGTCTCTAGGAATATTTCTTGCTTGACTATTGAAAGTATACAAATGTAGTTAAATTGCTTAAGGCATACCTAGAGGGGGGGGGGGGGGGGGTGAATAGGTTTTTACGCCTTTTTCCAATCCCTTAAACAAACTTTCGTTTGTCCTTTAAGGTAGCCTTACACACAACAAAATAAACCAAGAAAGACATATATAGACAATAATAGAATATAATCATGTGAACAAGGTCTAAGTATATCACCTAGTTGTGTGAGGTATAATAACAAATAAACACAGCAACAAAGAAAGCTTGTATTCCAATAGATGTTCAATGGGTTACAAGAGTGATCAAATATCACTATACAAAAATTACAATATACAAAAGAATCATAGATACAAAAATGATCAAAAGAATGAATCCACAAATCACACTTTACAAATACTTGCTTCACTATACATCACAAGTGAGTAATATGAAACAAGATAATAACATATTCAAATAAAATATAAAAGATAGCGATAGGAAGAATTAACACAAGAGATTTTTTAACATGGTAAAACCCCCAAGGAGGAAACATCCACGGGTTGAAATACAACCATTAGGGTACTATATATATTGGATGATAAAAATAGAGAATCCACAAAGTGACCAATCTTTAGCTCACCCAATCTAGTGGAGTCTAAGTCTACCCAACCCTATTGGAAAGTATGAGATCCCTCAATGATGCGAAACCACCATATATTGGACAACACACAAAACCAACATTGATGGAAGATTAGAAATTCGTCAAGAGTGCATACACCTCCCGTGTACCCCGCTCTTTTGGAGTCTATGTCTAACCATACACCTAGGCCTACCAATATAATAGCCAACTCCATATCCAAGGCACTCTTGCCTCTAGGGAGCCTCCCATGCATGACTATCCAATTCCTCCCGACTCTAGCCATGACTTCTTGCTTACCTATCCGAGTCATCCCGACTCTAGGCAACTCTTCTTGCTTGGCTATCCGAGTCATCCCAACTCTAACCAAGACTTCATGCCTTTTACAAGGACTTCCTAGTGTGATCATGTGAATGCAAATGATGCAAACAACCAATTCAACATAGAACATGTGATCAATACATTCCATGGTACAAATAGACCTAAACATGTGACATCACAAGTAATAAAAGTCTAGATGCAAAATACAAGAATAAAACCTAAAGCATGTGTAAACACCAAACACATAAGCTCAAAGTCTCATTCACACAAACAACACTTGAACAAAATATATTCATGAAGTAGAAGTTCAAGATGCTATCAATATACAATAAAATCCTAGATATATGAGATTTAAATCAATCAATATTCTAGCCAAAAATATAGAGCAAGGATTCAAGATATAAATCAATCAAATCCTAGATTGCTCTAAAACACATACAAATACAATAATCCTAGATTTCATCAATCAAAGGATCAAATCAAATCTCAAGGTCATTTATCAAAAAATTGATTCAATCAAGTTACAAATAACCTAAGATGTCATTCTAATCACAATACAACTCACAAACATGTGAAAAACCTAGAATCATAGAAACTAGTCCACATTTGTCTCTAAATAGACTTTTGATTAGAATGATTATGAAGCTATCTTTCACAATAGCTTTCACCAAACATAAACATACATATAGAAGAAGAAACCCCAAGCAAATTGAAGGTTAAAAAGAAAGAAACCCCAAAGATAAGACCAATACCTTGGATTCACGAGCTGGTTCGGACTTCTATGTGGAACCACTAGAAAACTCGATCAAACAGCCACCAAACCACTTGAAAAAGGTAGAGAACTCGATTACGAACGTTCTCCAACTTGAATCACTCAAATCCGACTTCGTATGAAGAAGTTATGGTGTTTGGAAGATGAGAAAACTTGGGAGAAAAATCTGACGGGAATATTTCAATTTTTTCTTCTTGGAATGAAATGGAGGGAATGGAGGGAAATAAAAAGGAGGAGAGAGAAGATAAAAATTGGCCAACCACAAGGGGCCACATCAGCCCAGCCCCATGGGGGGCACGTGGGCCACACGGGGGCAGAGAGCCCCTCTGGCCGTGGGGCCCACGGCTCACCCACGGCTTGGGCCACACTTGGCCTCTTGGCCACTTTCGCCCTCGCGCGCTCCCTCACGTTCTTCAGCCGTATCTTGGGTATCCGAACTCTGATTTCGAATCCGTTTTTGGATTACGAACCGTGACTCCCTCACGCACGAAAAAGACTACACAACTTTTAAAAATGGTTGAGAAATCATCTCGGAAAACGACTATGAAGTCAACTCAACGAATGAGAACGAAAAGTAGCGTAGCTACATCGTTTGGACTCGAAACTAAATGAATGAGTAACCGAAATAACTGGAACTCAATAAGGAATCATAATAGAGCATATTCAAGTCCAAATACAAAAATACAGAAACATACAAACACAAAGACACACACATATGCTATTTCCTAGACAGTCCTAGAACATGCAATAAACAAAGTTTGTCAAGATAGTATAAATGCATGAGCATATATTATTAAGTGTGTGAAAGTGATATATCAATGATGTTTAACCATGAAGGAACACACAAGGATGCCATGTGTGTGTGTGTGTGCCTAGTCTTATAAGAGATATGAGGTCTTATATTACCTTTGATGATCAATGAAGCACATATCTCTTTAATGCCGGCTTCTTGCATGAATTGTGGTCGAGACATTCTTCGTCTTCTTAAATCTTCAATATATGAACCACTAAACATTACAAGAGAAACACGTTTTGATATGGAATTTATGCCAACACAAACTATAAACCTAACAACTATCCGAGTCCTCCCAACTCTAATCAAGATTTCTTGCTTGGCTATCCGGAACACTTTTCTAGCCAAGACTTCTTGCTCAAGACAAAGCTTCACTCACTTTGCAAGAGACTTCAACCTTTCACAAGGCAATGATCTAAGTGATGCAAATGATGCAAACACAAGCAAATAGAGCAAGTAGATCAAACACACTCTATGAAGAATTAGATTTGCACAAATCAAGCTCACAAGTAAATGTAGCTAATTCTTATGAACATGTGATTAGAGATCTAGATTAGACATTCAAAATCATTCACAAAAATATCTAGAAACCTAAACATGTCAATCAAAGCTAGAGTAACAAGTTTTCAATAGAAATCACAAAACTAGCTTTGAAATCAAGTGAATAAGTTAACACTTGAAATCTACAACATATTCGATCCAAACAAGAACTAGATTTAAATAGTAGATAGCACAATAAAAAATCCTAGTTCATGAACATGTGACAAAAACCTAGAAATCAACAATCAAGCTCAAGAACAAAAAGTATTTCTAGAATCAATATCAAGATAGGTCAAGTTTAGCAATATATGTTCAATTGAAATCAAATGGCTAAAACTCAACAATCAATAGATCAACCACCCCTAGAATATGATCTAACAACATTCTAAACACATATCATCTATCAATTAGGAAGATTAAAAGAAATGATCAAAAGATGAAGTGAGAAGAAGATGTTTCACATACAAAAGTTGAACCTCATACTGAAATCAGATCACTGGGAAAAATGACAAACTCAACTAGCTCTGAAAATGCTTGGGGTTTGTAGCTCTCTTCAAGATCAACAATTTTAGTTTTTGAATCACTCAATTCAGAGTTGAAATGAGAGAGATATGATCAAAATAAGAAATCAAAAGTTGTAAAGAATTCTGCACGGGATTTCGAATATAAATGGAGGGAAAAGAGATGGAGAAGAGAGAGGAAGACGTGAGCCAATCAGAGGCTGCCATGTCAGCACCTCATGGGGGGCGCATGGGCCACACGGGACCAGAGAGGTCCTCTGGCCGTGGGTCCCACGGCTCCCACATGGCTTGGGCAATGCATGGCCTTTGGCCATGCTTGCCTCTCGCGCGCTCCCTCACGTTCTTCAGCCGTATCTTGGGCATCCGAACTCCGATTTTGAATCCGTTTTCGGATTACAAACTGTGACTCCCTCACGCATGACTACGACTACAAAAATTTGAAAAATGGTTGAGAAATCATCTCAAAAAATGACGATGAAGTCAACTCAACGAATGAGAATGTAAAGTAGCGTAGCTACATCGTTTGGACTCGAAACCTTATGAATGAGTAACCAAAACGACCGGGACTCAATAAGGAATCATATAAGAACATGTTCAAGTTCAAAATACAAAACACACAAACAAATAAACAAAAATTCACACAAGTATGCCATATCAAAGAGATAGTCACAGAACATGTAATTCTACAATGTTTGTCTATAAGAGACCAATGCATGTGCATACTAAGAAGTGTGTGAATGTGTTATACCAAATGTTTGTGAAAATATATACTCGCGTGTGTCTAGACAACCTAGAGGGGGGGGGGGGGGGGGGTGAATGGGTTGTTAATCGATTATTACCAATTTTTCGATTAGTCAAAATTAATCACTATTAACCCAATTCAACAAACAATAAAAATCAAGTAAACGTGCAGAAATTAAAGAACATTTGATTTTTACGTGGAAACCCTCAACAGGGAAAAACCACGGGCTATTATGTGCGCCACACACGAACCTCGAATCCACTAATTGCAATGGTGTTTACAACCTAGGTTGACCTCAACCTCAACCTCTCACGGTCTATAACCCACCACCACTGCTACCCGCAGACCTTTAAAAGTGAACCTAGTCCAATTTGCTTGAGCACTACACACCGGTAGTCACAAGACTTAACTCTCAATGAAGAGATCAATAACCTATGTGAATATATAACAATATCCAAAATGCAAATAATGCTAGGCTACACTAAATGCTTAACTAGATGTTAAAATGCAAATCAACACTCTAGTTATCAACAATGCCTGTATGCACATACATGAGGACTCAATTAGATGTAAAGAGACTCTAGCAACCTAATTGTCAATAAACAAAGCCAATTCAACACATGTTGTCAATAATCATGGCAAGAACTAAAAACATGCAGTTAACTAATGCAATTAAAGAATTGTCAATCAAAAGCCAATCAACATAAGTTGTCAATGAACATGGCAAGGACAATAAATGCAATTAACAAATGCAATCAGCAAGTCCTACACATCAATGTGAAATTCCCTTAAGCAATATAGTGTAAAATATACCTAAAGGGGGGGGGGGGGGGGGGGGGGGGAGGGTGAATAGGTATTTACTCAAATTCTTCCAATATTAAAAATGATGCGGAATACAACAAAGAAAATGCACACTTGATTAGATTTAGCAAATGAATTGATTTCACTAATACAAGAGTTAATCAATTTACAAGATATGCAATCAATGTAAGATATGGAAGATAAAGAAAAGTAAAAACAAAAATGAACACAAGTGTTTTTACGTGGTAAAACCTCAAAGAGGAAACATCCACGGGTTGATACCACAACCACCGGCAAAGCAATCCACTATGTGAAAAAGGACTTACACACTCAAGCTATCAACTCCTAATCTACCCTCGGGCTAGTGAATCACCAAGCCTACTTCCTATCCGAGATGTATCCTACACCTCTAGAAAGCAACTTCCTATCCAAGACGCTCACGTCTGTAGGAAGATTTCTTGTTTGCCTATCCGGATCCTCCCGACCCTAGACAAGACTTCCTTGCTTGATTATCCGAGTCCTCCCGACTCTAATCAAGACTCTCTTGCTCTATCCACAAAGCTTCACTCACTTTGCTAGAGACTTAAACCTAATGCAAGGCTATGATCTAAGTGATGCAAGTGATGCAAACACAAACAAATTAAGCTAGATGATCAATCAAGCAAAATGTACATGTTCAATGACAATCTAGAATATACTTCCAACACACAATCACAAAGATTATCTAGAAATCAAGACATGTAAATCAATAAGAACAAGGTATGAATATTCAATATATCACACTAAAAACCTAGTTCTTAGACCATGAAATTAAACATAGAAAATAACATGAAGCACATCACACATACATTTTCTAGAATCAATTTCATGATAAATCAAGTTTAGCACATATATGTTCAAAACAAATCA
The DNA here is from genome assembly GCA_030490815.1 of Acer saccharum. Taxonomy (NCBI): domain Eukaryota; kingdom Viridiplantae; phylum Streptophyta; class Magnoliopsida; order Sapindales; family Sapindaceae; genus Acer; species Acer saccharum. Next base: position 47,872,942 of record CM059869.1, on the reverse strand, counting down.
CAAAGCTAAAACTCAATTAACTAATGATCAAACACTCCTAGCATATGATCTAACATGCTTCTCAACAAATTTCATCAATCAAATAGTAAGAATCAAAAGAAGATCAAAGATGAAATTGAAAAAGAAGAAGTTGAACAAACAACCTTGACCTCGGACTGAAAATCGATCAACTAAGAAACATGGCGAAGTCAGCTGCCTCTGGAAATACTTGGGGTTTGTAGCTCTCTTCAATACCAACAATTTTGGCTTTTGAATCGATTGATTTTGAGTTTGTATGAGAAAGTTATGATCAAAATAAGAAAATGAAAAATTGAAGAAAACTGCAGAATTTTCGTGAAAAATGTTCTTGAAAATCCACAAGTGTTTTAGAGGGAAGGAGAAGTGATTAAAAGGAGGAGAGAGAAGGTTTTCAGGGCCAATAAGAAAAGGCCACGTCACCCACCCCGTGGGGGCCGCGTGGGCCTCACGGGACCAGAGAGGGTCCCTGGCCGTGGGCCCCATGGCCTCCGTCACGGGGAGGGGCACACGTGGTCTCATGGCCACTCTAGCCTCTCTCGTGCACTCTCACGTTCTTCAGCCGTATCTTGGGCATCCGAACTCCGATTTCGAATTCGTTTGTGGATTACGAATCATGACTCCCTCATGCACGATTATGACTATAAAAATTTGAAAAATGGTTGAGAAATCATCTCAGAAAACGACGATGAAGTCAACTCAACGAATGAGAACGAAAAGTAGCATAGCTACATCGTTTGGACTCGAAACCTTATGAATGAGTAACCGAAACGACCGGAACTCAATAAGGCATCAAATAAGAATATGTTCAAGTCCAAAACACAAAATACACAAACAAATAAACACATATTCACACAAGCATGCCATATCAAAGAGATAGTCACAAAGCATGCAATTCTACAATGTTTGTCAATACAAGATCAATGCATGAGCATACTATGAAGTGTGTGAATGTGTTATACCAAATGTTTGAACCACGATGCAGGGACACACATGTATGAATTGTGTGTGTGTGCGCTAACGCCTTGCAAGAGGATAGGAGTCAAGATATACCTTTGACGCTTTTCACCTCTTGAAAACGACTTTTGCACTAGACGTTGCTCATCACTTTTTAAGCTTCCTTTCTTCAAAAAATATCCTAAGCAACACTAATACAAATATGGAGTGTTTTGCAATGGAATCAAGCCAATACAAATCATGAACCTTACAATCTCCCCCTTTGGCTATTCCATGGCAAAACCTCAACCTTACCATACAATGTTTCACTCAAATAAACTCAAGTTGATAGCATACTCTCAATCTCACATTACAAAGAAATTCCTTGACTAAAAAGTCTTCAAGTCTTCAAGAATTCCTCTTTTGGTCTTCAAAGTACCTATGAGAGAAAATAGCAACCAAACAAGAGATCTTCTCTAAAGAAGAATGGTGAGTTATTAACCAAAAGCAAATAAGAATTTCAATTATCTCAAACACAAAAGCATTATCTCAAGTGAATTAATGTTTTCATATTAAAGCTCTTCCTAAGATGCTTAACACAATTAGGCAAGAATTCTTTTCTCCCCTTTAAGACAAGAATTCTACCCCTTAAGACAAAGTCTCCATAAAAGTACAAAGAGGAATTTCCCACACATTTGGAACATTTCTCCACACATGGTGAGAGGTATACATTTTTCTCCCCTATATTAAACATGGAATCCCCCATATCAAACATGGTGAGATATACATTTTTCTCCCCCTTTTTGTCAAGGAATAGACAAGGGACACAAGAGATAAAGAACGAGATACAAAGCAAACAAATCGTATAGAGAGCGAAGTTGAATAAATTAAAGCTCCCCCTTAACATATGCTCCACATATTATCACCAAGTAGATTTGTTCACAAGGGACATCACACAATCACACAATCAAGCAATAAGAGAAAATATTTCATAACTTGTCAAAGTCCAAGAGAGAATCATAGATTTTCATTAATCTCTCAAAAATATTCTCACATTGCTAATAAATCAAGCACATAAGCAAAATGTGTGTGTGTGAATGCTTCTCAAATATATAGTAGGAGTAATTGTGATATCAACATGCAAACTCTATTCACACCTATCCATCTAAAGCCTTTCCAAAAATAGGTCAAACCGATATTCATCCGGATTTTTGCTTTTAAAATGAATAGATATCAACATATGAGCGTGTGTGTGCATGTGGCTCGTTTTCCCGTTTCTATTTGTCAACCCGAGCTTTTTCACAATTCTCAACTATACACCATTAAGCCTTTTATTTTTCATTTCTTTTAGGCTTAGAATCAAAGATTTTTTTTTTTAATGATTCTTTTCAACACTACTTTGATTTTTTCTAACATAAACATATACACCTCATGGTGGCTTTCACTCATCACAATGGCGTAGCCATTTCCTACATTGGGCGGTTGCACAACCAAGGTGTGTAGCCCTTTCCATGAGGGTGCTCGTTGATTACTATGTAGTGCCGAAGCAAAATGGATACATACCATAGGTCATCTATCAAGTACTTAGCAATAAACTTCTAGATGCATCCATTATCTACACATTTTCAACCACATAAACTCAAAACTAAAACATACAAGAGAAGCATTAGTGCACTTTTCAAAAAAAAAAAAAATTTTCAAGCTCAAGTGCATGATCTAGAAACAATAAGAGTTATTTATTTAAGATCATTACTTCTCAAGTGAGTAGCTCTCAAAGATATTAATATTCAAATAAAGTTTTGCTCATCAAGCCACTCACAATCACACATAGACAATAATCTACACAAATCATGTCAATGGATCTTAGAAGAGTTTTAAACCTCTTTTTGTCCAAGGACTTAGTAAATAAATCCGTAAGTTGATTTTTAGTAGGCATATGCTTTAGAGAAACAATAGAATGTTCAACATGTTCTCTAATGAAATGATGCCTAATATCTATGTGCAATGATATCATGCATACATAGAGTTGAAAAAATGAAATAGAAAGCAAGCTTTTAGAGTAGAGAAATACCTTAGCAAGCTTTTTCACCAATGAAAGGTCTCCGCTCTTTTTATGAGCTTTCTTGGCTTGCTTGTCCTCATGACAACAAGTTGTTGGTGTGTCATCCCGAGAAAATAAAGACCAAACACTTTCAACTCAAACAAACACATGAAAATGACTTTCTCTAAAAGTCTTAACACAAACTTTCACCAAATAGATTTCAAAATTCAACTTCTTTAAAGTTAATCAACAAATTTTGACTATCATAGTGATTATGAGAATATTAAGTTCATGTATTGACTAGAGACACTAAGTTTGAATACTAGACCTAGCACATTAAAAATGGCATAGTCAAGCATCAAACTTAGAACTCTTATCAAACAAGAACAAAAATATTCTCATATGTGCTACTCAATCAAGTATGAGAGCACTCACCTTTGACCATATTGGTCTTAGGTGAACCAACACAAACAACATCATGATCATTACGCATGGCAATATGAAATCTAGAAGATAAATCATCAACTATCTTCTTAATGAAAACATCACTCATATTAAAGTTAACATTTTTGCCACGCACAAATATTTCATCAAGACTCTTTAAATGATCATGATTAACACTCTTCTTAACCAACTTCTTCTCAACATTTTTCTTAACATGATTATCATTAACATGCATGTTATTCTTTTCAATCCAAATTTTCTTGATAGGTTTCTTAACATGAATATGATCAATATGCACATTTCTCAAAGCATCAAAGCTATTATCATGTTTAGAAACTTTCAAAGAAGATTTATCCATTTAACAAGTATGCACATTATTTTTCTTAACCCAAACTTTCCTTGTTGATTTCTTTTCATTAACATGTTCATCATGCATAGTCTCTAATGCCCTAACATGTTTAGAAACAACCAAAGGAAGTCTTTTCATCTCACTAGCATGCATCTCATTCCTTAGTTCGCATTGTCTAATATACTTGTAACATTTAGGTTTGATATGCCCTACAACATTGCAAAAATGACAAACCGGGATAAACTTAGAGATGTTATGTCTAGCTCTAGACTTAAACTCATGCTTATGAGAAAGATTAGGTAACTTTTTCACATTTTTATCATGTTCCACATTTCCTAGTTTGCATTGCCTAGCATATTCATAACACTTAGGCCTAATGTGACCAATCACATTACAATAATGACAAACCGGAATGAATTTAGAAAAGTTACCTTTTGGGTGTGCATGCTTTGGTTGAGAAGTCGGTTGAGAAGTTCCATTGCTCTTCTTGCCCTTGTCTTTGATGTTGGAAGGAATAGTACTAGAGTCTTTATTCTTCTTGGACTTTCTTGACTTGTTCTTGGTTGTAGGAGTCTTCTTAACTTCTTCTACATAACCCAAGCCACTTTTATCTCCATGATGCATTCCAAGTTTTATCACATCATCAAGCTTAATGGCTCCAATTTTCATGCCATTAATAGACTCTTTGAGAGCTTTGACTTCATCTATAAGCTCACACTCTTTTATCTTCATGATAGACAAAGAGTTCTCTTTTTGCTTAATCTCTCCTTCCATGGCAAACAACTTCATAGTAAAGCCTTCTTTTAGATCATCTAGCTATTGAGCACTTTCTTCCATCTTTGAGAAATACTTTTCAATGGTCTTTTCATGCTCCTTAATAACTTCACTTTGCTTACTCATCTTCTCTAAAGACATCTTCTGTTCATTTACAAGAGCTTTAAAGATCACCACTAAATTGGCATTGATCAACTTCAACTTGTTGTTCTCTTCATTCTTTTGTTGAAGGATCTTGTCATTGAAGCTTATATAATCTTGATTTGAGGAGGCTTCGAACTCTTCTTGATTGGAGGAGATTTCACTATCTTCACTACTCGAAGAGTATTCACTTTCCTCATTACTTGAGGAGTCTTCACCATTATCCTCAAATCTTCCTTCATATATAGCCGGGTGAGCAATATAATTGCTAGTATATTCTCGTTCATTCGAGGACTCCTCTTCCTCTTCTTTATCACTCACACTCACATCACTCCAAGAAGCCGCCATTGCTAATCCTTTCTTAGACTCTCTCTTCTCATTAGCACGCTTGGTGGAGATAAATCCAATCCCTTTGCATTCATGGCATTGAATTAACTTCTTCATAGATTTATCCTTGCAATCTACCACTTCTTTTGGAGTGATCTTCTTCTTGACTTCCTCTCTCTTAGAACATATGTTCTTTAGAAATTTCTTGAAAGTTCTCACCATACAAGCCACATCATCTTCACTCTCCTCATTGGTTACCTTGAGTGTTATTCCCTTACCTTCAATCTTCGGCTTGAACCCAAGCTCATAAGTTTGTAGAGACCCAAGAAGCTCATCAACCCTCATAAGATCGACATTCTTGCTTTCTTCAATTGCGGTCACCTTTGCATTAAATCTCTTAGGCAAGGATCTCAAGATCTTCCAATTAATTCTCTCTTGTGGATATAGCTCTCCCAAAGTTTGACTTTGGTTGGTGATATTCAAGAGTCTAGTTTGGAAGTCTACTAACTTCTCATCCTCATTCATAACAAGACTTTCAAATTGAGAAGTAAGCATTTGTACTCTAGACCTTCGAACTGCTAACGTACCCTTATTGGTAGTTTGCAAAGTATCCCATGCTTCCTTTGCCAATTCAAGGTTTTGAATGTAGATAAATTGAGCACAATCTACACCTCCAAAAATAGCATTCACCGCTCGATGATGCCATTTAGCATTATCAAAATCAATGGCCGTCCATTCGGCTCTAGGCTTTGCAATCATAGTGCCATCTTCATTCCTTTTGGTAGGCAACTCATAGCCTTCCTCAACACTTATCCATGCTTTTTCATTAATGGATCTAATGTAAGCTCTCATCCTAATTTTCCAAAAGGAGTAGTTACCACTATTCAATAGAGGAGGTCTACCACTAGAAGCACCTTCCGGCATTGAATCACCCATAGCTACAAAAATGAACAAACACAACAAAACACAACAAAACAAAACACAAACACTATAATATGGATATATCTAATTACTTCTAGACACCCGCTCTGATACCAATTGAAATTCCCTTAAGCAATATAGTGTAAAATATACCTAGAGGGGGGGTGAATAGGTATTTACTCAAATTCTTCCAATATTAAAAATGATGCGGAATACAACAAAGAAAATGCACACTTGATTAGATTTAGCAAATGAATTGATTTCACTAATACAAGAGTTAATCAATTTACAAGATATGCAATCAATGTAAGATACGGAAGACAAAGAAAAGTAAAAACAAAAATGAACACAAGTGTTTTTACGTGGTAAAACCTCAAAGAGGAAACATCCACGGGTTGATAACACAACCACCGGCAAAGCAATCCACTATGTGAAAAAGGACTTACACACTCAAGCTATCACTCATGATATCCTCTCAAGCTATCAACTCCTAATCTACCCTCGGGCTAGTGAATCACCAAGCCTACTTCCTATCCAAGATGTATCCTACACCTCTAGAAAGCAACTTCCTATCCAAGACGCTCACGTCTCTAGGAAGATTTCTTGCTTGCCTATCCGGATCCTCCCGACCCTAGACAAGACTTCCTTGCTTGATTATCCGAGTCCGCCCGACTCTAGTCAAGACTTCCTTGCTCTATCCACAAAGCTTCACTCACTTTGCTAGAGACTTAAACCTAATGCAAGGCTATGATCTAAGTGATGCAAGTGATGCAAACACAAACAAATTAAGCTAGATGATCAATCAAGCAAAATGTACATGTTCAATGACAATCTAGAATATACTTCCAACACACAATCACAAAGATTATCTAGAAATCAAGACATGTAAATCAATAAGAACAAGGTATGAATATTCAATATATCACACTAAAAACCTAGTTCTTAGACCATGAAATTAAACATAGAAAATAAAATGAAGCACATCACACATACATTTTCTAGAATCAATTTCATGATAAATCAAGTTTAGCACATATATGTTCAAAACAAATCACAAAGCTAAAACTCAATTAACTAATGATCAAACACCCCTAGCATATGATCTAACATGCTTCTAAACAAATTTCATCAATCAAATAGTAAGAATCAAAAGAAGATCAAAGATGAAATTGAAAAAGAAGAAGTTGAACAAACAACCTTGACCTCGGACTGAAAATCGATCAACTGAGAAACATGGCGAAATTAGCTGCCTTTGGAAATACTTGGGATTTGTAGCTCTCTTCAATACCAACAATTTTGGCTTTTGAATCGATTGATTTTGAGTTCGTATGAGAAAGTTATGATCAAAATAAGAAAATGAAAAATTGAAGAAAACTGCAGAATTTTCGTGAAAAATGTTCTTGAAAATCCACAAGTGTTTTGGAGGGAAGGAGAAGTGATTAAAAGGAGGAGAGAGAAGGTTTTTAGGGCCAATACGAAGAGGCCACATCACCCACCCCATGGGGGGCGCGTGGGCCTCACGGGACCAGAGAGGGTCCCTGGCCGTGGGCCCCACAGCCTCCCTCACGGGGAGGGGCACACGTGGTCTCATGGCCACTCTAGCCTCTCTCGTGCACTCTCACGTTCTTCAGCCGTATCTTGGGCATCCGAACTCTGATTTCGAATCTGTTTGCGGATTATGAATCATGACTCCCTCACGCACGACTATGACTATAAAACTTTGAAAAATGGTTGAGAAATCATCTCAGAAAACGACGATGAAGTCAACTCAACGAATGAGAACGAAAAGTAGCATAGTTACATCGTTTGGACTCGAAACCTTATGAATGAGTAACCGAAACGACCGGAACTCAATAAGGCATCAAATAAGAATATGTTCAAGTCCATAACACAAAATACACAAACAAATAAACACATATTCACACAAGCATGCCATATCAAAGAGATAGTCACAAAGCATGCAATTCTACAATGTTTGTCAATACAAGATCAATGCATGAGCATACTATGAAGTGTGTGAATGTGTTATACCAAATGTTTGAACCACGATGCAGGGACACACATGTATGAATTGTGTGTGTGTGCGCTAACGCCTTGCAAGAGGATAGGAGTCAAGATATACCTTTGACGCTTTTCACCTCTTGAAGACGACTTTTGCACTAGACGTTGCTCATCACTTTTTAAGCTTCTTTTCTTCAAAAAATATCCTAAGCAACAACTAATACAAATATGGAGTGTTTTGCAATGGAATCAGGCCAATACAAATCATGAACCTTACACAATGTCTAAATGAAAATCATATAGATTTAGCTAGAGGGCAAAATGGTCCTAAATGCTAGCTATCAACAAACAACTCATCTCAACCAAAAATCAAAGTCTCAAACATGCTAAGAATAACATTAGGCAAGGAGACATGCATTTAATTAACAAATAAATGCTAAACCTAGGCATACATGTCATAAGAATGAAATAAGAAGTTCTAGGACATGTAGAAGTTACCTAGTCAAAGAAAACAAGAAAGCCTATGCTTGGATGATGCTAGGAAGATGCTAGATGCTCATGGGAAAGTGTTTGGTTGAGTAAAGATAAGTTCTTGGGAGCTTCTCTCTCTAGGATATGAGTTTCTCTCACTTGATTCAATTTTTGAGCTCTCAAAAACGAGCTAGGAAGAAGATGATACTTATATAGGAGCCCTAGATGAAGTGGTGTCGTTTTGGAAAAAACGCTCCAGCTTCTCGTCATGTATGCTGGACGACCTGCGTAGGAATACTAGCGCAGCCACGATTGTGCTGGACGGCCAGCGTAGGAAGACCAGCATAGGAAGACTGCACACATTCTAAAAAAAACATACAAGGAAAAATGTGCAAGTGTGATTGGTGTAATACAAACATACAAGAAGCAATTATCACACATGCATGCTAGAGAGTGTGTGTATGCAACTAAATCTCTTCAAATTAGAGTTAAGTCAAGAATCTACCTTCCTTGAAGCTCTTGATTCCACAATGAGGTCCTTCGGCACTTGATTAGGATTTCTTCAATCCTAAGCTACCCTTACAAATTGAACCCCATTGTGATTTTGTCATCGAAATACGCCAATCAAAAGTGAGGCACTTACAGTTTGAACTACGATGCAGGGACACACATGTATGAATTGTGTGTGTGTGCGCTTATGCCTTGCAAGAGGAAGAAGAATCTAGATACCTTAGCATCCGAGTACGTGATGTTCCTCTTGAAGACGATATTTGCAAGATACGTTGCTTTTAACCTTTGAAGCTTCTTATCTCCAAGAAACACCTAAGCAACTAATCAATACAAATAAAGAGTGTTTTACAATGGAATCAAGCCAACACAAATTAAGATCTTACAATTATGGAAATGTCTCATATTGCTTCCAAGCTTAAGGCACTGAAGCTCGAGCTGTCTAATGACTTGCTCGTGCATTTGGTATTAATATCACTTCCTGCACATTACAATCAGTTTAAGGTCAGTTACAACTGTCAAAAGGAGAAATGGACTTTTAATGAGCTCATTTCTTACTATGTGCAAGAGGAAGAGAGATTGAATCAAGACAGGACTGAAAGTGCTCATTTGGCTAGCACCTCTAAGGACAAGGGCAAAAAGAGTGTTAGGTCTGATCGTGGTGGTGAATACTACGGCAGATATGACGGTTCAGGTGAACAACGTCTAGGACCGTTTGCTAAATTCCTAGAAGAATGTGGAATCGTCCTATAGTACACCATGCTAGGATGACCTAGCATGAATGGTGTAGCTGAAAGGTGAAACCGGACTCTTAAGGATATGGTAAGGAGTATGATTAGTCATTCCACCTTACCAGAGTCACTTTGGGGAGAAACACTAAAAACAGTAGCTTATATTTTGAACCGAGTGCCAACTAAAGTAGATGCAAAAACACCTTATGAGCTTTGATAGACAGAAAGCCTAGTCTAAAACATTTTCACATTTAAGGATGTCCAGTTGAGGCAAGGCCTTATAGGCCATATGAAAAGAATTTGGACTCCAAAACTGTGAGCAGCTACTTCATTGACTACTCTAAGTGATTTAGGGGCTATAAGTTTTATGATCCCACACTTAGGTCAATTTTTGAGATGGGAATTTCAATATTTTTTGAGGATGTTGAGTTTGGGGGGAGAAATAAGATTAGAGACATTGTCTTTGAGGAGGAATCGATTTCAATTCCCACTATCGCTTTTGACAATGTGCAGGTTTCTATACCTGTCATTGATCAAGAAGTGAATCCGGATCCTCAACTAGACAATGTTGATCAACCCCCCATTCAAGATGAGGTAATTGTTTCTGAGGAAGAAACTCAACAACCTTAAGAACCAGTGCCAGTGATCCACTAGAGAAAGGAGAAATGCTATTCCGGATGATTTTTTTTCGTATTTCTCCAAGAACATGAGGAAGACATTGGAATAATGGACGATGATCCAATCAACCTCCATCAAGCCATGCAGGGTTCCAACTCTCAAAAGTGGATTGATGCCATGAATGAGTATAAGTCTATGCAAGATAATAAGGTTTGGGAATTTGTCCCATTACCAGAAGGTGCGAAGCACATTGGCTATAAATGGATTTCTAAAACCAAAAGGGATTTGAAAGGTAATATGGAGAGGTATAAGGCTCATCTTGTAGCGAAGGCTTTACCCAAAAGGAAGGGATTGACTTTAAAGAGACTTTCTCTCAGGTTTCAACGAAAGACTCTTTTAGTACAATCATGGCACTTGTTGCACATTTTGACCTTGAGCTTCATCTGATAAATGTCAAGACAGCGTTTCTCAAAGGTGACATTGACGAAACAATTTATATGGTGCAACCAGAAAACACTCTTTGAAAAGAATACGCGGTGTGTATAATATAAAGCTAGAGGGGGGGGGGGGGGGGGGTGAATAGATTTTATCAAATATTACCCAATTTTTGCATGCAAGTCAATTTTACGAAAATGCCCCTAACTAGTCAAAATAATATATCAAGTGTAATATGTGCGGAATTTAAATAACACAAGATATATACGTGGAAACCCAACCACTGGGAAAAACCACGGGCTGTATAGTGCGCCACACTCGGAACTCAAAATCACTAATTGATATGAAGTTTACAACCTATGTAGACCTCGTCTAACACTCCGGTCTGTAACCCCTCACTTCTACCCAGCGGGCCTTTATTAGCAACCCTATTCCAATTTGCTTGAGGCCTAAGCACTCTTAGCCCCAAGACTTATTTCTCTATGAAGAGAAACAACCTAAGTGAATATGTATGAATATTCAAAATGCAAATTAGAGCTAGGTTACTCTATATGCTTATCTAGGATAATGATTTTGCAATTAAAACAATCCTAGATATAAATGGCTAGATGACATGTCAAATAGCTTAGCTAATCAAGATTAAGCACAAAACCTAATTAGCTATCACAATACAACTTCTCAAACATACATCACACTAATCTCAAACTTGTATCCAAAATATGTAAAATAACATACAAGTAATTAATTGAGATTGCTTAGTTAGGAAAGACACAAAATATGTAAGATATTAGTGAAAAGCTTACCAAGCAAAGTATGATGAAGAATCCATGCAAGAAGACATCTAGAAGATCTAAGATGATGCTAGATGATGATTGATGATCATGAAAAAGTGTTTGAGATAATAAAAATGAGTTCTTGGAATTTTTCTTCTCTTTGAAAAATATCCTAAGTATGAAATCTGAATATGAACTATTGTAATTGACCTAAAGTCAAAGTGGCATATATATAGGGTGTCAAGATGAAGTATGGTCGTTTTGATAAGTGACACCACAATTTTGCCATGGGCGCTGTACGTAGGGCGCTTCTGTACAGCGCCTGTACAACGCCCCTGCTTTGTTCTCCCGAGAAAACAGAGGGGTGCTCTACGTAGAGCGCTTCCAGAGGGGTCACTCTACGTAAAGCGCTTTGTAGAGCGCCTCTACAGCGCTCGTACAGCGACCGAATTAAATCGATCAGGTCTGTACAGCGCCCAACGGGGGCTGTTCGTAGATCGCTTTTGTAGAGCGCTTTTGGGAGCGCCTAGTGCAAAAATGCAATCCTAAGTCTAAGCATGACAAGGCAATTGGATATGCAAGATGCAATCAAACTAACATGCAAGAAGAGATGTTAATGAGCATTAAGGCACACAAATAAGACATACAACATACAAGGATTAAACATATGCATGAGTTGTGAGTGTGTGCAACTATCTCTTCAAGACAAGTAAGCACATAGAGATTTACCTTTGGTGCTTATCAACCTTGAGGACATGAGAGGGTCTTGAGCTTGAATGTCTATCACTTAAGCTACCCTTACATACAATCCCCAACACGTGGTTTGTCCACGAAATTAGCCAATCAACAAAACGGGAATCCTTACACTCTTCTAATCCACCTAGGAGAAACACTTTCTTTCCTAGTGGTCATAGGTACATGGACTCTAGATGTCTTAGGATCATGCAAAGTAGTTCTATCATTCCTTGGAGCATGCATCTTGGCTCTACTTTTTTTCTTTTCAATCATGCTTTTAAGTCTACACATTTTGATATAACGAAAGCAATTTGGTCTAATATAACCATCAATACCACAATAATGACATGTAGGGATGAAGTTCGGAATCATACCATGTCCTTGTGCATGCATAGGAGCCTTCCCATGTCTTTGTGGTTGCATCGGCTCATTTCTTCTTCGTTGTTGAACCGGTCTAGCTTACTTCCATGGTTGAGCTTGCATGATTGGTCTCTTTCCTTGATGAGCCAATTGTTGAGGAATGTTGGCTTAGGGAGCTTTTGTAGGTTGAGTGAAACAAATACTCGGTGTGTTTAATATTAATCTAGGGGGGCGGGTGAATAGATTTTAATAGATTTTACCCAATTTTCGTTTAAGGTCAATATTACGAAAATACCCCTAATAGTCAATAAAATAAAGCAAGTGTAATATGGTGCGGAAATATAAACAACACTTGAAATTTACGTGGAAACCCTCACGGGAAAAACCATGGGCTGTTAAGTGAGCCACACCCCGAACCTCGAATCCACTAAATGTGATAAAATTACAACCTAATCCCGGAAGTAATCACACACCTACCTAATCCCGGTATGAGTGAACCTAGTTCGATTGCTTGCGATCTAAGCAACCTAATCCCGGAAGCTACACACAAGACTTTGATTCTCAATGAAGAGATTAACGCCCTAAGTGAATATATGAATATCTAAAATGCAACATAGAGCAAGGGAAACCCTATATGCTTATCTAAGATGATGATTTTGCAATTAAAGCAATCCTAGATATTAAAAACTAAATGACATGTCAAATAGTTTAGCTAATTAAGATTAAGCAAAAACCTAATTAGCTATCACAATACAATTTCTCAAACAATCAATACACTAATCTCAATCTTGTATCCAAAACATATATGAAAATCATACAAGTTGTTAACTGGAAATTTAGGCAATTAATTCAAGGAAGAGCTTTTCCCACTAAAGGACTGAACCGCTTCATTGCCTACCACGGTGGCACTCATAACCAGTCTAGCCCGCTTGTTAGGAACAAAGGGCCCGGCCCTCTTTTAACCGCGCCTACTCACAGGCACGCTAGGATTAAGCATAGTTCGACCCAAAACTGACCTTCATCCCATGAGAACGCTTGTGAAGAAAGGATACTTGACCCGCTGGGGAGCCCGCCTCAAAGGCAGCGATCCATCTGGGATCCGGCTCCTACCCCTTCATCTAGTAAGAAGGACCGTTTCCTCCCACAGCCGATCCGCTACGCTCCGATAGCCAGCCTCATTGCAGGGAGTCCTACCTCGCCTCCCACAGAACCCTCCTACAGTTCTAGCGGTCCTCTATAGAAGAAACCCTATGAGTTCACTAGCGCCTCCTGCTCCGTAAGGCTGACGCCAGCCCTCGCCTCCAGCTCACATGGGGTAAAAAGGGTGTTGGGAACACCTGCAAGGCACCAATGTCGCCTCATTAATAAGGAGCAGCAAGCACGGTTGAGGAAAGGCAGCAGCCGACGGTAGAGATCGCCTGCTAGCCATGCTACTTCAACGGCTGGATAATGTTCCACGTCAGCCCTAATTAAAGGTCAACTATCCCTTACATGCAAAAGGATACTGGTTTCCTCAGCAAGATACTTGCAGAAATGCAGCAAGCATGAAGAAGAAAATGGTGTAAGATGGAGCTTGACAGAGTGCAGCGGGACAGGCGCTGACACTGTCCCCTGCCGGGCCAGAACCTTGATAACGACTTCCCACCGCCACGAAGACCCCTTGCGACCAATCAAAGCTCATAGAAACGCCACATTTTCACCACATCAGCCCTACAGACGCGCTGATATGGACTTGAAACCTAGGTGGAGCAATCGAAGCCCTCCGAGGCGTGTGACAACCCTGATCCCACCCTATATCAGTGGCTGGGATCGGTCCCGCCGATTACACCCTGGGAACTAGGGCCCCCACCTATCGAAACTGATGCTCCCGCCAAGGCAAAGCCAGCAGGGCGCAATCCTGATCCTTGATTCTTGGTGACCGCCATTATGGATAGAAGGGGACGATGGAGATCTAGCTAAGGATTCCCGCCTAAACAAAGGCCTTCCACCTACCCCTCCTACCAGAGACACTATAAAGGCCCCTACATCCTACAGAGGAAGGGGTTGGCTTTCGAAAACAAAATGTTAGGTTTATAGTTTGTGTTGGCATTAATTCCATATCAAAACGTGTTTCTCTTGTAATGTTTAGTGGTTCGTATTTTGAAGAATTAAGAAGACGAAGGATGTCTCAACCACAAATCATTCAAGAAGCCGGCTTTTAAGAGATTTGTGCACCATTGTTCAACAAAGGTAATAAAGGACCTCATATCTCTTACAAGGCTAGGCACACACACATGGCATTCTTGTGTGTTCCTTCATGATTAAACATCACTTATGTTTCACTTTCACACACATGATAAAATATGCTCATGCATTCTACTATATTGGTAAAACTTTGTTTATTGCATTTTCTAGGACTATGTCCGGAAACTAGCATATGTGTGTGTCTTTGTGTTTGTATGTTTCCATAATTTTGTATTTAGACTTGAATATGATCTATTATGATTCTTTATTGAGTTTCGGTCGTTTCGGTTACTCATTCATTTAATTTCGAGTCCAAACGATGTAGATACGCTATTTTTCGTTCTCATTCGTTGAGTTGACTTCATCGATGTTTTCCGAGATGATTTCTCAACTGTTTTTCAAAGTTGTGTAGTCGTTGTCATGCGTAAGAGAGTCACGGTTCGTAATCTAGAAATGGATTAGAAATAGGAGTTCGGATGCCCAAGATACGGGCTGAAGAACCGAGGGAGTGCGAGAGAAGTCAGCCCGGGACGTGAGGGAGGCCGTGGGCCCCACGGCCAAGGCGGCTCTCTGCCCCCATGAGGCCCACGCGCCCCCCACGGCCAGGGGTGACGTGGCCTCACCTGATTGGCCTGAAATTCTTCTCTCTCTCCTCCTTTATCTTCCCTCCTCTCTCTCCATTTGATTTTTTAAGAAGAAAATTGCAAAGTTTCCCGTCAGAATTCTCCAACAGATTTTCTCATCTTCCAAACAACATATCTCCCTCATCCGGAGTCAGATTTGAGTGATTCGAATTGAAGAACATTCGTAATTGAGTCCTGTATCATTTCTGAGTGGTTTGGTAGCTGATTGATCAAGTTTTCTGGTGGTTGGACACTGAAAACCGAACCAGCTGTCAAGTCTAAGGTATTGTACTAATCTTTGGGATTTCTTTCTTTTTAACCTTCAATTTGCTTGGGGTTTCTTCTTCTATATCTATGTTTATGTTTGGTAAAAGCTATTGAGAAAGATAGCTTGATTATCATTCTAATTGAAAGTCAATTTATAGACTAATGTTGACTAGTTTCTATGATTCTAGGTTTTACATATGTTTGTGAGTTGTATTGTGATTAGAATGGCATTTTAGGTTGTTTGGAACTTGATTGAATCAATTTTGTGATAAATGACCTTGAGATTTGATTTGATCCTTTGATTAATAAAATCTAGGATTATTGAATCTTGTTTGTGTTTTAGAGCAATCTAGGATTTGATTGATGTAAATCTTGAATCCTTGCTCTATATTTTTGGCTAGAATATTGATTGATTTAAATCTCATATATCTAGCATTTAATTGTATATTGATAGCATCTTGAATTTGTTCTTCATGAATATATTTTGATTCAAGTGTTGTGTGTGTGAATGAGACTTTGAGCTTATGTGTTTTGATGTTTTACATGCTTTAGATTTTATTCTTGTATTTTGCATTTAGACTTGATTACTTGTGATATCACATGTTTAGGTCTATTTGTGTCATAGAATGTATTGATCACATGTTCTATGTTGTTTTGATTGTTTGCATCATTTGCATTCACATGATCACACTAGGAAGTCCTTGTAAAAGGCATGAAGTCTTGGTTAGAGTCGGGGTGACTCGGATAGCCAAGCAAGAAGACTTGCCTAGAGTCGGGATGACTCGGATAGGTAAGCAAGGAGTCATGGCTAGAGTCAGGAGGACTCGGATAGTCATGCATGGGAGGCTCCCTAGAGGCATGAGTGTCTCGGATAGGGAGTTGGCTATTGTATTGGTAGGCCTAGGCGTATGGTTAAACATAGACTCCGATAGAGCGGGGTACACGGGAGGTGTATGCACTCTTGAGGAATTTCTAATCTACCATCGATGTTGGTTTTGTGTGGTGTCCAATATTTGGTGGTTTCGCATCGTTGAGGGATTTCACACTTTCCAATAGGGTTGGGTAGGCTTAGACTTCACTAGGTTGGGTGAGCTAAAGATTGGTCACTTTGTGAATGTTCTATGTTTACTTTCCAATAATATAGTACCCAATGGTTATAGTTCAACCCGTGGATGTTTCCTCCTTGGAGGTTTTATCACGTTAAAAAATCTCTTGTGTTAATTCTTCCTATCTCTATCTCTTATATTTTATTTGTACATTTTATTATCTTGTTTCATAATATTCACTTATGATGTATTGTGAAGCAAGACTTTGTACAGTGTGATTAGTGAATTCATTTTATTGATCAATTTTATTTCTATGATTCTTTTGTATATTGTATTTGTGTATAGTGATATTTGATCACTCTTGTCACTCATTGAACATATAGTGAAATACAAGTATTCTTTGTTATTGTACTTATTTGTTTGTTTACCTCATACAACTTGATGATGTATGTAGACCATGCTTAAATGATTACCTATTCATATTGTCAATGTATGTTGTCTCTTCTTAGTATATTTGTTGTATGTAATGCAACCTTGAGGGACAAACGAAAGTTTGTTCAAGAGATTGAAAAAGGCATAAAAACATATTCACCCCCCCCCCCCCCCCCCCCTTCTAGGTATGCCTTAAGCAATTAAACTACGTTTGTATACTTTCACAAAAACATCCTACTCGGTCTAGTCAAAGCTCATATGTGTGTGTTCTACTTGGCTACTACCCCGCCTAGTCAAAGGTCCTATGTGTATGTTCTACTTGGCTACTACCCCACCTAGTCAAATCTCCCATGTGCAACCAGCCTAGTGATCCCCCTGCCTCGACCGGATCCATGCATGTTGTATTCCCGACCCTCCTGTAGACCCTTTTGTAATAGTTGGATGTAGTGTGTGAATTGATGTATGTTGTACTCCGTTTTTAAGTAATAAGAGAGCCGCCTTTTTACCTCTCCGAAAGTGTATCAGCCATCCCTCGCACACCAGCACGCTACCTCAACCTCTGTTCTATCTTGTAGGACCGATCCTACCACATAGTATCGGTCCCTGGTACCCAGACCAAGGGGGTTTCACCCCACCCGGTCCGGGCCAGCTGCGGTGCACCCCGTACACCGCGGTCCAGGTTATGCCGGGAAAACCCCAGACGGATTTTCAGGATAACAGTTTGGCGCCGTCTGTGGGAAACTCACACGCAGTGTCTTTCTCTTACCATCAAAGCATTCTAGTCATCCTAGCTAACATGAGGTTGAGATCATCCACGAACCAGGCCGACCCATCAGGGCCTCGCTCCTACCTAGCTACCCAAGGAGCTGAATCCTCCGAGGGAACCCCAACTCATGGCCCGCTACCGTGGGTGGAAGGGCAGGTCCAAGCCAGTGCAGTCGCGATCGAAGCTCTTCCTTCTCCCGGACCGTAAAGTGCCTTCAACCGCCACGTCACCAACTTCCTAGATGGACTGCGGCAAGAACTGCTGGGCTCACACCATGGCGAAGCAAGACCTAGCAACCGGGCCCACGTTTTCGACAGATTGGGTCCCGCTAAAGCTGTCTTCGACCGGTTGGGGCCAACCAGGGCTATACGTTGAGCGGCTACATCGGGACCACGGAGGGCTCGATCGGAGGTCGGCGCTCCCCGTGCCTCGCCACCTCCAGCAAGCTGCCCAACTCGCCCCGCCACGACGGGGGCAAAAGAGATATCTGGCACCTGGAGCAGGACCGAGGCTACACACAATAGTAGTAGGAACCGAAGCCCACCCAGGTGAGGCGAAGAGGCCCGTCATGAAGCATCAGTCGCTTCCGAAACCACAGCCCAGGAGGAGGGAGTTGAGGCCCAATCGAGAGAAAGGGGTCGAGGCCACATGGAAGAGTAGATGAAGAAGATGGCAAAGCGCCTAGCGGAGCTGGAGAAAGACAAGGTCAAGTATAAGGGGATGAAGAAGGACCCCCTCGAGGAGATGAATGCCACGCTGTCGAGGGAAGTTCGGCATGCTACCCTCCCTCCGAAGTTTAAAATGCCCGAAAAGGTATATTTAGGCGTGGAGGACCCCTTAAGTCACCTGGAGTCTTTCGTGCAGCAAATGGAGGTGTAGAATGCCTCCCGGAAGGCCATGTGCCGAATGTTCCCTTGCACTCTCACAGATTTCTCCAAGACATGGTTCAGGAAACTCCCCGCGGGGAGTGTCAACTCGTTCACCAAACTGTCAAGGGACTTCTGCGCTCAGTTCTAGTGTGTTAAGCCGTCCCCCAAAGACCTCATCCTGCTGCAATACATAGTCCAGGAGCGTGGGGAGAAGCTCAAATCTTATGTGGAGCGCTTCCACAAGGAAGTCATTCAAATGGGGGTGTTCGCCGAGAAGGAAACTCTCACCAACTTCAGAAAGAACCTTTGGGTGGGGAAATTATGGCGCTCCTTCAGCAAAGATAAGCCCGAAACTTATCAGAAGGCATATAGCCGAGCTCTGGAGCAAGTGCAGCTAGATGAGCAATACCGCATCAAGATAGAGCATGACGAGTCACGCTCTAGCAAGCGGTAGAAAGGAGACACCAGTAACCAAAGAAAGGAAAAGAAGCCGGTTCCCAAGTTCAGAAACAATCCTCCAAACTGGTCCACTTACCGCTTGCTTCCGCTACCCCCCAGCAGACCGTGCCCCTTCAGGAGGATATCCCCACCAAGGAAAATTCGAAGGACGCCATCGCCCGTAAGAGAGGTCGCTAGAATCGCCCAATTAGAAGAAAACGAATACACCAACTACACCCCGCTCAATGCCCCGAGGGAAACGATCTACCTAGCAATTCGGGACAAGGGGCTCCTGAAAAAGCCCGACCCTATAAAGCTCCCAGCAGATAAAGGAACAAATACAAATACTGTGATTTCCACCAGGACATAGGACACAACACTTCGGAGTGCTTCAGCTTGCGCAACCAAATCGAGAACCTGGTAAGGGGCGGCCTGCTGGTGGAATTCCTACAACAAGTAAGGGACGGGATTGAGACGGGGAAGCAGGTCCAGAGAGAGATGAAGGAGCCAGAAGAACGAAGAAAGGACCAGGGAAGAGACCTGATGGAGCAAATCCAAATCATCAACACTATCAGTGGGGGCCCTACCCTCGCCGGTACCTCCAATAACTCCAGGAAGAATCACGCCAGGAAGATTCCTCGGCACGACACAGGGGGCCAGGTGCTGAAAGTTAGCAAGGATGCATCACCTCGTCCCAGCTCTACTCAAATCATATTCACTGAAGACGACGCCTACAACACGGTCCAGCCCCATGATGATCCAATGGTGGTCACCGTCCAGGTGGCGAACAACCGGGTGGCCCAGGTCATGATTGACACCGGAAGTAGTGTAGACATCATCTTCAAGGAGACGCTGGACCGCTGCCAACTCCGCCAACCGTGCTTTTATAGTTGCACCACCCCCCTCTATGGGTTCACTGGGGACTCTTTGATGCTAGCCGGTTCCATAATACTCCCGGTAGCCATAGGAGAAGCGCCTCGACAGGTTAACAACATGGTTGATTTTGTGGTAGTAGACATTCCAAGCGCCTACAGCATGATTCTGGGACGACCCTTCCTCTTAAAGATTAGGGGAGTCCTATCAATCTACCACAATGTCTTGAAGTTCCCGGTAGGGGAAGAAGTTGGAATCCTGAAAGGGGACCAACAAATGGCGCGGAGGTGCTATGCCGTATCGTCCAATCCCATGGCATTAATTAAACAATGCTCCCAGATCACAACAGATAAAGACCAGGGGGAATCGAGCGTGGAAGGCATCCCCCAACAAGCAAGCCTCATGGTTAGCACGGAACTACCAGGCATAGGGGGAGAGCACTTGGGGAGCTTGACGGGACAGATGGAGGTTGAAGAAGATACATTCAAGGAAGAGATGCCGGAGGAAGAAAGAGGAGGACCGGCTGAAGAATTGGAGTAGGTCTGGGTAAGGGAAGAAAACCCTCCTAAAACAGTGAAGATTGGATCCACCTTAGCTCCAGAACACAAGGCTGTACTACAAAAAGTGCTCCGGGACTACAATGCTGTATTCGCCTGGTCCTATGAGGAGATGCCTGGCATCCCCCCTAACCTCGCAACGCACCGACTAAATGTGGATCCTACCTTCAAACCAGTAAAGCAGAAGAGGAGCTACTTCAACCCGAACAGAAACACAGCAATACAAGAAGAAGTGGACAAGCTCCTCCGCGCCGGATTCATCAGAGAGGCACGATACCTAGAGTGGATCGAATTTGATTCGACGGTTGGATCGGTGATCACGAAACCGCCGAATGAAACTGCCGTTGTTCCCTTGGTCTTCTCGGGTTCAATTCGACGATTACGAACGGCGGTCTGGCCACCGTTTGAAACCGCCGATCGGTGCGTTTCAGGGGCAAACTTGTCTTTTCACATGCCTAATTCTTGATGTCTATAAATATCTTACTTTCTCATTATCTGAACAAGTTCTTTGACTCCTTAAAACCCTAAACTTAAAAGAGAGATTTTTGAGAAAAAAATCAAATCAAGAACTCACCTTTAACCACTCAAATCAAATCCTTTTTGCATCAAATTTCATATTGCATCTTCTATGACTATATAGAATGCATCCATGATTGGGTTTGCATCATCACAACTTGCTTGGTAAGATTTTGATTAAGTTCATCTTATTTTAGTATTTTTACTATCAAGCTATTCTCTTTTAATTTACTTGTATGTTTTTGATCATATGATAAATACAAGTGTTAACCCAAAATTGTCACCGGCCCAGATCTAATTGTATCTGGGCTACTCTATACCCCGCTACCCCGCTAGTTCTTTGGAATCTGTCAGGCGTGATGGGGGCTTGCAGGTGACAGATCTGGATCGGGATCCGATAAGGGCCAGCGAGATACTTAGTAATCTGGTATCCTGCTGGGTGTCACGATCTCGGTATTATGGTGGATGTGAATAGTAAGATGGATGATTTCTCGTATGATGGATGCATAAAACAAAGGTTGTTTACATATGTATATGGATCTCGATCACAGTAGGATCTTACAACTTGATATTTGTACTAATCATCTTCTAACAAGGAGAAAGTAAAGTATATGGGGACCAATGGAGATGGAGCTTTTCGTGCCTGTCGATTAGTAGTAAAAAGTGTCGTCGCCCCCTTTTCTTGGTGAATGTATCATTAATTTATAGGCCCCCTTTCTTGCCGAGCACTCCTAGAACCTCGGTCTAGGGTTTTAGTGATGCACGGGTCTTACTTTGGGGCCTGACTCATTCGTCGGGAAATTGATCCCGAAAGATCAGGTGATTCCTTCTTTTCCGTTTCCAATTGAGTTGACTCCTATTAAAAATAGGATCCTAAATTGGTGGGAATGAATGCCGCGTTGTAGCTTGAGCTTCAACCCTGAACGGTGACGTTTTAGTGTCTGTTTTTACATGTAGTCTACCCCTCGGGATGTCTCCCTCCCGCTTCAGCAGGGTCGGTGGGTCGGGATCCCTGTACCTATCTCGTTAAGCGTATGTCTCGACCCTTGCTGGCCGGGGTACTCCAGGTACCTTGCGTCCCTCCTGCTCCTCTAAAAAACGGTGTTTATGGATTCCTGTGGCAATTCCGAGTACTAGGATATTCGGGCGTCGGGATACTCGAGGTAGTTATGTCCACCAGGCCCCCAGCTATCTTTTTCAGATTTCCAGTGCTTTCCCTGGGTCACGGAGATTCCAGACCTGGCCGGGTAGGTAGTGGTCCTTTACTCTAGCCTGTCTGCTCGTAGGCGGGATGCCCAGACATCTTTCCCGTTTGCTATTTTATACCCCGGATTCCCTCTCAAAACCAGTGGAAAATTCTTCTTTGGTCCTCGCCATTTTTGGCGGTTAACAACAAGAATAGAGAATTAATTGTGATGAATTGATTGAGTGTTGTTTTGTGTTAGCTAATTAGGTTTTTGATTAATCTTGATTAGCTAAGCTATTTGACATGTCATTTAGCATTTGGTATCTAGAATTGATTTAATTGATTATATTATCATCCTAGATAAGCATCTAAGGTTACCTAGCCTTGTTTGTTATTTCACATAGGTTGTATAATCTCTTCATAGAGAATTAAGTCTTGAGGCTAAGATTGCTTAGGCCTCAAGCAATTGGACTAGAGCCACTTTTAAAGGCCCGCGTGGTAGAAGTGGGGGGTTATTGACCGGAGTGTTAGATGAGGTCTACATAGGTTGTAAACTCCATTTCAATTAGTGGATTTCGAGGTTCGAGTGTGGCGCACTATACAGCCCGTGGTTTTTCCCAGTGGTTGGGTTTCCACGTATACATCAAGTGTTATTTAAATTCCGCACTATATTACACTTGCTTGTATTTTTGACTAGTTGGGGTATTTTCGTAAAATTGACTTGCATGCGAAAATTGGGTAATTATAGCTAAAATCTATTCACCACCCCCCCCCCCCCCCCCCCCCCTCTAGATTAATATATTCAACACACCTAGTATTTGTTTCAAATGCAATTGGACATACAAGATGCAATCAAATGAACAACCAAGAAGAGATGTTTTAAACATGAATGCACACATAAATAACCACATGTTATACACAAAGAATGGATATAAATGGAATGTGTGTGTGTGTGCAACTATCTCTTCAAAGCAATCAAGCACTAGATATACCTTTGGAGTGCTTGTAACCTTGAGGTCTTGAAAGGGCCATTAGACATGAACACCAAATCCTAGGCTACCCTTACAAAGAACCCCAATTGTGGTTTATCCACGAAATAAGCCAATCAACACAAAGGAATCCTTACAGAAAATTTAAGCGAGAGAGAGAGACCAGAGTGTGTATTATTTAACAGAAATAGTGGATTTGATTCTCAGTTGCCAAGGCAACGACCCATGGACGTTTCTCCGATCACCGAAGTTTTACCACGTATCATGTTCTCTTTATTACTCTTGCTTTCATACGTTATTATTACATTTACACTTGCAGGTTTAATTAACCTAAAATGTTGACCTTGTTGACCATCAAGAAATCACCATCAACAACACCAAAAAAATCTAAATCAGTCAAACAGTACAACATCAAAAGTCCCACTCCCAACTTCACACGCCGCTGTCCACACGCTACATGCGCTGTTATCCATGTGCCACCTCTGACTACCACACATGACCAACACCAATAGAACCAGAAACCACCGATCAACATTTTGTGTTTTACCACCAACCTTTGTGTAAGGTCTCATATTTTGATTGGCTTATTTCGTGGACAAACCACATGTGGGGCTTGATGTAAGGGTAGCTTAGGCTTTTGATGGTTAGTGATTTGCACAACCAAGGCCATCTCAAGACCTCAAGAGAAGAAGCACCAAAGGTAAATTCTAGTGCTTACTTGCTTTGAAGAGATCTAGTTGCACACACTCACAACTCATGCATATCTCTAATACTTGTATGTTGTGTGTTTTTATATGTGTTCATTCATGTTAATTGAATATCTCTTAATGCATGTTTATTTGATTGCATCTAGTTCATTGAAATGCCATGACATGTTTAGGCATTAGGATGCAAAGTCATGAAGTCTCTTCATGCATGTTTAAATGATTGCATCTTGTTCATTGAAATGCCATGACATGTTTAGGCATTAGGATGCAAAGCCATGAATTCTATTCATGCATGTTTTAAATGAGTGCATCTTGTTCAATGACAATGTCATGACATGTTTGGCATTAGGATGCATTCACTTCCCACACTTGCACTTCATGTATGATAGTTTTAAGTGTGGGATGTCCGCGCTTGCACAATGGTGTGCATGTCTTAGCGCGACGGTTGACAACTTGAGAAGGTCTCATTTTTCTCTTGGATAAGTGGTAGATTCGGTTTGGTTATTTGGAGTGAAATGTCTAGTTTCAAAAGGATTGGATTTCAATGTTTCAAATGTTTTCAAAACTGACATTTGCATGGTCTTGTGACCATAGCATTTTGCACAAAGTTTCAAAATGAGTTTTGAAAATTTTTGTACAAACTAGACACCCATACCTTTCTAACGGTATATTATTCGTAATATTTCATGACAGTTTGGATTGGTTTTGAAATCTCCAAAATGACCACTAAAACAGGGCATAACAGTTGTTACCCGAATCTGACCATTGGTCACTCAATTTATCTTAACTTTTTCTACAGACATCAAAATGTCATTCCATAATTAAAGTAGAAAGTAAACTTCCATACCTTTCCAACGATATATCATATGAAAGGTTTCGATGTCGTTTGGTCATGTTTTGGGGCACTTGAATCTCGAGCTGATGTGCTGATTTGCTAATGCACGGGTAGTATACCAGCGCAATAAACCAGCGCACTACTCCACCCATGTTTCATAATTTGACCATATCTCACTCATTTGGAGTCCGATTTGACTCATTTTTGAAGGGAAATTCACGAAATTTATAGGGCTATTATCTAAGCACTATAAATACATCTCTTTCTCTCATTTGTATTCAAGGAACAAAAACTACAAAACCCTAAAGAGAGATTAAGAGTTCCCTAGTGAGAGAAAGCACCAAGATTGCTTCTTTAACTCTCCCAACCCATTTCCACATGCATAAATAATCATCTAAGCATCATCTAGGAACATCTAGTATGTGCTAATGCATGGGTCTTCTTCAACACACATGGTATGGTAAGTTGTTCACTATTATCTTACATAATTAGTGTTCTAACTTGTCAATTTATCTCATTTATAACATGTATGCTTTTGGATTAATTTCTACATACATGATTGAGATTATGTGTTGATTGGGTTATTTTGTGATAGCTAGGTTTTAATGGTTATATGCCATCTAGCTAATTAATCTCATTGTATGATTGAGATTGTTTTTTGATAGCTAGGATTTCATGCTAATATGCCATCTAGCTAATTAATCTCATTGTATGATTGAGATTGTCTTTGATAGCTATTGTATCTTGGATTGGTTATCCTTAACATAGCTAAAGTTGTATGCCATGTCATATAGCTATTTTTATATCTATGATTGATTTTATTGACATCATATAATCCTAGATAAGCATTTAATGTACCCTAACATTATTTGAATATTTGAATATCATTGCATATTCACTTAGGGTTTGATCTCTTCGGAGAAGTAAGTCTTATGAGATGACTGGGATTAGGTCGTACACCGGGATTTAATGGTCACATGAGCAATTGGACTAGGTCCACTTTTATAGGCCTGCGAATAGTGGTAGCGGGTTATAGTCCGAGCATGGTTGAGGTCAACCTAGGATGTAAACGTTATCACAATCAGTGGATTTGAGGTTCGAGTGTGGTACACTTACTAGCCCGTGGTTTTTCCCTGTTGAGGGTTTCCACGTAAATATTAAGTGTCATTTATAATTCCGCACATATTGCACTTGATATATTGTATGGAGTATATAGGGATATTTTTGTAAATTGACTAATCGCAAAAATTGGTAATAAGGGTTAAAATCTATTCACCCCCTTCTAGATTATATATTAAACAGGCCGTTAATTTGTTTCACTCTGGTTTTGCCTCTATCACCGTAGATCTAGACTACTAAATTGACTGCCTCTTGCTAATTCGACACCGAACACAAGCAACTGACGACTCGCTGCCAGTGCCAGACGACAAGCCAACTGTCGCTCCTCCTATTTAAACATCCACCTTCGAGGTCTATGGGTTTCCATGAGGGGTTTCACCACTAGGATCATTTTGGGTATTTCAAACACTTTGAGAGGTTGGTTGGAATTTTATTAGGGTTGTTATGATATAATAGCAAACTTCAAGGATTCCTAATAGTTTCATAAAATCCTGGTGTGTTCGAAGAATTTTGCTTATTAGAGAGATTTTTTCGAAATTAACCACAATGGCAAATTATTAAATCCAGATCATGCAAGTACCTTGTTCGGTCTTCTATTCCTCCAATAACCATCTATGCACTACTGCCTATTCTACAAGGCATCACACCGATACCATTGATAAGCCAAATCGAGTTCTCCTAGTTATAATCCGTCACATTATTTATCCTATCACCGAGGAAGTGCTACATCAAGTATTTTCTCCTCATGGATTTGTGGAAAGGATTGTCACATTTTAGAAGTCTGCCAGTTTTCAAGCTGTTATCTAGTTTCAATTACACCATAGTGCTCTTATAGCGAGAAGTTCTCGTCAAGGTCAGTGTATTTATGATGGTTGTTGTCAGTTAGACATCAAATTCTCAAACTTTGATATGTTTCCAGCAAACTCTAACGATGAGTGATACTCCCGCCAATGGCAAGTTAAGCCATACACCTACGAAAGGCCTAAACAAGCTATAGAGACTGTTGACCATCACAGCCTACTTTAAAAGTATATGGATCATCTCAAGATCCATTATATGACAAGCATGATAATGTTGATGTTCTTGAAGTTCAAATCTCCAATCGATCATTCTCAATTATGGTACAAACTCATGAAATAATACAAACACTTGATGAAACGATCTTCAAGGGGGTACATGAACACACCAATGAACTTTTCGACGTTTCTTTTGTGATCCTTACTAAATGTTTCTCTACTACTACACCTACAATTCATGATGTTTTGTTGGTTTTAATGGATATAGCTATAGGTCTTCATATTACTCATTTTCCTATGTCTATGAAGAATGGGACTTGGGTAGAAGATGTAATATGATGTGGTATTTCCTCATTCAATGACTGCAACCTACTTGACTTGATAGGAGTTGAGTCTTTCTTAATGGAGGAGAATATGATGGGGAATAGGGAATAATTATCTAGATAGTATTAGTTATCAATAATTATTCCCTTAAGAGATTAGTTTATGTTTGTTTTATCTTTATCAGGAGTTTGGATGTTTATCTTTTTCATGTTAGCAACTAGAAAAGGCTACTTCAGAGCCTTTTTGTAATCAAGCTAGAATAATGAATTGAATGATTAGTTTGTTTCTCTAGTTATGTTTCTTCTAAGTTTGTCCCATTTATGTTCAATCTTTGTTTCCAAACCTAATTCTCTCTATTAAATCTATCTAAATTCTATTTCTTGTCTCAGTTTCTAGTGTCCATCCTACATCATATATATATAAGCAATAACAGACTCAAAAAGTCATGATAAGCAACTTACTATTACCTCTTTGGACCCTTGGAAGAGCTACATGAAATGTGAACGAATCTTGACATTTAGCAACGTCCACAAGTCATATACTCAGTGGTACCTCAAGTCCCATTACTTGCCTACTAGTCGATGTAGTTCCACTTGTAGAGGTGGGTGTGATATCAACCACTTCTTGAGTTGGCCCATTATTTTCAGTTGCATTACTAATCATCAAAAAATTCACAATTCTAGTCAATCTTCTAAAACCTTTCAATATTTCCGAACTTAGAATGCAAAATATTTCAAGGTTGTTTACAAGCACAATGTTCAAAAATAGTTATAGGAGTTCGGTAATACTAAGGTTTGAGTCCAAAACTGACTTCTAAAGCCTTTTATTGTCCAACTAGGACCAAAGTAGTTGGAAAAATGCATACCATCATTTGTTATTGTTGGAACTCTAAACCAAAGCTCTAGATTAACTTTTGAATGATAATCGGTACCATTTTCTTAGATTGAATTAAATTGTCTTGAAAATGTAATGGCTCCTTTAATATTTGTTCATTTAAGTTTTAAGTTAGATTATTAATGTTGTTCATTAAGTTTTAAGTTTTAAAGTACTCTTGTAATGGCTTTATAAAGCCAAGTTTTTTGCTGGAATTAAAAAAAAAAAACAAAAACAAAAGAAGCTTCCTATCTAAAATAGTTTCTATTAACCGCAAAAAATGACCAAAGACTCTAGGAAGCACTTTCCCCCCGTATACCGCGACAAAACTAGAACCGGAGTAGGAATTCCCGGTCCACCCAGGGTTGCCCCGATCCCGACACAATAGGACCTCACACGACCTCGCTCTGCCCTTCAACATTGATACCTGAGGGGTACCTGGGTTCTCGATACAATCGGGACCGCTCCGGTCCCGCAACAATCGGATCTAGCACGACCCCACTCTACCCTCCAACATTGATTCCTAATAGGTACCGGGATTTCCGGTACAACCGGGACCAGCCATCACGCTGCATTGGCCCGATCCGCTAGACTAAACCAAAGGAGGG
Source organism: Acer saccharum (assembly GCA_030490815.1). NCBI lineage: Eukaryota > Viridiplantae > Streptophyta > Magnoliopsida > Sapindales > Sapindaceae > Acer > Acer saccharum. The sequence continues at coordinate 47,844,096 of CM059869.1, read as the reverse complement.
TTGCTTGAGCTCCCTAAAATCTCCTAAGAAGATTAAGACGCCCTAAATACTAGAGAACAACTAGAATCGCCACCAAGGTCGCTAACACAGCCGTGAAGGGTTTATGCAAGCCCTAGTAGAGGGGCCAACTCAACTAGGGAATAAACCCAACAAAGAACATAGGGTAGGTGGGCCTTAATTTCGCCCAGTTGACAATTGAAGAGAAAGATAAGGAATCAATGGTCTCGATCGTGCTCCAACAATCAGCACCAATGGCCCGATGGTGGTCCAACTTAGCCCTACCCAAGGTCAACTCCAATCATCACAAGAAACCTAAGTTCCAGCAGACAAAAGGGATGCAAAAAGCACCTAGGTAGAAAGGGGAAATGATAGGAAGAAGCGCCTGAGATTGGCACAGATGCTAGCACTGTCCCCCAACAAGTCCATTTGTGAAAACGACCTATCCAGTTAGCTCAAGCACCTCTGGCCAACCAGTATCAGAGGAAGTGCCATAAAACGGCCTACAAGACACCCACGTGGACATTAGGGCATAGGTGGAGCCATTTTGACCATCCAAAGGGTGTGCCGCGCCTGTGCCCGATACGAATAAACAATGGAGATCCCCTAATAGCTATCTCGCCTAAAAGAAAGGTCTCCCACCTACCTACTCAACCGCCTGGTCAACACTAAAGCACATCAGGAGCAATCACAACCCTCTGAGCCATGTGACACTGTGGACCCAAAGCAAAGAAGCGGTGAGAATTATGCTAAGGACTCCCACGAAGGAGGATCCTCATAACCTACCACATTCATACACTCTATAAATACCCCAATTCAAAAAGAGTTAAGGGTTGGACTCTTGAGAGAAAAAGAGATCATCCTACCACTAGAGAGCATCTTACCACTATAGAATGACTAGTATCAAACTCAAGGTTTGAATGGTGTAATATTCTACTATAGAACGACTGGTTTCATTGATTGAAACCCCCATTGTGAGAGAGACAGAGGCCTATAGTCCCTCAATTAAAGTTGTAACCTTTTTAGATGAATGAGAATCATGATTTATTCACTATTATATGAACTAATTCCTTCCTAGTTGATCAGACCAAATATGGTACGATTTTGTACCCTTATTTCCTATTCTTTGTGCTTAATTCTCTGGCATTTGCCCGTATTTAATGTTATCAAATCAAGTGTTTTCAGGTTTTATTAGGCCTTAAGGGCATTTATGAAGAAGAGGAGGAACTTGGTGCAAAAAAGGAGCATAAAGATGTAAAACAAGGCATTTTCGCCACTTACCAAAGCTAGGTCGCCATGGCGACAAGGAGGTACTTTTTCAGAGCACAATTGTCGCCATAGCAATAGAAGAATTATTCCAAGAAGAAAGCATCAGGTGTTGTCGCCATGGCGACATTGAAAGGCAAATGGCGACATCTCTCATTTTCTTCATATGTCACCATTTGCAACATGGCGAAAAAGATGAGTTTGGTGGTGACACTTGAATCTCAGAATGCATAACCGCTTGCCGCCACAAGGTTGCCACAGTGACACAAGAGAGACACCCCTGCCACATCAGCTTTTCAAGCAATTTTTAGTACAAATTCGAGGCACCTATAAATATTCTTCTTTTCTGAAATTGAGAGGACACACATATTTTCCAAGTACATTTTTACTTAGCATTTTTAGACCTAGCTTCTCTTCCATGATTCCCACTTTCAACTTCCTCCACTTCTAACCTTGAACTACCCTTTCCATCAAACACTCAACATCTAATCTATCTTACCTCACTAAACCATTTCTCTCTTGTCATTTTCTTCACCTTATTACCTTAGTCACTCACCATTTGACATTCACCCACACTCTTTGCACAAAGGAGCATGTTAGGTTGATAATTAGTGTTGGCATTAATTCCATATCAAAACGTGTTTTACTTGTAATGTTTAGTGGTTAGTAAATGAAGGATTTCGAAGACGAAGGACGTCTCAACCATTATTCGTTAAAGTTGCCGGCTTTTAAGAGTTTCGGACATTATCGGTCTACAAAGGTATACAAAGACCTCTTATCTCTTACAAGGCTAGGCACACACTCACACATATCATTCTTGTGTGTCCCTTCATGATTTTATTTCATTTACATTTCACTTTCACACACTTGGCAAAATATGCTCATGCATTCACATTTAGTTAATAAACTTTGTATTTTGCATTTTCTAGGACTATGTCCGGAAACTAGCATATGTGTGTGTATTTGTGTTTGTGTGTTTCTGTATTTTGTGTTTAGGACTTGAACATGTTCTTATTCAATGCCTTATTGAGTTCCGGTCGTTTCGGTTACTCATTCATAAGGTTTTGAGTCCAAACGTGTTGACTATGCCACTTTACGTTCTCTTACGTTGTGTTGACTTCATCGATGATTTCCGAGATGATTTCTCAACCATTTTTCAAAGTTGTATAGTCATTTTTGTGCATGAGAGAGTCACGGTTCGTAATCCAAAAACGGATTCAAATTCGGAGTTCAGACGCTCGAGATACAGGCCGACGAACCGAGGGTGCACGGGAGAGGACAGCCCAGGCCGTGGGCCACATGGGCTGGCCGTGGTTGAGGCCATGGGCCCCACGGCCTGGAGCACCCTCTGCTCTCGTGTGGGCCACACACCCCCCATGGCCTGGGGGTGATGTGGCACCACGTGATTGGTCGAAAAACTTCTTCTCTCTCCTCCTATTTCTTCCCTCTCTCTCTCATTTTGAATTTCTAAGAAGAAAGTTTTCAGTTTTCCCGTAAGGCATTCTCTCCAATTTTTCCAAACTTCAAAACACCATATCTTCCTCATCCGGAGTCGGATTTGAGTGATTCAAGTTGGAGAGTGTTCGTATTTGAGTCCTCTAACATCTCCAAGTGGTTTGGTAGCTGTTTGATCGTGATTTCCAGTGGTTGATCACTGAATTCCGAACCAGCTTCATAATCCGAGGTAATGGTCTCATCTTAGGGATTTCTTGTTATTTGACCTTCCAAATGCTTGGGGTTTCTTCTTCTATATCTATGTTATTGTTTTATGAAAGCTATTTGAAAAGGTAGCTTGATTATCATTCCAATTGAAACTCAATTTGTGGACTTATGTTGACTAGATTTTATGATTCTAGGTTTTACATTTGTTTGTGAGTTGTATTGTGATTAGAATGGCATCTTAGGTTGTTTGATACTTAATTGAATTAATTTTGTGTTAAAATGACTTTGAGATTTGATTTGGTCCTTTGATTGAAGAAATCAAGGATTTGTGTATTTGTTTGTGTTTTAGAGAATATAGGTTTTGATTGATGTAAATCTCAAAACCTTGCTCTATATTTTTGTCTAGTATATTGATTGATTTTAATCTCATATATCTAGCCTTTGATTGTATATTGATAGCATCTTGAATTAGGACTTAATGAACATTTTGTGATTCAAGTGTTATGTGTGTGAATGAGACTTTGAGTATATGTGTTAGGTGTTTCACATGCTTAGGTTTCTATTCATGTATTTTTGCATCTAGACTTGATTAATTGTGTTCACATGTTTAGGTCTATTTGTGCCATAGAATGTATTGATCACATGTTCTATGTTGAAATGAATGTTTGCATCATTTGCATTCACATGATCACACTAGGAAGTCCTTGTAAAAGGCATGAAGTCTTGGTTAGAGTCGGGATGACTCGGATAGCCAAGCAAGAAGTCTTGCCTAGAGTCGGGATGACTCGGATAGGTAAGCAAGAAGTCATGGCTAGAGTCGGGAGGACTCGGATAGTCATGCATGGGAGGCTCCCTAGAGGCAAGAGTGCCTTGGATAGGGAGTTGGCTAACATATTGGTAGGCCTAGGCGTATGGTTAGACATAGACTCCGATAGAGCGGGGTACACGGGATGTGTATGCACTCTTGAGGAATTTCTAATCTTCCATCGATGTTGGTTGAGTGTGTTGTCCAATATATGGTGGTTCCGCATCATTGAGGGATTTCATACTTTCCAATAGGGTTGGGTAGGCTTAGACTTCACTAGGTTGGGTGAGCTAAAGATTGGTCACTTTGTGAATGTTCTATGTTTACTTTCCAATAATATAGTACCCAATGGTTGTAGTTCAACCCGTGGATGTTTCCTCCTTGGAGGTTTTACCACGTTAAAAAATCCCTTGTGTTAATTCTTTCTATCTCTTCTCTTATATTTTAATTGTATATTTTATTGTCTTGATTCATAATATTCACTTGTGATGTATTGTGAACCAAGTCTTTGTATAGTGTGATTAGAGTATTCATTCTATAGATCAATTTGTATCTTTGATTCTTTTGTATATTGTAATATTTGTTTAGTGACATTTTGCTCACTCTTGTAACACATTGAACATCTTATGAAATACAAGCTTATTTTGTTGTTATGATTATTTGATATTTTACCTCACATGACTTGTTGATATACTTAGACATTTCTCTTATGATTGTGTCATCGTATTGTCTATGTATGTCTATCTTGGATTATTGTGTTGTGTGTAAGGCTACCTTGAGGGACAAACGGATGTTTGTTCAAGGGTTTGAAAAAAGGTGTAAAAACCTATTCACCCCCCCCCCCCCCCCCCTCTAGGTATGCTTTAAGCAATTTAACTTCGTTTGTGTACATTCAGAGCATCTAAGGAGAGAAAGGATTAAGCATTAAAGAATGAGACCTAAGGGTGATTTCCTTATTTATTACTCTCTTTTCCTATTTGTAACTATGTGTAGCTAAACCCCCAATCTAGGGGGTTGGTGTTAGGAACATTTGGACTTGGGGTTTGCTTGACTATATTTTAATTAAATCTCTATATGTTTTCTATTTATTCTATCATTAGATTGTTTTCATTATGTGATTAATTTGTATATCAACTTGTTAATCATAATCTTGTTAGAATAATATATTATATAATCACCTTTGGATTGACAACCTTGTGTGATTAAAGAATCCAATGAACGGGATAGATTATTGTAGGGAATACCAACCACAATAGTCTAAACCTTGTCTTGTTAACAACCAATCCCACCTTGACGCCCTTTCTTTAATCAGTTAGGCATTAAGGTGGGAAGGTGTTTATGGTTCATAGTTATGGCCTAAACACACTAAAGAATACAAGAGGTTAGCTTATAAGAGATTGGTTCTTTAAGATAGTTTGAAAAGCACCCCTAATCCACTTGCAACTTCATCAATCCCCTAGCGTATCACTTAATTGTTTACACCCACTTTTCTTATCATAGATTGTTGAGCTTCTATTTTGCCTATCACTTTTGTCACTTTTACTTTATGCATGTTTGGTGGTACATTAAACCACACACTATCCACTTATCATGATTTATGTTTTCGAATCTTAGATTAGTTAATCAATCTAACATATTACTTCATTTCCCTATGGAACGAATCTATCTTACCATTTATTACGTTTTATATCCTAAGAGGATTCCAAAATGGTAAAACATTATTTTCAAAAAGATCACATAAATACATTGTTTTGATGTGTACAAACGACCTTATCAAAAATGGCGCCGCTGCCGGTGAGATGGTAGCAATTGTTAAATTGATTAACTTTTCTGTGTAGTTTAGATTGTTGATAACTAGTTTCATTTCAGTTTAATTTAATTAATAATTGTTAAATTTTAGTTTCATTAGGATTCTTTACGTTTTGGTATTGTGTTTTTGCTCTAATTTCAGGATATGGATTCTCTTGCAATGTAAATGGCAAATTTCAATAAGGGAATGGTTTCGTTTGCCTCAAGAGCCTCAAAGGTGACGGAAGATCAAATTAGAGAGGATAGGGAAATGGGATTGAAAGAAGGAGATTTAGGGGATGAGATGAAGAGGAACCTCCAACAGACTCAAACAACCTATGAGAGACTTTTGAATGGATTCATGGAAGCTAGTTAAGACAGATTCTCAAGGCTAGAGAAGTCAGTAAAAAGAATCGAATGACACATAGGAAGGATCGCAGACAAGGTGTTGAATGGATAAATCGGAAGCTCAAGTGATTCATTCCACCTAGGTAGTGCTAAAGCCATTTTAAGAAGTGGTAGAATAGTGAACAATGGGAGAAATGAAGAACCAATAGAAGAAAGCAACGAAACACCTAGGGAAAGGAATGATGATGAGAAGGAAATTCCGGTTAGAAAAGACACCCGAGGTAAAAAAATTCATGTTCCAAATGAAGAGGAGACACCAAAGGCGGATCCTAGCAACAACAAGCTCCCTAGTGCCATCGCTCCTAGAGTTCCGTATCCGGGAAGGTTAAAAAAAGATAAGATGGAGAAATCATTCAAGGACATTTACAATGTGCTTTCTAAGGTAACAATCAACTTAACTCTTTTGGACAGTTATTCAAAAGAGACTTCCTCTGAAGCTAAAAGATCCAGGAAGCTTTATCACCAACGTAACCATTGGTAGAGAGGGACAAGTAAAAGCTATGCTCGACCTAGGGGCAACCATCAACTTGATGCCATTCACATTTTACAAGAAGTTGGGGTTGAATGAGCTAAGGCCAACGAAAATGTCTCTCATTTTGGCGGATCAATCGGCTAGGCAACCTAGAGGAATAGTTGAAGATGTCCTAATACAAGTAAATAAGCCAATCATCCCGGCAGACTTTGTAGTATTAGATATGGAGGTAGATCCGGATAAGAAAGACTCCTTAATCCTTTTAGGACGTCCTTTCATGGCCACTGCAAAGGCAATCATAAATGTGCACGAAAGGAAGTTGACCTTGAAAGTCCTTGATGAAGTTGTGGAATACAAGGTTTTTGAATCCTTAGCTTGTCCAATTGGATCACATGATTGTTATAGCGTGGATATAATGGATAGTGTTGAAGAGGAGGCTAGTAAGAGGGAGTTTTGTCAAGATGGAATGGATGAATTGATTCATGAGGATGGTGATATAGCGAATGATTTAAGAGATCCTATGGAAGGATTGATAGGAACGGAGGTGAACAACAAAGAAAAGCCCCTTCCTCAAAAGTTAGATTTGAAAGAGCTCTCTTCAACCCTAAAGTATGCATTCCTAAATTGTAATAGCAACTTCCCGATCATCATTGCGGCAAACTTAGATCAAGAAAAGGAGAAGAGACTGCTTAAGGTCTTGAGAAGATACAAAAGGCCATAGGATGGACTCTAGATGACATTAAGGGGATCAGTCCAACGTTATGCATGCATAAGATCTTATTGGAAGTTGACACCAAGCCAACTAGGGAGGCACAACGTAGGTTAAATCCTATCATGCAAGAGGTGGTCAAAAATGAGGTATTGAAACTCTTTGACATTGGCATCAACTACCCAATATGGGATAGCAAATGGGTGAGTCCTATACATGTGGTGCCCAAGAAATCCGGAATCACAGTGGTGAAGAACGAGCAGAAAGAGTTGATTCCACAACGTCTACAAACAGGATGGAGGGTGTGTATCAACTATAGGAAGCTGAACACAAGCATGCGAAAAGACCATTTCCCACTTCCTTTTATCGATTAGATGTTGGAACGCCTTGCAGGACATAGCCATTATTGTTTCCTTGATGGCAATTCCGGTTACAACCAAATCGCCATAGCCCCCGAAGAACAGAAGAAGACAATATTTACATGCCCGTTTGGCACTTATGCTTATAGAAGAATGCCCTTCAAGCTTAGCAATGCGCTAGCCACCTTTCAAAGGTGTATGACCTCGATTTTCTCAGATATGGTGGAAGACATCATAGAGATATTTATGGATGACTTTCGGTATTCGGGGCCTCATTTGATTTATGTTTAGAAAACTTATCCTTGGTACTCCAAAGATGTAAAGAGACAAGTCTTGTGCTAAATAGGGAGAAATGCCATTTTATGGTGAGAAGTGGTATAGTTTTAGGACACGTCATATCAGAGAAGGGTATTGAGGTTGATTAGGCAAAAATAGAGGTGATGAAGAGTTTGCCCCCACCTAGGACGGTAAAAGATATCAGATCATTCCTTGGTCATGCAGGGTTCTATATGTGGTTCATAAAGGATTTCTTAAGGATTTCGAGACCTTTATGCACTCTACTTCAAAAAGAGGTGGAATTTGAGTTCAATGACGAGTGTTCCATAGCATTCAAGGTTTTGAAAGAGGCACTAACCACGGCTCTCGTCATCATGCCACCTAATTGGAGTCTCCAATTTGAGCTTATGTGTGATGCTTCAGATTATGCCATAGGTGCAGTTTTGGGGTAGCGAGTAGAGAAGCTCCCGCATGTCATTTATTATGCATCTTGTACTTTTAACGATGCTTAATTGAATTACTCAACTATGGAGAAGAAGCTCTTGGCGATAGTATTTGCCTTGGAAAAAATTAGGCAATATCTGGTTGGTTCAAAGGTTGTAGTGTACACGGATCATGCCATCATCCGATATCTATTGCATAAGAAGGATACAAAGCCTAAGTTGATTAGATGGATATTACTCTTACAAGAATTCAACCTAGAAATTAGAGACAAAAGGGGGTGTGAGAAAGTGGTATCGGATCATTTGAGCAGAATGACACAAGGGACCATTGAGGAGGAAGATGCATTACCCTTGAGAGAAAGCTTCTCCGATGAAAAATTATGGGTAGTATAAGAGAATGACCCATGGTATGCGGACATAGTGAATTATTTAGCCTCAAACGTGATACCTTTAGAGTTGAACCCACAAGCAAAGAAAAAGTTCATTGCTAGTACTAGATTTTACTTTTGGGATGAGCCTTACATTTTTAAACGTGGTCCGGATCAAGTAATTAGAAGGTGAGTCCCGACAGGTGAGCAAGGAGAAATTCTAAAATTTTGTCATGAATGTGAGTGTGGAGGTCATTATAGCGGACGAAGGACAATGATAAAAATCCTCCAATGCAGGTTCTATTGGACAACTTTGGCGAAAGATGCTTACGAGTTTTGCCTGAAGTGTGATAGATGTCAAAGGTTGGGAAATATTAGAAAAAGGGACGAGATGCCACTGAATAGTGAGCATGTTGTTGAATTGTTTGACCTTTGAGGGATAGACTTCATGGGTCCATTCGTTACATCCCAAGGTTACAACTTCATTTCAGTGGCTATGGACTAAGTGTCTAAGTGGGTGGAGGCGATCCCTACAAGGACGAATGATAGTCATGTGGTAATTAGTTTCATTAAAGAGAATATCTTCTTAAGGTTTGGGATTCCCAAGGTGATAATTAGCGATGGTGGAAGTCACTTTTGTAATAAGATTTTTAGAGCCTTATTGGAGAAATATAGGGTCAGACATAAGGTGGCAACCCCTTACCATCCCCAAACTTTGGGACAAGTAGAGGTGAGCAACCGGCATATCAAACAAATTTTGGAAAAGACGGTCAATGGGAGTAGAAAGGATTAGACCTCCAGACTGAGTGATGCATTATGGGCGTATAGGATAGCTTTTAAAACACCCATAGGGATGAGTCCCTTCTGGCTAGTCTTCGAGAAAGCTTGCCATTTACCGGTAGAACTTGAGTACAACGCCTTATGGGCCATTCAAAAGCTAAATCTAGACCATGACAAAGCCGGAGAGGAAAGGAAGCTCCAACTCAGTGAACTAGAAGAGTTTCGGTTAGAGGCTTATGAAAGCGCAAGGCTCTACAAGGAGAAGACGAAGTTTTAACATGACAAGAGTCTTAGAAGAAAAGAACTCCATCCAAGAATGGTTGTTTTACTTTATGAGTCCCGTTTAAAGTTGTTTCCCAGAAAGCTTAAATCAAGATGGTCGGGACCTTATAGGATTGTACAAGTTTTTGCTCACAGTGCTATTGAGATTGAAAATATGAAGAAGGGCGAGAGGTTTAAAGTGAATGGACACCGGTTGAAACCATATAGGGGAGGAGACCCAACTTGGGAGTCTATTTCAAATGAAGAATTGATCGATCCACTCGGGTAACCATTGTTCTTTCTCTTTCTTTTTATGCCATATTTTTGTGAGTTTTTAGTTTAGCCATTTTAGTTCTTGTTTTTATTTCATTCTTGTTCTTATTTTACTTTTTGTTAGAATAAGTGTGTGATGATTTTGGTAGTAAATTTAGGATATTTGTGCTTAATTGATGAATTGTTGGATGATAGGATTTTTTTGAGAATATGCTATTCATGATTATGCATCCTTTTAGATGAATTTATTCATATTAAGATGAAGTCATATATGCTTTCTTTGCTTTGGATTTGTTGGGTTGCGCTATTTGACAAATTTTACCCCCCATGAACATTGAGGACAATGTCCAATTTAGGTTTGGGGGTACATTTGCGCAACACCATTTTACTCACTTTGCTTGGTTTTACACATTTGAGCCGAACTTTTCGAAAATTTCAAATTTTTGCGATAATGCCATTTTGAGCATACTTTGCTTATTGAGATTATGATTTACATGAGTAGTGAGGAATTGTGCATCTTTGCCATTGTTTGGTTTAGATTAATGTCATGCCAATTGGGACTTTATTAAACAAAGCGCGTTAATCTTTTCCTCATAATGTTAGGGTGGATTATCATTGTTGCTTGAAGGCTAAGAATTAATAGTGGAGATTTCCGAGAGGATCACAAACACGGCTTGAAAGAAGCATATTTTGAGTTGTCAAAAATTCACTCTTTAAACACTCACTCTCAAACACTCTTTTAAGCATGTATAGGTCTCATTTGCACTTAAATGTTGTATGTCATAGAATATTATGGACTACTTGTGGATGCTTTGATTTGCTAATGGACAAACCTTTAGAAAGGACTTTAGGCAATGCATGTGAAGAAAACTGTAAATTGGCCTAAATACTTCCATACCCTCTAAATGTGTGCACTCCTAAGCCCTTTCGAAGCCAAATACATCTTAAGCTTTTCATTTTGTGAACCACATCTAAATTAACCATATAGCCTACATAACTGACTTACCTCAACCAAATAATTTTGCTAAGGCTTAGGTTATGAATGTAAGCTCTTTTATGAGAAAATGTTGATACATGTACCTAGGCATGTAATTTTTGTGTAAAAAGTATTGAAATGCAAGAGTGGATAAAAAGCAATGATAAAAAGAAAAGAAAAAGAAAAGCAAAAGCAAAGAAAAAGAAAACAAAAAGATTGAAATGAAAAAGATGTATACAAAAGAAAAGAAAAGAAAAGAAAGGGCAAAGCCAAATTTAATAAAAAGAGAACCATGAATTAGGCACAATTGGCCTAGATAGAGGGTTAATATTGAATAGGCTGCTCAAGAAAAGTTGAGTAGTAAATATGCATTTGAAATGATATTGTAAGCAATGGGTGCCAAAGGCATAAACAAATGTGTGAAGCAAGTGGAACTTGTAATTAGAATGTATGCCTAAAGTATAATCATTAGGTTCCTTGTTATCTATTGCCCCATTATTTGACTCACCATTCACCTAAGCCCCGTTACAACCAAAGAAAGACCTTCACGATCTTCAGGGATGTCCATTTTATGAATTTTGGTTTCCGCATGTTCTTTCCAATTCATAATTTGCAACTCCATTCATGGGACCTCATTTTTCAAAAAATGCATTTTAAATGACATCATATGCAATCAATTTGATATCCATAAATTAACTCATATTGCATATGTATTTTGAGGAAAGCTTAGGAATCTGAGAAAAGAAATGAGAGAATCCGGTAAGGACTAGCTATCAAGGCGAATTACATTCTAAACTGAATAGTACCTGATTGGTCATTTATTGTATATGTTTTTTATCCCCATTCCTCTAATCAATTGCTTGTTTCTCGAGTCTATTAGGGTTTTAATTTGTGTGTTTGAGCATTTTCAGGTTGTTGGATCCAGATGATATGTTTCAAGGGACTATCATGCAATTTGCCACCAAACACCTTCAAGACCACTATTAATTTCCACACAGCGGTATGCAAAGCGGTGCAAAAACAGTGTAGACCGCTATGAAAACTGCTCTGGCTTTCGTAGCGGTAGCCCGTCACAGTGCAGATGAGCCATGTTGCGGGGCCTATATCTCTCAGCTCCAATTGAATTGTGTGTCCTAACACCTATGGATTTGAAGCCCAGGAAGTCTAGTTTCCAACCCAATTTACTGCTTGTCAATCTGAATTTTCTAGAATAAGTTATGCCTATTTTAGTGCCTGAAGGTCAGATCAGTCAGTCATAAAATCCGTGAATACTTTCGGGATTTGTTTCGCAAGTTGTCGGAACGGGAAATATTACCTTCTTGGACATGTGTGAGAGTCTTGGGAAGCAAGTAGACATCTAATCCTTATCTTCCTTCAATAAGTAATCAATTTGGATGGATTAGGAAAGAAATAGAATTCCAAATAGGCTTATATTCTCAAAGGGATTAGATTTCCTTGTTGTTTAAGGGCATGGCCTTGCATCTTCACCTATTTAAACCCCTTTGAACCCTAATTTCGGGAGACCATCTGGAAAGCCAGCCAAGGGAGGTCCCAAGCCACCAAGGGGGCCGTCCCCCATCACCATCATCCATCTTTACACATTGAGGGTTTGCAAGATGAAGAAGACTCACCATGGAAGATGGGAAGAAGTCGTTGAAGGCCTCAATGGGTTTTATCTCCTCTATCTCTTGTCTTGTTATTTTCATGATGTGTAACTAATTCCATACTAGGGAATCAATGTGAACCTCTATGAATGCTCTTTGTTAGAATTGACTATATTTTCTTAATTCAAGTTCTGATTCATTCAATTCATTCTAAGTCTTAATTCTTTATTTGTGTTAATGCATGATCATACGCTGACATGAATTTAGGGTTTTGATAATTAAACAATTAAGTTTGGAGTGTTGATCTACACGTAACCTTAATTAATATTCAATTGAATGGGTAAAACTGATCTTAGCATTGATCTATGCAAGTAGGTTTTGGTTCTTTAGTTCTTGCACTTAATGGGTTCTCAGTTGTATTTTGTGCCATTGATCTATGGGTAAATTATGATTGAGAATACTTGATTCATCCCAGGATCATACGGTAACAATCATAAATAAGATAAGAATGAATCCTTAACATCTTTTATCAAAGTCAATTCGAAGCATTGAGTAAACATAGTTGGGTAGCATTGATAACCTAGTCCTCTCACCTCTTGATCACATTCACATATTCTTGTTAACTGTTTTCTTAGTTTAATTTAGTTTTAATCAATCATCAATCAATCAATCTCAAATCTTTTGGATATTGTTAATTGCTTAGCTTTAATTAGAACTAGTTTAATCAGTAAATCACTTTTCCTCTGGGAACGATCCCTACTTGTCGCTGTACTTATCTCACGATTCGTGCACTTGCGAGTTAGGTTTTTATAACACGATTTTACACATCAGTACCTTTGCTTTGAAGCTTAGGCATTTTTAATGTAAGATCGCGCTGCGTGCAATCATATCTAGAGTGACATGCTCTTCATTTTTACTTGACATTCTCTTACATGAATAGGTCCTTACTAGTGCATCATTGTTCTAATCTCTTCATTCTTTGGTTTCGCTTATCAATCAATGGCTAGTAAAACCTTGCTAGGATGATTTGAACTTATTTGAAAAATTGTGAGATATCTTGATGAAAATCTTAGGGGTTAATTGATGATTGTTTTGCTCGAGGACAAGCAAAAGATAGGTTTGGGAGTATTTGATCAGACCAAATATGGTACAATTTTGTACCCTTATTTCCTATTCTTTGCACTTAATTCTCGGGCATTTCCCCGTATTTAATGTTACAAGTGTTTTCAAGTTTTATTAGGCCTCAAGGGCATTTGCATTTGTGAAGAAGAGGAGGAACTCGGTGCAAAAAAGGAGCATAAAGATGTGAAACAAGGCATTTTCACCACTTACCAAAGCTAGGTCGCCATGGCGATAGGGAGGTGCTTTTTTAGAGCACAATTGTTGCCATGATGTCACCCTGAGGTCGCCATAGCAATAGAAAAATTATTCCAAGAAGAAAGCATCAGATGTTGTTGCCATTTAGAGGTCGCCATGGCGATATTGAAAAGCAAATGGCGACATCTCTCACTTTCTTCATATGCCACCGTTTGCACCATGGCGAAAAAGATGAGTTTGGTGGCGACACTTGAATCTCATAATGCATAACCGCTTGCCGCCACGAGGTCACCACAGCGACACAAGAGAGACACCCCTGCCACATCAGCTTTTCAAGCAATTTTCAGTACAAATTCGAGGCACCTATAAATATTCTTTTTCTCTAAGATTAAGAGGACACATATATTTTGCCAAGCATATTTTTACTTAGCATTTTTGGACCTAGCTTCTCTTCCATGATTCCCACTTTCAACTTCCTCCATTTCTAACCTTAAATTACCTTTTCCATCAAACATTCAACATCTAATCTATCTTACCTCACTAAACCATTCCTCACTTTCCATTTTCTTCACCTTATTACCTTAGTCACTCACCATTTGACATTCACCCACACTCTTTGCACAAAGGAGCATCTAAGGAGAGAAAGGATTAAGCAATAAAGAATGAGACCTAAGGGTGATTTCCTTATTTATTACTCTCTTTTCCTATTTGTAACTACGTGTAGCTAAACCCCCAATCTAGGGGGTTGGTGTTAGGAACATTTGGACTTGGGGTTTGCTTGACTATATTTTAATTAAATCTCTATATGTTTTCTATTTATTCTATCATTAGATTGTTTTCATTATGTGATTAATTTGTATATCAACTTGTTAATCATAATCTTGTTAGAATAATATATTATATAATCACCTTTGGATTGACAACCTTGTGTGATTAAAGAATCCAATGAATGGGATAGATTATTGTAGGGAATACCAACCACAATAGTCTAAACCTTGTCTTGTAAACAACCAATCCCACCTTGACCCCCTTTCCTTAATCGGTTAGGCATTAAGGTGAGAAGGTGTTTATGGTTCATAGTTATGGCCTAAACACACTAAAGAATACAAGAGGTTAGCTTATAAGAGATTGGTTCTTTAAGATAGTTTAAAAAGCACCCCTAATCCACTTGCAACTTCATCAATCCCCTAGCGTATCTCTTAATTGTTTACACCCACTTTTCTTATCATAGATTGTTGAGCTTCTATTTTGACTATCACTTTTGTCACTTTTACTTTATGCATGTTTTGTGTTACATTAAACCACACACTATCTACTTATCATGATTTATGTTTTCGAATCTTAGATTAGTTAATCAATCTAACGTATTACTTCATTTCCCTGTTGAACGAATCTAGCTTACCATTTATTACGTTTTATATCCTAAGAGGATTCCAAAGTGGTAAAACATTATTTTTAAAAAGATCACATATATACATTGTTTTGATGTGCACAAACGACCTCATCACTAGTACAATCCAACTTGTGTCGTGACCAGTCCCAGTCGCGACCGGTACCAACATTCCTGGGAATTGATCCTGGCTAGCCACTAGCTTAGCCTGGCCCATATAATCAGCGGTCCTACTACTCGTACCTAAGCCCGGTGCTCATACCGTGCTATAAACCATGACCCGGCTAGATAATCCATGCCCAAATCCCTCCGACCACGGAGTACCGCTCCGCCCGGTCTAAGTGTTGTCCAGAAGTCAACAATCGATTTTTAGGATAACAGTTTCTTTGTTCATTACTTTTCTCAAAATATCTAATACAAAGTTTACAATTGTTATCAGAGCCAATTTGTATTAAAAAAAAAATGGCAGAAATATTGCCACTCCATTCCCTAATCATACCTTCAACGGAGAAGATTATGATTATTGGAGTAGCATATTTGAAGTTTGGTTTAAAGCTTTCAACTTATGGAAAATAGTCAATAAAGGGTTCATTAAGCCTGAAAAGGAACAAGCATTAAGTGATGCAAAAAAGAAAGTCTTAGAAGGAAATAGAAAGAAGGATACATATGCTCATAACAAAATTAATCTAGCAATAGAAAAATTAGTGTACAAAAGAATCTATAAAGAAAAAACTTCAAAACATGCGTGGGTGATCCTAAAAAAGCCTACAAAGGTGATGAACAAGTAAGAAACGTTCGGCTTCAAACTTGAGATTGGAGTTTGAAAACTGGAGATGAAGGAGAATGAAAGTGTTGTAGAGTATTTTACAAAAGTAACTTCTGTTGTTAATCAAATGGCCTCAAATGGAGAAGTTTTGGATGACCTTAGGGTTGTTCAAAAGGTTCTTCATTCTCTTCCAGAGAATTATTTTAGTCTTGTTACTGTTCTTGAGCAAACAAAAGATCTCAAGAACTTGACTCTAGAAGATTTGCAAGGAACATTGAAAGCCTATGAAATGAAGATTAACTTGTTGTTTCCTCCACCTCCTCAACCTGACAAAGCTCTCAAATCCCAAGTTACGACTATAGGAGGTCGTGGTTCATTCAACCATGATAGAGGCAGAAACTTTCAAGGACATGGTGGTTTTAGTTCTCGTGGAAGAGGCAGAAATTATCAAAGTAACAATAGTTTTCAAAATGATAACAATGAAAATCAAAATTTCAGGTTCCAACAAAGAGGAAGAGGAGGTCGTGGTTCTCAAAGAGGTCAAGGATGAGGTTATAACGAGTGCGGATGTTGTCACAAACATGGAGATGATAAGAAAAATGAAGCAAGCCTTGTCCATTAAAGCAAGAATGAAGAAACTTTGTTGCTTGCTTCTCATGGAAAAAAGGTTGATGAATTTTGGTACCTTTGCAGTGATGCTAGCAAGCATATGACAAGTAACAAAAATATATTTTCTAGTTTGCCTAGAATAGATCGTGGAGAAGAAACAATTGATGATGCTAGTACTCATAAAATTGAAGGTGTTTGTGAGATTTCTTTTAAAACAATATCTGGAAATATTGAGAAAATTGCATAAGTTTATTTTGTTCTCGGTTTGAAAAGTAATTTGCTTAGTGTTGATCATCTCATGAAGAAATGGTATGCTTTGCACATGTATGGTGAAATTTGCACCATATCAAAAGGAAGTCAAGTTATTGCAAAAATTGGTATGGCTTCAAGTAACTTGTTTCCTCTCAGGCTTGAAACCCCAAACTTATCTTGTTTTGCTACTATTGATAAAAGTGTTTCTAAGCTATGGCATGAGAGGTTTGGGCACTTGAATTATGGAAGCTCAAAGTTGTTATCAAAGAAGGAGATAGTTAAAAGGTTGCCTAAAATTGACCAAGTTAAAGAGATTTGTGAAGCTTGTCAACTTGGAAAGCAATATAGAGATCTATTCCCACAACAATCATCTTGGACAGCTAGAACTTATTCATTTAGATCTTTGTGGAAATATCCTAATTGAATCCCTTGGAGGCAGTAGGTATTTCATCACTTTCATTGATGATTTCTCAAGAAAGTTATGGGTTTATTTTCTTAAAGAAAAATCAGAGGCATTTCAAGCTTTCAAAGATTTTAAAGCTGAAGTTGAAAACTTCACCAATCTTCATATTAAAACCTTGAGAACTGGCCATGGTGACGAATATATCTCACATAATTATAAAACATATTTCAAAGATCAAGGCATAAGGCATGAGTTGACAGTTCGTTTCACACCATAACAAAATGGTGTAAGTAAAAGAAAAAATACAACTCTTGTCAAAATGATGAGATGTGTGCTTAAAAGAAAGAATTTACCAAATGAATTTTGGGCAAAGGTTGTTTCTTGTGCTGGTTATCTAATTAATTGGTCTCCTACAAAGTGCTTGAAAGATTGCACACCACACAAGATCGGGAATGGAAGAAATTGTTATATTCAACATTTGAAGGTGTTTGGCAATATTTCTTAGTCGCTCATTTTGGAGACAAAGAGGAACAAGTTTGATGACAAGTCAAAAAAAAAAAAAAAAAATTCTCTATTGGATATAGCGAGAGAAGCAAGGGCTTACAAGCTATATAATCCAAAGACTAAAAAAATTGTGATCAGCCGAGATGTCCAAATTAATAAAAATTCAAAATTTGAAGATAAAAAGACAAAGCAATTGACTTGCTAATTTTTCCAAATTTAAAAAATGTTTCAGATGAAGAAAGTCCTCCTCCTTCACCTAGATCTTCATCAAGTGAAGACCCTTCTCCAAATCCTCCTCAAAGAAAAATGAGAACTGTGCAAGAACTTCTTGATTCCACCGAGCCAATTAAACATGATGATTTTGTATTTTTTTTTCTTTCTTTGCAGGTGAAGATCAATATCATTTGATAATGCAAATAAAAAGAATTATGGGAAAAGACCATGAAAGATGATATAACAGTCATGGAGAAAAATGGAACATGGAAGCTCGCCAATCTTCCTTTACACAGAAAACTCATTAGTGTTAAATGGGAATACAAGAAAAAAAAAAAAAGAATCTGGATGGCTCCATCAATAAGCATAAAGCAAGATACAAGCAAAAGGAGGGGGGAGATTTTACAGAATTATTTGCTCCTGTATCAAGGCTCGATACAGTTTGTTTGTTGATTTCTCTTACAACTCAAAACAATTGGAAGATTTTTCAAAAGGACATGAAATCAGCCTTCCTAATTGGTATACTGAAGGAAGAAGTCTATCTTGATCAACTTCCTGGTTTTGTGAAGAAAGGAAAATAAAATAAAGTCTATAAATTGAAAAAGGCGTTATACGAGCTGAAACAATCACCAAGAGCTTGGTACAGTCATATCAATTCTTACTTTGAGATTAATGGTTTCCAGAAATGTCCATATGAGCATACTCTCAATACCAAAACCAGTCCACATGGAAGCTTCATTGTTGTAAGTCTTTATGTTAATGATCTTATTTTTACTGGAAATTATTTAGAGCTTTTGAAAGATTTTAAGCTTTCAATGAAGTAAGAATTTGAAATGACTAATTTGGGTGAATTGCATCAGTTTCTCGGTATTGAAGTTCTTCAATCTAAGAATAAAATTTTTATCACTCAAGAGATCTATGCAAAAGAGACTTTGAAAACAATTCAAAATGAAGAATGCAAACCCTGTTTCAACTCCTTGCATTACAGGATTGAAATTAAGCAAAAATGGTGAAAGGAAGCTGGTTGACTCAACTGTGTTTTGAAGTTTGGTTGAAAATTTAATGTATCTAATAGCTACAAGGCCCAATATTATGTATGTTGTAATTTTGATATTCAGATTCATGGAGAAGCCTATTTCTAATCATTGGGAGGTAGCAAAAAGAATCTTGAGATATATGAAAAGAACTCTAGATTATGACATTTTCTATCAAGCAAATGTGCAAATTAATCTTGTTTGCTATACTGATAGTGCCTTAGCAGGAAGTGTTGATGCTAGCAAAAGAACTTTGAGTTATGCTTTTGATCTTAGAAGTTGAGTAACAGCATGGTGTTCAAAGAAGCAACCTATTGTTGCACTTTAGACCACAGAAGTTGAGTACATCGCTAATTCTTTTGTGACAACTTTGTTTAACTATTTCAGTTTGTTTTGTGACAACTCAATCATGTCCAAACATGTCCAACAACTTTGTTTTGTGATAACAGTTTAACTATTTCAGTTTCGAAGGATCCGGTTCTTGACAGAAGTGTTAGGTTTTTGAGTCATGTTGGCATAAATTCCATATCAAAAAATGTTTCACTTGTATTGATTGGTTGTGTTAGATTGATGATGATTCAAGCTTCAAGGAAGAATTGGCAACTTATCAAGCAAGATGTTGTCTTCAAGAGGAATATGCTTCATTGCTCAGCAAAGGTATATTTAGACCTCATTCCTCTTACAAGGCTTAGGCACACACACACATTGCATCCATATGTGTCCCTGCATTATTGTGCTCAATTAGTATAACACATTCACACACTTGATATTCTATGCTCATGCATTATAACTAAATTGACAAATTTTGTGAATTGCATGTTCTAAGACTATATCTAGCAAATGGCATACATGTGTGTTTGTGTGTTTATTTGTTAGTGTTTTTATTTTATCGGACTTGAATTTGATCTTACTTTATTCCTTATTGAGTTCCATTCGTTTCAGTTACGCATTCATTAGTTTTCAAGTTCCAAGTAGGATGTTACGATACTTTCTATTCTCTTACAATGCATTGTCTTCGTCTTCGTGTATCGAGTCGAATTCATAACCTTTGGTCAAAGTTTCATAGTTGTCCTTGTGCGTGAAAGAGTCCTGGTTTGTAATCCAAAGAAGGATTCAAATTCGGAGTTTGGAGGCTGAAATACGGTCGAAGAACGCGAAAGAAGCATGAGGGAGGCGAATAATGGCCAAGGGCCATTTGCACCTCTTCCCGTGAGAGGCGCGTGAGCCTCACGAGAAGAGATGCCCTCTACCCTCGTGAGGCTAACGCGCCTCCATGGGATGTCAGAGGTGGCCACCTTTGATTGGCCATCCAATTCCCTCCTTCCCTCTCTTTTAAAAATCTCCTTTCCCTCCCATTTCATTTTAAGAAGAAAAATTAAAAAAAGAAATGCAGAATTTTTTCTCTCCAACTTTCTTATTTTCCAAACACCATAACTTTCTCATTTCTCATCCAATTTGAGTGATTCAAGTTGGAGAATTTTTGTATTGAAGTTCCCTACCTTCTCCAAGTTACTTTGTAGCTATTTGATCAAGTTTTGTGGTGGTTCTACACACAAAACCGAAACTGCACGAAAATTCACACGGTATTGTTTCATCTTTGAGTTTTGATCTTTCATGTCTTCAATTACCTTGGGTTTTCTTCTTCTATATGTATGTGTTTACTTTGACAAATGCTATTGAGAAGTAGAGCTTCACTTATAAGCTAATCTAGTCTAATTAGAGACTTGAATGTAAACTAGTTTTCCTGAAATCTAGGTTTTCACATGATTGTGAGTTGTATTGTGATTAGCTTATTATCTAGGACTATTTGTACTTTGATTGACTTTATTTCATGATTGATAGCCTTATCATGTGCTAGGACCCATTAGTTGAACAAATCTAGGATTAGCACATTTGATTTCATATTTAGAGCTAATTAGGTTTTAATTGATTATTGTGTAAATACTAGCTCTAAATATTTGCTAGATTCTTTTATCATATCTTTTGAATCTAGCATGTTTGTGTATGTTTCTAATATTTTGAATATGTGCTTCATGTATATTATTTATTCAAGTGTTAGCTTCATGAATGAATCTAGGAATTACATGTGTTAGGTGTTTCACATGTTCTAGGTTTTAATTCATGTTTTGTAACTAGACAATTTTGATTTATGTTCTCACACGTTAATGTCTAGTTTCCATAGAATGTATTGATCTCGTGTTCTATGTTGAGTGCTTGTTTGCATTTGCATTCATTGATCACACTTAGGAAATCCTTGTAAAAGGCATGAAGTCTTAACTAGGACAAGTGGTCCGGATAGTCAAGTAAGGAAGTCTTGGTTAGGACAAGAGGTCCGGATACCAAGCAAGAAGTCATGGCTATGATTGGGGAGATCTGGATAGCTATGCAAGAGAGGCTTTCTAGAGGCATGAGTGCCTTGGATAGAAAGTTGGCTATGACATTGGTAAGCCCGAGATATTGATTAGACATAAAGTCCAATAGAGAGTGTTATATGGGTTGTTTCACTCTTAAGGAATTTCTAATCTATCAATGGTGTTGAGTAGACATATAGTCCAATAGACAGTGTTTCACACTTTTGAGGAATTTCTAATCTACTAATAGGGTTGGGTAGACATAGAGTCCAATATGAAGCATATCATGAGTTGGTCACTTTTGAGGAATTTCAAATCTATCATCCAATTAATATAGTACCCAATGATTGTAGTTTCAACCCATAGATGTTTCAACTTTGAAGGTTTTACCACGTTAAAAAATCTCTTGTGTGAATTGTTCCTCTCTCTACCTGTTATATTTGTATATGTGTACGGTTGAATCTTGTTTCATAATCCTCACTTCTAGATATCATTGTAAACAAGATTATGTAAAGTGTGAGATGTAAGCACTTCATTTGATCAAAGTTGTAAATATCATTCTTTTGTATATTGACTTATTTGTATATAATCATATCTTGATTAGCACTTGTACATATTGAACATAATTGTTAATACAAGTATTCTTTGTTTTTAGTTTTGAAAATATATATGCATGTGTCTAAACAACCTAGGGGAGGGGAATGGGTTGTTAATCCAATTAGTTATCAACTTTTTGGATTAGTCAATATTATAAAAATTAACCCAATACTATGAATAACAATCAACGTAATTAAAGTGCGGAAAACAATAAATGACACGTTGATTGATTTACGTGAGAAACTCACAATTGGGAAAAACTCACAGGTTATCCTTCTAGCAGCACACTGTCCTCAAATCCACTATTTGTAAAACGATTACAATCTAGGTTGACCACATCACACCTAGTCGATTACTAATCCGTCTTTGGTACCCACAGGCCTTTAATAGTGATCCTAGACCAATTGCTTATGCTCTAAACCACTTAACCACAAGACTTGACTCAATGAAGAGTTTAAGCAACCTAAGTGAATATATGAAAATATGTTAAATGCAATTAATGCTAGGCTACACTAAATGCTTATCTAGAGATTAAATGATGACAATAAAAGCAATCCTAGATATCAATATCTAAATGCAAAGCATGAAGATTTAGTTAAAAGGGAAATATAGACCTACATGCAAGCTATCAACAAATAACATTTCTCAACCAACAAACAAAGACTCAAGCATGTTAGAAACAACATTAAGTAAATAATCAAGCATTTAATTACAAAATAAAGGATAATCCTAATCAAACATGAACAAAAGATGAAACAAGAAGTTCTAGAACATGTTCAAATTACCTAATCAAATAAACAAAGAAGACCCATGCTTGGATGATGCTAGGATGATGCTAGATGCTCATGGGAATTTGTTTGGTTGAGTAAAGGAGTGTTCTTGGGAGTCTCTCTCTTGAAAATCACTTAGTCTTTCGAAGATAGTTTTTTGGGACTCTTAAAAAACATACAAAAGAGAAGACAACATATATATATATAAGCCCTAAGTAAAACTACGCCGTTTTAGATATTTTAGGCTGAAAACTATGCAGTGCGTGGGTATCTACCAGTGCACTACTAGCCAACTTACCAGTGAACTGAGACTTGGAAAATAAGCCCAAGGCCACTGTGCTAGTAGGACCAACGCACTACCAGCGCACTAGGACCTGGAAAAACCATCCAAGGCCACTGTGCGGGTAGCACCAGCACATTACCAGCGCAGGTACTAGTGCACTGGGGCCTAGGTCACTCATCACGCTAAATCAAGCACACCATTGTGCATGCGCGAACGTTTCCGATCAAGCATCGGGAAATGAATTACAACAATCAAAACCACACTTAGATTCTAACAACAAGGTGTACGTGTGGGAGGTGAAGAACACACACATATGAGAATTTTAAACACAAATGTAAGAGAATAATGAACAAAAGGCTGATATCTTTACTAAACGAGTTAGAGGACTAGTTTTCAAAAGAAATGCAACAAGTCTAGGAATGAAGAGCAATTTGGTTTATAGGAGGCATTGTTGGAACTCTAAACCAAAGCTCTAGATTAACTCTTGAAGGATAACTGATATTGTTTTTTAGATTGAATCAAATTGTCTTGAAAATATAATGGCTCCTTTAATGTTAGTTCATTTAAGTTTTAAATTAGATTATTAATGTTGTTCATTAAGTTTTTAGTTTTAAAGAACTTTTGTAATGGCTATATAAAGCCAAGTTGTTTGCTGGAAAAAAAAAAACATTTGAAGCTTGCTCTCCAAAATAGTTTCTTTGTTCATTACTTTTTAAAAAATATCTGATACAAAATTTACAATTATGACTCTAGTTATTCAATTTGGTACATTATTAAAGTCTAACCTTGAAACCGCATTATCAATAGAAGAATATACAGATGCACCATCATGTGGGACACTATTGATAGGAGCCACAACCTGGAAATTCTTGCTACTTTTGTATGTCATTTTTTCACCTGTATACAATTGTACAATTTTTGCATGAGTAATTAAAAAAAAGTATATATTTTCAAGAATAAATTACACCAAACTCCCTTGAGGTTTGCTTTTTTACACGCGAAAACAACTTTCCCGTGAATTGACATTCACCTCCCCTGCCGTTAGGGTTTGACTGTTAAGTGTGAGAGTTGACCGTTAAAATGATAAAAGACAGAAATACCTCTGATTCACCAAAAAATCTAAAAGAATTAATTACACCAAACTCCTCTAAGGTTTTCTCTTTTACACACACAAACAACTTTATTGATAATCGACACTCACCTCACCTACCACTAGTCAAAGTTGGCCAAATTAAACCATAGACCAATTTTGACTATCAAAACTAAGAATAGTTTAGTCATTTGAAGTATTTTAAATATATAAATATAAATATATATATATATATATATATATATTAAAAATTGAATAAATATTTTTAAATGAAGATTTTTTTAAGGTATTTTAAAATGACGATTAAGTGAAAAAAAAAAAAAACTGTTTTTAAAATTAAGATTTCTTTTCTTTTCTTTTCTTTTTTTTGGAAAGAAAAATAAGATTAATTGAACATAATTGAAAATTAAGAATTAAAAAAAAGAAGATAATTTTTCATTAAAAAAAGAATTAAAAACAATTCTTAATGCCTTTAACACTCCAATCTAATTTAAATGAAATTCAAATTAAAAGAAAAAAAAAATCTTAATGCCTTTAACAGTTCACCGGTTCCACCAACAACACATATCACAATCCCTTCCTAATTTAGTGCAATTTATTCAAAAAAAAAAAAAAAAGGAAAAAAGCTCAAAATCTATTTATAAATAAGAAAAAATATATATATTCAAAGAAATAGAAATAAAAATTTTAAGTTTTTTAATAAATAGAAAAAAATATTTAAAACAAAACATGAAGGAATTGTGATTTGTGTTATTGGTGGAACTGGTGAACTGACTCAATCTGGCTCAATCTCTCATGGAGGAGATCGAACAAATTAGGAAGGGATTGTGATTTGTGTTGTTTGTGGAATTGGCGAGCTGTTAAAGCCATTAATATTTTTATTTTTATTTTTTTAATTTGAATTTCTTTTAAATTAGATTGGACTGTCCTTTTTTGTTAATGAAAAATTCCGTTTTTTACTCTTAATTTTCAATTAATCTTATTTTTCTTTCCAAGAAAAAAATAATCTTAATTTTAAAAACATTTTTTTCACTTAATCTTCATTTTAAAATACCTTAAAAAAATCTTCATTTTAAAATATTTATTCAATTTTTTAAAAATATATATATATATATATATATATATATATATATATATAAAATGCTTCAAATGACTAAACTATCCTTAGTTTTGATAGTCAAAATTGGTTTACGGTTTAATTTGACCAACTTTGACTAACGGCAAGGGAGGTGAGTGTCAATTATCAATAAAGTTTTTTCTATGTGTAAAAGAGCAAAACTCGTGGGTGTTTGATGTAATTAGTTTTTTTAGATTTTTGGTGAATCAGGGGTATTTCTGTGTTTTATCATTTTTTAACAGTCAACTCTCATACTTAACGGTCAAACCCTAACGATAGAGGACGTGAGTATCAATTAACAGTAAAATTGTTTCTGCGTGTAAAAGAGTAAATCTCAGGGGAGTTTGGTGTAATTTGTTCTTTTTTCAAATTAAAAAGTATACATGAATATATTTAGTGAGAGACATTACAATAAATTAAAGAGTGATATTTTGTAACTTAGCAACTTAACCTACACATAACAAAATTAACAAACAACCACACAATTAAATAAAAAGGAGAAAACATAAAGAGGATGATAGAAAAAGTATTATCTCATCGATCAAGATAAGATTCTAGATATAGAGATTGATTCAAGTAGTATGTAACTCGTACTCGTAAGGCCTGTGAGGTAGCCATATATATATATATATATATATATATACAGTCTTTCTATTATCAATTCGAACTGACAAAAGTTATATCAGTTTCTTGCATGTGGGCCACTGGATTTAAATACTTTGATTGACAAGTGTATACAGTCAAGTCAAAGTATTTAAATCTAGTGGCCCACATGTAAGGAACTAATATAACTTTTGTCAGTTCAAACTGATAATAGAATTTCTGTATATATATATGTATGTATATTTGCTGGTTTCATTATTATTATTATTATTTTTAAAAACGATTTTGAATTTGTGTTTGTTAACCGTTTTTCATTTTGTTTAAAACAAAGCTAGTGTTAAAATTGAAAAATATATAAATGTTTTCCTTATTTTTCAAAAAAAAAAAAAAAAAAAAAAAAAAAACTGCACAGTATATTTATTTTCGCCTTCAACGTTTCTTTTTCTTCTTTCTTCTTCCTATTCTGTATGAAAGAAAATTTGGAGGAACAGATCGATGCTCCTCCAAGACTGGAGGAGGAAAGATCCTCCTCTGGGATGCCAGAGGAGGATCTCTCCTCCTCCGGCCTTGGAGCCGCCGATCTGCTCTTCCAAGAGCAGATCGGCTCTTTTATTAATTTTTTTCCTTTTTTTTTTTTTTTTTTTTTTTTTTTCCCTTTTGAAAGATTATAATTTTTCCATGTAATTTATATTTAGTAAAAAAATTATATTTATTTCTAAATGACGAGTTAGTTGATAATTATTTGTGATGAATTATTAACCCACTTTTTATTCAAATTAAATAGAAAAAATAATAGGAAAATTACAATTTTATTTTTATTTTTCGATTAACCTACCAGACTCGTTTTTTTTTCATTTTCATTTTTATTTTCATTTTTAAAATACAGCTTTCGGTATATGATACCAAATGCGTTTTTAGATTTCGAAATTGAAATAAAAAGCACTGTCTTCATTTTAATTTTCATTTTTAAAAAACAGTAAATGAAAAACGTCTACTAGACAAACCGGCCCTTATCTGCTAGATCCAACAGATCGAACTACTTTATAATGAAATATTTTTTGAAGAAAACTAAAATCTGTGTTCGGATCGAACTACTTTATAATGAAATTGTAACGGATGAGTAGGTGTATGTTGTGCTGTGTACATCGTACATACGAGAGAGAGTGATTATGACTATATGGTCTGACCTGACAAACTATATTAGACCAATAATTTATTTTCTTACCGATTTTGCCACAAGCGAGCCCACTTTGGATTTTTTGAGTGGGGCCCACACATAAAAAGTGAGATTACGGTCCCCGATTTTTGTACTTATTGTAACTTTTACATCAATTTTCATTTAATATTTTCATTGATATTTACACCAAATCATAATACTAATATTTTCGTCAATATAGATATCTTCATCCTAATTCGTAAATATGTTTATGTGTTTATATAAAACTGTATATATAGAAGAAGAAAAATCATATGATGTCTCTATAAATCTATAATGATTGTCCATTTGATGATGAAGGGTACTTCAGCTCCATTTGTATAGGCGTAGATTTTATTGGCTAAATTAGTTAAATTATTACATCTTTTCTAGTTTATGGTGTATACTAACTAACTGATGATGCCTTGAATGAGGGACAATTTTATATGATATTTCATTAAAATGTTAAATGATCTCGATTTTGTAACATTAAAAAACCACCTATATAACTCGTTATAAAATGGGATAATATGCATTTGTATGAGGAGGACAAATATATATGTCACTGAATTTTGGTACTATTTATAAAATGTGAATTGCATTGACGAGAATAATTACACTTACAAATTAAATAATATTAACACGCGTTCAATTGACTCTAGTACATTCGGTTGACTTGAGTATATGTTATTGTTTCATGTATCGATTTTTGATATCGATAGCCAGGTTAGTTTTGTGTGATTGAACGAAAATTGATATTCAAATTTAATTTATATAGTTGAATATTAAATTTATGATATCATACGTAAAATTTATACATACATACATATATGTAGTTAATAGTCGACCTTAGAAGTCAAATATCACATTTGTGAAGTTGAATATTTAGTCTATATCCTGTATATATGGTATTCAATCGAGAGTAATGCATGTCCTACAATCAAACAATT
Source organism: Acer saccharum (assembly GCA_030490815.1). NCBI lineage: Eukaryota > Viridiplantae > Streptophyta > Magnoliopsida > Sapindales > Sapindaceae > Acer > Acer saccharum. Next base: position 47,816,205 of record CM059869.1, on the reverse strand, counting down.
TGAAATTTTGTATCCAATTTTTCAAGTATTTATTTGAACAAGGGTTATGGGCCACGATCCAATATTCTACGATATCGTTTCTAGCATTTTATTTTTTTAAAAATAAAATGTTATTTTTTATAATATAAAATAAATAAATAAATCCAATTTTTCAAGTTGACGCTGTAAATTCTGCAGGAGGGTGTACTAGTGCTTTGGACATATTGGGCTTATAATTGTATGTATGAGTAATGGACCCTCAAATGATCTAGAAAGGTTTGATAAATCTCACCGGAGCTGATAAATCGAACCCACTGTAACAATTACTTTGTTGAATTTTTAAATAAAATATGTTTTAAAAGGTTAAAAGGACATGAGAGCTTATTGTCAATTAATACTAAAGTTGTTTTTTATTGTCAAAAAGCAAACCTTATAGAAATTGGTCATAATTTGCTCTATAATTATTAGGTGCGAGATCTTGATTTTGTAATTTGGTATGAAAAAATCCAAATTTGAATCTGGTCTAATTTCGATTCGAGTCCGAATATAAAATTTCATGTCCGATCTGATTCAAATTATTTTAGACAAAATCTGATCCTAACCTGAAATCTGAACAAATCGGATTCAAATTCGATCCAATTTGATTATGAAATTGAACACAAAATTTGTGTAATTTTAAAGGATTTTTATTTTATTTTTTTGTTGAAGAAATGTATTGAAATAAATAATTTATAAGAAGTTATAAAATAAATAACTTATTAGTTGTTGCAAAAGTCATGCAGTCTCCGCACTATTATCAAACTAGTTCCACTTCGAACACAAAAACTTCTCACAAGTCGCAAGTACTAGAATAACTTTAAAGCAGTTGAAGTTTCATATGAAAGACAAACTTTGAAGTTTGAACTTGTGCTCTCTCAAAATCAATCTATAGAGATGGCAGCAACTGCCGCTTCCAATTCTCTCTCATCTCTCACTCTTCACTCTCTCAATCAACCCAGAAACCTCCCACAACAGCACTCTCTTTCTCTCTCTAGATCTCCTTCTCTGTTTCTACAGTCCACCCGCCGACCCAGCTCAGCCCTCTGCTGTTCTCTCAATGGATCAAACGACTCGGACCAAATCACCCCAATTGAAAAGAGTACTTTTTTACCACAACCCAGTTCTTGTATTTGTGTTAAAATGCAAAAAGTTTGTTTTTTGAAAGCATTTTGAATTGCTTTTATTCTTTTGCCGTGCAGGGTATCCAGCATTTCCTACTGTTATGGATATTAATCAGATACGCGAAATCTTGCCACACAGGTATGTTGATTATTCTAATGTGGAGCTTTATGTTTGTTTTCTTGTTTTCATTTTTGATTTGTTTTTTGTTTTTGTTTTTGTTTGTGGCATTGTGTATTGTATAGGTTTCCATTTTTGTTAGTGGATAGAGTTATAGAGTACAATCCTGGAGTATCGGCTGTAGCTATAAAGAATGTGACTATAAATGATAACTTCTTTCCTGGGCATTTTCCTGAGAGGCCTATTATGCCTGGTGTTCTCATGATTGAGGTAATTATATGCTCATTGGAGTCAATTTTTTATCGAGCTCCTTTTGCAATTGATTGGTTTTATTTCATTGTGGGACTATAGTGAAATAGTGGATGGTGAAAATTCAAGTTCAATTCTCTATTTACATGTTTTCAAACTATATTTGACTTGCAATATGTCAAATTACTTGGCTGACGGATCATTTTTGATTTTACTGGTGTACTAGATTAGATTAAATAAATTTCTTGTTGGAGAATGTTGGATATAGAATTTTAGAGGGAGGGATGAGATTGGAAGTGGGTTTGATGTAATTTTCATTGTGAAATTAGAGTGGAAATTTGCCCATGAATATAACGTTACAAAGTTTCGAATGTGGAGGTAGAGAAGTGATACAGCAAAAGATGGGATACGAAACAAATTCATTCTCGTTAACCTGTGTAGTAAAGTTACAACCAATTGAAAGTGAGGTAAAATCAAATATTTTTAAATAGTTTGAGCATGTGTATTCTAGAGCAATAACCACAGCAGAGAGGATTCAAGTTGAAATGAGGAGAGTAAGGAAAAGGTTGACGAGACTTAATTTTAGGTGTTTGTGTCATTAGAACCATGATATTATGTCATTCAGTTAAAGTCTTGGCAAGCACTTGGATTGTGAAGCTGCATTTTGAGTTGATGTTTCGAGAAATGATGGTGGAAGCTTTTCAAGTTTTCCATCCATGAGTCATGACTAAGCGATATTGCACCTCTGATCTGATTTTGAATTTCTTTGCCCCCACATTTTCTGCTTGTCTTTTCTTTCTCTCATCCACTCATAATACCGTATGGTTCTATATCGTAAGACCGTATCTCCTCAAATGTGAATTTAGATTGATGGGCTTCGGGCAATTTATGGATCATTGACTCCTGTTGGAAGATAGAGTTTAGTCCATTGCTATTGACCCAGAACCTTTGAAAATTACATAGAAGTTCAGAGCTTTGAGACTGTTATTTCACTTCGGGTTTCGGTGCTTTAACTTTCATTGACGTGGTTCCTTTAAATAGAATGGACCTACCAAAGTAGAAAATAGAATGCTTTTACTAGTAATATCTGTACAGCTTCAATTTAGGTGCACTTTAGATATTTCAGTTAATAATATTTAGTAATTTTAGCCTTTTGTTTGCGAGACCTGAATTCCATTCTAGTTATGCACAATTTAAATGGATTAGGCATTTGTCTGTCTGTGCTCTATTAGAAGCTTTGTTTCTCAAAAATTTTAACTCGAATTGAACCTTTCACTGTGATCACTGCCAGTTTTCAGTTTTGTTGATCTGGTCATCTCTCTCTCCTATAACTTGTTTGTTAACTATCGGGCTGAGTCCTAGATTTTTCCATAAATGCTGAAATGTCGCTTTCTCTCTCTCTCCAGGGTTTGGTTGTGACGATATCGACTCTTTAATCTGATATGCATAGTTTAATTTGTCTTAGGCTTCTTCTTAATGCTTGATATATTTATTCAGCTGATGAAACATTTTGGTTATAAAGCACTTGTATGTACTTCTTAATCTTGCATTCATGGCTAGTTTTGTTTACTAATGCCCTGCATATTAATCAACAAGACTATATACCTTACATTTCATATGACCGGTGCCTCCCACCATCTTCCACCAAAAAAAAAAGGGCAGGTAATTTCTTTTCCAAAAATTTTATCGATCATGTCAGAGTCTATACCCAATCCTTTCTTTTCTGAAGTTGATGACAAAGTTATTTTTATAAGTTTTATTTACTCACCCAACACTTTGAAGCCATCTATGCCTATCAAGAAGTTTAATCAACTAGCCATGTATTATTTGCACACACTTCCTTCACATCCTTACAACCCCACCAAACAATAAAGAAAATAATAATAATAATAAGAAGAAGATATGATGTTCACCATATCCACCAAGTGATACGTTTCTTTGCAGTTGTCATATAAAATTTACACGGTAGCCTCTTCACATGTATCTGGTTTTTTTTAATGCTGAAAGCCTCTAATCATCTCATGGCAGTATGTTCACCATAACCATCAAGTGATATGTTATGCTAACCTTAACCACCAAGTTATATCTTTTTTTGCAGTTGTAACAAATAATTTACGAAGTAGCTTCTTCACGTGTATCCAACCGTATCATGTTTCACTCGAAATCTTACGGCCAGTTATTATAAAGCAATATATTAGATGTACATTCAGGCTCTTTCTTACTATTAATAATATTAAAGCAGTTTCAAAAATATATATATATATATTAGATGTACATTCTTTTTATTTTGAATGAGAAGAATAGTTTTGCTTCTTTATGGGCCTCTATCACAAAAGAAATTCAGAATACTTCTTTTTTCTTCATACAGTTTAGTTGGGAAGGAGCTGCAGGAGAACACTATTGTACATTTTGGCAGTTTTTTGGGTTTTTTTTTCTTTTCAGCTTTTGGAACTGTTTTGGTTAGTTTTTTGTATGGTGTTCTGATTTTCCTCAGAAGGCCTTTCTTTGATGACCTTTGTGGACTGCTTGTTCACATGTAATCTTTTCTTGCTTCCTATTAAAGAAAATGCAATGGGCTGACATGCCAGTTTTTCACTCACCTGGTTGCTGGTGGTTGTGAGTTGTGACACAATTTGGCTGGCAATACCCGGATTCACTCGTATCAGCTTGGCTGTTTTTGGTAGGTTTGTGTCATTAAGGGGAAAATGTGGGGTTCAGTGCATGTTTGTTGGATACGATAGCTTTTGATTCTCCTCCCTACATGGCTACATCAAGTGTGGGAAAGATCAAAAGAAAGCAAAAGCACCAGCATGTTACCAATCACTGTCCCAACATGTCTTTACCAACTGGGAAATAGCTCTCTTAACTAACATCGCCAGACTCTTTTAGCGCTTTTAGCGTTTTTAGGCCGTTAATCATAGAATACATTTTCTGGCTATATGCATAGGAATTGATCATGCATTAAAGAACATATAGTCGAATGCCACTGTTGCCTTTGTGTCAACCAAATGAGCCTTGAATGCTTTTTCTTCTGTATTTTTTTGTCCTGATGAATGTCAAATGATAAATACTGCTTAATGATACGACTCTCGGGCTATGATAATAAACCTTCACTTAATATAAGTCATGCCAATTAGGTACTGTTATTTGTAGAATTCAATTGCTGAATTTTAATGCTTTTGCAAACCTCTTTGATCCCTTTGTATTTATACTAAATACGATACATTTACTTCTGGTAAATACTGATAAAACTGCTTGCTTGCTTTAGGCAATGGCCCAAGTAGGGGGCTTAGTTATGCTGCAACCCGAAGTGGGAGGTTCTCGTGAAAATTTCTTCTTCGCTGGGATCGACAAAGTGAGGTTTCGCAAACCTGTGATTGCCGGAGACACTTTGGTGATGAGGATGACACTTGTTAAGCTGCAAAAGCGGTTTGGAATAGCAAAGATGGAAGGAAAGGCATACGTTGGAGGTGAAGTGGTATGTGAGGGTGAGTTCCTGATGGCTACTGGCTCCGAGTGATACTTTCATCTTGTTCTCTTCATCTGTCGTTCAAGTTATTCTCAATGTTATCTGTTCTTCTTTTCATGTACTCATTGCTTGTAACTGAGTTTTGGCATTTTTTTAGTTGAGTTGCGGCATTGTTATCCTGTTTTGATAGTCGTTAAACATGAATTTCCCGCTAAATATCAATGAATAATATGAGTAATTTACTAATTTTAACGGCTCCTGAATATTATTAACTTGTTTTCACTAAATTTCCTTGAATTGGTTTAACATAGATCATACCTGTCATGGACAAATCTTGCAGTGTTGTGTTTGTTTGTACTCCACTCTAATTTACTTTTAATGAAAAAAAGTTCCTACAAAATCTTGATTTGTGCTGGTTCCAAACTAAAAATCTCTTAATCATAAAACTTTTAACATATGAACTAACAAGCAACCAATAATTGATACAAATTAATCTACAAACAAAAATTAAAATTATTTAGCACTTTTATTTTTATGTAGGCATTCCATTTCTCTGAAGAAAAACTTGTGAATAAAGCAAGAAAGTTTATGAAAGCAATAATGGGTGTCGGGAATCCTTTTTGTGCCCCAAATGATATGTTTGATGAGTGCACGTTAAAAAAAATACTTTTTATTAGTTTTCAGCACATAAATCTTGTATGCAAGTGGATTTTATTTTTTTTGGAAGTATTACAACAGTTGGGTTTGAGGTTTCTCGAGTCTCAACACTCATGTCGATATTAAAAAGTAAATGTGCGGTCCGGATATCTACTCCTATAATAGGAGATATCTAATCCGTAAGTAAGATATCTAATTTGTAAGTAAAATTTTCAATAGTACCTATAAAATATCTATAGTGGCACTCCAACATTACCGTGGACCCCCGGTTCATTTCTCCATCTTTCTGCTTTGGTAGGAAACATCAATTATTACATTTTGAGCGTCAAATTTTTAATGGTAATGGGTTTCGCTTTCTTCTTCAAGTACAACCCTACATGATACACCTCTCTGTGATTTCTTTTGTAGGTGTTTCCCACTATTTCTCTATTACATATCTTTGCACACATTATTTTGAAATCTCTCTCAACTCTCAAGTGCTTGTAAACCAAAGGGGCTGCCTTGTGTGACCACCAGTCACCATCCCATGAATATGTTCTTCCTTTCATCACTCTATCAATGGATCTTTTCCATCTCTTCATTATGATGTTTATGGTGTTTTTGTTTCTCTCAAAAGTCAAAAGTATTAAAATTCTTATGTATAGATGTCTGCATTTTCTTGAAATGTAGATTTTTATCTCTCACGATTTTATTTTTTTTTTTTAAATCAATAACCATTAAACAACTTACACAGAATATTAACATCTAACAATAACCCCTCTCTACTAGAGGAGAAGGCAGATTTACCTAAATTACGGCCCAAAGAATTGCCCACAGAAGAAGTTACTTGACACACCCTAACCCCAATATCAGCCATCAAGGCCTTTATATCCTGAATAACAAAAGAAGCATCCCCTAAATACTGACCAGAAGAATTAATAATCGAAATAACAGGGGAGAAATCAACCTCAACCAACTCGACAGGAACTGCAAGAAATTTAGCCAGCAAAAGACCGTCCCGAAGGGCCAAAAGCACACCAGTTTCCTTGCTGAAAAAACCCTTAATCTTTCGAGCACGAGCTGCTATAATTTTACCTTTATCGTCCCTGATGACAGTTTCCAACGAAGAGGATCGGGAAGACGACTTCGAGACCACCGCAGAATTCAATTTCAACCAGCCTGGGGGAGGCGCCACCCAGTCTCCACAGGGGTTAGGCCGGGAATAAGGTCCAACCACTGGAGAGACCGCAGCAATAGATTTCTGAAATTCAAATAACAAATTCTCAGCTTTGAAGATCACCTGATCCGGGCTCAATTCTGTACCAAGAATCGATACTAAGTTTCTGCTATCCCAAATTGACCACACAAGCATACAAAAAAGATTCAAATCATCAATAGGATGGGAAGAGGAGAACAGACAAAAAATATCCTGAGCAGAGATATGAGGCAGCTTATCAAAGAAACAATCAAACCGAGTTAGGCTCCAAACTTTCCTGGAAGCCAAACACCAGAACAGAGCATGCTCAGACGATTCGTCCTCAGCCTGACATCTGGCGCATTGCCTAGACCCCACAATCTTGCGAATACAAAGATTGTTTAGAGACGGGATTGCATTGAGGCAAACCCTCCAAATGAAGATACAAACCTTTGGGGGGATTTGGAGGTGCCAAAGAGTTGACCACCACTTCTTAGTAGCTGTGGAATCAGAGGTACTTTCCCTGATTTTCTCTTGAAGTGCCACCCTGTACCCGCTCTTTACTGTGTACTAACCATTTTTCGTATAATGCCACGAGAGAAAATCCTGGCCCCCCAACCGACTAACAGGAATAGAAGAAACAACCTCTCTGTCTATAGGGAGCAAGAAACGGTTCAACTATGAATGATCCCAATCCAAGTGGTTTCTATCCAAAAGATCTGAATAACTCATTTTTCTAGTATTCATTGTGATCTGACGTTCAAGTACGGAATTCTTTACTACAACAATTTATTAGTTAAATTAAACAATTAAACTAGTAAGACCAAAAACCAACTTAAAATTATTTTTTTGGACAATGTACTGACCTCTACAATGGGCGTTGGCACGGGGCCTATTTTGAAAGAATACAAGGAGATAAATGTAAAAAGTGAAAGAAAAAATACTACGTGCCAACACCCCATTGGTGGATCAGTATTTGGGTACTGACCAGTCAGTATCCAAACATTTTCTTTATTTTTTTAAAAAAATAAGTTACGTATTGATCATTTTTTCCTCAAAAATGGTACTTAATTTATATATATATATATATATAGTCTTTCTATTATCAGTTCGAATTAACAATAAATATATCAGGACGAAGAATGTGGACCACAGATTATGGAGAAGTTTTGACAAGTGCATATATTTTGAGTCAAAGTATGTAAATCTAGTGATCCATATTCTTCGTCCTGATATATTTATTGTCAGTTCGAACTGATAATAAAATATATATATATATATATATATATATAAACCCTTAAACTCGTTTTCTAAATTGATTGATTTTTCCTTATTATGAACTAATAATTACTAAACAAAAAACATTTTTTTTATGTGATTGATACTAGATTTTGATTATACTACGCCAAGTACTGTATGTTTCTATCAAAATCATAGATATGTCTCAACATAATTTCCTCTCTTTTTATATATAGTTGGATTAATCAAACATTCTAGAACTAATCATAGTATGTAACTATTCATAGGAAGAAGTAGTCTTCAAAAAGAGGCGGTTAAAGATAATATCATTTATATGAGATGAGATTAATCCAGTGGTATGCCTTTCACGTCTATTGTTGTGGGTTCGAGTCGTGTCTCTTTCTTTAAACCTTGAATTAATTATAATAATTAAAAAATAATAATATAATTTAAATAATTAGATAAGTGATATGTGATGACAATGAAAATGAAATTACCAAAAGTTAACCATTTAAATAATCTAAAAATGAAAATAATAAAGATGAAAATGACTACCCAGATGAGGAGTTACCACCACCTGGAAATATGAAATTTCAACATTATAATAGTGGGACACATAGCATGACAACGACACATACCTTGATTGGTAGTTTAGGTTACTAAATTTGTTATTTTTTTTAAATTTATATATATATATATATATATATTTTTTTTTTTTATCCGAAGAAACTATGCCTCTTGAGGCCTAGTCTAGAGTTGCACATTTTCCCCCGGATACCTATTTCCCCATGTCCCTATCCCCATCCCCATTTAGGAATTCATTTTTAGAGAAAAATGGGGAAACGGGGTGGGGGGGTGAGGATAGGTATGATTTTCATCACCAAATTGAAATGGGGAGGGATCCATCCCCATCCCCATTTCCCCATTTCCCTCATAAATATATTGGAATGGGGAAATGGGGATGGGGGGAGGTACCCCATCCCCATTTCCTCATTTCCCCGAAACATATATAACTATAATTATAATATATATTTTTAATTTTTGTTTTTATACTTTGAAAACCCTAACTATATATACACATTTACTCTTTTTAACTTCAAAACCTAAATCTAAAATTTACAATGGAATGTTTGTTTTTTTAGTTTAATTTGTAATTTTTAGTCAAATGGGGAAATAAAGAAACAAGAAAAAACGGGGAAAATGGGGAACTGGGGGGGGTGGGTGAATGGGGGAAGGTCTAAGAAGTGGGGATGGGGATGAGAGGACCTATATCCATCCCTATTCTCCAAATGTGCATCTCTAGAGCCTACAAAAAGGGGACCCAATAATTGACACAAAGTGTTCATAATAATTGCTGAAAAAAATTAAATAATATTTTGATGAAAAAAAAAAAAGTATTGATGAAAATGATTGATCATGCCCACATAGAGAGAGAGAGAGAGCATGTAAACGGCTTATTATGTTTGCTTTATTATTTTTATTATTTTGAAGTTTTTATTTAGAGTAATGCTATAAAACTCAAATATTTAACCAAAATGATGTGGCAAGTGAGTTGTTATCACCACACAATATAAGATGATGTGGTCGATGAAAAAACCACTTGCCACCTCATTTGAGTTGAAATTTGGGCTAAATTTTTGGATTGTCTAGCATTAGTAAATATTATGTTTATATATTATATATCAAATATCATATAACTCAAATGATGTGGCAAGTGGTTTTTTTATTAACCACATCATCTCATGTTGTGTGTAGTAATGACAACTCATTTGTCACATCATTTGAGTTGAAATTTGAAAGTTCTTGAGGCGTGTTTAATATAAAGCTAGAGGGGGGGTGAATAGATTTTATCTAATTTTTACCCAATTTTCGCGTGCATGTCAATTTTACGAAAATACCCCTAGCAAGTCAACAATACATACAAGTGTAATAAGATGCGAAAATAATAAATGACACTTGATGTTTACGTGGAAAACCCAACCACTGGGAAAAACCACGGGCTGTTTAGTGCGCCACACTCGGACCTCGAAATCCACTAATTGAAATGGAGTTTACAACCTATGTAGACCTCGTCTAACACTCCGGTCAATAACCCCCCACTTCTACCACGCGGGCCTTTAAAAGTGGCTCTAGTCCAATTGCTTATGTGACCACCTGTTCCCGGTGTCCGACCTAATCCCGGTCAATCACACAAGACTTCAATCTCTCAAAAGAGATGCACAACCCTATGTGAATATGTATGAATATTCAATTAACAAACAAGGCTAGGGAACCTTAGATGCTTATCTAGGATGATGATATATTCAATTTAAATCAATCCTAGATATGAAAATAGCTATATGTCATGGCATACAACTTTAGCTAAGTAAAGGATAACCAATCCTAGATACAAAGCTATCACAAAAAACCCACAAACATTCAAAAGATTAACTAGTTGATTAAAAAACAATCTATTAACCTAGTTATAAATAAATCACACAAGAATGTTTATGGCATAGCTTTTAGGCAATAATGACCTAATCAATTAAGCTATCAAAAATAATCTCAATCATATAATGAGATTAATTAGCTAGATATAAAATAGGCATGAAAACCTAGCTAACATAAATAACCCAATCAACACATAATCTCAATCATGTATGTAGAAATTAATCTAAACACATACAAGTAATAAATGAGATAAAATTGATAAGTAGAAACACTAATTATGTAAGATAAAAGTGTTCAACAAATCATACCATGTGTGTTGAAGAAGACCCATGCATTAGCACATGCTAGATGAACCTAGATGATGCCTAGATGATGATTTGTGCATGTGGGAATGGGTTTAGAGAGATAAAGATGTAATCTTTAAGCTTTTTCTCTCAAGTCTCTCTTTCTCTCTCAAGAATAAGGAGCCTCTCTCTCTAGGGTTTAATTTTGTGGCTCTACCCTCAAAATGATGAGAAAGATATGTATTTATAATGCCCAAATGAAACTATGTCGTTTTGGAAGAAATGGAAAAATTATGGGCATTTTCGCGGTACTCGCGTCAGTGCAGCGACTCAATATTCGAGCGCTTCGAAACATGACCAAACGACATCGAAACCTTTCATATGATATATCGTTGGAAAGGTATGGATATCTACTTTCTACTCGTTTTTACAGAATGGAATTTTGATATCTGTAGAAACATTTATGGTCAATTGAGTGACCAAAGGTCAGAAACGGACAACAACAGAGTTGCCCTGTTTTGGTTGTAACTTTGGAGATTTTAAAACCAATCCAAACGGTCATGAAATATTACGAATAATATACCGTTGGAAAGGTATGGGTGTCTAGTTTGTACAAAAATTTTCAAAACTCATTTTGAAGCTTTGTGTAAAAAGTTATGGTCACAAGACCATGCAAAGGTCAGTTTTGAAAACACTTAAAACATTGAAATCCAATCTTTTAAAACTAGACACCTTACTCCAATCAACCAAACCAAAACTACCACTTATCCAAGAGAAGAATGAGACCTTCTCAAGTGGTCAACCATCGCGCTAAGACATGCACACCATCGTGCAAGCGCGGACGTTTCCGATCACACAAACGGAAACGAATTACACCACACTTAAGACTAATCATGAAATGCAAGTGTGGGTATTGAATGCATCCTAATGCCTAACATGTCATGGCATTATCATTGAACAAGATGCACTCAATTCAAACATGCATGAATAAAATTCATGACTTTGCATCCTAATGCCTAAACATTTCATGGCATTTCATAGAACAAGATGCAATCAATTTAATGCAAGAAGAGATATTGAATAATCAATAAAGCACAATGCACACAAAATATAAACACAACATTCAAGAATAAGAGTTATGCATGTTGTGTGTGTGTGCAACTATATCTCTTCAAGGCAAAGTAAGCACAAGATATATACCTTTGGTGCTTGTCCTCTTGAGGTCTTGGAAAGGGTCTTTGATCTTCAACTAATCACCTAGACTACCCTTACAACCAAACCCCAACTTGTGGTTTGACCACGAAATAAGCCAATCAACAAAAGGGAATCCTTACAAAATTTAAATTAAATATTTGGGTTGACTGTCATTACTCGTTTTACTTTTCATATATATATATATAGGAAACCTTTCTCCTCAGTGCACACCGATAAATATATTGTAAGTTCTTCAAGTTTGATTGGCTTACAAACCACAATTGGGGTTTGACAATTAAAGGTAGTTTAGGCATTTTATTGTTGGTGATCAAGCTCAACACAGGCCCTCTCAAGACCTCAAGATGATAAGCACTTCAAAGGTAAAACACTTGTGCTTATTTGCATTGAAGAGACTTAGTTGCACACACATGCACAACTCATGCATATCTATACTTCGTGTATGTTGTGTGCTTTTATGTTTGTGCATTCATGTTCTTAACTCTCTTTATGCATTTGATCATTGTCATGCAATAAGTAGCTTTAGAATGCATAATTTTTCATTTGGCACGCTTTGGCCCAAGCGACCGCTGTCGGCACCGCTGTGGCTTTCACAGCAATGAGATAACTGCCTCGGCAGCTCCTTGACCGTTGTGGGTTTCCACAACAGTAGGTGACTACCTCTTTAGTGACACTCACAATCGTACGAGGTCGGAGAGTAGTACAAGGTTAAGTAAAGTTTGTTCCCAACAAAGATCGAGTGGTTGATTACCGAAATTGGTTAGCTTAAGTGCTATTCAAACAAGCAATATGGGAAGGTTTTCATATTTGAATACTTCAAGCAAGTTAAATTAAACTAATAAAAAGGAATTATGCTATTGCGATAAAGAAATTGACAAGTATTAAAATCAAGTGTAATAATGAAGGAAATGATGCTAATAATTGACTACACCCCACCCTCTCCTAAATTCCTCTCTAGACTTACTTGCATACCCAAATTATGCTCATGCAATTTGTAGATTCATACACCCAATTGTTAACCTATAATCTCGGTCGAGTAGTATAGGTTACACCCAAATCATATCCGAGCCTATCTCTCGATTACTCAGAATATATGTATGAGTTCACTAAGAACATTGACACACTAAGGAATCCTATACGTTAGCCTAAGTAGATCTACTTTTCTAGACATGCATATAAGACATTTTATCGAACACAATGTGTGCGTGCTCCAATCGGTTCATAACACACAATCGAAAATCAGTCAATAGGAGATCAATCTATTGAAAGCATTAAGTACTCTAAAACATCCACACAAACTACAATTGCACATAATGGATAAAACACAGGTCAATAAATATATATAGTCAAGAGTGAGGTTTCATTAAATCCTAGCACTAGAAAATTAGCTCATATTACTAAAGTAAGCCATATAATATATATGGTCAAATGAATACATAGCTACATAAAGAAAATGAAAGAGATAAAGTGTAGAGAAAACTATGTAGATCTTCTCTTCTTCTCCTCCAAGCTCCTTCAATTTCCTATCTCCCAAGAACAAGGAGTTATTTTCTTTTGCTTGAGAAAAATAAAATCCAACTCTAGACAATAGTGTGATAATTTCGGCCAAGAAGAAAAGAGAGAAAAGTTTGTTCTTATTTCGATAGTGCACTAGTAAATTTTATATCAAAAGGTTTTGTGCACAATTTCGAATAAGGTTCACACGAGTTTCGATCTAACGATTGTGAATTCAAAAGTGACCAGAACATTCTTTGTAGCCTCTTGGAATTTATTGTGACTAATGAAAAAGAAAAAGTTTTTGTTATCCATCCTCAGGTACACAATTCAAAGAGAAGGGAGACCATACTCCTAAGTGATTCACGTTCGTGATTGGATTGGAAGATCTTGCGGATTACCATCGATGCAACGTCAATCGGATCACATGACAAAGGTACGATATATTTTATCATATGTTAATTAATTAAAGGGTTAAGGATCAACTTATGGAAAAATTTTAAAACATACTAAACCCTTTTTTAGTCTCGCTTCCGCTGCATGCACGTGTTTTTCCCTGCACATACATTTTAGAAATGCATGTTTTAAGACTATGTCTAGGAAATGGCATACTTGTGTGAACTTGTGTTTATTTATTTCCATTTTATTGATTTTGGACTTGAACATGATCTCTTATGATTCCTTATTGGGTCCCAGTCATTTCAGTTACTCATTCATTAGGTTTCGAATCCAAATGATGTAGATACGCTACTTTACGTTCTCATTCGTTGAGTTGTCTTCGTCATCATTTTCCGAGATGAATTCTCAACCTTTTGTCAAAGTTCCATAGTTGTCATTGTGTGGAGGGAGTCATGATTTGTAATCCAAAGACGGATTCGAAATCAGAGTTCGGAGGCCCGAATACGGTCGAAGAACGCGAGAGGAGCGCGAGAGGACCTTGCTCGGCCAACGGCCAAGCAAGGAAGCCAAGTGTGAGCCACGTGTGCCACACGGCCAGGCTGCCTCTCTGCCCACGTGTGCCACACATGGATGGTGACGTGGCAGCTTGTGGTTGGCTCATTTTTCCCTCTCTTGAAATCTTTTAAATGTCCTCCATTTCCCTCCCATTCATTTCAAGAAGCAAAAATTAGAAATCTTAGACCAGAATATTTCTCTCAACTTTTCTCACCTTCCAAACACCATAACTTTCTCATACGAAGTCGGAATTGGTTGATTCAAGTTGGAGATTGTTCGTAATCAAGTCCTCTACCTTTTTCAAGTGGTCTTGCAACTGTTTAATCGATTTTGTTGGTGGTTCTACCCAGAAAACCGAACCAGCTCGTGATTGCAAAGTAGTGTTCATATCTTTGAGATTTCTTCTTTTATAACCTTCAATTTGCTTGGGGTTTCTTCTTCTATATGTATGTATATGTATGGTGAATGCTATTGAGAAAGATAACTTCATAATCAAACCTAATCAAAAGTCTAATTAGAGACATATGTGAACTAGTTTCTTAGATTCTAGGTTTTTCACATGCTTGAGAGTTGTATTGTGATTAGTTTGATATCTAGGGTTATTTGTGTATTGATTGATGTATTTTATAATCAATAACCTTAACATGTGCTTAAATTCTCTTATTGAACATATATAGGATTAGCACTTGTGTTTATGTTTTTAGAGACATATAGGATATAATTGATTATTCATTATATCCTTGCTCTAAATCTTTGGCTAGAATATTTATTGAATATATTTTGTGATTCTAGCATTTATGTGTATGTTTATAACATCTTGAATATGTGCTTCATGATTATAATTTATTCAAGTGTTATGTGTGTGAATGAAACTAGGAGCGTGTTAGGTGTTTTTCACATGCTCTAGGTTTAATTCATGTTTTGGCATCTATACTATATTACTTGTGCTCTCACATGTTTAAGTCTAGTTGTTCTATGGAATGTATTGATCACATGTTCTATGTTGAATTGATTGTTTGCATCATTTGCATTCACATTATCACATTAGGAAGTCCTTGTAAAAGGCATGAAGTCTTGACTAAGACAAAGTGTCCGGATAGTCAAGCAAGGAAGTCTTGGCTAGGACAAGAGGTCCGAATAACCAAGAAAGAAGTCATGGCTAGGATCGGGAAGGTCCGGATAGTCATGCATGAGAGGCTCTCTAAAGGCATGAGTGCCTTGGATAGAGAGTTGGCTACATTATTGGTAGGCCCGAGCGTTTGGTATGACATAGACTCCAATAGAGTGTGGTACATGGGATGTGTATGCATGCTTGAGGAATTTCTAATCATCCAACGATGTTGGTTTGGTATTGAGTCCAATATATGGTGGTTTCGCATCATTGAGGGATTTTGTATCTTCCAATAGGGATTGGGTAGACATAGACTCCAATAGAGAGTAGATCATAGGTTAGTCACTTTTGAGGAATTTCTAATCTATCATCCGATATATATAGTACCCAATGGTTATAGTTCAACCCATTGATGTTTCCTCCTTAGAGGTTTTACCACGTTAAAAAATCTTTTGTGTTAATTCTTTCTATCTCTATCTCTTATATTTGTCTATGTGTATGTTGTTATCTTGTTGCATATTATTCACTTGTGATGTACATTGAAACAAGATTTTGTAAAGTATGATTTGTAAACATATTCATTTGATCATATTTGTGAATATAATTATTTTGTATTGTGTTACCTTTGTGTATTGTTATATGTGTTAATACTTGTAATACATTGAACAAATTATTGAAATACAAGTATTCCCTGTTATTGAGTTTTTGTGTTATTATACCTCATACAACTAATTGATATACATAGATTATACTTAAATGATCACATGCTTATATTCTCTATGTATGAATTCTTGATTTATGTGTTGTATGTAAGGCTACCTTAAGGGATAAACGTAAGTTTGTTCAAGGGATTGAAAAAAGCGTAAAAACCTATTCACCCCCCATCTAGGTATGCTTTAAGCTATTTAACTACGTTTGTATACTTTCAATTGGTATCAGAGCGGGTCGTCGGACGGCACTCGACGAGATCCAGGTTATACTTACTAGTGAATTGCTTAGGTTTTTAAAGTATGGTTTTCCAAGATAATGTGATGACCGAAGGGGCTTTGAATTTTAGGCCTTCTCTTCTCAAGGGTCACAACTATGGGTTTTGAAAATTGAGGATGAAGGCTTATATTCGCTCTATTGATGAGAGAGCTTGGATGATCGTGGAAGAAGGTTACCTTGCTCCCAACAAGAGTGAGAATGGAGTGACCGTTTCCAAGCCTAGGAGTGAGTGGTCTACTAATGAGTTTGAGTTAGTAAAATGACATCATCGGGCAGTGAATGTTATTTTCAGAGGTGTGGATAGTAGGTAATTTTCCTACATCCAAAACCTAGAGACTGCAAAGGAGGTGTGGGAAACTCTCCAAGTCACCAATAAGGGGACTAAAGGGTTGAAAATGTCTCGTCTTCAATTGCTCACTTCCCAATTTATGGTTTTGCAAATGGGTGAGGAAAACAAGTTTGTTGACTTCTAAGACAAGCTACTAGACATCGCCAACAAGTGTCAAGCTCTTGGTACTCCTATCTCTGGTGAGAGGCTAAATTGGAAGATTCTTAGATATCTTCCAAAGAGGTTCAAAGCCAAGGTTACCGCCATTGAAGAGAGTAAAGACATTGACGTCATGAGCTTAGATGAGTTGATAGGATCTCTTCAAACCGTTGAGGTGTGCATGAAATCGAAGGCTAAGAATAAGGGTTTAGCTCTCAAGGTTGTCAAGGAAGCTAGTAGTAGCGATGATAACGAGGAGATGGCTTTATTGGTTAGAAAGTTTAGAAAGTTTATGAGGAAAGGTGACAAGCCAAGTGGCAAGTACTCAAGAGACAAGAAAGTCAAGAAATCCTTTACTCCACCTCATGAGAGGAGTGGTCATGCTAAGAGAAATAGAAAGGTCCAATGCTTCAAGTGCAAGAAGCTAGGACATTATGCTTTGGATTGTCCAAGTGGTGATTCTAAGAAGGATAAGAAGGGAAAAGCTATGGTGGCTACATGGAGTGAAGATGATGACTCTAGTGATGAGTCTTCTAGTAAAGAAGAGCTAGTGAGCAACTTTGTTGACTTCATGGCCTCTCACTCTACTCTAGAGGATGTATGTCAAGATTCGTTGAACAAGGAGCTTGATCTAAATCATCAAGAGTGCTTAAGTGAAGATTTAACCATCATTGATCTTTTGGCTAAGATGAATTGTCTTGAAGAAAATTTGAAGATAGCCTTAAGAGAGATTGATGAGAAAGATGATTTGATCAAGCTACAAGTGGATGAGTTTGTTTCAACCACTCTAACCATTGATCACAATTTCATTCCACAACGACTAAAGTGTCCCTATTTACCTATTTTATTATTTAAATTAATAATTAAAAAATGAAACAAAAAAGACAAAGAAAATAAAAAAACAAAATCAGTCATTTTTTTTTCTTTTTCATTTTCTCAACCCCTAAACACAATCCAAAAAATAATTTGGATAAGTAAAATTTTAAATTTAATAAATTTACTTTTAAATCATTTACTTTTAAAAAATTCAAAATTTTTTTTTTTAAAAATTGTTTATTTATTTTGCACCCACTTGTGTCATACTAAGAGACACGTTAATAATTCAACTACCCATATAAATTAGTAATATGAGTCTTACATTTGTTCATTAAATTGCAAGATGCATGTTGAGAAATATCTCCTATGTAGTGAGAGTTGTATTCCAAATCATGCTTATTACAATTGATGTCACGAGTCTCCTATAGGCTATGTTTGGTTGGATGGAATGAAATGGAAAGAAAGCCATTCCATTTGTTTGGTTTGTTATAATACAATGGAATGGTGATTCCATTGGAATGAGGATTCCACCATTTTGGTTGAATGGGCATTCCATCCAATTCTATCCAATTCCATCAAAAAACCAATGGAATGCCCTTCCATTCCAAACTAAAATTTATATTCCATAAATACCCTCATATACCCCAACTCCATTCCAAAAATACCCTCCTTTCCAAAAAGAATATATTATTATTATATATTATATTAATGATATATAAATATATATTTTATATATATGTACTATATATTATATTATTATATATATTATATATATTATTATTATACATTATATTATTATAATATAATATATTTATATATTATATAATATAATATTATATATTATATATTATTACATATATTATATATATATATATATATTATAATATAATATATATATATAATATTAATATATTAATATATATATATATATATTGTATAATATATATTATATAAAAAATATTATTATTATTATTATATATTATATAATATAATATATATATTATATATTATATTATTATATATACATTATATTATATTATAGGGAAATTATTATTCTCCCCCTGTAGTGTTTGCCGTATTCTCCAGTCTCCTCCCTCTAGTTTTAAAATTCTCCAATTTCCCCCCTCCCATGCCTATTTTTATATGGTGACTCCCTCTAGTTTCAAAATTCTCCAATTTCCTCCCTCCCATGCCTATTTTTATATGGTGATATTGGTTGTATTTGTGCATGGGAGGGGGGAAATTGGAGAATTTTAAAACTAGAGGGAGGAGACTAGAGAATACGGCAAACTACAGGGGTGAGAATGATAATTTCCCTTATAAATATATATATATATATATATATATATATTATTATATGTATTATATATAATATATTATTATATTAAATAATATATAATTATATATATATTATATTTTTATATTTTATTATTATTATTATCCATAATATATCATGTTATTATGAATGTTTTATAATTAGGGGTATTTTGGTCAAAATACAGTTAACTCCATTCCATTCAATTATTAACCAAACAAAATAATACTGATTCAGAGACTAATTCTAAAGTTCCAACCAAACAAAAAACTTAGTTTTCCTTTCTTTTCCATTCTCATTCTCATTCCAATTACCATTCCACCATGTAACCAAACGTGACCATAAAGTATTGACCAATAACTCGACTATATATGTTTTTAAAATATAATTTTATTAAAAGTTTTAATAAATATTTTTTAATTTATGTCTGTCGTAAAAATTAGAATTTTGATTATTTGAATAAATTTAAATTTATCTAGCAAGGTTTATTTATTTATATATTTCTAACAACTCATATAGGTTATATATAAATATTGTTCAATTGTTAACACATCAAATGTTATAGTCAAGTTGTAAAGACTTATAACTTTTGACTTGAGGTTTCAAGTTCAATTCCTAATAATGACAATTGTCATTATTATCTGGGCGATGGTCCGGTAGTGGTGGTGGTCCGACGTCGGCCGATGGCTGTGGTGGTCCGGCCGGTGATAGGTGGTTCGACATTCGGTTGTCATCGGCAGCGGTGGTGGTCCGACGGTGAAGGTCCTGCAGAGGCCGCGGTGGCGGTTGTTTGACAGGGGCGACGGTTGTGGTGGTCTGGTGGCGACAGGTGGTCCGGCGTCTGGTCGACGACGAAGGTGTGGCGGTGGTGGTTTGGTGTCCGGTTAGCGGTGAAGGTCCGGTCGGCGGCGGCGGCGGGGGGTGGTTCAACGGCGGTGGTCCGACGGTAGGGGGTGGTGGTGTATAAATATAAGAAAATTTATTTAAGTAAATATTAAATAATAACAGTTTTTTATTAAATATTATAATTATTATATACACATATCTTGACAGTTTATAACTGTCAAGAAAAATAAAAATAAAAACTGTGAAGACTTTTCTTGACAGTAGCATTCTTGACAGTTTTTAAAACTGTCAAGAATGTCTTTCTTGACAGTTAAAAACTGTCAACAATGTTATTATTTTCTTGTAGTGATAGGATGAAAACCAATAATTTTTTTTTTGTAACCTCCAATCAAAATCTAAATATTGTCATGTGACAGTTAAATAGTTCTATTTGGAACATGCATTCCAAATATCAGAAGTTAATGCAATAGAGACAGTTAGATACTGTAATTCAGTCTTCAACTCATCTCATTGGGTTTGAAAACATGTTAACAAATCGTTCCTAGTAGTGTTTCTAGAAACGGATTTAAATTGGGAGTTGTATGCACTTTGAATAAATTCTTCATAAAAAACATTATCACCAAAATTAATCGGTTGATCAGTACATGCAATGTAACGTGCCATGCACTCTCTAGCATGCGTGGCGTCGTAATGCCAAGTTGTAACATACCCGTCTAGGTGCCGTTGTAGTTGTATCTGGGTTATAGTGTCTCTCTGTCCGTGTGTCCGTGTGCAAGCATGCATGCATTTCTCCATATGCCCCTTCGCAAATGACAGGTCCCCCTATAAGTGACATAGTGCTTAGGATAAAACTTACATTGAGCTCTGTCCATGACTTGACTGTCTTGCATAATCTTCTGTACTACGTCAAAACACTGCCATACGTTTAATGTGTGCTTTTTAGGTTTGGCAGGACGTGATGTCGGTGTTGCACCGAAACCAGAAGGTTCCGCTATCGTTTTCGTCAACCCAGAAAGGTCAAAATAATCGTCCTCCATGTTAAGACCATCCAGAAATTGAGGATGATTATGATCCATTTCATACAATACAAATATTAACTCATTAGTCATTAAAAACTAAGTATAAAATCATAAATATACTAAACTTTTAATCATAAATATGCTAAGCATAAAAATATTAAAATTAATTAATAAGCATTTAATCATAAATATACTAAGCATAAAAATAGTAAAATTAATTACTAAACATAAAATCATAAATATACTAAGCATAAAAATGTTAAAATTAATTACTAAGCATTTAATCATAAATATACTAAGCATAAAAATATTAAAATTAATTACTAAACATAAACTCATAAATGTACTAAGCATACAAATATTAAAATTAATTACTAAACATAAAATCATAAATATACTAAGCATAAAAATATTAAAATTAATTACTAAGCATTTAATCATCAATTTACTAAGCATAAAAATATTAAAATTAATTACTAAACATAAAATCATCAATTTACTAACCATAAATATTAAAATTAATTACAAAACATAAAATCATAAATTTACTAAGCATAAAAATATTAAAATTAATTACAAAGCATAAAATCATAAATATACTAAGCATAAAAATATTAAAATTAATTACTATGCATTTAATCATCAATTTACTAACCATAAATATTAAAATTAATTTCTAAACATAAAATCATCAATTTATAACCAAACAAAAATATACTAAGCATAAATTAAAATATACAAATATTAAAATTAATTACTAGACATAAATTCATAAAATGATAAATTTACTAAAATCTAAGATTCTAAGAATAAATATTAAAATTTATAACAAAGCATAAAAATATAAACTCATAATATTCTAAGCATAAAGCCATAGATATTAAATATACATAAAACATAAGAATAAATATCAAAATTAATAACTAAGCATAAATATGTTAAGTATTAATATAATATTTAAAAACTAAAACATAAAATTAAATAATAACATATAAAGGAAAAAGATACCTTTGAACTTTGGTGGAGAGATTAGGGAACAATATTAAATTACTAATATAGTATTAGAATAGTAGATTAGTAGTATAGAGAATAGAGAGAGAGAGTGAGAGTAGAGAGAGAGAGAGTAAGAATGAAATTATGAAAATATGAAATGGTGTAGTGAATAGAGATTAGAGAGAGTAATGGAGAGTTGGAGAATGGAGAGATTGAGAGATTGAGAGAAAGTGTATGGAAATTGGAATGGGTGGGGTATTTATAGAAAAATTTGAAATGTGAGTAAAAATATAAAATGGAAAAGACGAGGGGGCAAACTATAATTTTCGGCCCTTTTTAAAAATTTTGACCGTTTGCTGACATCAACAACGGTAAAAAAAATTCAAAAATAAAAATAAAAATAATGAAGTGTGTCTAACGGTAGAAGCAAAAAAAATATATTATTTAGGCGGGCCCAACGGTCGACCTGCCGGCCTGGCGGGCCCACCATCGAGCTTAGCATACCGGCCTTGCGTGTTGGGCTAGGCTAGCATGGCGGGCCTTAACTTAAGACCCAGCACATGCTAGACATGGGGGTTGTGCCTGGCCTGGCCCGTGCCATGGTCAGAATAGCTCGCCATCCTTGGTAGGTCGACCATGTCGGGCCCACCAGGCCTGGCCCATATTTACACCATTAGCGTCCAACCACACCTAAACATTCATATTGGGTGTGGGTAATTGTTAATATGGGGCAGTGGGCCCACTGTAAATGTGTGGTTGTGGTTGGACGTCCTGAAATTATAAAGTCAGGACGGTCCGAAGTAGAGAAGTATTCTACATATAAATATATATATATATATATATATATACACGGTCCTGTTCTGGTCAGTGCACACTAATGTAATTGCATTAGTATCAATGCATGTGGACCACTGATTATGGAGAACCTTTGACAAGTGCATACACTTTGAGTCAAAGTATGTAAATATAATGGTCCACATCCAACGCATTGATAAAGTTATATCAGTGCGCACCGACTTGAACATTTCTGTATATATATATAAATATATATAAATATATATATATATATATATAAGCTAAATCAACTTAAATTTTGACTTCAATACCTCAACCACTCATGTTATCTTAATCCAATAGTTGATATTTGAATACATTTATAACTCTTGGATTAAAAGCACGTGGTTGGTTGAGATGTTGAAGTCAAAATTTGAAGTTATATATATATATATATATATTTATATAGTCTTTCTATTGTCAGTTTGTCTTGACAATAAATATATCAGGACGAAGAATGTAAACCATAGATTATGGAGAAATTTTGACAAGTGCATACACTTTGAGTCAAAATATGTAAATCTAGTGGTCCACATTCTTCGTCCTGATATATTTATTGTTAAGACGAACTAACAATAGAAAATCTATTTATATATATATATATATATATATATATTGTTGCCAAGATCAGAAGTTGGGTGCTTTATTGTATTGTATTGTATTATTGTATGTATTCAATGATTTTATCGGATAATGCCAACTCGATCTCCTTGTGATCAAAATAACATAAATAATTTTTTTTCATGTATATTAACATGAATTTTTTTCCTTTTGATAGAAGAGATGAGTTTATTTTTCTCTGCTTCCACCTTTCGATATTTCTTTTTTTGAAAAGCTTCAATCAAGGAGGTATATCATGTGGCGGAGCCAGAAAGTTTTATTTGGATGAATCATTACACTAAAATAAAATATTTAGGAGGTGAAAGTAAAAAATTTAAAACATTGAACATTAAGGATATTTTTAAAAGAAAAAAAATGATGGTATATATTTTGATTGAAGACCCATCATACACCCAAGTAGGGCCAAAAGCTCAAGCCCCTGCATGAGTGGCCCAAGCCAATGCATTTATCAGAGTAACTGTATGAGCAGTTATCTGGAAATAACTGCTCAAACAATTAAAAGCATAGATGCACATATCAATGTTTTTTTTTTTTTTTCTAAGTTTGGGTGTTGTCTGGCGTAAGTGTGCAGAGAGTGTGTGTGTGATCTAAAACCTAGAGAATATAGAAAACAAATAGTATCAAGTATTATAGTATAGATGCTTATACTGTGAATTGAGTGAAAAATTCCTTTTGGTGATTTTTCTCCAGACTTATGATTCAACTTATTCAATCCAGTGAAAGGTAAACTTCATATTGTTTATTAAGTTTACAATCAACAATGGTATCGGAGCTTTAATTGAGATGTTTTCAGTTTCAATTTTTTTGTTCTTTGTATATATACAAAATTTTCTTTTATACTGAGTCAAAGGCATGATTGTTATGTATGTGTATATATATATATATTATGATTATTGTTTACAGTTTCCCGTTTGGCAATATGTGAAACATGTCTATTCTAAGTTACATGTTTATTCTATGATAGAATTATATGCCATGAAAAAAATTTATGTTGAAACCTAAGAAATAGAGACACAAACCCGTAACTTAGGGAAGGCCCTGGAGTGATCAAACAATCACTATTTGTTGCGAAACTGGTATCATTAGAAACTAGAGATAAAAACCTTTCCAACACCACATTAATCGTAAAATTTGGTTGAATGTAGAGAGAACGAAGCCATTGAAGTTTGGGATCGCAATTTGTTTTTCTAGAAATTTAGAGGTTGAAGATGAACATTACCACACGCCAATAGGGCGGTGAGTGTGCTTCACCTCTGACCCAAACACCAACTGTTAGGATTATGCTCAATAGCAAGAGTATAATAGTGTTTTTGACAATCTATTCATATTAATAATGTGATTTCTGGTTTAACAAATCTTATAGCATTTATAGTTTAATTATTATAATTGTCAAAAGTAAATAATCATAAGGTCAAAAGACTATGAGAAAAGAAGAATTGTTCGTACATCTGGATATGTATGAGGTAGACACAATTCTTTAGTTAGTCTTGAATAATGTTCACAACTTAAGTTAAATGTTGGGCACCTTTATCTTGTTAAAGTTGTAGATTCTTTTACTGGCATTTGAGTGGGATCAAATGTGTTATGATGAGTCTAAAATCATCAAAGTGGCTTTGAGTAAAAGATCTAGTGCACTAGGTGCATTGAACTGGATCACAATGAAATACTTTATCTAGAACCGTCAGTAGATAAAAGTCTTTTCATTATCAGGACAATCGGAGAGTCTATCTTAATCCTGAGATAAATGATGGACTTATGGTTGCAAGTGTTATCATTTGAGTTATCAATGAATACGATTATATAGCATAATCTATCCTCGATAGTTTGGTGGTATTCATTTGTTAATCGATAGAGGACTTCATTTATAAATATGGACATCGTGGCTCCATTTATTAAATGAGAGTAGAATATCATCATATGGATGTTTTGAGGTATTGGATATTAAATCTTAACGTTAAGTTTTCAATAGTGTCTATTGAAACATGGCTTCTGGACAAGTCAAAATATCCAAGTTCAAAATGTGGTCATATGAGGAAATATGGTAACTTGAAGAGCTATAGGCGGTCTATGAGCTCTTGGCGATTACTGATATTCTTCATGAGGATACACCATCTCCTATAAGATTGTCTAGGGTACGAATGAGAAATATTTACTTATTCTATCTTTATTTAAGAGTTCAATTTTAGCTCTTTAGTGGAATGAGTTAAAATTAATTGATCAGACCTAAGTGAATCATTTGTTGATTGTGATTAGGTTATGTCTATTGAAGCTTAAATTTAGATAGCCTCCCAAGATCCCCAATCCACACGGACTTGCATGGATCACTTGATATATTCTACCGGACCAATTTATGGGTCCATCTAGAATTGTATTTAATATATTAAGAATATAATTTGCACATTATTTATTTAATGGGCAGATCAATTATATTAATATATTAATGAAAGGCATGTGGGCTTGTTTCTTTTAGTAAGAATGGGTCTGGTTCACATGTGGGCCTTTTATTAAGGTCCAATGGATTTAATAAAATAGAAAAACAATATATAGATATATTAATATATATGGCACATGGCCGAGATATATATATGATATTATATTGTTTTATTTTTATTATTTGATTAAATGGAAATTAATTAATTGATTAATTATTTATTTAATTAAAAATCAAAATCTTTTTCTGACTAGGAAATATGTTTCTTAGTAGTATACTATTATGGTAGTATAAATAAAATTAAAGACTTTATTTGGTAAGTAGAAAAATAAAAGGAATTTATTTATCTAGTCAAATTAGGAAGTCTTTGATATAGTAACAAATACACTAAAGAGTTGGATTAGAGTTTGGAATTCTAAGGACATCTACCTAGGGTTAGGATTTAAGTCAAAAGACACAAATCCTACATGGTAAAGGATTTCGGCCACAAAATATAGATATGATATTGTGCAAGAATACGCCTAATATATAGATATATATTAAAGAAGTGGTCAATGATATATATTTTATTTTATGGTACGCATATATATATATATATATATATACTTATATATTTATAAGGTGAAGATTTGGCTGCACATAGTTATATATTTATTAAGTGCAGATTTCGGTGCACTAACTTATATGCTTTAATATGGCAAGTGGTCGCTCCACATATATTATATATTCTTTGAAAAGAATGCGGCTAACCCTAGGTCTTATGCTTAAGAGTTTTTTCTTTTGCTAGAGAAAAATAGAATCCAACTCTTAGATTAGTGTGAGAATTCGGCCAAGAGGAAAAGAGAGAAAAGTTTGTTCTTATTTCGATAGTGCACTAGTAACTTTTATATCAAAAGGTTTTGTGCACAATTTCGAATAAGGTTCACGCGAGTTTCGATCTAACAATTGTGAATTCAAAAGTGACCGGAACATTCTTTGTAGTCTCTTGGAATTTGTTGTGACTAACGAAAAAGAAAAAGTTTTGTTAATCCATCCTCAGGTACACAATTCAAAGAGAAGGGAGACCACGCTCCTAGGTGATTCACGTTCGTGATTGAATTGGAAGAACTTGCGGATTACCATCGACGCAATGTCAATCGGATCACGCGACAAAGGTATGATATCTTTAGTATTATATGTTAATTAATTAGAGGGTTAAGGTTCAAATTATGGAAAAATTTTAAACTATACTAAACTTTTTTTTTAGTCTCGCTTCCGCTGCCTGTACTACGGTATTTTTCCATACACCAACACTAAGGGAATTTTGGAATCCTTGTAAAATTCTAAGTCAAACGGTGGTGGTCCCAAAATTGGAAAATTTTGGGAAGGCGACGCGTGAGCCATATGTGTCGACTGTGGATTAGGAGGTGCTCACGTCAAGAGTAGTGGAACGGGGATTATCACTAGGATTGAACCAAGAGTGGTGAGTGGAGGTGCCCATTGCCTAAGGTTATCGAGAGTGAGAGTCCGTATATCACTTGAGGGTGTAACCTTCTTTTCATATAGTGGATTTATGTGGCTTAAGTGGCTAACAAGGCTAATCCCATGGTTTTTCCCAATTGGAAGGTTTCCACGTAAAAATCAATTGTTCTTTAATTTCCACTCTCTTAATATTTGATTTTATTATAGTGTTGTTTGCCATTAAAATTGACTAATCGAAAAAGTTGGCATCATAAATTAGTAAATAACCTATTCACCCCCTTCTAGATTAATTGTATTCACATTAGGGTAGTTTCAATTACAATGATGGTTGTTTTTCTTTTATTGCTTCCGCTAATGCTACCAATATTGATGTGAATACTTGGCATGCTAGACTAGGCCATACGGTCAAGATATAATGAACAGATTGGCTAGAGAGGGCTTCTTAGGTCCACATAATAAGATAGTATTTCCTATTTGTGAAAATTGTTTAGCAGGAAAAATAACTAGAAAACCATTTGGAATAGGAACCAGGGCTACAATTCCATTACAACTAATTCACTCTGACATCTGTGGTCCAATAAGTGTAAGAGCAAGACATGGAGCCTCGTATTTCATTACATTCATAGATGATTTTACACATTTTGGTCACGTCTACTTGATTTCTCATAAGTTAGAAGCACTGGATTGCTTCAAATCGTATTTGAACTTAGTTGAGAATCAATTAAAAAAAAAGGGTTAAAGTTTTACGACTGACCGAGGACGTGAATACCTTTCAGAAATGTTCAAGGAATTGTGTAACGAGAAGGGTATAAATAAACAATTAACTATTCTTAGGACTTCATAACAAAATGGTGTGGCGGAAAGAAGGAATAAAACATTATTGGATATGGTTAGATCCATGATGGCACAAACGAATCTCCCAATATACCACTAAAGAAATGCTTTATTAACTGTAGCCTATGTACTTAATCAAGTTCCTACAAAGTCAGCTACTTCCACACCATTTGAGTTATGGGCAGGTAGAAAACCTAACCTAACTTATTTGTGACCTTGGGGGTGTGCAAGTTATGTTTATGATCCATCCAGTAAGTATGGAAAATTAAGTGCAATAGGAAAACACTGTATCTTTATTAGATACTCTGAGCATTCCAAAGGATATGTACTTATAGGTGAAAATTTAGATGGAAGTTTGACTGAATTAGAATCACGAGATGTAAATTTTTTAGAGAGTGAATTTCCTAGCAGAGGTGAAGTTGATAGAGACATTCGATTATATGAATTGGATTATCTAAACGAGGGTACAAATCTGTACATTCCACTAGAAGTGAATATAGATCTACCTAGACCTTCTATCTCTAGTGGGAGTGATGAAGTTGTTGAGACAGCACATTTAGATTTGCCAACTTGTAGAAGCGACCGTAGTGATGTCCCACATCGTCGATTTGAGATTAAAGGGGAAGAGTTTATGATTGTTTTGCATCATGCTGATGAGCCTAAAAATGTAAATGAGGCTCTCAACTTACCTGATAAGGAATTGTGGATAAAAGCTATGCAGGAAGAGTTGGATTCAATGAAAAGTAATTATGTATGGGACTTGGTTGACTTGCTGCATGGGCGAAGAGCTATTGGAAATAAATGGGTTCTTCTCATCAAGCGAAATGCGGATGGCACGATAGAGAGATATAAGACGCATTTAGTCGCAAAAGGATATACCCAACAAGAGGGTATTGACTATGAAGAAACTTTATCCCCTGTGATAAGGTTTGCTTCAATATGCCTTATTCTGGTAATCGTCGCACATATGGACCTAGAATTACATCAACTGGATGTAAAAATGGCATTTCTCAATGGAGAACTGGATGAAGAAATTTACATGGAACAACCTATGTATTTTGTTTCAAAAGATCAAGAGCGCAAGGTATGCAAACTAAAAAAGGTCAATATATGGTTTGAAACAATCATCCAGACAATGTTATATTCGATTCAATCAGGCAATCATGTCTTATGGGTTCCAAATAACAAAAGAGGACCATTGTGTATACATAAAATGGGTAAAAGATAAGTTTGTAATACTATCTTTATATGTGGACGATATTTTATTGGTTGGAAATGATAACGAGTTTGTATTGACCATAAAGAAATGGCTATCATCAAATTTTGATATTAAGGATATGGGTGGGGCTGCCTATATATTAGGAGTTAAAATTACAAGAGATCGTTCAAAGAAACTCATTGCTTTGTCACAAGAGCCTTACATAAGGAAAATTCTTGAACGATTTAATAAGGTTGATTGTAAGCCTATGGATACTCCCATATCAAAATGACAAACTCTTAGTCTAGACATGTGTCCTAAAACTTTACAAGAACGTGAAAGAATGCAAAAGGTTCCTTATTCCAGTGCTATCGATAGTCTCATGTATGCTATAATGTGTACGAGACTTGATATCTGCTATACGGTTGGACTTGTGAGCAGATATCAATCCAATCCTGGATAGAAACATTGGTTGCCATGAAGAGAATTTTAGTATATCTTAAGGGTACTACTGATTACTCCATTTGATATCAAGGTGGAGATTTACATCTTGTTGGATATATAGATGCTGATTGAGGACACGATCTAGATAAGCAAAGATCTATATCAGGATATGCATTTTTGCTTAGCCAAGGTGCTATCTTAAGGAGTAGCAAGAAACACATGTGTATTGCTCTATCAACGATGGAAGCTGAATTTGTGGCTTGCTCGACAGCAGTACCAGAAGCCGTCCAGCTCAAGAGATTTTTTAAGGGTCTGAAAATTTTTACGGGAACATGAAAGCCAGTAACCATTTATTGTGATAGTCAAGCAATAATTGCTTATTCCAAAGACTCCAAGTATCACAATAAATCTAAACACATAGAGACTGAAAATATATATATAACGTGTGTTTAAACAACCTAGAGGGGAGGGGAGGGGGGGGGGGGGGGGGGGGGGGGGGTGAATAGGTTGTTAATCCAATTAGTTACCAATTTTTCGGATTAGTCAATATTACAAAAATTAACCCAAAACATGTTGTAAATGAATAGAAGAACAGATGAACAAGAAATAATTGAAGAAGAGATGAAATAAATAATGAATAAGAAAGATGAGAGACATCAAAGAAGAGAGATGCGAGAGATTAGAGAGAGAACTATTTTGCTTCTGTATTGATTTCAAGAACTTTTTTAGCTAACCAACAAACTTACAGTAGTAAGCCATATATATAGGCAATAAAGAGAGAGGGATAGTTGTCGTAATTTTACATTTAATTAATTTAAGCATGAAGTAAAAGCAACCAAGCTTCCACATGGGTGGGTCAAATGGATTGGACCAATTGGATCAAGTAGGGAGTTAGGCACTTAGGCAGTCGCTCAAATAATGGTGAAGTTAGCGTGAGCCATGAGGTTGTACTTGGTGGGGAAGCCAATTTTCAACACTCCCCCTTAGATTTCCCACCACTTATATTTTAATTTGTTAGGGAAAAACCCAGTGGGATAAAAACCTTCATGAAATATATACAATGGTCTTCTGGATCTAGTAGGGTTGGACATTTAAAAACTATCTCATTAAAAACCTTGTCAGGAAAACCCAGTGAGACAAAACCTGAACGAAGGGAAAAAGAGTATAGTACCCATTTGTCCATTCTGAACTTTGCTCCCCCTAATTGTCTCGTTAAAAACCTTGTCAAGAAAACCCAGTGGGACAAAACCTGATCGAAGGGAAAAAGAGTACAATACAAATATAACAATAGTTAATGTTTTCTTTAAGACATTCCTCACATTTATACTTTGTTAGGGAAAACCCAGTGGGATAAAAAACCTAAGCAAAGATATTCATTGATCTGTCAAATCAAAGTAATATTTATGGTGATCTTCATAAATCAAAAGATTTTTGGGTGTGCTTAGAGAATTGCCTCATTAAAACCTTATTAGGAAAACCCAATGAGACAAAAACCTGATTGGAAGGAAAAAGAGTATAATGCACATATACCCCAATATAATTAATATACTTTATTTAATATGCTCCCCCTTGATGGGACACTCCCTTTGATAAAAGTTTTTTTAAAGCAATCTTCTAGATTCCTAAACTGGGGTATATAGATGTTTATTTCATGAAATGAAATAACATTATAAATGATTGGAGGGAGTATAAACAGAGACTTGCTTTATGGAGTAATATCCATATGGAATCTTTTCAACATATTTTGATTAATGGACAAACATTCCATTTGATCTATGCTCGACCTTCAGGTCGAGACAATATTTCCTTTCTCATGTCTTTCATTTTTAAACTCATTTTCAAGAGTTTTCAAGAGCTCTCCAGGAGCTCCAATTAAATTCATATCATCAACATATGTTGTGAATATAGTAAATTCGGATTCTGATTTCTTTGCAAAGACACTTGGGTATAAATATAATTATTATACCCTTATTTTATCATATATTCACTGAGACGGTTATACCACATCAGTTCAGATTGTTTTTAATCCATATAAAAATTTTTGTATGTTCATCAAAATACAGATTATGAGATCTCGATTTACATGCTTCTAGCATTTTAAATCCTTCTGGGATTATAAATATCTGCATTGAGTGAATCATATAGATAAATAATTACTACGTCTAGAAGACGTATTTCAAGCCTTGTAAAGGCATCCAAATTTATCAAAAATTCGAAACGTAATTGTATTCGTCACTATTGAATACCAAGTTTCTGTGAGAAACCTTGTACTACGAGTCGTGCCTCATATCTCACGATCTCGTTTTTCTTATTACGTTTTCTGTATAAAAACCCATTAGTATCTAACTAATTTGACATCTCCAGGTGTCTGGAGTACTATTGATCTAAATACTTTATGTTTGGTATATGAAGTCAATTCTTCTTGAATTGCTTCTTTTCACTTAGGTCAATCATGCATTTTGTATACAATCATTGATATTATGAATATCATAATTATCATTTATAATTTCAGTAGCGCTACTGTGTATAAAAATACATCATCAATGATTGTTTCTTTATGATTCCACATTTCTCTTATATGATTTATAGAAATTTTCTCAATTTCAATATACTTGAATCTCTATTGAGATTTCTTCCATTTCAATGGATTTAGTCACTATATAGACTTTATAGAAATTTTCTTAATTTCAATACAGTTGTATCTCTGTTGAGATTTCTTTCCATTTCAATGGATTTAGTCATTTCATAGACTCGTATAGAAATTTTCTTAATTTCAATATATCTGAATCTCTGTTGAGATTTCTTCCATATCACTGGGTATAGTCATTTCATAGATTTGTGTCTCATTAGATATATCAGACTCTTACAGAGTTGATTTAGAGAAAGTGGATTTATTTATAACTCGAGTTTTGTTTGCATTAGGATCATGATAACAATACCTTTCAAAAAGGTTCATAAGCTTATGATATGCATCAAATGATTTATTTGTTGTCATTTACTCTGATCATTCTTTAAGAACAATCACCAGGCCGGGGTTTATGAGATGACAACTTATAAAATCTTGTTACCTTTAATATATCAAGTAACAAATTAATAATTATCTGATGATCAATTATCTTTCATATTTAACTGATACAAAGATTGAAATGAGACACATTTTTATATAGAGAACCGAACTGGTATCTCTATTTTGTATAAGAGTAACTTTTCATTTACTCTTTCTGGAGAAACTTTCCATTTGGAAATTAATCAATAATATACAGATTGTGCGTAAAAATATAAACTCTCTGAAGTTTAAATTATCTAATAGAAGATTAATCAAAATCAACATTAATCTCATAATGATATTGAATTCTTCTCTTATATCATGCTAGAGATGAAATAAGGAGATATACTACACAATCAAATATCTTACAAATGTGAGCAAGTCAATGACCAATTACAAGTTGTAATGGTAAATAATGATGATAAGTAGTGATCATAGAGATGAATGTATCAACATGTAATAGAACGTCCCATATAGAAATTGGTAATCGAATCGAAATAATAAAGTTCTCGTAATTACCTGGAAACGTTTGATAAGTGATTTTGCTGATCCATTTTGATTATGAGTACATGCGAAAACTGGATGTTGAACATCGATCTCAACTGGAGACATTTGATAATACATAAACATGTGATGATCTCGTAGATGCATCAATTAGAACCAAAAAATAATGGAATGATTCATTTGGTGGATGAATATATCCACATATACCCCCTTGAATGATGGGGATTCAAAACCAACTTTAGAATAAGATGGTTTATTTGGTGGATGAATATATCTACATACAACCCATTTTTGATCAGTGATATAATCCAGATGATAAATCACACAGCTTTTCTATAATGAGTTTCTGGCCTGAATTATGCACAAATATTCAACACTCTTTATTATTCATAGTTTTAATATGACATTAATAAAGTTATATGTCTTTGATCTAAGCAGATTTCTTTAAGTTCTACTTGAATGATATAAAATATCATTGATACATAATTTAATACCATCTGGTAATAAGATTGTGGCTCTTCTAGAGCTTTAATCAGATCTGCTGGATCTGATTTGGTATTAACCTTATATGTTTTTGAACTAAACATATTTCTTTATGGCCTGCTTAAATAATATCAAGTATCATTGATATATAATTTAGTATTGTTTGATAGTAATATCGTGGCTCTTCCAAAGCTTTCTATCAGATTCATTGGACCTGATACATAAATAACATTTGCTCTCAACAAAGTCAAATTCGTAAAATATTTCTGACTCCGTAGAAATGTATAAGCCGTTGCACTAGCGGCAAGACATATATTTTTCCTTCTAGGAATTTTATGGACATTATTTATAATGCCATTTTATATCTCATCTGAAATGATAATAATTCCGTAGAATTTTATGAGTCGTTGCATTGTCGTCATTGCATGGATATATTTAATTATCCTATCCATATAGCAATCATGGCCTGGATCCATGCTTTCAATTTTACAACAAATATATATACATAATACCATTAATAACAAATATGAAATATCAATAAGTGTAACAAGAGAGAGAATAGTACAAACTTGGATATTCTGTTCGAGGTGTATATCTCTCTACAGAAAGTTCCGATCAACAATCCAACCAAGCAAATTGTAGAAACACGAGTGAAGAACGTTCTGACAAAATTTCAACCCGATCGGACCACATATCAAAGAGATATTACTCTTCGATGAAATTTGCGCAATATTGAAATTTTCTCCCCTGTTTTCCGGTCAGCCCTGTTCGGAACTGCAGAAATCACTACAGGGAATTCCAATTGATAATCCCACTGTCGAGATTCAAAAACTACAAGAGTATAACGTGCTGACTAAATTTCAGCTCAATCTGATCTTAGACGAGGGAGATATCAAAGTTTGATCAAGATTGTGTAGTGATGTTCTTCACACAATTTCTGCACACACACACCTTCTTTTTCTCTCTTTTCTAGTAAAATATTCCCAATTTCATTATACATGATATTAGGATCTTAAATCATTTTTATAATACTCACAACATCCTGTTGGATGTGTAAGTCCTTCTTTGAATATTGCTCTTCATGAACATCAAACATGAATGAAATGAATAAAATATTATTTCTAATTTTATTATATGTTAGGATCTTAAACCATTTTTATGATACTCACAACATCCCGTTGGATGTGTATGAAATGGATAAAATATTATTTCCAATTTCATTATACGTTATATTAGGATCTTAAATCATTTTTATGATACTCACAACATCCTGTTGGATGTGTAAATCCTTTATATGTCACTTCATATATATGAGATAAAATAAAATCATAGATCATATTGATTTTTCAAACTTCCTGTTCGACCATGAAACTGTAAGTTCATATATAAAATTCAGAAAACTTCAGATTATGAGTGGATTTGAAATCCCAGGTTCCAAATAATGAAGTATGGCATTCATGAATATAACACTGGATCCAGAACTCCAAGTTCTCATCGGTTTTCAAAACCGAGCCGACTTAAATATCATAATTCCAAAAACTTTAAGCTTTGGTTAGTCGGTCTAGTCATCTCATACAATGCGTAAAAATAATTACTGAATATTTAAACAATTTATTTGAAGACACAGCATAAGCCAGTCCCGAGACACGGCATAAGTCAGTCTCATATGCGTAAAAATAATTACTGAATATTTAAACAATTTATCTGGAGACACAGCATAAGCCAGTCTCATATATTGCATAAAAATAAATGTTGAATATTTAAACAGTTTATCTAGAGACACAGCATAAGCCAATCCTGAGACATAACATAAGCCAGTCCTGACACACAGCATAAGCCAGTCTCATATATTGCATAAAAATAAATGCTGAATATTTAAACAATTCCAGGAGACTAAGCTCACCTGTTATGTGCATAAAAATAAATGCAAATGTTTAAACAATATAAATAAATCCAGAACTATATATAGATGATCCGTTGACGGCATAAGCCATCTTGTATATGGAACTATAAATAGATCCAGAATATTGAGATGTAAGTAAATCACCCATCAGGGGATCCTTTTTACTAACGTACACAAATATCGAGCCGTAAGTAAATCACTCGCCTGGAGATACTTTTTACTTACATACGATCGTGCTGATAACGTGTTGTAAATGAATAGAAGAACAGATGAACAAGAAATAATTGAAGAAGAGATGAAATAAATAATGAATAAGAAAGATGAGAGACATCAGAGAAGAGAGATGCGAGAGATTAGAGAGAGAACAAGAACCTTTTTAGCTAACCAACAAACTTATAGTAGAAAGCCATATATATAGGCAATAAAGAGAGAGGGATAGTTGTTGTAATTTTACATCTAATTAACTTAAGCATGAAGTAAAAGCAACCAAGCTTCCATGTGGGTGGGTCAAATGGGTTGGACCAATTGGATCAAGTAGGGAGTTAGGCACTTAGGCGGTCACTCAAATAATGGTAAAGTCAACGTGAGCCGTGAGGTTGTACTTGGTGGGGAAGCCAATTTTCAACAAAACAATCAAATACAATCAACATAATTAAAGTGCAGAAAACAATAAATAACACGTTTACGTGAGAAACCCTCAAAAGGGAAAAAATCACGAGCTATTCTGCTAGTCACACACGGTCCTCAAA
Organism: Acer saccharum; assembly: GCA_030490815.1. Lineage (NCBI taxonomy): Eukaryota > Viridiplantae > Streptophyta > Magnoliopsida > Sapindales > Sapindaceae > Acer > Acer saccharum. The sequence goes on along the minus strand of CM059869.1, from coordinate 47,779,704 downwards.
TCCACTATATGTAATGATGTTTACAATCTAGGTTGACATTTAGTCACATCATTCTCGGTCACTAACCCACCACTACTACCATAGACCTTTTATAGTAATTCTAGACCAAAATGCCCATGCACTACACATTGGTAGTCACAAGACTTAACTCTCAACAAAGAGATCAATAACCTATGTGAATATATGACAATATCCAATATGCAAATAATGATAGGCTACACTAAATGCTTATCTAGTGATTAAATGATGGTTATAAAATCAATCCTAGATATCAATATGTCTAAATGAATGCTTGTGAGGTTTATGATTTGTATTGACTTGATTCCATTGCAAAACGCTCTATTTTTGTATTAGTTATTGCTTAAGATGTTCTTTGAAGAAAGGAAGCTTAAAAGATGAAGAAGCAATGTCTAGTGCAAAAGTCATCTTCAAAAGGTGAAAAGCGTCAAAGGTATATTTTGACTTCCATCCTCTTGCAAGACGTTAGCGCACACACACACAATTCATACATGTGTGTCCCTGCATTGTGGTTCAAACATTTGGTATAACACATTCACACACTTCATAGTATGCTCATGCATTGGTCTCTTATAGACAAACATTGTAGAATTGCATGCTTTGTGACTATCTCTTTGATATGGCATGCTTGTGTGAATTTGTGTTTATTTGTTTGTGTGTTTTGTATTTTGAACTTGAATATGTTCTTATTTGATTCCTTATTGAGTTCCGGTCATTTCGGTTACTCATTCATAAGGTTTCGAGTCCAAACGACTTAGCTATGCTACTTTGCGTTCTCATTCGTTGAGTTGACTTCATCGTCATTTTCTGAGATGATTTCTCATCTATTTTTCAAATTTTTGTAGTCATAGTCATGCGTGAGGGATTCACGGTTCGTAATCCAAAAACGGATTCAAAATCGGAGTTCGTATGCCCAAAATACGGCTGAAGAACGTGAGGGAGCGCGCGAGAGGCAAGCATGGCCAATGGCCATGCATTGGCCACCACGTGTGGAGCCCGTGGGACCCACGGCCAGAGCACCCCTCTGGTCCCGTGTGGCCCACGCGCTCCCCATGGGGTGCTGATGTGGCAGCCTCTGATTGGCTCCCGTCATCCTCTCTCATCTCCATCTCTTTTCCCTCCATTTATATTCGAAATCCCAAGCAGAATTCTTTACAATTTTTGATTTCTTATTTTGATGATATCTCTCTCATTTCAACTCCGAATTGAGTGATTCAAAAGCCAAAATTATTGGTCTTGAAGAGAGCTACAAACCCCAAGCATTTTCAAAGCCATTTGAGTTCGTCATTTTTCCCAGTGATCTGATTTCAGTACGAGACTCAACTTTTGTATGTGAAACTTCTTCTTCTCACTTCATCTTTTGATCATCTCTTTTAATCTTCCTAATTGATAGATGATATGTGTTTAGAATGTTGTTAGATCATATTCTAGGGGTGGTTGATCTATTGATTGTTGAGTTTTAGCCATTTGATTTGAATTGAACATATATTGCTAAACTTGACCTATCTTGATATTGATTCTAGAAATACTTTTTGTTCTTGAACTTGATTGTTGATTTCTAGGTTTTTGTCACATGTTCATAAACTAGGATTTTTGATTGTGCTATCTATCATTTAAATCTAGTTCTTGTTTGGATTGAATATGTTGTGGATTTCAAGTGTTAACTTGTTCACTTGATTTCAAAGCTAGTTTTGTGATTTTTATTGAAAACTTGTTACTCTAGCTTTGATTGATATGTTTAGGTTTCTAGATATTTTTGTGAATGACTTTGAATGTCTAATCTAGACTTCTAATCACATGTTCATAAGAATTAGCTAAATTTGCTTGTGAGCTTGATTTGTGCAAATCAAATTCTTCATAGAGTGTGTTTGATCTACTTGCTCTATTTGCTTGTGTTTGCATCATTTGCATCACTTAGATCATTGCCTTGTGAAAGGTTGAAGTCTCTTGCAAAGTGAGTGAAGCTTTGTCTTGAGCAAGAAGTCTTGGCTAGGAAAGTGTTCCGGATAGCCAAACAAGAAGCCTTGATTAGAGTCGGGAGGACTCAGATAGTCAAGCAAGAAATCTTCCTAGAGACGTGAGCGTCTTGGATAGGAAGTTGCTTTCTAGAGGTGTAGGATACATCTCGGATAGGAAGTAGGCTTGGTAGTTCACTTGCCCGAGGGTAGATTAGGAGGTGATAGCTTGAGCGGATATCATGTGTTGATAGCTTGAGTGTGTAAGTCCTTTTCATATAGTGAATTGCTTTGCCTGTGGTTGTGGTATCAACCCGTGGATGTTTCCTCTTTGAGGTTTTACCACGTAAAAAATACTTGTGTTCATTTTTGTTTTTATTTTTCTTTATCTTCCATATCTTACATTGATTGCATATCTTGTAAATTGATTAACTCTTGTATTAGTGAAATCAATTCATTAGCTAAATCTAATCAAGTGTGCATTTTCTTTGTTATATTCCGCATCATTTTTAAGATTGGAAGAATTTGAGTAAATAACTATTCACCCCCCCCCCCCCCCCCCCCCCCCCTCTAGGTATATTTTTTACACTATATTGCTTAAGGGAATTTCAATGCTCATAAAGACCTAACTAGATATAGATATGAAAACCTAAAATCTAGTCATCAAACAAAAGCCAATCAACATAAGTTGTCAATAAACATGGCAAGGACGATAAATGCAATCAAGAAATGCAATCAAGGAATCCTAATCAACAATGTCTAAATGTAAAGCATAGAGACTTAGCTAGAGGGAAAAATGGTCCTAAATGCTAGCTATCAAAGAAAACCACACTCAACCAACATTCAAAGTCTCAAACATGTTAGAAGTAATGTAAGGATCTCATTTATTGGTTTGCTTATTTTGTGGACAAACCACAATTGGGGATTGAATTGTAAGGGTAGTTTTGGTGATTGAGGATCAAGCTCAAAGCCCTTTCAAGACCTCAAGGTGACAAGCACTCCAAAGGTATATCTCTAGTGCTTAGTTTTTCTTTAAAGAGATTTAGTTGCACACACACACACACTTAGCATATTCGCATATGTGTGCATTCTCTTCACATGTCACATTTCACACTTGCACTTTGTTGTTTGTGTTGTGTAATTCGTTTTCCGAAGATTGTTCGGAAACGTCCGCGCTTGCACATTGGTGTGCTTGTCTTGCGTGAAGATCTCCTTCGAAGAATGCCCTTGGCTTCTCCTTTGGATTCACCACTTTGCACACTTGCACATTGTGCACAAAGTGGAAACAGGGCATTGTCACCATTTGTTGGTGTCGCCCTTTGATGGTGTCACCATGGTGATAGAAAGATTTATTCCTGAAAATCAATTAGGTATGTTGTCACCATGAAGTGTCACCATAGCAACAAAGTGGCGACATAGAAGAAAATATGGTGTCGTCAGACGTAGCCGTGAAATGTCGCCATAGCGACAAAGTGGCGACCGTCGTCGTGAAGTGTCGCCACAGTGACATAGTGGTGACGGAGAAGAAAATGAGGGCATTTTTTTCAAAACGATGTCATTTATTTTTGACACTCTATATATAAATATGCCTATTTCTTCTTAGGTCAGTTCTCAAGAGTCTAAAAAGCATATTTTTCCCTTAGAACATATTTCAAGAGAAAAATTCACAAGAACTCTCCTTTAAACACTCAAAGCTATTCCTTTGTGCATCAAAGAACATCTTGCATCATCCATGCATGGTTTTGAATAATCACAACTTGTTTGGTAAGATTTTTACTAACTTCATCTAATTTTAGTATCTTTCTTAACAAGTCATCTCTTTATTCACTTGTATGTTTTTAGATCATATGCTAGATACAAGATAGATATTGTTTGTGATGAATTGATTGAGTGTTGTATTGTGATAGCTATCTAGGTTTTCATAATCTATGTTTAGCTAAGCTTTTTGACATGTCATTTAACTATTGATATCTATGATTATTTTAATTGCAATATTGTCATCCTAAATAAGCATATAGGGTTTCCTAGCTCTAATTGCATTTTGGATATTTCATATATTCACATAAGCATTTTATCTCTTCATTGAGAAGTAAGACTTTTGTTGCTTTCAGGATTAGGTTGCGTAAATCACAAGCAATTGGACTAGGTTCACTTATACCGGGATTAGGTAGTGGTGGTGAGTTATACCAGGATTAGGTTGTATTCATTTTACCATTAGTGAATTCGAGGTTCGAGTGTGGCGCACTTACCAACCCGTGGGTTTTCCCGTGAGGGTTTCCATGTAAATATCAAGTGTTATTTAATATTCCGCACATATTACACTTGCTATATTATATTGACTAGTTAGAGGTATTTTCATAATCTTGACCATACACGAAAATTGGGTAAAATAGGATAAAATCTATTCACCCCCCCCCCCCCCCCCCCCCCCTCTAGATATATATTGTACACACCTACAATTTGTTTCAAGTAACATTAAGCAAGGAGACATGCATTTAATTAACAAATAAATGCTAAACCTAGGCAAACATGTCATAAGAATGAAATAAGAGATTCTAGGACATGTAGAAATTACGAAGTCAAGGAAAACAAGAAAACCCATGCTTGGATGATGCTAGGAAGAAGCTAGAAGCTAGAAGCTCATGGGAAAGTGTTTGGTTGAGTAAATGTGAGTTCTTGGGAGCTCTCTCTCTCTCTCTAGGAGTAATCTCTTTCTAACAATGTGAAATTTGAGCTCTAGGTCAACCAAGAAGAGAAAAACACTTTATATATAGAAGCCCTAAGTGAAGTGATGTCGTTTTTGCAATTGGAAAACCAAAGGCCGTCACTACCACTACTCGTACCGCGGTATGGACAAGGTGTCTGTGCCACGGTACCTCAAGCGTAAAGGCTTTGAGATCCTTCGCGGTGGGGGACTACTCAAGAGGCATGGTGCACCCATCGGGTATGCCCAGCGAAATTGATCAACGATGACACCAAACATGCACCGCGGTCTAGGCAGTGCACCAGTAGCGGTACCAGGGGCGATACCAATCACGATAAGAGAAAAACTTCTCTTTTCAACATCACAAGGCATACCTAATCTATATGCATGTTGTGCAAGTGTGAAGTGAGTAAATAACATGCATGGGAATAGATAAAAACATGAATAATCACCAAGCATGTGACACACAAAAGAATATACAACATGTAAAAATGCAACAGTGTGATGATAGAACATAAATGCACACAACTAAGAGAAACACAAATGCAATCATTGAAATGCAATATGAAAGTGTGTGTGTGTGTGTGTGCAACTAAATCTCTTCAAGAGGCAAGTCAAGTGATTTACCTTTTGCTCTTGAAGTCACGGAGATGCTTGGAAGCTTGCCATCGAGGACCTAAGCTACCCATTACAAACTCATCCCCAAATGTGGTTTGTCACGAAATAAGCCAATCAAAAATGAGGAACTTACAAAGACGAATTATAATTTTATCAAAGACATCATAGTAAAGAAAGAAGTGATGATTCAATATACTTCTACCATGAGATTGTAGCAAATCCTCTCACTAAAGTGATGACTAGAGATGTATATGAGTCACATGCTAAGTCTTTATTATGCATAGAATGAAATGATGTAATAGTTTGAATTGTTATATTGAACTATGTTGTTTCATTTATAAAATGAATTGGTATTTATCTAAAATGATGCTAGCATATTATATTTCACACATAAATTATTTAGATGTCGCCAGGTTGAGATCGGCATTCTTACACGTGTGGTCGCCTTAGTTACTAAGACATCAGGCTGAGATGAGACACATATATAATAAAGAATATATAAGATATATTCTCGCGAAGCTAATATATATGAATTTGTCTCTTTGACTAGGTCAAGATGAGGTTCACAATAAATATATCAACATTTTAGAACCGATCATGATATACCCCACTATTACTGATACATGATCAAGCCAAATGTGAGATCTTAATATGGCGCCTAAAAGGAGCGAGCTTTTAAGAACTCAGGTTAGGTGTAGGATTTGTGACTGAACTCAAATCTGTACAGTGAAAATATAAAGACATATCCATTCTTATTTAGAATGAATATCACTGTAACACGTGTTTCATGCCACGTGTGCTATTAGTAACCGATGTGGAAAATGAGAAAATGAATCCCTGCTTCCTCGTTGTGTAAATTCCACTGAAGTTATATATAAAACTGCAAATAGTGTCCTCATGACCATTCACTTTATCTTGAAGTAATATGATAGTGTTAGCACCTTTAGCGTGTTATTTCTATGGCTATGATAATTCAGCCTATGGGACAAGTCTAAGGTAGCAATTATTCTAAAGACCAAGAGACAAAGATAAAATGGGAAGATTTAATGATTTTTCATCTGACTTATGTATTCACCGGTCAACCAATTGTATTTGTGGTTACAATTGTGAATACATGAAATGTAATAAAGCCAAGCATAGCTTTTCAAATAATAGAGGGATTAAGTATGCTTTGGACTAATGAAAAAAAAAAAAAAAAATTAAATCTAGGACACAATAATGAAACATATTATATCTCTTGTAAAAATTTACAATTGAGATTTCATATTGTTAGCTCCCTTCATTTACATTAATTATTCATAGGTCACACAGTATATTTATCTGTATGAATACTCTGATGCATTTTTTTTAATGATATTATAATGGTGTTCTTTCTGTGAAATTGTGTTGGCCTCACTTGTACTAGTGGGAGATATTGGTATATATTTGGGTTAGAGACCCATCATACACCCAAGTAGGGCTAAGAGACCAAAGCAGCCCATGCATGAGTGGCCCAATCTAATGCATTTATCAGAGTAACTGCATGAGTAGTTATCTAGAAATAATTGCTCAAGCAGTTAAAAGCACAAATGCATAGATCAACATTTTATTTTATAAGTTCGGGTGTTGTCTGGCACAAGTGTGTAGAGTGTGTGTGTGTGTGTGATATCATGAAAAACACAGAGAATATAGAACACAGATAATATCAAGTATCATAGTATAGATAATTATACTGTGAATTGAGTGAAAAAAATCCTTTTGGTGATTTTTCACCAAACCTGTGATTCATCTTATTCGATCCGGTTAAAGGTAAACTTCATACTGTTTATTAAGTTTATAATCATCAAAAAGATTGTTTGTAAGGAGGGACATCGTCGGCTCCCCTTGATCAATCACCACGTATCATGTCGTTAGTATGTTTGTTTGTTGTATGACATATATGTTCATGGATTTAGCTACTATAGTTATAGTTATAGTAGAGTGATTTTTTTTTAGTTTTATTTTTTATTTTTAGTTTTTGTGGATGCTTGGTGATCTGTCCTTTTATATATGTATTTTTGGTCCCCATTCCATATGTCTTATGCTAGATTCTCGAGTTATTTAGGTATTTTATGTTATTTATTGAGCATGTGTAGGTCACATTCTGTATAAAAAGTGTTTGTGAGCATTTGAGCAGAAAAATGGTCAAAACATGAAGAAAAAGGGCAATTTGGACAAACCGTGGCACAACCGCAGCTGACACTATTCCGAGATTTTCAAGGAGTTTGTGAAGCCCTAATTAATCTTGTGGGATTATAAATACCACTCTTTTAGTTCGAAAAAGACACTCCCTATCCACCAATAACAATCAAACTTTATCTTTACAACTTTCATCATTCATTCCATCTATACACATTGAAGCTTGAAGATTGGAGAATAAGACTAAAGAACTTGAAGATTCAAGGAAGATTAGTGATAAATATCATGGGTTTCTTCTTTTCTATCCCTTCTCTTTTCTTTTTAATTATGTGTAACTAAATCCATACTAGGGAATCGATGTGAACCTATGTGATGCTCATGTTATGATTCAAACTCCATATTTTTATTAATCAATTCAAATTTAGATTTGTTCAATTCATTCTATGTTTTTATTCTTGACTTGTGTTAATCTATGGAAATTAATTGATGCTTGTCTAGGGTTTTGATAATTATAAATTGAGATTGCACTACAAGACTATATGTAGTCTTAATTACTTTTCAATTGAATAAATAAAATTTACTTTCGACATAGGCATATGTGAGAGGGTTTTGGTTCACAAATTCTTGAACGTAATGGGTTTTTAGTTATTGTTCACACCTTGGAAAATGGTGAGTAGTGATTGAGAACACGTGGTTAAACGTGCGATCGAACAGTAATATCATAATTAAGATGAGAATAAACCCTAAATTTGGATTGAATCTTGTTAGTGAAATTAATTGATGAACATTGAATATTACATATGGGGAATACCAGTTACCTGATTTTTCATCCATTGATCACAAAACAACATACTTTCGTTAATTGTTTTCTTAGTTTAATTTAATTTAGTTTTAATTTAATCCATCCATCATCAATCAAATTTGGTTACACTTAATTTAGCTTTAATTAGAACTAGTATAGTCGATAGATCACTTTTCCTCTTGGGAACAATCTCTCCTCGCCATTGTACTTATCTTCACGATTCGTGCAGTTGGAAATTTAGTGATAAAATATAATTTTCACATCACTTGGATTACAATTCAATAACTAGTAACCACATTTGTAACTATACAAATCCTCTATATTAGTATGATCCATATATTCATATATAAATTTATTTTTCTTCTTTAATTAAAAAAGTGTATCATGTCATTTATACATACTACGTTAGTTCGTAGTATTAACGTACACGTTTGAATTTAACCCACGCATTTGTAAGATAATGTAACACTAATGATTTCAGTTGAGAAAATTATTAGATAAAAGTTAATATGATTCTCAGTTATAATTATTTTCTGAATAAAATCCAAACAGATTTAAAACGTCATCAAAATTATTCTTTTTACAGTAAAAGTTTCTGATAAAGCATTACATAATTTACATTACATTATATGTTTCTGTTGACACACAAGCTTAAAAATTTAGAGGAGATTTCTATATAAGAATTTTAAGTGAGGATCTAACCGGTTTTAAAAAATCTAAAAGAGGTTTTCGATTGGTTCCGGCTAACTTCTGACCCCTTCGATCTAAAAAAAAAAAAGAATGTGAATTCCAGCGTAGAGGATAGACTTTGCCCCATTTGGTGTAATCAATATTTTTTGATGAATAATTGATAAGATAGAGTACCTAATTAGAAGATCAAATACCATACGCATCTTTATTTAATTTTTATCAAATTATTTACAGAACCTGTATTTGGGTAACAACAATCCATCCTGCTTGTACTCCACAATATATAAATATATATATATATATATATTTTTTCTTTTTGGGCTAATTGCACTAACCTCCTTCAGGTTTGGCATAATCACAGACATTTGGATATTTTGAACATATTGATACAAATATTCCTTGACCTTTGAGAAATATTCCAATTATATCCCATACTGTTAATTTTCTATCGTTAACTCTTATTAACGGTCAATGGTTAAAGAGGTAAAATGACTAAAATAGGTCTTATTTTCAGCTTTCAAAATAAAATAAATAAATAAATAAATAAAATCATCTTCCTCACCACATCGGCAAAAAATCATCAAACATGATCACCTCCAAATCATTCAAAAACAAAATTCGAACTTTATCTTCCTCACTCATCTAGAAAAAAATCATCAAATATAACATCTAAAATAATCAAGCATCACCCCAACCATCTTCATCAATCCAGAAAAACAAATTAAACAAAAATATTTTTAAAAATAAAATGATATTATCTTCAACTTCCACGCCATATCTTCTTCACCTCCATCAATTCTAGAAAAAACAAAATTCCATTTCTCCATCTCTTTCCATCCACAACAAAACAAACACAACAATACCATAATCATCACCCTAGCTCATCTTTATCAATTTTACAAAAATAAATAAATAAATAAAAACCTTCTCCATCTCTGATGGAGTGATGGAGACGCTCTATCTCTCAAAGATAGACCCATCAGGCCCATCTCTGACTAAAGATGGATTCATCGGCCCCATCTCTCAAAGATAGAGCCATTATCCCCATTTTTTACCAGAGATGGAGTAGGGTTCCATCTCTAGACGGAGCAGATATGGAGATGAAGAAATATATCTCTCCAACTCTATCTTTAATTTATTTTTTAATTAAAAGTATTTAAAAAATAATTAATTATTTAATAAACTGTTGTTTCTCATTTATTATTTTTGTTAAAAAAATCATATTATCCCTAGCCAATAGGAGTTAATTAACGTCATGGGTGTTAGTGCAATATGGGTTCGTTTGGCACACTATATTGTTTTGTGTTGGATTGTATTATATTTGATTGTATTGTATTGTATTGTATTATTCTTATACAATCCTATTTCTGTAATATTTTGTATTAGGCTATATTACCTAATATAACCTCTCTTCCATGTATTAGCTAACACTACAAGAAAAATAGCCTTTATTGACAGTTTTTTCTTGACAGTTTTAAAAACTGTCAAGAAAAAACTGTCTAGAATTTTCTTGACAGTTTTTAAATATCAAGAAATACAATTTTTATATATATTATATTATTATATATAATATATATATAATATAATATAATATATATAATATATATAATATATATAATATAATATATTTATATATTATATATTATATTATATTAAATATATTATTATATATTATGAATGTTTTATAATTAGGGGTATTTTGGTCAAAATACATTTAACTCAATTCCATTCCGTGGTTAAACAATATATATAATAATATATTTATATATTATATGTTTATATATATATTATTTAATATAATAATATAATATAATATATATTATATATTATATAAATAATATAATATATAAATATATATTATATAATATAATATATTTATATATTATATAATATAATATATTTATATATAATATAATATAAATATATATATATTATTTTAAATAATATATATTATATAAATATATTATTATATATATTGTATAATATGTATATTATAAATTATATATATATATATATATTATATATATTATTATATTTATTATATATAATATATATGAATTTTATATTATAAATTATGAATGTTTTATAATTAGGGGTATTTTGGTCAAAATACATTTAACTCAATTCCATTCCGTGGTTAAAAAATATATATAATAATATATTTATAATATTATATATATATTATATAATATAAACATATAATATATATTATTTAATAAATATATAATATATATTACATAATATTATATATATTATATAAATATTATAAATATATATTATTTAATAACTATATAATATATATTATTTAATATAATAATATATATATATATATATATATATATATATATATTATTATATTATAAAACATTCATAATATATAATTTTTTCATTATCTTTAATAATTTTTAAAAACTTTTACTTCTTATTTTCAACACCAAACAAAATCCCAATATGGATTTATTTTACGGTAAGATATCGGTTTTTGGGCAAACCGATATTGGTTAAGTAAAATTTTAAATTTAATAAATTTACTTTTAAATCATTTATTTTTAAAAAATTCAAAAAAATAATTTTTAAAAAATTGTTTATTTATTTTGCACCCTCTTGTTTCATACTAAGAAATACGTTAATAATCCAATTACCCATATAAATTAGTAATCTAAGTCTTACATTTGTTCATTAAATTGCAAGATGCATGTTGAGAAATATCTCCCATGTAGTGAGAGTTGTATTCCAAATCATACTTATTACAACTGATGTCACGAGTCTCCTATAGACCATCTTTAGTTGGATGGAATTGAATGGAAAGAAAGTCATTACATTCGTTTGGTTTGTTAAAATGGAATGGAATGAGGATTCCACCATTTTAGTGGAATGGGCATTCCATCCAAAAATCAATGGAAAAGCCATTCCATTCTAAACTAAAATTTATATTCCATAAATACTCTCATATGCCCCAACTCTATTACAAAAATACCCTCAGCTCCTTTCCAAAAATAATATATTATTATTATTATATTAATTATTATAATATATATAGCGATATATAAACATATATAATATAATATAATATATTTATATATTATATTATTATATGTAATATTAATATATTATATAATATATATATATATTATGTATTATATATATATATATATATGTTATATTATATAATATATATTATTATTATATGCATTATATATAATATATTATTATATATAATATACTTTTATATTTTATTATTATTATCTGTTGATGGTGATTTTTGATAGTCACCAAGTCAATGATCTATTTTCGAATTGCTATAATTTATGAACAAGAACGATTTAAAATCAAGAAGAAATAACAAGCGATTACGTGGTAAAACTCCAATGGTTGGAGAAACATCCACAGATTGTTGCCTTAGCAACGAAGCCAAATTCACTATCAAGAATGGTTACAAGAATATTACACAATAATCTCTCTCTCTCTTCACTATTTTTCACGTACCCCCTGTTTGTGTATACTGGGGGTATTTATACATGTTGTGTTTAGGGTTTTAAGGTGGCTGCTAGGGTTTGGTGTTGTGGTGCCCAAGTCTCAAGCGGTTTCCTAGTCCTAATTAGATTATGTTTCCTCTTTTGGCTGAGTCCAATTCTGGACGAGATTCTTTCTCCTTTATTCGCGGGAGAACTGCTTGTTTCCTTGTTAAACTCTAATGGTCCACATCGTTGCTTATCGTGGATGTGCTGGTCGCTGATTATGTTTGGCATATGAATGTTGGTGACTGTCTCATTGATTCCCGAGTATGCCCGAGTGTGCCCGAGTGTGCCCGAGTGAGATTTGCTGCCCGAGCTGATCGTCTTTGTTTGTGGTCGGACTACTTACTCTTTTTCCGAGTAGGTTATCGTAGGGGGTTTCTGCTCCATAAGTTGACTTATCTTGACTCCTGCTTTGTTGGCCTTTTGTGCTGATGACGTGTCCTTTACCACTAATTTTTACCTATAACAATACCCCCTTAAATATTTGAACCGATCGCGCTGAGTCAGGTCTTCTCGGGACAAATATTTAATCTTAACACTTTTCCACAACTAGTCCTCGTTATCGTTTTCTGTATTAATGTATCCTCGTTTAATTCGAAGCCTTTAATGACGTGTCTTAATTGCGACCACATGCATCTGATTCATCATTCACGTCAGAAATCTCTTGATGGCGACGCTTCTGCTCTCTAGCGGCTCAAGATGCTGTCCGATTGCCACTTGTCCTTCTTTGCTTGGCTGGGGTACGACGCATTTATGAGACACGACCTCTCTGTTCGCCTTCGTGTAGCCCACGTCATAGCCCACGCCCCTCTATTTTCCCGCTTTAATGTGCTTCTCCTAGGGCTTCGTTCGTTTTTGAAATCAATGTGCCGCCTATATATGTTGGTTATCCACTTCCCCTTCCCTTCTTATTTCTTTTCCACCATTTTTGTATTTCTTCGAAAGAGAAGTGTGCCTGTGTCTCTTGTGTTTCTGGGTATTTTGTTCTCTCCTCCAACTTGTCTCCTTAATCCTACTTCGCCGAGATCATCTGTTTCGACCCCCAGGCCTTTACTCAAAGGTTCTTCCTCTGTTGTTTGCATTTACCTGCCTTTCGCTAATCAAGGTTAGTTCTCATGGATCCTGAAGCTAGATACTGTCTTTTTACTGTTGGTATGATTGCTATTGAGCGAAATGATGCTCTCACTGCGTCGGTTGTTCACAGGTTATTAGACGAGCCTCTTTTCGATCAGCCGCGTTATACTGACGCCGACGTTTCTAAACTTTTTCCAGAAAGGCCTGCTACTTCTGAGGTTCCTCCTGTTTCAGAAATTCCTTCTGCTTCTTGGAGTTCATCACCACCTAACTCATACCAGCCTGAAGCTCGGTCAGATTCTTCTCCTTCCGCTTGTGCTAATATTCGGCCGAGGAGAAGACCAGGAAAAAGAATGAGTACTCGCAAAGTTTATAAGGACTCCCATTCTCGGGAGAGCCGAGTGGCGACCTAGAGGATTGTTGAGGACGATATTGAAGAGGAGCACAGGATCGCTCGCATTCCCTTCTCTCCTGAGCCGATATGCATCTATGACGTTGAGCCGAACGTGGTCGGCCCTGAAGAGGTGACGAGATATATGCGGATCCAATTACACTCAGCCCGAGTTGTGGATCCCAAAAGATGTTGTGGTCAAGGGCGAGATCGAGCCGACCACGGATGAGAAGATGAAGGGGTTTGTTTGGGGCTTTCCTACCTCAAACAAATTTTGGAAGAACAGTTGGTTTTTTGACCTGGATGGCACTCGGATGACTTGCCGGGTTCCTCGATACTTCTATACGCCTCAATGGAACCATATGACTTCAGCCTTTACTGACGAGGAACTGAAGACTTTGGCTCGGGCGGCAGTCCGCCCCTTGTGGAAAAGGGGGAAACCCTATCTCTATAATGAGGGGAAGATGATTAAAGCCCGTCTGTTTCCTCAGATTTCTGCACGCTGCAAACGCCGTAAGTTAATTTCTTTTTTTTTTTTTATTGCATTCTTGTTCTTAAATTTGTCTACTAACTCGAACTCTTTCTTTTGAAGTGTTTGAGGTAAACGTGGTCTGCAATGCCCTGGCACGCCGAATGAAAGGCATTGTGGAGGCGAGCCGGAAAGCAACCCTTCGTCAGCGAGACACCGGGATAGCCCCTCCCGAAGATGAATCCTATGACAGTGCTCCCGAGAACCCTCCCAAGGGAGATGATGAGGGGGGAGTACCCGATTATATGCCCGAGGAAACCCACGGTCTAGAAATGGCTGCGTGTTCAATGGAGGCCGTGGGCGATCCGGAGTTCTTTGGAGCAAGTAGGGCCGCTGCTGATCAGGTCAACCAGGCGGGCCTTACTTCTAAGGGGAAAAAAAAAAATGGGGAACCCTTCTGAGCCCGAGCGGGCGACTTGTCCCAACGGGTCCAATTCTCCCCATTCAACTGCAAACACGCCAAGTGTTAACTCTCAAGGTTTTGAAGCAGCTGGGGGGCATTCGAGCGTGGTGGCTCCGGAGATTCCGACTTCCGCCAAGCCGAATCCTACTGCTCCAGAGATTCTAACTCCCGTTAACCCAACTCCTACCCCTGGAGAGGGCAATGTTGAAGTAGGACAGCCTGGAAAGAGGAAAGCCTCGTTTTCTTCTGGTCGCCCTTACCCCAAGATCCCCCGAGTAGTTGCATATATTGATTCATCTTCGGATGATGAGGGTGAGGGTGAGGGTGAGGGTGAGGGTGGTGTTGGAAGAGATGCGAGTGTGACCCCTCCAGCGGACCAGATCAAGGACGGCGTTGGAGGCTCAACTGACTTTCCTCCGGCGACCTCGTCCGTCGAGTTCCCTGAAACCAGCACTGGTGGTTTGGGTTCCTCCCCTCAGACTGAGGATCCTACCCCCGAGACCATGCTAAAGGCCATGGCTTCAGGCCGGGCTTACATTAGGGAGGATCGTTGGAGTCATTTCAGGAC
Organism: Acer saccharum; assembly: GCA_030490815.1. Classification (NCBI taxonomy): domain Eukaryota; kingdom Viridiplantae; phylum Streptophyta; class Magnoliopsida; order Sapindales; family Sapindaceae; genus Acer; species Acer saccharum. The sequence goes on along the minus strand of CM059869.1, from coordinate 47,764,277 downwards.
CGGGACCGTATCCGACCGGCTCTGTAATTGTTTTAACAGTGCTTCCTACGTAAGTAACGCCTTGGTCTATATGCATAATTTCGTATTCCTCCTCTTTTTACTTACTTCTATTTGTTGTTGACTTGCTGCAGATGGTGGCCGAGATGTCCGGGGCTTGCCAGGCCGACGAAGCCCAAGCCGAAAGAATAAGGAGGCTGGAAGCCCAATTGAAAGAGAGTGAAGATCATTACTCTCGGGCTGAGTTGGCTCATCAAGAGGAGGTTAGATAGAGTCAGATGCTCCTGGATCAATGCCTAGCACGGCAAATGGAAGCTGAGCAACGAGCATCTTCTGCTGCGGAGGAGGTCAGGACTCTGCAGGATCAGTTGTCGTCCACTCAGGAAGCCTTGCTCCGGTCTGAGTAGAATGCTGAAGATGCCAAGTCATCCTATGAACGCAGAATTGACAACTTGGAGCGTCAGGCCTTGTCAGTCGAGTCCCTATCGAAGGAAGCTAGGCTGGAACTGGAACTACAGAATGTTGACCGTTTCAAGAGGTCCCCAGCCTATGATGCTTTGCTTCTGCGTGAATTCCAGCGGGGAATGGTCTCGGCTAGGGAATTCTTCAACCAGAAAAATAGGGCAACTGATCGGGCCAAGACCAACTGGAGCCTTTCAATCAAGAAACATGTGGATACATCTCTGGAATCCCTTCGGGTTCAGATGAGAGAGTGGCGAGCATATTGTAGAAGTAAAGGTAAAACGCCACATCCCATGCACCTTGAGGTTCCTACTACCGAGTCTTTCTCTACTTTTTATGCCTGTGAGAAGGCGGGGATCAACAATGAGAGACCTGACTTGGGGCACGTTCCTGGGACTGACTATAGCACCTAGATGGACGACAATGAAGAGGATGTGATCATGTGGCCTTCGGACGATAGTCTTTTGAGAGCGAGTATGTGATGGAACCTGACCCGGATGTCGGCGGAAGCAACTCACAACCTCCAGCGCCTCCCTCTTGACTTTTATACTACCTCAAGCCTTTTGTAATTACTTTTGTATTCACTTTTTCCATATATACATGAAGAATAAAATTTTATTCTTATATTCTTATATTGTTCTACTTCACCGCATGACAAACGCATAAATGGGACGATCTGAATTCGTTTCGCCCGTTTGTACTTTGGCTATCTTCGAATGCATGGATCCTTCGGGAATCCTTAGCTTTTCTCTGACCGAGTGCCTCATGTAGCCGGTAACTAATTTTATCCAAGTATCTTATGTAAATGGCCTTTTAATTAGTTAGCCTGAGTATCTTATTTAACTGGTAACTAACTTTAGCCGAGTATCTTATTTAACTGGCCTTTTAATCAATTAGACCGAGTATCTTATTTAACTGGTAACTAGCTTTAGCCGAGTATCTTATGTAACTGGCTTTTTAATCAATTAGACCGAGTATCTTATTTAACTGGTAACTAACTTTAGCCTAGTATCTTATGTAACTGGCTTTTATCCTTCGATTTTTGAGGTTGTTTTACCTTAACGTTACGCCGAGGCTCGCCACGACCATACGTTGAGGTCCTTGCACAAGTCACCTAGGACGTCTCCTGGTTTTATCTGTGCAAGGTTTTGCCGAATCGTTGGGGTAATTTGTACCGGCCAACATGGCTACGCATCTCACTAGTCTTTCTAGCGGCGCTCCGAGCAGTTTTCCAGTTATTCTGGTACCTCGGTCTGGCCTTTTTGCTAAGGGATGCGTTCGTATCGCCTTAACTAGGCGGGCACGCTACTACAGCTTTTCTGCCCTTCGAGCACCACTCGTCCGCTCTTTCGCGGCCTTATGGCGCCCGACTCTTTTTGGCGTTTATTAAGTCGGCTTTTGAGTGGCCGCTATTGAAATATTGCTCATGGATTTTATTGATTCCGCTACTCCATACTAGCAACTGAACTTTATTAGATGATTAATATGATAATGGAATCAACAAATAAATCTGAAATAATCAAAGCGGAAACTAAAAACTGAGCTAAAGCAGAATAAATTAATCATAGAACCATAATCGGATTCTTTAGGGATAGAAGGTCTTTAGATACTGTGCGTTGCATGGTCGGGGTACCAGGCTACCCTCTGGTCGGGCTATCATGTAGGCCCCATGCCCTACGATTCTCTTGATGATGTATGGCCCTTCCCATTTATCGGCGAGAGATCCCGATGATTTATCCTTGGTATTTGGGGATACTCTTCTTAGCACTTGTTGACGGTGATTTTTGGTGATCACCAAGTCAATGATTCGTTTTTGAATTACTGCAGTTTATACTTGAGTATAGTCAAAGATTGTAAAGAAATAACAGGTGATTTACGTGGTAAAACTCCAAAAGATCGGAGAAACATCCACGGGATCGTTGCCTCTAGCAACAAAGCCAAATCCACTATGAATCACGATTACAAGATGAAGAATGATAAAGAATGATTACAAGCTTTTCAATACGATCCTCTCTCTCTCCTCTTCTACTTCTCGCGTACCCCTGTTTATGAATAGAGGGGGTATTTATACATGTTGCATCTAGGGTTTTAAGATGACCGCTAGGGTTTAGTGTTGTGGCCCCCAAGTCTCAAGCGGTTTCCTAGTCCTATTTAGATTGTGCTTCCCTTTTTCGGCTGTATCCAATTCTGAATGGGATTCTCTCTCCTTTATTTACGGGAGAACTGCTTGTTTCCTTTTCTACCTCTTATGGTCCACATCGTTGCTTATCGTGGATCTGCTGGCTGCTGATTGCAAGTGTTGGCGGCTGTTTTATTGTTTCCCGAGTGAGTATGCCCGAGTGTGCCCGAGTGTGCCCGAGTGTGCCCGAATCCGATCTGCTGTTCAAGCTTATCGTCTTTGTTTGTGGTCGGACTACTTATCCTCTTTTCCGAGTAAGTTATCGTGAAGGTTCCTACTCCATAAGTTGACTTATCTTGACCTCTGCTGACCTGGCCTTCCATGGTGATGACGTGTCTATCACAACTATTTTTACCTATAACAGCACTAAATCCCCGAGTTGGAATCTCCGCTCCCGAACGTGGGAGTTGTAGTACCTAGCAGCCCTTTGCTGGTATGCGGAATTTCTTACTTGTGCTGCATCTCTGATCTCCTCAAACTCGTCTAAGTTCTGCTGCAGCATATCTATATTGTGCTCGGGGCTGTATAACTGAACCCTGGGGGATGTAAAAGTTGTTTCTGCTGGGATAACAGCCTCTGTCCCAAACGCCAGCGCGAAAGGAGTTTCCCCCGTGGACGACCTTACAGTTGTTCTGTATGCCCATAGTACCTCGGGCAATTTGTCCGCCCAGCCACCTTTCTTTGCCTCTAGTTTTGCTTTCAATGTGTGCTTGATCACCTTATTCACGGCCTCGGTCTGGCCATTGGTTTGAGGATGAGCAGGCGATGCATAGTAGTTTGCGATCTTGAATTCTTCACACATTTCTCTGAACTTCTTATTGTCGAATTGAGTTCCATTGTCAGTTATGATGATACTCGGGATCCCGAACCTATATATTATATTCTTCTTAACAAAGTTGGTGGTGTTTGCCTCAGTGATGTGTACAAGTGCCTTTGCTTCTGCCCATTTGGTAAAATAGTCCACTGCCACAATGGCGTGCTTTGCTCCTCCCTTTGTTCCTGTGGGCATTGGTCCTATTAGGTCGAGTCCCCACATGGCGAAGGGCCAAGGTGAGGTTAAGCTTCTAAGTAATTCTGGGGGTCGCCGAATGTCGTTTGCTATTCTTTGGCATGTTTCGCAACTCTCTGCGAATCGCTGCGCCTCTGCGAACAGAGTCGACCAGTAGAATCCTTGCCTAAATACCTTGTGTGCTAGGTTTTTACCCCCGGTGTGGTTCCCACACACTCCACTGTGGTCGCTTTTCAGGATCTCTCTGGTTTTTTCACCGGAAATGCATCTTTGCAGCACTTTTGAGAATCCTCTCCTGTATAATTCTCCCCTCAGAATCGTGTACCGGGTTGACCTGTATCTGATGCGTTTAGCTTCCACAGCATCCTCCAGTAGTATGTTTTCCTCTAAGTACTTTCTGAGTTTGTATGTCCAGTCGCCTGGGTTTGGTCGGATCTCTGCTATTATGATTTCCTCGGATTCTGCTGTACTTGGTTTAGTCAGATGTGCCACTGGTATTGCTTTGGATTTGATACCTGTGGTGGCTGAAGCTAGTTTGGACAAGGCATCTGCTTTTTCGATCTCTTCCCGAGGGATCTGAGAGATTCTGTACACTTTGAACTTTCTAAGTAGCCTCTTTGCAATGTCCAAATAAGCTATCATGTGCTCTTCCCTTGCCTGGTATTCATCCAGTACCTGATTAACCACGACTTGCGAATCGCTGTAAATTTCCAGCTTGTCTGCCCCTAATGCTATACAGACCCTTAGGCCAGCCAACAAGGCTTCATACTCTGCTTGATTGTTGCTTGCTTTGAAATCGAACCTCATGGCGCATTCCACAGTATCTCCCTCGGGGGTTGTTATGACTATTCCTGCCCCACTGCCATGTGTGTTTGATGATCCGTCTACATGTAATTTCCATTGGAATTTAGTAGTCTGTTCATCTTCCATTACCCTTCTTACCTCGGCGTCTGGCTCGGTGAATTCTGCTATAAAGTAAGATACCGCCTGCCCTTTGATTGCCGCTATTGGTGTGTATCTGATATCATATTCGCTGAGTTCCACTGCCCATTTGGTCAGCCTTCCCGACACCTCTGGCTTTTGAAGAATGAGTTTCAGTGGGCAGTCTGTATACACCTCTATTGTATGCGCTTGGAAATACGGCCTCAATTTCCTGGTCGATGTGATCAGAGCTAGCGCTATTTTTTCTACCGGCGAATACCTGGTTTCTGCTGGTAACAATGCCTTGCTTGTGTAGTACACTGGCTTTTGTATTCCTTCCTCTAATCGGATCAATACCGAACTTGTCGCCACTTCTGTGACCGAGAGGTATAAGTACAATGTTTCTCCCACCACTGGTTTTGAAAGGATGGGTGCTCTCCCCAAATACTCTTTCAATTTCTGAAAGGCTTCTTCACATTCTGTACTCCATTCAAGCCCTTTTCCCTTTTTTATTGCTTTAAAGAATGGAGCACATTTGTCTGTTGACTTGGCTATAAACCGGTTGAGTGAGGCAAGACATCCCGTTAGCCTTTGCACATCTTTCAGTGTTTTTGGTGAAGCCATTCCTTCTAATGCTTTGATCTTCTCGGGATTTACTTCAATTCCCCTTTGGTGTACCTGAAAACCTAGAAACCTTCCCGACGGTACCCCGAACACACATTTGCTTGGGTTGAGCTTCATTTGATACTTCCTTAGGACGTCAAAGGTTTCCTTCAAATCTTCCGTGTGTTTTTCTACTGTGTTGCTCTTAATCAACATGTAATCCACGTAGACTTCCATGTTTTTCCCAATCTGCCGAGCGAATATCCTGTTCACCAACCTCTGGTACGTTGCCCCGGCGTTTTTCAATCTGAATGGCATCACTTTGTAGTAATACAAGCCCTGGTCCGTGGTAAACGATGTATTTTCCTCGTCTGCTTTGTTCATCCGGATCTGATTGTATCCCGAATAGGCGTCCATGAAACTCAGCAATTCGTGTCCTGCTGTTGCATCTACCAACTGGTCAATCCTCGGCAGTGGGAAACTATCTTTTGGGCAAGCTTTGTTCAAGTCTGTGAAGTCTACGCACATCCTCCATTGTTTGTTCTTTTTCTTGACCAACACTACATTGGCTACCCATTCCGGATACTTGACTTCCCTTATCGATCCCGCGGAAAGCAGCTTCTCCACTTCTTTCTTGATTGCGATGCTTCTTTTTGGATTGAACAATCTCCTCTTTTGTACCACTGGTCGGAACTCTGGGTTGATGGAAAGGTGATGTGATATCACCCTCGGGTCTACCCCCAGCATATCTTCGTGACTCCAAGCGAAAACATCCTTATAGTCTCTTAGCAGCATAACAAGTTGGGTTTTGACATGTACGCTCAAGCTTGCCCCTACCTTCACCGTCCTACTCGAATCTTCTGGATCTAGTGCCACCTCCTGGGTCGGCTCGTCTTTCCTATCCTCGGGTTCTTCTCTAGGATCCAACTCAAATTCTTTCGGCACTTCTGCCTGCTCTTCAGGTTCTCCAACCTTTTGCTGGGCCATTACTGGGTATACTTGGTGTACTTCCCTATCTTTATACACTGACAAGTTCGCTCTTCGAGCCATCTCTTGTGACCCCTTGACCACTCCTACGCCATATTCGGTCGGGAATTTCATCATGAGGGCATATGTTGCTGTCACCCGCCTTGGCTTTATTAAAAAATGGTCGGCCCAATAAGGCGTTGTATGGCCAGTTTTCTGTATCTACCACCACGAAGTCGAGTAGCACCGTTTTTTGGCAAGGAGCCTTCCCGATCTTCACGGGTAGCTTTACCGTGCCAAGCGACCTTACTTCACTCCTCCAAATCCTCTAAGGGGTGTGGGAAACAGCTGTAGGTCTTTCCTATCTAGCCTCAGCTGGTCATATACTTCTGCACTAAGAATATCTGCTGAACTCCCATTGTCAATCAAAATTCGATGAACTTCTCTATAACCGATCCGTGTGCTGATCACCAGCGCGTCATTTGGCCTAACATCTACTCCGTGTGAGTCTGCTTCTATGAATATGATCGGGTCCCAGCCCTCCTTGATTCTCTTCGGGTCGGGTTCAATAGAATTGACGTCTAAGTCTCTCCGTGCCTCCATGGCCTCCCGGATTTCCTGGGTCCTTTCCCTGTTACTCTTGCCAGTCGCTGGTCCTCCGAAGATGGTGTTAATTGCTCCTTCATCCTCGGCTTTCTTAGGACTAAGCTTTCTTGCCCGCCCATCCTGTCGGCTATCCTTCTGTTCATCTGCCCTGTCCACTTTTTTGAAAACAATGTCTTTCAAATGCCCTTCCCTAATGAGGGTTTCGATGTGGTCCCTTAGCTGGAAACACTTGGATGTCTCGTGCCCATTCTCCTTGTGGAAACGGCAATATTTGGTGGTGTCCCTCCGAGCATATGTTGACTGCTTAGGCGGTTCTTTAGACATGTTCTTCTCTTCTAGGATTGCCAGGACTTCTTCTTGATCTTTCTTCAATGGGGTATAATTCGTATATCTGCCCTGAAACCTCTGCCGCGGTTGATCAGTTTTCGGGTCATATGCTCGTCGTCCATCCCAACCATCCCGCGTTTTATTCTTCTGTTTGTCACCTTTGGTATCGGGTGCCTTTGTCTGGTCTTTGGTTTTGGATCCCTCCGGGCGACCGCCATGCACGAAGTAACCTCCTGTGGCAATTTCCTCCTCTTCGGCTAGGGCGTAACCCCCTGCCATGTCCATCATATCGGCATAACTGGTTAGTCGGGCTCTTCTGAGGTCAAAGGATAGTTGGCCGTTCTGAAGGTTGTTGATGAACGCGGCAATTATCGCTTCGTCATTTGCACTCCCAATTTCGGACACTTCCTGACCGAACCTCCCCAGATATCTCTTCAGCGACTCGTCTTTTCCCTGTTTGAGTTGGGATAAGTGAGCCACTGATTTTTTCCTGTGTACATTACCGAGGAACTGCCTAGAGAAGGCTTTGCTCAGCTCGCCGAAGCTGCTTATGCTTGCTGCTGGCAATCTACCAAACCACCGAGAGCCTAGATCCCCAAGAGTCTAGGGAAAATTCAAACATAGCAGTGCGTCATTGTGGACATATTGCGCCATAGCGCTCCTGTACCTCCGGACGTGTTCTTTTGGATCGGTATCTTTCTTGAACAGCTCAATGTGGGGCATCCTGAATCTCTCCGGGAAAGGCATCCTCAGAACCCCATTGGTGAAAGGGCTTCCGGATTCATCATCTGACAGCTCGTTACGCCCATATCGCCTGACTAAAGCATCCATTTGTCGACGGTTATTCTGAACTTCCCGAGTCAGACTCTGTATGAGTATGTCTCTATCTCCTTCAGGTTCTCCTATCGCATTGAAGTTTTGACTTATGGTCATTTTTTGGCCCCTTTCCTCCGGATTCAACTCTCTACGATCTCAGTTTAGGCCATGCAGCCGGACTGTGCCCCTTTGGCGCTTGCGATGATGATTCTGCTCACTTTCTTCCAAGGAGGATGACCGGTCTCTCCGGTGACTGCACCTCCTAGGGTGGTCTCGATCCCCAGCTATCCGATCTTGATCGTACCCTTTGTCAGAATCATTCCCCTCTCTATGCTCCCTACTTCTCCTGGCCACTCTTTCAGATAACATCTCTGGTCTGCCTGTAGGATCTCGTCTTGCCTTTAGAGGTGCATCAGGCGTTAGTATCACCACTGCAGAACGCAATCTTGCTGTCTGCTGGTTTGGGGCGGACAGATTGTGAGGCGACATCAAACCTTCTGTGGCAGAAAGGTTAATTCCTTGCCTTGCTGCATCTGATATAAGTTGTTGCAGGGAAGCGCGCAGTCGTTGCGCGATTTCTTCATTAGTTGTAGGGAAACGTTGAATACCAGCCAGGGTGGCTGACTGGTCTACCGTCGTTAGGGTTGCATCTGCAGTATTGAGCACGGTGTCATCTTCCAGCTCGTTACTTGGCATGCCTTGACTGTACCTGGAATCGCTACCATCTCCTTTGTCAGCCATTGTTGTCACAAATTGTCGGGTCCCCCTCCTTCTAGCGCCAATTGTTGACGGTGATTTTTGATGGTCACCAAGTCAATGATCTATTTTCGAATTGCTATAATTTATGAACAAGAACGATTTAAAATCAAGAAGAAATAACAAGCGATTACGTGGTAAAACTCCAATGGTTGGAGAAACATCCATGGATTGTTGCCTTAGCAACGAAGCCAAATTCACTATCAAGAATGGTTACAAGAATATTACATAATAATCTCTCTCTCTCTTCACTATTTTTCACGTACCCCTTGTTTGTGTATAGTGGGGGTATTTATACATGTTTGTGTTTAGGGTTTTAAGGTGGCTGCTAGGGTTTGGTGTTGTGGTGCCCAAGTCTCAAGCGGTTTCCTAGTCCTAATTAGATTATGTTTCCTCTTTTGGCTGAGTCCAATTCTAGACGAGATTCTTTCTCCTTTATTCGTGGGAGAACTGCTTGTTTCCTTGTTAAACTCTAATGGTCCATATCGTTGCTTATTGTGGATGTGCTGGTCGCTGATTATGTTTGGCATATGAATGTTGGTGCCTGTCTCATTGATTCCCGAGTATGCCCGAGTGTGCCCGAGTGTGCCCGAGTGAGATTTGCTGCCCGAGCTAATCGTCTTTGTTTGTGGTCGGACTACTTACTCTTTTTCCGAGTAGGTTATCGTGGGGGGTTTCTGCTCCATAAGTTGACTTATCTTGACTCCTGCTTTCTTGGCCTTTCGTGCTGATGACGTGTCCTTCACCACTAATTTTTACCTATAACATTATCCATAATATATCATGCTATTATACATTCATACTTAGGGGTATTTTGATCAAAATACAGTTAACTCCATTCCATTATGTTGTTAACAAAATAAAATAATACTGATTCAGAGACTAATTCTAAAGTTCCAACCAAACAAAAAACTTAGTTTTCTTTTCCTTTACTTTACATTTTCATTTTCATTCTCATTACCATTTCACCATGTAACCAAACGTGGCCATATAGTATTAACCAATAACTCGACTATATATGTTTTAAAAAAAAAATTTTATTAAAAGTTTTAATAAATATTTTTAAATATATGTTTGTCATGGAAATTATAATTTTGATTAGTTGAATAAATTTAAATTTATTTAAAATGGTTTAATTTCTAACAACTCATATAGTTTATATATAAATATTGTTCAATTATAAACATAAAAGGGTTTTAGTCCAGTGGTAAAGACTTGAACTTAAGGTCTCAAGTTCAACTCCCACTACTAACATTTATTTGTTATTACTATCACAGGTGGTCCGACGGCCGAGGGCAGCGTGTAAGGATTCCCATATCTTAATTGGCTTATTTCGTGGACAAACCACGTGTTGGGGATTGTATGTAAGGGTAGCTTAAGTGATTGATATTCAAGCTCAAGACCCTCTCATGTCCTCAAGGTTGATAAGCACCAAAGGTAATTTCTAGTGCTTACTTGCTTTGAAGAGATCTAGTTGCACACACACACAACTCATGCATAAATCTTATTCTTGTATGTTGTGTGTTTTATATATGTGCATGCATGTTCTTGAACATCTCTTCTTGCATGTTTTATTTTGATTGCATCTTGTTCATTGAAATGCCATGACATGTTTAGGCATTAGGATGCATTCACTTCCCACACTTGCACTTCATTATTAGTCTTAAATGTGGTGTAATTCGTTTCCGTTTGTGTGATCGGAAACGTCCGCGCTTGCACGATGGTGTGCATGTTTTAGCGCGATGGTTGACCACTTGAGAAGGTCTCATTCTTCTCTTGGATAAGTGGTAGTTTTGATTTGATTGTTTGGAGTAAAGTGTCTAGTTTCAAAAGATTAGATTTCAATGTTTTAAATGTTTTTTTCAAAACTGACCTTTGCATGGTCTTGTGACCATAACCTTTTATACAAAGCTTCAAAATGAGTTTTGAAAATTTCTGTACAAACTAGACACCCATACATTTCCAACAGTATATTATTCGTAATATTTCATGACCATTTGGATTGGTTTTAAAATCTCCAAAGTTACAACCAAAACAGGGCAACTCTGTTGTTGTCCGTTTCTGACCTTTGGTCACTCAATTGACCATAAATTTTTCTACAGACATTGAAATGTCATTCTATAAAAACGAGTAGAAAGTAGACATCTATACCTTTCCAACGATATATTATATGAAAGGTTTCGATGTCGTTTGTTCATATTTTGAAGCTCTCGAATCTTGAGTCACTGCACTGACGTGAGTACCGCAAAAATGCCCATCATTTTTCCATTTCTTCCAAAACGACATAGTTTCACTTGGGCATCATAAATACATATCTTTCTCATCATTTTGAGGGTGTGCCACAAAATCAAACCCTAGAGAGAGAGGCTCCATATTCTTGAGAGAGAAAGAGAGATTTGAGAGAAAATCAAATCAAGAACTCACCTTTAACCACTCAAATCAAATCCTTTTTGCATCAAATTTCATATTGCCTCTTCTATGTCTATATAGAATGCATCCATGCATGGGTTTGCATCATCACAAGTTGCTTGGTAAGATTTTGATTAACTTCATCTTATTTTAGTATTTTTACTATCAAGCCATCTCTTTTAAATTACTTGTATGTTTTAGATCATATGCTAAATACAAGAAAAGAGAATTATTTGTGATGAAAATGATTGGGTGTTGTATTGTGATAGCTAATTAGGTTTTTGATTAATCTTGATTAGCTAAGCTATTTGACATGTCATCTAGCCATTTATATCCAGGATTGTTTTAATTGCAAAATCATTATCCTAGATAAGCATATAGAGTAACCTAGCTCTAATTTGCATTTTGAATATTCATACATATTCACTTAGGTTGTTTCTCTTCATTGAGAAGTAAGTCTTGGGGCTAAGAGTGCTTAGGCCTCAAGCAAATTGGAATAGGGTTGCTAATAAAGGCCCGCAGGGTAGAAGTGAGGGGTTACAGACCGGAGTGTTAGACGAGGTCTACATAGGTTGTAAACTTCATTTCAATTAGTGATTTCGAGTTCCGAGTGTGGCGCACTATACAGCCCGTGGTTTTTTCCCAGTGGTTGGGTTTCCACGTATATATCTTGTGTTATTTAAATTCCGCACATATTACACTTGATATATTATTTTGACTAGTTAGGGGCATTTTCGTAAAATTGACTTGCATGCGAAAATTGGGTAATATTTGTTAAAATCTATTCACCCCCCCCCCCCCCCCCCCTCTAGATATAATATATTGATAACACACCTCTAGGACTTTCACAGTGGAGGTGGATGGCGGCACGTGGCGGCGGTCGACAGAAGTGGTCAGCGACCGGCGACGGGAGGCAGAGGTGGACGGCGACCGGCAGACAGACCGAAGGCGGAGGTGGTGGAGGTGGTCGGCGACCGGCCGGAGGCGGAGGCGGAGGCGGAGGTGGTCGGCGACCTACCGGAGACGGTCCGACGGCAGGCAGCGTCGGTGGTCAGTGATTGGCGACGATCCGGCGGTAGGTAGCCGCGGTGGTCGGCGACCGGCCAGTGTGGTGGTCCCCGACCGGCCAGTGCGGTTGTCTGGTGACCGCCCGGTGTGGTGGTCCGACGGGCAAATGGTGGTCGACGATCGGTGCCGAAAGTGGTCCGGCAACCGGCCGGTGTGGTGGTCCGACGGGCATGGTGTATAAATATAAAATATTATTTAAATAAATATTATAACTAATATTGACAGTTTTTTATTAAACATTAATTAAATATTATAAAAATTTCTTGACAGTTAAAAACTATCAAGAGAAAACTGTCATAAAAATAAAAAAAATAAAAAAAATAAAAAAAACTGTCACTACTTTTCTTGACACAGGCTTGCTTGACAGTCAAAAAAACTGTCAAGAAAGCCTATATTGACAGTTAAAAACTGTCAATAAAAATGGGATTTTCTTGTAGTGTAATATGAAATCCACCATATTAAACTAATTGAAACTAATGCAATGCAGTGAACAATGCAAAACAAACCAAGCATTATATTGTATTATTCTGATACATTTTAAACTCCTAATAAAATACAATGTGGTGCATCAAACGAGCCTCATTTCTCTAAGATCAAAGGATGTTTGTGTTAATATATCCAAAACTACTATATGCGTGTAATTATATAGGATAGGACCAGGGACGGACGGTAGAGAGGGCTGACCCGAGCCGTAGCCCGGGTAAGCTTTTTGTTATAATATATATATATAGATATATATATATAATTTAATCAACAATGATCATGTGAGTCAGGTGTAGGGCAGTAGCAGTAGTATGTGTTAGAGTAGCATAAGATTAATTTCTCTTTTTTCTGACAGATAAATGTCACATCAACCTCCTTATATATATATATATCTTTTTGAATCCCAATTCTATCCCACACTTTCTCTATTTCTCTATTTCTCTATTTCTCACACACACGTTCTATTCTCATCTCTTCCCAATTGACACGTGTGTTCTGATTCTCTCTCACTTTCCATTAATTAATAATCATTAACATTAGACAACTCAAAAATTAACCTTAAAATCAACTCAAATGATATGTAAAGTGGTGTTAGGTTTTTAGTTTGTCTTGGCATGTATTCCATAGCAAAACAATGTTCTCTTGTAATGTTTAGTGGTCTAAGAATTAAAGATTCAAGTCGTCAAATAAAGACTTGGCCACAACTCATGCAAGATGCCGGCTTCAAAGAGAAATGTGCTTCATTGGTCTTCAAAGGTATATAAGACCTCATTTCTCTTACAAGGCTAGGCACACACACACATGGCATTCATATGTGTCCCTATATGGTTGAACAACATTTATTTATCACTTTCACACACTTGGTAATGTATGCACATGCATTAGATTTAATTTGATAAACATTATAATTTGCATGTTCTAGGACTGTGTCTAGGAAATGGCATACGTGTGTGATTTTGTGTTTATTTATTTTTGTATTTTTGTTTTTGGTCTTGAACATGATCTCTTATGATTCCTTATTGAGTTCTGGTCATTTCAGTTACTCATTCATTAGGTTTGGAGTCCAAACGATGTAGCTACGCTACTTTTCGTTCTCATTCGTTGAGTTGTTTTTGTCGTCATATTCCGAGATGATTTGTCAACCTTTTGTCAAAGTTTCATAGTCGTCATTGTGCATGAGGGAGTCACAATTCGTAATCCAAAGACAGATTCAAAATCAGAGTTCGGAGGCCCGAATACGGTCGAAGAACACAAGCGGTGCGCGAGAGAGTCAAGCATGGCCAAAGGCCATGCCTTGGTGGCCACATGTGCAGGCCGTGTGCCACACGGGCAGAGCAGCCCTCTGGTCCCGTGTGCCACACGCGCCCCACACAGCCTAGGGGCTGATGTGGCTGCTTTTCATTAGCCGGTTCCCTTCCCTCTCTCTTTTCCTTTTAAATATTTCCAATTCCTTCCATTTCTTTTAAAAAGAAGAAAAAGTTGAACTCTCACCAGAATTTTTCTCTCAATTTTTCTTACCTTCCAAACACCATAACTTTCTCATACGAAGTCAGAATTGGTTGATTCAAGTTGGCGATTGTTCATAATCGAGTCCTCTACCTTTTCCAAGTGGTCTTGCAGCTGTTTGATCGATTTTCGTTGTGGTTTTATACAGAAAAACGAACCAGCTCGTGATTGCAAGTTAGTGTTCATATCTTTGAGATTTCTTCTTTTATAACCTTCAATTTGCTTGGGGTTTCTTCTTCTATATGTATGTATATGTATGGTGAATGCTATTGAGAAAGATAGCTTCATAATCAATCTTAATCAAAAGTCTAATTAGAGACATATGTGAACTAGTTTCTTAGATTCTAGGTTTTTCACATGTTTGAGAGTTGTATTGTGATTAGATTGATATCTATGATTATTTGTGACTTGATTGAATCATTTTATGATTAATAATCCTTGAAATGTGTTTTGATCTTTTGATTGATAAAATCTAGGATTAATTCAATTGTATGTGTATTTAGAGACAAATAGGATTTAATTGATTATTCAACATATCCTTGCTCTATTTGTTGGCTAGAATATTTATTGAACACATTTTTGTAGAGAAAAATACCGGTCAACGCAGTGGAAGCGAGACTAAAATCGATTTAGTATGTTTTAAAATTTTTCCTTTGATGAACCTTAACCCTTTAAATTAATTAATCATACATATAAACTAACAAAAAGAAGAATACTTTTTGTCGCGTGATCCAATTGACTTACGTCGATGGTAATCCGCAAGATCTTCAATCTTAGCACGAACATGAATCACCTAGAAGCGTGGTCTCCCTTTTCTTTGAATTGCGTACCTGAGAATGGACAAAAAAACTTTTTTTTTCTTATTGTTAGTCACAAAACAACCAAAAGACTACAAAGATTATTCCGGTCACTTTTGAGTTCTCAATCTAATGATCGAAACTTGCGTGAACCTTATTCGAAGTTGTACACACAAGCCTATTGATGTATAAGCAATTAGTGTACTATCGAAAGAATAATCTCTTCTCTCTTTTTGTCTTGGCCGAATTTTTACACACACTAATCACTAGAGTAGGATTTATTTTCTAAGCAAAAGAAAAAATCTCAAGCAAAGCAAGTAGTAGGGTGGTCGAATTTCGGTCACCCTAGAATTTCATCACCTCACTTATATAGGGTGACCGAAATTCAACCCTATTTTCTTTTAGGGTTGCCGCATTCTCTCTTGTGAGAGTTTGTGTGTGACCGAAATCCTCACTCTAAGAGGATTTAGGTTTTACCAAAACTTTTACACTCTTGAGAACCCAAACCCTAATCCAACTCTATAGTGTAGTATTAAATTATGACTAAATTAAAAGACTTCTTATTTGATTAAATAAATAAACTTAATTATTTATTTTCTTACCAAACAAGTCTTTTACTTTTAGTATACTACTACCAATAGTATAATTCTAGGAAATATATTTTCTGATCAGAAAAAGATTTTGTTTCTTAATTAAATAATTAATTAATAAATTAATTAATTCTCATTTAATCAAACAATAAAATAAAATAATATTTTTGACTAAATAATTAGCCTTGCCGCCCACACCTTGTATATATGGGCTCAATATTATTTTCTTATTTTATTTAATCCATTAGACTTTAATTAAAAAGCCCACATGTGAACCAGACCCATTCTTACTAAAAGAAACAAGCCCACATGCCTTTCATTAATATATTAATATAATTGATCAGCCCATTAAGTAAATAATGTTCAAATTATATTCTTAATATATTAAATGCAATTCTAGATGGACCCATAAATTGGTCCGGTAGAATATATCAAGTGATCCATGCAAGTCCGTGTGGATTGGGGATCTTGGCGGGCTATCTAAATTTAAGCTTCAATAGACATAACTTAATCACAATCAACAAATGATTCACTTAGGTCCGATCCATTAATTTTAACTCATTCCACTAAAGAGCTAAAATTGAACTCTTAAATAAAGATAGAATAAGAAGATGTTCCTCATTCATACCCTAGACAATCATATTGGATATAGTGTATCCTCATGATTAATATCAATAATCGCCAAGAGTTCATAGACCGCCTATAACTCTCCAAGTTACCATATTTACTCATATGACCATGTTTTGAACTTGGATATTTTGACTTGTCCAGAAGCCATGTTTTCAATAGTAACTATCAAAAACTCAACGTTGAGATTTAATATCCAATTACCTCAAAACATCCATATGATGATATTATACTCTCATTTAATAAATGGAGCCACGATGTCCATATCTATAAATGAAGTCCTCTATCGATTAACAAATGAATATCACCAAACTATCGAGGATAGACTATGCTATATAATCGTACTCATTGATAACTCAAATGATATCACTTGCAACCATAAGTCCATCATTTATCTCAGGATTAAGATAGACTCTCCGATTGTCCTGATAATGAAAAGACTATTATCTATTGACGGTTCTAGATAAAGCTTTTCATTGTGATCCATATCAATGCACCCAGTGCACTAGATTCTTTCACTCGAAGACACTCTGATGATTTTAGACTCATCATATCTCATTTGATCCCACTCAAATGCTAGCAAAAGAATTCTACAACTTTAACAAGATAAAGGTGCCCAACCTTTAACTTAAGTTGTGAACATTATTCAAGACTAACTAAAGAATTGTGTCTTCCTCATACATATCCAGATGTACGAACAATTCTTCTTTTCTCATAGTCTTTAGACCTTATGATTATTTACTTTGACAATTATAATATTAAACTATAAATGCTATAAGATTTGTTAAACTAGAAATCACTTTATTAATATGAAAAAGATTGTCAATTACAATATTACACTCTCGCTATTGAGCATAATCCTAACAATTTTATGATTCTAGCATTTTTATGTATGTTTATAACATCTTAAATTTGTGCTTCATGTATATGAATTGTTCTAGTGTTATTTGTGTGAATGAAACTATGAGTTTTATGTGTTAGGTGTTTTCACATGCTCTAGGTTTTTATTACTTGTGTTATCACATGTTTAGGTCTAGTTGTTCCATGGAATGTATTGATCACATGTTCTATGTTGAATTGACTGTTTGCATCATTTGCATTCACATGATCATACTAGAAAGTCCTTGTAAAAGGCATAAAGTCTTGGTTAGACTCGGAAGGACTCGGATAGGCAAGTAAGAAGTCTTGTCTAGAGTCGGGAGGACTCGGATAGTCATGCATGGGAGGCTCTGTAGAGGCATGAGTGCCTTGGATAGGGAGTTGACTTGTATATTGGTAGGCCTAGGCGTATGGATAGACATAGACTCTAAAAGAGCAGGGTACATGGGATGTGCATGCACTCTTGAGGAATTTCTAATCTACCATAGATGTTGGTTTTGTATGTTGTCCAATATATGGTGGCTTTGCATCATTGAGGGATTTCGTACTTTTCAATAGGGTTGGGTAAACATAGACTTCAATAGGAAGTTGGTCAAGTTTGGTCACTTTTGAGGAATTTCTAATTTACCATCCAATATGTAGTTCAACCCGTGGATGTTTCCTCCTTGGAGGTTTTACCACGTTAAAAAATCTCTTGTTTTAATTCTTCATATCTCTATCTCTTATATTTGTATATGTGTATATTGTTATCTTATTGCATATTATTCACTTGTGATGTATATCGAAACAAGATTTTGTAAAGTGTGATTTGTGAACTTATTCATTTGATCTTATTTGTAATTATAATTCTTTTGTATATTGTAATTCTTGTGTATAGTGTTATTTGAGTATACTTGTAATACATTGAACAAATATTGAAATACAAGTATTCTTTGTTGTTGAGTTTATGTGTTCTTATACCTCATACAACTGATTGATATTCATAGACTATGCTTAAATGATCACATGCTTAAATTGTCTATGTATGATTTCTTGGTTTATGTGTTGTATGTAAGGCTACCTTGAGGGACAAACGTAAGTTTATTCTAGGGATTGAAAAAGGCGTAAAAACCTATTCACCACCCCCCCCCCCCCCCCCCCCCCCTCCTCCAATCTAGGTATGCTTTAGGCTATTTAACTATGTTTATAAACTTTCAAGTGGTTTTTTTTTTTTTTTTTTTTTTTTTTTTTTTTTTTGTTTTTTTTGTTTTTTGTTCTTGTTCTATGGAAATTGCTTGGGTACTTAGCGCCCAAGGTATTGACCCCACTAATAGATTGTTGCCACGTGGCTTTTTTCTTTTGCTTTTTACATTTATCTTTTTGTATTCTAAGAAAAAAGCCACGTGGCAACACCTCATTGGTGGGGTCAGTACCCAAGCAATGTTCTTTTTTTATTACCCACGTCATTCCATGAATTGCATGGTGATAACAATTCACTTGTCATATCATTTAGGTTAAATTTTAGCTTAATTATTAGGGTTGTATAGTATTACTCATTAATAATTCTCTCCATTGTTTTTTTTTTATTTGACAAATTACATAAATCCGGGGTTTTTTTTAAGGGAAGCCTCGTGACCTAGGTGTGAGAGGTTTACCACCGGACCAATCTCATCTCGTCATTAGATCACTCCATCACTCAGTCACTTTGATTTTGTTTTTTCATTAATGAAATTTTCTAGTACCATAGAAGTTTTATTATTATTATTATTATATATATATACACACTTTTGTTTTAGCACACCCTATCAAAAAATCCTGGGTACGCCCCTAGATAGGACAATTAAAGAGCCAAATTCAAACCAGAAAGGCAGAAACCCATAAATAACATCATATCTGAAACAAATTATAGGTGTGTTCAATATTAATCTGGGGTGGGGGGGTGTTGGGTGAATAGATTTTAACTAATTTTACCAAATTTTTCGTGTAAGTCAAGATTACGAAAAAAAAACCCTAACTAGTCAATATAATATAGTAAGTGTAATATGTGCGGAATTTAAATAATACTTGATATTTACGTGGAAACCCTTACGGGAAAAACCACAGGCTAGTAAGTGCGCCATACTTGAACCTTAAATCCACTAATTGAAATGGAGTTTACAACTTATGTTGACCTCGTCAAACACTACGGTCAATAACACCCCACTTTTACCCGCGGGCCTTTAAAAGTGGTCCTAGTTCAATTTGCTTGTGGCCTAAGCAATCTTAGCCACAAGTCTTACTTCTCAATGAAGAGATAAAATGACCTATGTGAATATATGATGATATTCAAAGAGCAAACAAAGCTAGGGAACCTTATATGCTTATCTAGGATGATTAGATGACAATTAATGCAATCCTAGATATCAATAGCTAAATGACATGTCAAAAAGCTTAGGTAAACATAGATTAAATAAACCTAGATAGCTATCACAATACAACACTCAATCATATCAACACAACAATCTCTATCTTGAATATTATAAATTAATCTAAGAACATGCAAGTAATTAAAGAGATGTCTTGATAAATAAAACACTAATTATATATGATAATAGTGAAAAACTTACCAAAGCAAGTGTGTTGATGAAAGACCCATGCAAGTAAGCATCCTAGATATGCTAGAAGATACTAGATGAAGTTTAATGCATATAAAAATGGTTTTGAGTGTTTAAATGAGCAATCTTGATTGCCTTTTCTCTCACAAATCTCTCTATAGACTTTAGGGTTCTTGTATTGAAAGAGGTAGGTTTAGAGAGATGAGAAAGTGATGTATTTATAGACATAAAAAATAGAAAAACAGAGCATGTGAAAAGACAAGTTTGCCCTTGAAAATGCACAATTGGCGGTTTCATTCGACAGCCAGGCCACCGAACACAACCGTTGAATTGAACCCGAGAAGAACAGGGGAACAACGATGGTTACCAAACCGTCGATTCAACCGTAGAATCAAACCCGAGAGATTAAATCAACCAGGTATGATCGGCGGTTTCGAACGGTGGTCGTGGCCGCCTATCATAACCGCAGAAATGCTCCAGAAACTTCTGGACACAAACGACAGTTTCATTCAGTGGTCATGGCCGCTGATCAAACCGCTGATTCACCAAAAGTGGTGAAACCAAAAGAGAAGCCAAGGGCATTCTCCGTAGGCGGTTTTTACGCTAAACCAAGCACACATTAGTGTATGCGCGGACGTTTCCGAACAATATTGGGAAACGAATTATAAGACACATAAACACACAACAATATTCAACAATAAAGTGCATGTGTGAAATGTGACATGAAGAGAATGCACACAAATGCAAGTATGCTAAGTGTGTGTGTGCAATCTAAATCTCTTCAAAGAAAACTAAGCACTAGAGATATAACTTTTACGTGCATGTCCCTTAAGATCTTAAGAGGGCCTTGAGCTTGATCACCATTCCTAGGCTACCCTTATATGAACCCCAAATGTGATTTGTCACCGAAATAAGCCAATCAAACTTGAGGAACTTACAATATCTCCTTGAGATTTGCCTTTTTTTGTAAGTGAAAAATAGATTTAACAGACACTAACATCCTGTGTCATTAGGGTTTGACTAGGGTTGATTATTAACTTTAAAAGGGTCCAACAATTTAGTGGTGGCAATGTGGGCCGACACAGCCCATTTGTGTCGGGCCGAAGGAGCCCATTTTTGTAGATGGGCTCGGCTTGGCACGACACAGCAAGTTGCCTCATGTGCCATGCCGGCGGGCTGGGCCAGGTCGACATGTAGGCCAACAATTTTTATTTTTTTATAAAAAAATTAAATATTTTAATTCAATTGTAGTACATTATATAATATTGTATAAACAATTTTAATTGTAATTTGTCTATCTTATTTATTCTTTTAGTCTAATAAAAAAAATAGATAAATTTATTATTTTATTTAATAAAATAATTCAAAGAATAATAAAGATAAAATATTAAAGAAAATAAAAAATACATGAAATTATGAAAATATGAAATGAAGAATTATTTATTTATTTCGGATTTTCAGTATTACATGATTGCCTCATTAAAAACATTACCAAGAAAAACCCAGTGGGATAAAAATTTGCTAAGGGAAAAGAGTGCAATCTCTAGCATATGCGGAGTCATAACGGGCCTGTCTCGGTTCCGTTGTAGTTATGTCTAGGTTATAGTGTCCACCTGTTCGTGTCGAGCCATGCATTTGTCCATATGCCTTTTCAAATGACCGGTTCCCAACTTAGAACTGGTATATAAGAGTTTACAAAACTTACAGTGATATTTTGTTGTAACCCTACTGTCTGGGTTTGATATTTCTTCTTTGTCAAAACACTGTCATACAACAGATGTCAACTTTCTAGCTTTAGGAAGTGATGTCGGTGTGGAGGCGGAAGGTCTCGTTGTCGGTTGGGTCGGTTCGGAAAGATCAAAATCATCATTGTCCATGTTAAGACCATCGGGAAAAATAGTAAATTAGTAATATAGTATTAGAATAGTAGATTAGTAGTATAGAGATTAGAGTGAGAGTGAGAGTAGAGAGAGAGAGTAAGAATGAAATTATGAAAATATGAAATGGTGTAGAGAATAGAGATTAGAGAGAGTAATGGAGATTGGAGAATGGAGAGAATGAGAGAAAGTGTATGGAAATTGAAATGGGTGGGGGTATTTATAGAAAAATTTGAAATGTGGGTAAAAATATAAAATAGAAGAGATGAGGGGGCAAATTGTAATTTTGGCCATTTTTAAAAATTTGACCGTTTGCTGACATCTGCAATGGTCAAATTTTTCAAAAAAAAAAAAAAACCATTAAAAAATGTTAACGGTAAGAAGAAAAAAAAAATTGAACGGTCGGCTTGGTAGGCCACATTTCCAGACCCGCCCTGTGCCAGGCATGGGACCATGTCGAGAACGGCCCGCCATCCTTGGTGGGTCGGCCATGCCGAGCCCACCAGGCCTAGCATATTTTGACATCACTACACCAATTTAACCTATGCACTATATGCACATATTAGAGAGAATTTATGATAGTAGATATTTAGACGAAAACAATAGTTTTCCACCGGATAACTTATTTTCTATGACTTTGGTTTTTGGGAAGATATTAATGAATGACGATCAAATTTGTAACAATGTCGAAAGAGAGGTCCCAAGTCATAATTATTCACTAGTGAGACTTGTTGAACTTCCCAACTGCTGGGAAAGCCTAGCCCATGTCTTGCAACTCAAAAAATTGATGGATTGCCCGTCTCAACTTCAAACAATACTCGGTAATCATTTTATGAATTGAATGAATCTGAAAATCTAGATCCTCCGCTTTATGATATTTTATCGAGCTCTTAAAAATATTATTTAGCTCGTTAAATGTAAAGAAAGATTACGAAATTCAAGTTCGAATTAGTGATAAAATTTGAACATATGAAATTAAGGCAGGACGAGCTATTGTTATGATTCGAATTATGGGTTTTGATCGGATTTAAGCCTAAATTAATACTTAATCTAATTGGGTCAGACTTGGTTCAAATTATGACAAAAATTCATTATTTTCCTTAAAAAACCCGATAATAGATTTTGACAGTATTCAAATCGGATCAAAAAGTCTTCGGTGCAGGATTCTTATCCTACAAAATCAGATTTGAATTGAATCGACACGTTTGACACCTCTAAATTAGATTTGTTGATTGGAAAAAAGAAGTAATATGAACTTACAATGACAGACCGGTAATTAAGTAAAGGTTTACAGCATCAAATCAAGCGATTCAATCAATGAAACACACATTCAACTTGATTAAGCTTTTACTAAAGATTGATTAGATTAGACTACATTAGCGACAAAAATCATTCACTGAGAAAATGTTGCACACAATTTTCTCGAGAAAATAATAGTGAAAAAGGAAAAGTAACTCATGAATTGTTTGTAACTCATCTTCTTTTTTACCATGTAGGAATAATAGTGTATATCATTTGAAGAGAGACTCCTAAGAGTTTGGAGACACAAATTAAACACCACTAACATGAAATGAAATAAATGACAAGCATTCCCAAAAATTGAAAAGAAGTGTCATTGGCTATCCATACATGTATATAAATATAAATTATCAAATACGGGATTCTGCATATTTCTTTTATACAAGATCACCATTTATTACATATTGCATATGATAGTTCTAATAATAATAATAATAAAAATAAAATAATTTGATCCATCACTTGAAAAGTAATCTCTCTATATATATTGTCCTCTCATCCACTCTTATGTTTTTTGTACTTCTGGTCTAGATTCAGTGCTTCACTATATCTTTCATTCATGAATTATCTCTCTTTTCAAATTTTTTTTTTTTTTTTTTTTTTTTTTTTTTTTTGGCTTATTGTTCAAATGCAAAAGTCATCTAGCTTTAGGAGAAGGTGAAAGTCACATTATATATAGTATGCACCTAAAGTCACACTATATATAGTGAAAATAAAAATACAATAAATTTAGGGTTCTCTTAAAGTACATACCTAAGGTTCATTCTATGTATAGAAAATTATAAAAACAAAATTAATTATTACATGGATTTCAATTAAAAAAAAAAAAAAACGAATTTCCAAATCTATAATTTGATCTTTTTTTATTTTTTTTTATTTTTTGAAATAGCTCAATTTGTTAAAGTTCTTGTAGTATAAGCAAGAAATTTGAGGATCGGTCTCCCTCGACCAACTTTTAGAGGGGGTTAATTATTTAAATTTTTCTCTGTACACGGGGTTGAGTCATGAGTGAGATGAGGTGTAAGGTATGCATTAAAGCCAACAAAAAAAAAAAAAATAAATTAAATTCTTCACAAAAAACAAAAAACCTTAAATCAATAATATAACAAGTTCAAGTTGTCGGATGGTAGATAATATAAAAATAATTATAAATTATATAATCAATCACATATACAATTTTTTTTTTTTAATTATATAAATTTGGGTTTTTTCTTTGATGGGGGAGATTCAAACTCGCTATCGAATGAGGTCCATGATTTGTATATAAGTTTTGGTTTCTACTAACTAAGTAAACATGTTAAAGAACGATTGTGTGAATCCATAATCAAAAGTAAATTCGTGAGGATAAAGGATACATGCGTGAAGCCTAAACAGACAATATGTACTTGGTGTACATGTTACAATACCACTTGACCAACTTGTCTTGTCATTCACAAATACATTTAAATTCAAGTTTAGGGTAATAACATTTCAAAATCAACCAAAGAACAAAAAAGAAAAAAAAAAATTGACAGTAAAAGAAAGTCAAGAAGAGATGAAAAAAATAAATAAATAATAAAGATAGAAGACAAAGCGTGACGTGGACTTCATAGGACCCGGTGCCCGCAAGCAACGGCCCAGATTCGCTCTCAGCCCCTCCTCCCATCTTCTTTTATCCCTCTCTCTCACAACTCCCATTCTCACTCCACTATTTTTCTCTCACTTTCTCTCCACATTTTCTCACCACTTTCTCTCCTCCCAAACACACCAAAACCAACACCACCATGTTGCTGGGCAAGCGTCCACGCCCTCCCATCAGAAGAACAACAAGCATGACTGGGATAACCGTAGATGTCCCCAACTTGGACTCATCAGAGCCGTCCGATCATCATCATGATCATGAGATGGCCACCACCAACAGCTACCAGGATAATCAACGTTTTCTGGCAGCCACCGTTTCGCCGAGATACTGTACAACACGAAACGTCCCCAAAAATGATTTGATCGAAACGGCTCACTTTTTGAGGACTTGTGGCCTCTGCAATCGGCGTCTCGCTCCTGGTCGAGACATTTACATGTATAGGTATTATATGTTCTTGCTGATTTATTCTATTTTTCTTTTTCGAATTATTTATAATTCCTTCCAGAAGTTTATATATGTACTTTTCTCTTTCAGGATTTTAGTTTTTCAAGATTGGTATATATATGAAGATCTACTTATATAACAAAATCAAACCTCTTCTATAATTATAAACGAACTTATCAGCTAAACTAGTCGTAAAATTTACTATTTTATATATGATTGAATCATGTTATATAATTATTGAGAGCTTATCAGCTGAACTAGTTAGTATTATTTTATTTTCAGACTCGTAAAATTTACTATTTTATATCGATTGAATCCTTTTATTTGATTGTAAAAGAGTTTATCGGCTGAACTAGCTAGTACATATCTGGAAATATTATTAGCGTCGTCTTCTTGATTTTTACTACAAAGAAATTGAATATAGAATCTTGTGCATAAATGAATACAGGGGAGATACAGCTTTTTGTAGTTTAGAGTGCAGAGAACAGCAAATTAAGCAAGATGAGAGAAAAGAGAAATTGAGTGCCGGTGTGGGATCAAAGAATAAGAAAGAAGACGCCAGCTCCAAGGCCTCCTCCGCAGGTAAAAGCGAGACTGTGGCGGCTGCCTGAGAGCTCGTTGCGGGTAGCGGAGTCTGGAGGAGAAGAGAACAGAGAACAGAGAAAAGATCAAGAGAGAGAGAGAGAAAACAGTTAACATATAGAGAATGCATGAGTGTAACTCATGGTTGATGATGATCAACTATGGCTATAGCCCCATTTCAGCCATTGATGATGCCCTGCTCTCACAAATATCTTTAATTACATGAAAATGTTGTAATAATTTTTGACTCCTTTTTTACAAAGTGTAAAATTATTGTGTAAAAAAAATGGATGGATGGATGTTGTAAGAAAAGATTTGGAGTAGGAGGAAAAGTGTAAGGTCATAAGAAAATTCAATGGAAATTGGGTAATTAAGATCTACAAATTTTTTATATACACTTACCATTTGGCTGGAAATAGAACATGAGATATTGTTAGACTGAATAATATGTGCTTATGACTGATCCACATTAGACATTGGTATTAAATTCTACATTTGAAAATTAATTTATCGAAAATTTGAGATAAATTACCATATAATTAATGGGTGACTACACATTTTTCTAATTAAGAAAACATTATTGTTTAAAAATTTAAAATAATAATGATACAAACTTTCTTTTTGGTTGTATAAATATTATAACAAATATGGTATAGACTAATGTCCACATTATTTACTAAATAATGTCTTTATTTCTCAAATTCTATGAGTGTCCACATTATTTGGAGATAATTATAAGATGTCAATTGATTCATACTAAAATACAATGAAAATATTTCTAAAAAATAATGGTCTTTACTTCTCAAAATCCGCATAATTAAAATATAATAAAGATAAAAATCTCAACCATATATTAATGGAAACGTCCAAATGATCATACCAGGAACGATCTTTATTATCTTCGCATTATATTGTAACAACGACCGTAAATAATTCTATCACAAAAATTAAGAAATCATATATTCAGAAGTGAGAACGTTGAAATTTTTATTTTTATTTTTTTTAAAGAAAAAATGTTTATGATTGTGATATCGAAGACTTGGAAGGCATGTAGATGTAGTTAACATATTTTGTGCATTTTGTGTAGCTCTTTTCAAGCTATATGACGACACCAAGCTTTTGAGTACTTGACAAAATTTTATGGGCTCACAAGTTACAGCTAAGGAATGAGAAATATGTGAGAATGACACCAATTATTGGTCAGAAAAGTTGTCCATGCTTTAAGGAAATAATAATAATAATAATAATCAACCCCAAGGGGTGGTGCCGCTGGTCACTGGGGTAAACCGTAAACTCGGATGCCCTGAGTTCGATCCATGTCAGTCACGTTTTTCTTGGGGTCACTGGAGGTTTACCTGGCTATTAACTTTAGGGCCTCATGGGATTAGTCGAGGTGCGTGCAAGCTGGCTCGGACACCCACGGATACCAAAAAAAAAAAAAAAAAACTTATAGAAGTCAGTCAATTGTAATGAATTTTGATACGATTTTTTTTTCGTGAATGATAAATTTAATAAAATCTACGTACAGGAAATCTTGTGTGGAAAGAAACTTGTTTTCTTATAGGTTTTGGCTACCCTAGTACTCCCATATATACCATTGTTTCCCCACATTATTATGTGACCCTAGCGTAACCTAGAGTGTGTGAGAAATTGCTAGAGAGAGAGAGCAACTTGTAGAGAGACTGAAAGAGAGAAACTGAGAGATTAAAATCAAACTCTGATTGTGGATTTGAGTTCTGGTGTGCTTCGTGGACGTAGGCTTTTGCTGAACCATGTAAAATCTCTTGTGTTCTTCTTTTGTTTTCTTCTTGTTTTCTAATTATATGCGATTTAGATTTGCATGTGTGTGCAATTTCTTACAACAAATGGTATAAGAGCCCAGGTTAGGCTAATCAATGGTTTTATGCAAATCTAGGGATTCTTGAGGCAAGCGATTTCGTCGAGTGAAGATGGGATTAGAGAAGGATTTATACAAGATCGAGAAATTCAATGGATCAAATTTCAATTTCTTGAATATACAGATAGATGATTATCTGTACTAGAAGGATTTGTATTTACCATAGATAGAGAAGCCAAAGGACATGTCCGATGAAGACTGGAAGGTCCAACGAAAGACAAAGGACATGACTGACATGCAGTGGACGATTCTGGACCGTAAAGCGCTTGGAGTGATTCAACTTAGTTTGTCAAAATTAGTTGCCTTCAACGTCTAGGGTTAAGAGACAACAGTGGATCTCATGAAGACATTATCAAATCTATATGAGTAGCCTTCAATAACAAAGAAGGTCCATCTAATCAAAAAGCTGGTAAATATGAAGATGTTAGAGAATTAGAGTTTCAAGGATTACCTGAACCAGTTCAATAAGGTAATAGATAGGTTAAAATCGGTGTCTATGGTATTTAGTGATGAGCTATTAGGCGGCATAATTTTCACTTAGATGTCGAAAAGTTGGAAGATGACCTGTCAATCGATCGCCAACTCATTCGAGAAAGAAAAGATAAACTTCCAGCAGGTTGTGAACATGATCATGACTGAAAAGATTAGAAAGATGTATGAAGAGGGATCAGATGCATCATCTTCAACACTGAATATGGAAGGTAGAGAAAGCAAGGGCATAAATCAAAATAAAAATCAATGGGGTAGATCAAAGTCAAGAGTAAGCTCCAAGTCCAAGAATCACTAAAGCAACAATTCGAGTAACCAGCAGCAAAGCAAGAAGGATATCGAGTGCTAGAATTATGGCAAGATGGGTCACTACTCGAGTGAGTATAGATCCGGCAAGAAAGACAATGGTAAGAGCGGTGCTAACTGTGTTTCAGAAGAGTCAGACGATTACCTCATCTTCTCGTTAAAAAGCAAGACGGAGTCCTAGCTGGTGGACTTAGGGGTGTCATTCCATGCCACCTTACACATGGAATTATTTGAGAACTATGTCTTCGAAAATTTGGGTAAGGTATATCTTGGTGATGATCAAGCATGCAACATTACTAGGAAGGGAGATGTGAGGATTTAGCTAAATGGGTCAGTTTGGAAGCTCGACAATGTGAGGCAATTAGGCATGTACCGAACTTGAGGATAATTTTGATCTCCATAGGGTAACTAGCGTCAGACGAATATATGACGACTTTCATAGGGGATAAGTGAAAGATCTAGAAGGGAGCTATAACAGTTGCTTGGGGAACTAAGAACATGTCTCTTTACATGACAACCGAGGGCTAAGGTTTGATCGCAGTGGCGGAAGGTAAACAGGATCCTAATTAGTGACATCAAAGGTTTAGGCACATGAGTAGTCAGGGGCAGATGTGTCTGCATTCGAAAGGGAAGTCGCCAGGGTTAAAATCCGTTGAAGTGGATTTCCATGAGAGTAGTAATCTTGGGAAACAGAAGCAAGTGAGCTTCAAGAAGACCGAAAGAGTACTGGAAAAGGAGAAGCTAGAACTAGTGCACACCGACGTTTGGGGTCTAGCTTCAGTCTCATCCACTGAAGGTAAACAGTATTTCATCACATTCAACCACAAACCGTCTAGAAAGGTGTCGGTTTGCTTCTTATGATACAAGTTTGAGGTGTTTGAAGCTTTCAAAATGTGAAAAGCTATGGTTGAGAATGAGACAGATTTGAAGATCAAGAAGTTCCGTTCAGACAATAATAGAGAATATGAAGACAACGAGTTCAAGAAGTTTTGCCACTGGAGTGGGATCAAGCTTGTGAGGACGGTTCTGGGGACACCACAGTATAATGGTATAATAGAATGCTGTAAGTCGCACAGCGGAAAAGAGTTTGAAATTAATCAAGAGAATTTAAGAACGATAGGTTTCAAAAAATTTCTATCATCTTCTTGGGACCTTTTGTATATATACGAATATGAGAAAGAGATTTATTTTCATACCTTTGAAAAACAGTCCTTCGTTTTCTTTTCGATCCTTTACCATTAAGCCTTCCTAGCTATGTCCCTCAATCTAGCAACTGTGTATGTGGGCACGTCACGGATTCTGGGAGTAGTTGAATGGAGGCTTGAGAGAACCAGAAGACAACACCTTGTTTCCCCTGTAGAATTCGGCCAACCTATAAGCAAGAAGAAAAACTTTTCTTTTTCTCTCTTATGTGGCCGCACCTTATTAGTCTCTCTAGGATTTCGATTAACCTCTTTTTCTTGACAAGTATATCTTATATACTAGGAACCTAGGGTTTAGTAATCCAAGTTAAAATAGGATTCCCAATCCTTTTTTAATTATTACTTTACTAGGGTTTGAACCTTTGACCTATTTAGAGTAAATAAAATAATCAATTATTAATTTATTGCTCTTGTCAACATTAGAAACTGAAACCTATATATGACAATTAATAATTCTTAATTATTAATATGTCAAATAAATAATAATATTATTTAATAATATATAATTCAATAATTAAATAATATATTAATTAAATAATCACATCATTTAATTAATTCCCAAATATATTTAAGTTACTTTCGTAACACAATTAATTGGACCATCCAATTCTCCGTAAGTCTTGTTACTATCAATCGTATAGGGCTAGCAAGGGGACCTAATGGACCCACAGTTTTGAGCTCTAATAATACTTAGAAAAAATTAATTAAACTCTTTATTTAATATTTCACAATTATTAACGTTGGAGTTATTCTACTAAAAACTCAAGGTTGTACTCTCGTAACTATAGATGTTTTACACAACCAATTTATCAGTGTCCATTAATATAGCTATTACATATGACATGATCCTCCATAAGTAGTTCATAATTAGAGCTAGGTCATAAAGTCCGTTATACCTCTCTAATTATATCGTTTCCTTTAAGTACCATTGATTCTCTTGAATGATTATATCCTTGATTGCGCTCCAAATGTTCACATTTAGCACTCCCTTTTCCTACCTTTTGTATTTGTTTCCAAGCACTTTTGTGTATATAACGTGTGTTTTTGTTAAGTACAGGTAATGTACTCATTCAGGGAAGTGATTGCATAAAGTTGGAGAAAAGAGGCCAAAATATGAGCAAAGAGTCAACATGAGAAGAACCTCGCGGGAAAGAACCTGCGGAACAAAGTCACGGGAAGAAGCCAGAGAGAAACAAGCCGCCAGCTAGAAGACTGGAACTGCGGGAAATTGTTGAAGCTCGCGGGTTCAATCCGTGGTTAATTACCCGACAGGCAAAAGGTATGAAACCGCCGAGGAATTCTGTTGAAGTTTGTGAGAAATAAGCCTTGCAGTAGGGGAACCAAAGTCGTGGAGGCTCTGAAAGAAGACCCCACGAGTTGTAATCGCGGGAATGAAACAGCGGGAGGAAGTCGCGGACAACACGTCGAGGACTTTTATGGCATTTCCTTGCCCAACGTCAATGTAATGATATGAATAGTCACTTTTCTGATGTAATAGACACAGGTGAGAGATAGTAAGATAGTTTAGACTCTCCCTTTAACATAGCATAGTTCTAAGAAGCTTTTGGGATCACTTTCAATTACTTTAGCTAAAAGAAACATATATTAGTGAAGTAATTAGTTAATTCAGCTCTTGAGAGCTACTTGCGATCGTCTTCGATCGTATTTGCTAAGGAAAAGGGCTGTCTTCCTTGGAATCTTCCAAGAATTCATTGGTTGTATGTTTTCCTTTTCTTCTTATTTATGATTTGCTTAGACATCAGGTAACTAAACCCCTTTTGTTGGGGGATTTATGGATTAATGAGGTGAACCACCTTGTTTATCACTCTTCTTTTATGAATAATCACTTTGTGCTTATCAATGTTTAGAATGACTAATTCATTGCATGTTTTCATAGACTTTGAATAACATGTATTGGTAACTTGTGCTAAGAGTTGATGACATGCTTACTTCCTAACTTTGAATTGTGTATTGTCATCCAATAACTCATTAAGTAGAGTGTGTGAGTAATGGTAAAAACTTGTGAATCACACTCTTGAATTCAGTTCCACAATCAAACACTCACTTGATGTTACTTTAGGACTTTAGAGGATACCTTGAGTGAGTTGTTGAAATTACTTTTAAATCATATGTGGAACTATCCTTAGTGATTTTGGTCTAAAATATATAAGAGTTGTTACTTGGTGGTGTATCATTGTTTAGTTCATATTTCCCCTAGCATCTTTCTCTCATTAATCTTCAATCTCAATTTAGTTATTGCATTAGACTAGACTTGAAGCATTAACCTGTTATTCTCTTGCTTTATGGAGCATTTTTAGCTAGCAATTGTAGTTTCTAAGCGTCCTACATCTCGTGGGAACGATAACCCATACTTGTGCGACCTATACGAGTTGAACGACTCGTGCACTTGTGAATGGTGAAACACTCACGCGACCCTTTAGTATAATCGAGCTAGAATAGCGTAGGAATTAGCAATCTTTGTAGAATCGGTTCGGGTGCATCAATCCTCATTCCTTTACGGAAGAAAGAGAGCGCTCTTAATCGTTCAATCCTTGAATCAACCCTTAAGGGAACTACTTATCTACTTCTCACAAAAAGAAGTGGATTTTGTTAGGATTTTGATTTATGTTGGCATCATTCTATATCAAAACATTATTTCCTTTGTATTGTTTAGCTGTCTAGGATTCAGTTTATCAAGCTTCAAAGAAGATTGACAACGATTCAAGCAAAGTGAAGCCTTCGTGTGAGGAAAGCGTTATTGACTACAAAGGTAATAAGACCTCTTTCCTCTTACAAGGCTTAGGCGCACACACACACAATTCGTTCATAAGTGTCCCTGCATAGTTGTACCAATTTAGTATAACACATTTACATGCTTAAGTATGCTCATGCATTGTTTTCATATTGCCATACATTGTAGAAATGCATATACTAGGACTATATCTATAAAAATGCATGCTTGTGTGATATTATGTGTAAGGATTCCCAATTATTGATTGACTTATTTCGTGGACAAACCACATGTAGGGCTTGTTGTAAGGGTAGCTTAGGAATTGGTGAAAGTTCAATGGCCCTCTCAAGACCTCAAGAGAAGAAGCACCAAAGGTAAATTCTAGTGCTTACATGCTTTGAAGAGATCATAGTTGCACACACTCACAACTCATGCATATTTCTTATACTTATATGTTGTGTGTTTTCATATGTGTGCATTCATAATTGTTGAATATCTCATCATGCATGTTTATTTAATTGCATCTAGTTTATTGAAATGCCATGACATGTTTAGGTATTAGGATGCAAAGTCATGAATTTTATTCATGCATGTTTGAATTGAGTGCATCTTGTTCTATGATAATGCCATGACATGTTAGGCATTAGGATGCATTCAATACCCACACGTGCACTTCA
The DNA here is from genome assembly GCA_030490815.1 of Acer saccharum. Lineage (NCBI taxonomy): Eukaryota > Viridiplantae > Streptophyta > Magnoliopsida > Sapindales > Sapindaceae > Acer > Acer saccharum. The sequence goes on along the minus strand of CM059869.1, from coordinate 47,731,578 downwards.
TGTATGTTAGCTTTAAGTGTGGTATAATTCGTTTCCCGAAGGATGTTCGGAAACGTCCGTGCTTGCACGATGGTGTGCATGTCTTAGCACGATGGTTGACCACTTGAGAAGGTCTCATTCTTCTCTTGGATAAGTGGTAGTTTTGGTTTGGTTGTTTGGAGTAATGTGTCTAGTTTCAAAAGATTGAATTTCAATGTTTTTCAAAACTGACCTTTGTATGGTCTTGTGACCATAACTTTTTATAAAAAGATTTAAATTGAGTTTTGTAAAATTCTGAACAAACTAGACACCCATACCTTTCCAACGGTATATTATTCATAATATTTCATGACCGTTTGGATTGGTTTTGAAATCTCCAAAGTGACCACCAAAACAGGGCAACTATGTTGTTGTCCGTTTCTGACCTTTGGTCATTCTATTGACCATAACTATTCCTATAGACATCGAAATGTTATTCCATAAATTGGAGTAGAAAGTAGACATCCATACCTTTCCAACGATATATCATATGAAAAGTTTTGATTTCGTTTGGTCATGTTTTGAGGCACTTGAAGTTGAAGCTGATGCACTGTTGTGCCCATTCCGCTGTTCACCCGCCCTACGTAGAGCGGGCACCTGATTGATTTTTCAATCTGCCCTACACCCACCCAAAATCTACCCTACGTAGAGCGGTTTGGCAGAAACATTTTGGAAAATTTCCAAAATGACATAACTTCAATTGGACATCATATATATATGCCTCTTTGACCTGAGGTCACTTTAATGACTCAAAAACTCATATATTTGATTGAAAGGATTTTCAAAGAGAGCTTTTTCATCAAGAGCTCATCTTTGATCATCCAAACCCATTTCCACATGCATAAATCATCATCTAAGCATCATCTAGGATCATCTAGCATGTGCTAATGCATGGGTCTTCTTCAACACACATGGTATGATTTGTTGAACACTTTTATCTTACAAAATTAGTGTTTCTACTTATCAATTTTATCTCATTTATTACTTGTATGTGTTTAGATTAATTTCTACATACATGATTGAGATTATGTGTTGATTGGGTTAATTTTTCATAGCTTATTTGATTAGGTCATTATTGCCTAAAAGCTATGCCATAAACATTCTTGTGTGATTTATTGATAACTAGGTTGATAGATTGTTTTTTAATCAACTAGTTAATCTTTTGAATGTTTGTGGGTTATTTGTGATAGCTTTGTATCTAGGATTGGTTATCCTTTACTTAGCTAAAGTTGTATGCCATGACATATAGCTATTTTCATATCCATGATTGATTTTATTGTCATCATATAATCCTAGGTAAGCATCTAGAGTACCCTAGCTCTATTTTGCATATTTGAATATCATTGCATATTCACTTAGGGTTTGATCTCTTCGGAGAAGTAAGTCTTGTGTGATAGACCGGGATTAGGTCGTACACCGGGATTAGGTGGTCACATGAGCAATTGGTCAAGTACCACTATAAAAGGCCTGCAGGTAGATTCGGGGGTGCTCACGCCAAGAGTAGTGTATCAGGGGATATCACTAGGGGTTGAACCAAGAGTGGCGAGTGGCAGTGTCCATAGCCTGAGGTTACTTAGGGTGAGAGTCCGAGAATCACTTAAGGGTGTAACCGTCTTTTTATATAGTGGATTTCAGTGACCGAGTGTGGCGCACTTACCAGCCCGTGGTTTTTCCCGTGAGGGTTTCCATGTAAAACTTCAAGTGTCGTTTATATTTCCGCACCATATTACACTTGTTGTTTATATTGTCTAGTTAGGGAATTTTCGTAAAATTGACTAATCGCGAAAATTGGGTAATATCGTTTAAAATCTATTCACCCCTCTCCAGATAGTTTTATACACACCGTGCATTATTGTTTCATTATGTTTATTTGTTTAAGTGTAAGTGATTTGAACTTGAATATGTTCTTAAATGATTCCTTGTTGAGTTCCGATTGTTTCGGATACTCGCTCATTAGTTTTCGAGTTCAAACTAAGAAGTTATGAAACTTTACGTTCCTTAACAATGCATTGTCTTTGTCTTCGTATATCGAGTCTAGTTCACATCCAATTGTCAAAGTTTCATAGTCATTCTCATGTGTAAGTGAGTTACGGTTCATAATCCGAAAACGGATTCAAATTCTGAGTTTAGAGGACAAAGGACGGTCTAAGAACATAAGGGGAGCGCGAGAAGAAGAGCCTAAGTGAGAAGCACTACAAGAAAATAATACAATTCTTGACAGTAACAAGGATTCTTGACAGTTTTTAACTGTCAATGAAGCATTTATTATTAAAAAAAAAATTATTTATACACCATCGTCACCCGCCTCCGTTCCGACCACCGCCCCTGGTCCTAACCGCGACCACCGTATGATAATAATGACAATTTAATTGTCATTATTAGGAATTGAACTTGAGAATTCAAGTCAAGAGTTGTAAGCCTTTACCACTTAACTACAACATTTGATATGTTAATAATTAAACAATATTTATATATAACCTATATGAGTAGTTAGAAATAATAATAAAAAAAATTATTAGATAGATTTAAATTTATTCAACTAATCAAAATTCTAATTTCTACGACGGACATATATTAAAAATTATTTATTGAAACTTTTAATAAAATTATTTTTTTTAAACATATATAGTCGAGTTATTGATCTATACTCTATGGTCATGTTTAGTTACATGGTAGAATGGTAATCAGAATGGTAATGTGAATGGAAATGGGAATGAGAATGGGAATGAGAATGGAAAGGAAAGGAAAACTAAGGTGGTGTTTGGATATGTTTTTAAAAACAAAAAATGATTTGAATGTTGTTTGGCTACCCATTTTACAAAACTGTTTCCGAAAACAAAAAACAACTTTTTAAAAGTTATAACTAAAAAGTTAAAAACAACTTTTTATTGTTTTCTGTTGTTTTCAAAACAGGTTTTCAAAATAAACCATAACTTTTCCCTCCAAACAACTATTTCACTCATTTTAAAAACAATAACCAAATACTTTTACATCGTTTTCCGTTTCAAAAAACTACTTTTAAAAAACACTACCAAACACATTACATTTTTAAAAACATCATTTTTAAAACATGATTTCCATTTTTAAATTTTTTTTTTCAAAAACACCATTTTAAAAACGATACCAAACGCGCCTTAAGTTTTTTGTTTGGTTGGAACTTTAGAACTAGTCTCTGAATAAGTAATATTTTGTTTAGTTAACAACTGAATAGAATGGAGTTAACTGTATTTTGACCAAAATACCCATAATTATAAAAAATTCATAATAACATGATATATTATGGATAATAATAATAATAAAATATAAAGTATATTATATATATATTATATATATTTAATATAAATATATAATTATATATTATATATAGAATAATAATATATAATACATAATATATATATTATATAATATAATATATATATAATATATATAATTTACGATATATATATATTATAAAATATATATAATAATATTTATATAATATAAATATAATATTATTATTTAATATATTAATATATATATAATATATATATTATATATATATATAATACATATAATACATATATTATATATATATACTATAATATAATATATATATATATATATATATTATATTTATATTATAATATAATATAATATATTATACATAATATATATATATAATATTAATATATTAATATATTAATATTATATATATATAATATAATTATATATATATAATAATATTATATATGTTTATATATCGTTATATATTATAATAATAATATATAGTACATATATATAAATATATATTTATATATCATTAATACAATATAATAATAATATATTATTTTTGGAAAGGAGGGTATTTTTGGAATGGAGTTGGGGCATATGAGGGTATTTATGGAATATAAATTTTAGTTTGGAATAGAAAGGCAATCCATTGGTTTTTGGATGGAATGCCCATTCCACCAAAACGGTGGAATCCTCATTCTAATAGAATCATCATTCTATTACATTTTAACAAACAAAACGAATGGAATGGCTTTCTTTCCTTTCCATTCCATTTCATCCAACCAAACATGGCCTATAGGATACTCGTGACATCAATTGTAATAAGCATGATTTGGAATACAACTCTCACTACATGCATTTTGCAATTTAATTATTTTTTTGAATTTTTAAAAGTGAATGATTTAAAAGTAAATATTAAATTTAAAATTTTACTTATCCAATATCAGTTTGCCCAAAAATTAATATCTTACTGTAAAATAAATCCATATCGGGATTTTGTTTGGTGTTGAAAATAAGAAGTAAAAGTTAAAAAAAAAATTATTAAAAAAAATAATAAACTGTCAACAAAAACAGTTTTTCTTGTAATAAAGGCCTCACTTGGGAGGCTTCCCGTGGAGGCACGTGGCCACCACGGGGACAGCTTATGGTTGGCCTCCCAAGTGGGTCCTACCTTGTAAGGTTGATAATTAGTGTTGGCATTAATTCCATATCAAAACGTGTTTATCTTGTAATTTAGTGGTTAGTAATTGAAGAATTTTGAAGACGAAGGACGTCTCAACCACAATTCATTCAAGAAGCCGGCTTTTAAGAGATTCGGGCATTATTGGTCGACAAAGGTATTAAAGGACCTCTTATCTCTTACAAGGCTAGGCACACACTCACACATATCATTCTTGTGGTTCCTTCATGATTTAATTTCATTTACATATCACTTTCACACACTTGGCAAAATATGCTCATGCATTCATATTAAGTTGATAAACTTTGTGTTTTGCATTTTCTAGGACTATGTCCGGAAACTAGCATATGTGGTGTCTTTGTGTTTATATGTTTCCGTATTTTGTGTTTAGGACTTGAACATGTTCTTATTTAATGCCTTATTGAGTTCCGGTCGTTTCGGTTACTCATTCATAAGGTTTCGAGTCCAAACAAGTTGACTATGCTACTTTTCGTTCTCATTAGTTGAGTTGACTTCATCGATGATTTCCGAGATGATTTCTCAACCGTTTTTCAAAGTTGTGTAGTCTTCGTTGTGCGTGAGAGAGTCACGGTTCGTAATTCTGAAAAAGATTCGAAATCGGAGTTCGGACGCCCGAGATACGGGCTGAAAAACCGAGGGAGCGCGCGAGAGGACAGCCCAGGCCGTGAGGCCACTTAGGCTGGCCGTTGATGAGGCCATGGGCCCCACAGCCTGGAGCAGCCTCTGCTCCCGTGTGGGTCACGTGCCCCCCACGGCCAGGGGGTGACGTGGCACCACTTGATTGGCTGATATGGTCTCTCTCTCTCCTCCTATTTCTTCCTCTATCTCTCCATTTTGAAAAATAAGAAGAAAAGTTTCAGCTTTCCCGCAAAAGAATCCTCTCCAATTTTCAGATTTTCAAAACACCATATCTTCCTCATCCGGAGTCGGATTTGAGTGATTCAAGTTGGAGAGTGTTCGTATTTGAGTCCTCTAACATCTCCAAGTGGTTTGGTGGCTGTTTGATCGTGATTTCTAGTGGTTGAACACTGATTTCCGAACCAGCTGCAGAATCTGAGGTAATGGTCTCAACTTTGGGATTTCTTTCTTTTTGACCTTCCATTTGCTTGGGGTTTCTTCTTCTATATCTATGTTTATGTTTGGTAAAGCCATTGAGAAAGATAGCTTGATTATCATTCTAATTGAAACTCAATTTGTGAACTAATGTTGACTAGATTCTATGATTCTAGGTTTTACATATGTTTGTGAGTTGTATTGTGATTAGAATGGCATCTTAGGTTGTTTGGAACTTAATTGAATTAATTTTGTGATAAATGACCTTGAGATTTGATTTGATCCTTTGATTGATAAAATCTAGGATTTGTGTATTTGTTTGTGATTTAGAGAATATAGGTTTTGGTTGATGTAAATCTCAAAACCTTGCTCTATATTTTGACTAGTATTTGATTGATTTTAATCTCATATATCTAGCATTTAATTGTATATTGATAGCATCTTGAATTTGTACTTCATGAACATATTGTGATTCAAGTGTTGTATATGTGAATGAGACTTTGAGTGTATGTGTTAGGTGTTTCACATGCTTAGGTTTCTATTCTAGTATTTTGCATCTAGACTTGATTACTTGTGATATCATATGTTTAGGTCTATTTGTGCCATAGAATGTATTGATCGCATGTTCTATGTTGTATTGATTGTTTGCATCATTTGCATTCACATGATCACACTAGGAAGTCCTTGTAAAAGGCATGAAGTCTTGGTTAGAGTCGGGGTGACTCGGATAGCCAAGCAAGAAGTCTTGCCTAGAGTCGGGATGACTCGGATAGGTAAGCAAGGAGTCATGGCTAGAGTCGGGAGGACTCGGATAGTCATGCATGGGAGGCTCTCTAGAGGCAAGAGTGCCTTGGATAGGAGTTGGCTATTGTATTGGTAGGCCTAGGCGTATGGTTAGACATAGACTCCGATAGAGCAGGGTACGGGAGGTGTATGCACTCTTGAGGAATTTCTAATCTACCATCGATGTTGGTTGTTGTGGTGTGTCCAATATATGGTGGTTTCGCATCATTGAGGGATTTCCCACTTTCAATAGGGTGGGTAGGCTTAGACTTCACTAGGTTGGGTGAGCTAAGATTGCTTTTTTTTGGTCACTTGTGAATGTCTATGTTTATTTTACAATAATATAGTACCCAATGGTGTAGTTCAACCCGTGGATGTTTCCTCCTTGGAGGTTTTAACCACGTTAAAAATCTCTTGTGTTAAGTCTTCCTATCTCTTCTCTTATATTTTTATTGTATATTTTATTATTTGATCAAATATTCACATGTTGATGTATTGTGAAGCAAGACTTTGTATAGTGTGATTAGTGATTCATTCCTTAGATCAATTTTGTTTCTTTGATTTTTTATATATTGTAATTTTTGTATAGTGACATTTTGATCACTCTTGTAACTCATTGAACATTATTGAAATAAGAGCCCTACTGGTTGTTGTTTATTTGTTCTTTTACCTCACATAACTTGTTGATATACTTAGACGTTGCGTTATGGTTGTATTATCGTATTGTCTATGTATGTCTTCCTTGGCTTATTGTGTTGGTGTAAGGCTACCTTGAGGGACAAACAAATGTTTGTTCAAGGGTTGAAAAAGGTGTAAAAACCTATTCACCCCCTCTAGGTATGCTTTAAGCAATTTAACTTCGTTTTTATACTTTCATACCTCCTTAAATTTTCCCTCCATTCTTTTTAAATATCTTCCCTCTCTCACTTGTTCATAGGTTGAAGAAAATTGAAAAAATAAAAGCAAAATTTTCTCTCCAACTTCTTACCTTCCAAAGACCATAACTTTCTCATTCGGACTCCGAATTGAGTGATTCAAGTTGAAGAATCTTTGTAATCAAGTCCCCTAGAGTTTGCAGCTATTTGATCGAGTTTTAGAGCAGTTCCACTGTCAAAACCGAACTAGCTCGGGATTTCAAGGCATTGAGTAAAACTTTGTGATTTTATCTTTTATGATTCTCAATTGCCTTGGGTTTCTTCTTACATATGTATGTGTATGTATATTGAAAGCTATTGAGAAAGATAGCTTCATATCAAAGCTAATCAAGTCTAATTAGAGACAAATGTGAACTAGTTTTCTATGATTCTAGTATATTACATGTTTGAGAGTTGTATTATGCTTAGCTTGATATCTAGGGTTATTTTGACTTGATTGACTCATTCTAAGATCAATAACCTTGCAAGAACATTTAATCATATATTGTGATTCTAGCATTTTTGGTGTATGTTTCTAATATCTTGAATTTGTGCTTCATGAATATGATTTATTCATGAGTTAGCTTTGTGAATGAAGCTAGATTACATGTGTTAGGTGTTTCACATATTCTAGGTTTCAATTTCATTGTTTTTATGACTAGACAATATTTGATTTTTGTGCTCACATGATTAAGTCTATGTCTACATGATTTGTACTTGATCCATACATCTCATATGTTCATGCATTATCTTGTGTAATTGCATCACTTGGAATGTAAACTAGAATATCATACATCGTGTGATCATTGTCTAATTCTAGTATTTCCATAGCTCATATGATCATATGTCATATGTTGAATGTGCTTGCATCATTTATATCACATAAATCATTGCCTTGTAAAAGGTTGAAGACTTGGCTAAGAGTGTGAGGCTCTAAGTAAGTCCAAGTGTGGAAGTCTTGGCTAAGAGGTGCGAGGCCTTAGTAAAATCTAAGCAAAGTCTTGTCTAGGGTGTAAGGCTCCAGTTAGACAAGTGTGGAAGTCTTGGTAAGGGGTGTGAAGCTCCTATAGGTCCGAGCAAGAAAAGTCTCTTGTTGTTGAGTGATTCTTCAACATAGAGCAAAGGAAGTTGGCAAGGGTTTGAGGCTCCTATAGGTCTGACCAAGGGTATTCTCTAGAGGCATGCGATGTGTCTCGGTTAGAGAATAGGCAAGTTCTTCTCTAGTGGGAATAGATAGGGAGAAACGTAGGGAAAAAAAAACGATTGCACACAGCGGAAGCGAAGCGAGACTAAAATCGAGTTTAGTATATTTTAAAATTTTTCCATAAGGTTGAACCTTAACCCTTTAATTAATTAACATATAATACTAAAGATATCATACCTTTGTCACGTGATTCGATTGACATTGCGTCGATGGTAATCGCAAGATCTTCCAATCCAATCATGAACGTGAATCACCTAGGAGCGTGGTCTCCCTCTCTTTGAATTGTGTACCTGAGGATGGATTAACAAAACTTTTCTTTTTCGTTAGTCACAATAAATTCCAAGAGGCTACAAAGAATATTCTGGTCACTTTTGAACTCACAATCGTTAGATCGAAACTAGTGTGAACCTTATTCGAAATTGTGTACAAAACCTTTTGATAAAAAGTTACTAGTGCACTATCGAAATAAGAACAAACTTTTCTCTCTATTCTCTTGGCCGAAAATCACATAGTCTAAGAGTTGGATTCTATTTTTCTTAGCAAAAGAAAAAACTCTCAAGTCCAAGACATTAGGGTTAACCGAATTCTATACAAAGAATATATTAATATCTATCCCGAATTTACATGCCATCCAAAAATATATATTGCTCAAAATAATATATATTGCTATATATGAATCCACTAGCCATATATAATATATATATCGATTCCCATCCATATCAATATAATATATATATATATATATATATGAATTTAACTTGGCCATTATATAATATATCTCTATCAATCTTTACTGGCACCATATTATGTATTTCACGCATGCTTTATAAATATATATCATATATATTCCGGCTAATTGCCATATATATTTAATATATCTATATATGAGGTTGAAATCATTTTCCATGTAGGATTGTGTCTTTTGACTTAAATCCTAACCCTAGGTAGATTTCCTTAGAAAAACCCTAATCCAACTCTTTAGTGTTTTTGTGACTATATTAAAGACTTCCTAGTTTGACTAGACAATAAATCCCTTATTTATCTACTTACCAAATAAAGTCTTATATTTATTATACTACCGCAATAGTATACTACTAAGAAACTATTTCCTAGTCAGAAAAAGATTTTGATTTTAATTAAATAATTAATCAATCAATTAATTAATTTCCATTTAATCAAATAATAAAAATAAAAAATATAATATCTATATATATCTCGGCCATGTGCCATATATTAATATATCTCATATTGTTTTTATTTTATTAAATCCATTTGGACCTTAATAAAAGGCCCACATGTGAACTAGGCATTCGTACTAAAAGAAACAAGTCCACATGGCTTAATACAATTCTAGATGGACCATAAATTAGTCTGGTAGAATATATCAAGTGATTCATGCAAGTCTGTGTGGATTGGGGATCTTGGCGGGCCTATCTAATTTAAGCTCCAATAGACATAACCCAATAACAATCAACAAATGATTCACTTAGATTCAATCTATTAATTTTAGTTCATTCCACTAAAGAACTAAATTGCACTCTAAATAAAGATGGAATAGTAAATGAGTTCTCATTCATACCCTAGACAATCTATAGGAGATAGTGCATCCTCGTGCAAGAATATCAGTTAATCGCCAAGAGCTCATAGGACCGCCTATAACTATCCAAGTTACCATATTTACTCATATGACCCACCTTTGCTGAGGATTTGTTGATATATTATTAGACTTGTCCAGAAGTCATCTTTAATGTCACTATTGAAAATCACGTTAAGATTAATATCCAAAACCTCAAAACATCCTATGATGATATCTATTCACATTTAATAAATGAAGCCACGATGTCCATATCTATAAATGAAGTCCTCTATCGATTAACAAATGAATATCACCAAACTATCGAGGATAGACTATGCTATATAATCGTACTCTTGATAACTCAAATGATACCACTTGCAACCATAAGTCCATCATTTATCTCAGGATTAAGATAGACTCTCCGATTGTCCTGATAATGAAAAGACTATTATCGATTGACGGTTCTAGATAAAGTATTTCATTGTGATCCAGTTCAATGCACCCAGTGCATTAGATTCTTTTACTCGAAGACCCTCCGATGATTTTAGACTCATCATAACACATTTGATCCCACTCAAATGCTAGTAAAAGAATTCTACAACTTTAACAAGATAAAGGTGCCCAACCTTTAACTTAAGTTGTGAATATTATTCAAGACTAACTAAAGAATGTGTCTACCTCATACATATCCAGATATACGAACAATTCTTCTTTTCTCATAGTCTTTTGACCTTATGATTATTTACTTTTGACAATTATAATATTCAATCTATAAATGCTATAAGATTGTTTAAATCAGAAATCACTTATTAATATAAAAAGATTGTCAAAGACAATATTACACTCTTGCTATTGAGCATAATCCTAACAAGAAATCCAATAGATTGTGATACAAGAGAGTTGGTCACATTTGAGGGTGTATTCTCATTTAACTAGTGAAAAACCTTTGCTGATGGTTGTGGATTCAACCCGTGGATGTTTCCTCTTTGGAGGTTTACCACGTAAAAATATCGTGTGTCAAATGTCTCTTTCCTTATCTCTTGTATTTTGTTTAGATTAATCATACTTATCTTGAGTGCATTGTAATTGATTACATTCTTGTGAGATTAGATTTTTGATTATTCTTGTATCTTTTATATGTACTTGTACTATTGAGACATTCAATAATGGAATCAAGTACTTGGTGATATTTGTTATTTTTGGTATATCCTCCACATGCAATCCATAGGCTATGTTTGAACTATATATTGAATATGCTTGTTAATAGTCTATGTATGCACATTTGTGTTTATAGTGGTGTTTTTATAAGCTACCTAGAGGGACAAACTTTTATTTGTTACAAGGGTTCGAAAAAGGCCTTAAAACCTATTCAACACCACCCCCTAAAGGTAAGCTTAAGGTAATTTAACGATGATTGTATTTACAGATTCCACTATTGTGTGCATACCTTCTCAGCCACAAGCCAAACCGTGATTCCAAGATACGGAGATATTGACCAAGAATGCTATTCCGATCTCACCCACGGTAAACCAAAAACCACGATCTAACCTGAAGGGAGTCAGTAAGACACTCAAGATTTAGATCACCTATATATAGCCATCATTAGTCGATATATGTGAATCTTTTCAACTAACGGATCTTAGTGACAGATTCATATAGATCGTGGCTCAATCCTATATGATCACATCATAAGGTGCCTCCATTCTCATAACACCATATGAGTAGTTGAGTAGTCTAGGAAAAGACCACCGTACAATACAGAATGGACCGTAGCAGTAGATTAATTACAAATAAAGTACCCAGCTTTATTTGCTTTCTACGGACTATTTAGATTGCATGTCTCAAACTGAATTCCTCTGTATATGACATTTATATACTCAGTTTGAGATTACATCTAGTAATCTTGGATGTTAGCATATATAATATAAGCGTATGAATTAATATATTTGAATGAAATAACTACTTATTTTATTATTGAATTTATAACATTTACAAATTATAAGTTTAGGGCAGAAATCCCAACAAATGCAAGAACAAAACATTAATAGAGAGAGCTAGAAGCATGCCTACAGTCAGGGTTACCGAAGGAATTCTAAGCAGAACGGTTAATACAGCAGCATACTTGATCACAGAGGGCCTTCAAAGCCCTTTGGACCTCGTAATACCAGAGGAGATCTTTACTAGGAAAGTGGTAAATCTTTCTCACTTTAAAGTATTTGGTTGTGTTTCTTACGTACATGTTAATGTTCATGCTATGAGCAAATTGGACACCAAGCCAGTAAAGTGTACCTTGGTGGGTTATGGTGAAGACGAGTTTGGATATAAACTCCAGGGTGACCAAAACTATAAAATGATCAAGAGCAGAGATGTTATCTTCAATAAGAAGGTCATGTACAAGGACATGAACACATAAATATCTAAGCAGAGAGAGCCAGGCTATTTTCGGCTAGAGGATGTATCGGGTGGTGAAGTTGTGGAACGTGGTAAAAAGAAGATTGAAGAAAATGGTGTGTAGCCCTAGGTTGAATAACCTATATCATAAGAAGATGTTCCTGCACCACATAGTTCGATCAGTCAGAGGGTATTAAATTTGCAGGTTTAGAATGCTTTAGGAAGATCCCCATAGGCCTAGAATACACTACTGAGAACCACTCCCCCACATGTACTGAATATGAGGTACTTGCATTACCTGTTGCTGACAAATACTAGAGAATCAGAGTGCTTTGATGAAGCGTTTTAGGTGGAAGATACAAGCAAGTAGGAGCTTGAGATGAAGGATGAGATGAAGTCGCTCGTATCCAATCAAAATTGGGAGTTGATCTAGTTATCTGAATGAAAGACATCCTACATAATAAATGGTGTTTTAAATCAAGGAGGAGCATGATGGTTCCAAGAGATATAATGCGGGACTAGTGGTCAATGACTTTCAACAAAAGGAAGGTATTGACTACACTGACATATTTCTCCTATTGTTAAACAAACCACGATTCAATTAGTGTTGAGCATTATCACAGCAGAATGGTTGTATCTTGAGCAATTATATGTGAAGACTACCTTTTTCACAGTGATTTAGAGGAAGATATATACATACAGCAACCACAAGGGTTTACGGAAAAGGGCAGAGAAGAATTGGTTTGCAGGTTGACAAAGAGCTGTATAGTTTAAAACAAGCTCCCCAACAGTGGTACAAGAAGCTCGATGGGTTTATGTAATGGAATGGCTACTTCATATACAATGCTTACCATTGTTGTTACTTCAAGAAGGTTAAGTCAAGTTTCATTATTTTGCTACTTTATGTTTGAAACAAATATACGGTGTGTTATATTATTAATCTAGAGGGAAAGAAGGGGGGGGGGGGGGGGGGGGGGGGCGGAGGGGATAGATTTTATCCAATTTTACCCAATTTTCGTGAAAATTGACTAATCACGAAAATACCTCAAACTAGTCAAATTAACAAATCAAGCATATAAGTGCGGAAATTAAATGACTCTTGATTTTTATGTGGAAACCCTCAACAGGGAAAAACCACGGCTAGTAAGTGCGCCACTTGAACCTCGAATCCACTAATTGTGATAACGTTTACAACCTAATCCCGGTTACGATCTAATCCCAATCAATAACCGTTATCACTACCCTGTAGGCTTGTAAAAGTGGACCTAGTTCAATTTCTTGTGGCCTAAGCAAGCTTAGCCATCATGTCTTAATTCTCAATGAAGAGACAATAAAACCTATGTGAATATGTATGAATATTCAAAGAGCAAATAAAGCTAGGGAACCTTAAATGCTTATGTAGGATGATAAAATGACAATTAATACAATCCTAGATATCAATAGCTAAATGACATATCATAAAGCTTAGCTAAACATAGATTAGGCAATCCTATGAAGCTATCAAAATCAACACTCAATCATTCAACACAACAATCTCTATCTTGAATATTAGAAATTAATCTAAGAACATGCAAGTAATCTAAGAGATGTCTTGTTAAGTAAAACACTAATTATGTAAGATAATAGTGAAGAACTTACCAAGGTATGTGTGTTGAGCAAAACCCATGCAAGCAAGCATCCTAACTATGCTAGAAAAGCTTAGATAATGTTTAGATGCATATGAGGATGGTTTTTGATTTGAGTGATCAAAGATGAGTTCTTGATGAAAAAGCTCTCTTTGAAAATGCTCTCAATTAAGAATTATTTTTTGAGTCATTTCGAGACTAAGGTCAAATAGGCATATATATATGATGTCTAATTGAAGCTATGTAGTTTTGGAAATTTTCCAAAAAGTTTCCACGCAAACCGCTCTCTGTAGGGCGGATTTTGGGCGAGTGAAGGGCGGATTGAAAATTCAATCAGGTGCCGCTGTACGTAGGGCGATGTGAACAGCGGTTGGGCGCGATAGTTCATAGCTTTAGATTCAAGTGCCTCAAAACATGACCAAACGACATCGAAACCTTTTGTATGACATATTATGGAAAGGTATGGATGTCTACTTTCACTTCAATTTATAGAATATTTTGATGTTTGTAGAAAATGTTATGGTTAATTGAGTGACCAAAGGTCAGAAACGGACAACAACAGAGTTGCCCTGTTTTGGTGGTCACTTTGGAGATTTCAAAACCAATCCAAACGGTCATGAAATATTATGAATAATATACGTTGGAAAGGTATGGGTGTCTAGTTTGTCCAGAATTTTACAAAACTTAATTTAAATCTTTTTATAAATTGTTATGGTCACAAGACCATACAAAGGTCAGTTTTGAAAAACATTTAAAATATTGAAATCCAATCTTTTGAAACTAGACACTTTACTCCAAACAACCAAACCAAAACTAACACTTATCCAAGAGAAGAATGAGACCTTCTCAAGTGGTCAACCATCGCGCTAAGACATGCACACCATCGTGCAAGCGCAAACGTTTTCGATCATACAAACGGAAACGAATTACACCACACTTAAGACTAACATACATGAAGTGCAAGTGTGGGATGTGAATGCATCCTAATGCCTAACAGGTCATGGCATTGTCATTGAACAAGATGCACTCAATTAAAACATGCATGAATAGAATTCATGGCTTTGCATCCTAATGCCTAAACATGTTATGGCATTTCAATGAACAAGTTGCAATCACTTGAAACATGCAAGAAGAGAAATTAATGAACATTAATGCACATAATAAGAACACACAACATACAAGAATAAGAATTATGCATGGGTGTGGGTGTGTGCAATTACATCTCTTAAAGCAAGTAAGCACTTAGAAATTTACCTTTGAAGTGTTTGTCACTTGAGGTCTTGAAAGGGCATTTGAGCTTGATCCTCAATTACCTAAACTACCTTACAATTCAAACCCAACATGTGGTTTGTCCATGAAATAAGCCAATTAATAAATGAGAATCCTTACAATGTTGATGAGAGTTAGTAGCCGGTGCAGATTTGGAAGAGATTAACAATTTGAAGAAGCAGATGTCGAGTGAATTCGAGACGATGGATTTTGGTGCAGTAAAGCAAATACTTGGAACGAGGATTAGTATAGATGAACAGAGAGATACTTTGCAACTATCTCAAGTAGAGTACGTTCACAAGGTGTTGTAGAGGTTCAATATGAGCGATGAAAATCCAGTGAGAACACCATTAGCTAGTCACTTCAGATTGTTCAAGGAGCAATTTCTAGAAACAGATGAAGAGAAAGACTTTATGGCTAGAGTACTATATGCCCAGGTTATTAGAAGTCTAATGTATGCCATGATTTGTACAAGATGGATATTTCCATGCAATGGGAGTTGTGAACAGATACATGTCAAATTCAGGCAAGCACTACAAAGTATGACAGTGAAGTGTCTAACCTTTAGAAGAGATGAGCTCAAGCTAAAAGGTCATGTGGATTCCGATTTTACTAGAAAGGTGGACCATAGAAGAAGGTCCACATGATATGTGTTCATAATGAGGAGTACCGCTATTAGTTGGGTTTCTCAATTGCAGAATATAGTGACGATATATAACTGAAGTGGAGTATGTGGTTGTGACGGAAGCTAGTAAGGAGCTGATATGGTTACAAGGATTGTTAGCAGAGTTGGGATTCGAGCAGGTGATGAATGTGTGCACATCGAAAGTCAAAGTGTGATACAGTTGACCGAGAATTGGCGTTCCATTCTAGGACCAAGCATATAGGCCTGCGCTACTACTTCATTCGATTGTTAATCAAGGATGAGGTGTTAAAGCTTGTAAAGATCACATGGAGCAGAATCCAACTGACATGTTACCAAGCAAGTCACAACGGAGAAACTAGAGCTGTGCCTAGCTTCAGTAGGTCTTTAAGGTTGAAGACAAAGGGGGATGAGCACACCGTAAACTATCCACTAGTCATTTGGAGGAAGAAGAACGTTTGTTCGAGTTTCAGTCTTCAAATGGGAGAGGTTGGGTTTTGAAGCTTGAAATTAGCATGAAGAATCACTGAAGAAAGCAGAGCGCGACATGAATTGTGGTACACCAAATAGCGGTGCGTACTACAGTAAATAATAGAGGTTTTTTTACAGAGCATACCACAACATAGAATGTGGTACATCATACCGCAGTTCAAGGAGCAGTAAATCACATAGAGATACCGCGACACAGTGTGCGGGCTGCAGACCGCGGCCCATACCGCAGTAGTCGAGGAATTTGTGCGCGAACATGAAATCTTGCGCAGAAAGAAAAACCTGTTTCCTTGTACGTTTTTGCTAGCCTAGTGCTCCCATATAAATACCATTGTTTCCCCCACATTATTGTGTGACTCTAGCGTAACATATAGCGTGTGGGAAATTTCTAAAGAGAGAGAGCAAATTGTAGAGAGATTGAAAGAGAGAGACTAATAGATTGTAATCAAACTCTGATAGTTGATTGAGTGGTGGTGTGCTCTGTGGACGTAGACTTTTGCTAAACCACATAAAATTTCTTGTGTTCTTCTTTTCTATTCTTCTTATTTCTAATTATCTGCGATTTAGATTTAGATTTATGTGTGTTCGACTCTTACACCATTACATTTTTTATAATATTTATTTGATTTCAATTATTAAATTTATAAACTTTATATATATATTGAGATTTAAAAAAATAAAATAAAAAAGTACGTACGTGTTTAATTTATGTGTTTACTTTATTGGATTTGTTTTTCATATCATAATTAACTTTCAGGTGGGGTGTGCTTGTTTTCATTTTTTCATTGTTTTTCTCAAAAAGAAAATTATAATTTGAGTGGATGGCATCGAAATCAATTATCATTATGAGTTATGTTTTTTAAGATATAATTACAATCAAGAATAAATTAATCAGCTTGACTAATTAAGTCAATGATTAGACAATATAATTGGTAGTCAAGAGTAATAAATATGATGAGAATCAAAGTCTTCATATAATATGTATTAAGATAACTAAATTGAAAATGCTCAATAATGCTAACTAAAACTATGAAGTAGATGTGATTAGCCTAGAAACCTTTCAATAGATAATTGCTAAAAATGAACATATATTTCAACCCTTTACAAAAGAAAAATGTATCAGATTATGGTGTTTTTTTCAATTTGCAAATATACATACATACATACATATACAGTCTTTCTTTATCAGTTCGTCCTAATATAAAATATATCAGGCCGAAGAATGTGGACCATAGATTATGGAGAAGTTTTGACAAGTGCATACACTTTGCGTCAAAGTATGTAAATCAATGGTCATTCTTCGTCCTGATATATTTTATATCAGGATGAACTGACATTAGAAAGACTACATAATATAATATATAAATATATAGATATATATATATATATATTTATGATTTTTTACCAAAATAAAAAACAACTTATTTTATGAGAAATGAGAAACATGAATCATTCTTATTGTGGTCGAGAAAAAAAAAAAAAAAAAAAAAAACATACATGATTTGATTTTTTTTATAAGAAAATTAAGTCTAGGGTGATTTTATAAGAATGATGAAATGTTTTAACTAAATTAAAATGTTGTTAGATAGTCTTTTAGGATTCAATTTTTTATGTGTAAGGTGAAACCTGAACCATTCATTCATTTGCGTTAAGATATTGGAAAAAAAATTCGATAGTATAAACTAATCCTAAAATTTTTGAATCAACTTTTAGGTGCTAATTTAATTTAAAATATTCAATACTATTTATATATATTTATACTGGTCGGTGGTGATTCACTAAACTATTTTGTATTGTTAGATTCTATTTCAACTTTAGGACCTCATTTATTTAATTTATTGAATGGTCCATACAAATCATAACTTTGGACAAACTAATAGCCCTCCAAAAGAGAATTGATCCCCGAAATTTCGCTTTTTTTATTTTTTTTATTTTCGATTTTTCCATTCTCAATCTTACTGAATAATGAATTCTTTTGTCCTCACAAAATCTAATGAAAACTACTTGTTTGCATATTTGTGGTGTGAAAATAAAATCCCAAAATGAGCAAACGATCAAGTTCATTGGATTTATAAGGTTTGATTTAAAATACAAGCAACAAATTTTTTTGTTATTAGTCTCCCCTTGGAGTTTTATAAAATTCATTTCTAAGATCATGTTATTTTTCGAATATATGAATACAACTGAATTATGTTCGATTTTAGAGAAAGTGAATGAAAATAAGAAAAAATTGAAATTCATAGTCATTGTCACCTAGAACATGTATGAAAAACAATCTTCAATAATTAAAAATAGTTTAAGAATAAGAAAGAGGTTGGGAATCTGTGGCTTTGTCAGCTAGAACTCGTCTTCACTAATTAAAATTGAAAGAGATTCATTTGGTGTTCTATTGATTGATATGAATGGGTTTGGTTGAGTTGCTTTGGGTCCCCCTTCCCATTTATATAAAGTCTCCATCTTCTTTTGTCATTTTGGGACCACTTCACATTCATCCCAATTGTGAATTTGGTTTAAAATATAAATTTTAAGAAAAAGTTTCTTAAAATTTGGTTAAAAATAAATAACAGGCTAGTGAATTCAATTTTCGTTAAATATACCTTTTTGTTTTTTAGTAATGATGTACAACCCAAAATATTAGTAAAAAAATAACTCAAATGATGTTCAACATGTTAATTCTCATATAAATTATGAGATGATGTAATGAAATTGTGATGAATAACATGATAATAACGATTTTTCAAAAAAAAAAAAAAAAAAAAAAAACCTGATAATAACAAATCACTTGTCACATCATTTAGGTAAATATTATATATATATATATATATATATATATATGGTCCTTCTCTAGTCAGGTCGGTCATGAAATTTTTCTTCAAAATCTGAATTTTTTTGTGAATGATGAGCTTATTGAAATCTACCTATGAACAAAATTTGAGAATTTTCCAAGCACTAAAACTATTTATCCAAATTTTGTTAAATATGAAGGTATTGGAAAATAGACGAAATATAGGAAAATTTAAGAAAAATAGTTCTACTATTTAAAAAATTCTCAAATTTTGTTTATAGGTAGATTTCAATGAACTCATCATCCATAAGAAATTCAGATTAAAATTCATTAAAATCAATATGTCAAATCAATATGTCCTTATTGAAATTAAAATAATGGATCCCTCATGAGAGATTTTAAAATTCATTAAAATGTCAAATCAAGCTTTATTTTATAAAACATTTTCTTATTTAACCCTTTATACTTAATTAAAATAATATCTATTCCCAAAAATATATCGTTAGAAAGATCTCGTTGAGATTTTAAAATGACACACACTTTGATATATTTTATGTTAATAAAATTATTGAATATTGTATAAATTAACTAATATAAATTAATTGGTATTGTATAAATATTTATTAGAAGTGAAACAAATAACGCTCGGTGTGCTATCTAGGGGGGGGGGGGGGGGGGGGGGGGGGGTGTGAATAGATTTTAACTAATTTTACCCAATTTTCATGTATAGTCAAGATTACGAAAATACCCCTAATAGTCAATATAATATAACAAGTGTAATATGGTGCGGAAATTAAATAACACTTGATATATACGTGGAAACCTAACCACTAGGAAAAACCACGGGCTGTTTAGTGCACCACACTCGAACCTCGAAATCCACTAATTGAAATGGAATTTACAACCTATGTAGACCACGTCTAACACTCTAGTCAATAACCCCCCACTTCTACCACGCGGGCTTTTAAAAGTGGCTCTAGTCCTACTTGCTTGAGGCCTAAGCAATCTTAGCCCCAAGTCTTAATTCTCAATGAAGAGATTATGCAACCTATGTGAATATATGAAGATATTCAAATAACAAACAAGGCTAGGGAACCTTAGATGCTTATCTAGGATGATGATATAATCAATTAAATCAATCCTAAAATTAAGAGCAAAATGACATGTCAAATAGCTTAGCTAATCAAGATTAAGCAAAAACCTAATTAGCAATCACAATACAACACTCAATCAATTCTCTTTTCTTGTATTTAGTATATGATCTAAAACATACAAGTAATTTAAAAGAGATGACTTGATAGTAAAAATACTAAAATAAGATGAAGTTAATCAAACTCTTACCAAGCAAGTTGTGACGATGCAAACCCATGCATGGATGCATTCTATATAGACATAGAAGATGCAATATGAAATTTGATGCAAAAAGGATTTGATTTGAGGGTTAAAGGTGAGTTCTTGATTGATTTTCTCTCAAATCTCTCTTTCTTTCTCAAGAATATGGAGCCTCTCTCTCTAGAGTTTGATTTTGTAGCACAACCCTCAAATGATGAGAAAGATATGTATTTATAATGCCCAAGTGAAACTATGTCGTTTTGGAAGAAATGGAAAAATTATAGGCATTTTCGCGGTACTCGCGTCAGTGCAGCGACTCAAGATTCGAGCGCTTCGAAACATGACCAAACGACATTAAAACCTTTCATATAATATATCGTTGGAAAGGTATGGATGTCTACTTTCTACTAGTTTTTACAGAATGACATTTTGATATCTGTAGAAAACGTATGGTCAATTGAGTGACCAAAGGTCAGAAACGGACAACAATAGAGTTGCCCTGTTTTGGTTGTAACTTTGGAGATTTTAAACCAATCCAAACGATCATAAAATATTACGAATAATATACCGTTGGAAAGATATGGGTGTTTAGTTCGTCCAAAATTTTACAAAACTCAATTTCAATCTTTTTATGAAAAGTTATGGTCACACGACCATACAAAGGTCAGTTTGAAAAACATTTAAAACATTGAAATCTAATCTTTTGAAACTAGACAATTTACTCCAAACAACCAAACCAAAACTACCACTTATCTAAGAGAAGAATGAGACCTTCTCAAGTGGTCAACCATCGCGCTAAGACATGCACACCATCATGCAAGCGCAGGCGTTTCCGATCACACAAATGGAAACGAATTACACCACACTTAAGACTAATCATGAAGTGCAAGTGTGGAAGTGAATGCATCCTAATGCCTAAACATGTCATGGCATTTCAATGAACAAGATGCAATCAAAATAAAACATGCAAGAATAGATGTTCAAGAACATGCATGCACACATATAAAACACACAACATATGAGATAAGATTTATGCATGAGTTGTGTGTGTGTGCAATAGATCTCTTCAAAGCAAGTAAGCACTAGAATTTACCTTTGGTTTTTCTCTTGAGGTCTTGAGAGGGCCTTGGTTGTGTAAAACACCAACCATCAAATACCTAAGCTACCCTTACATCAAGCCCCAATATGTGGTTTGTCCACGAAATAAGCTAATCAATAGATGAGAATCCTTACAAGAAGAATATTCTTTAAAGATGTTTTTTTGGTGTAATATTTGGTGTTGAACATTGGAGTGGAAAAAAATTTGTTGTAAACATCTTCCCAGAATATTCCTATTTAATTTGAAATTGGAGTTGAAGTTGGAGCAATACATTGGAGATGCTCATTAATGTGAGATCTAACCTTCCTGGCCTTACCTATATATATATATATATATAGGTAAACCTTATCATCACAACATGGTTTTATATTTCTAAATATATACTGTCTGATACAAAATTAATATTGCCTACAATAAACTCTTAGGAACTTCTTTTGAAACAAAAGTTAGTAAAAAAACAATGAGATAAGTTAGAGAGAGAAGCTCTGGGTTAGGAGAGTGGGAGGAGATTTTCGTGCAAATTTAGTTTCCATCTTTATGGATAATTTAAACCCAATAATTGATTAGAAAGGATTATGGGGAATCTTTAAAACTTTTAGGATGGTAAGGGATGTCTATTTGTCACTGAATAACAGGTCTAGAAGGAGATTCGCGTTTGTTCGTTTTGCTACGCTTGCTGAAGTAGAGAAGTTGGTGGTGGTGCTTTCGAACGGGATGCATGTTTACGGATGGCCAATTATCTCTAAGGTCGCTTCGGTAGAGTGGAGCAATATAGGTAAGCATTTGGGTGAAATCAGAAGACCTCTGGGAAACATCAACAGGAATTCAGGTACCGTATCAAGTCCGATCAATAATGGTGCAACAAAAGAAAACGGGAATGACATGCCATCTTATGCTGATGTGGTATAGGATTACCATCCAGATAGAGTAATGGAATTAACGTTAAGGAGGGCCGGTGTGAAGTGGTAAAGTGGGATGGTGATGGGAATGATGTTAGCTGGTTAAAGTTCGGTTCGGTGGGTGTTCTAAAATCTTTTATAGACGTATCTTCTGTTTATAGTAGGTTGAAGAATAAAATGATGTTTCCATCCTCACATTATTTAGGTGATAAAGTTATCTTGTGGGTGTTCCAATCCATCGCCGATAGGGATAATTTCATAAGGAATAGATTCCTATGGGACGATCTTTTTTCTTCAATGGGACTGTGGTCTAAGGCAGTTACTCCGGAATCATGAATTTCGTGGATAGAGTTCAGAGGTGTTCCACTTGATTGCTGGTGTGAAGAGTTCTTTCTTAAGTTAGGATGGGCAGAGGGTGAGCCATTACTTCTGGAGAGTGACACCAATCGGAGAAGGAGGCTCGATCGGGGAAGGGTTTTAGCTTTGATTCCTTATGGCGTGGAATGTCCGGTGTCTATTAAGGTCATCATCAGGAAATCGTCTGTTATGATTAAAACGACGGAAGTACAATCGCCGGTAGATTTTGGATGGATTTCCAACAAGCTTGGATTGCATAGGGGTGGACCAATGCTGATCGGTGACCAGCTCAATGTAGGGGAAAATGAATAGGTTGGGCTATATGTTGAATTCCCAAGAAGAGATGAAATAAAGATGGCATGTGGGAGAAATAAGGTGACCAATATGGTGAGGAGTGAAGGGGATGTGGGTGGCGCAATTGTGGAGTTTCAAGATAATGGAAGAAAACACTTTTAACAAAGAGATCAGTGGGAAGTCAGAATGATGTTTCGTCTACTTCAATTGTTGGAAGTAAAGAATGCTCTTTATTGAAATTACCAAAGTTAAGAAGTGAAGGGTTTAAAGGTCATTCTAAGTCGGTGGGTGGGGGAAATTTTTTCACTGATTTAGGAATTGAGCTCGAGTCTGAATCAGGTCTGGTTACGAATCTGGTTGGCCAAGAAGGAGCAGGCCCATGAACCTCTTTGTGGGGGAGGGATCTGGCAAAATGGTGGTCCAAATTCAAGATCAAGCAGGCACTGGTTGTAACAAAATTAGGTCCATACTGTTGTCAAAAGAGAAGGATCAGGTTAATGCAGTTTCGCAAATGGGTCTTTCAACCAACTATCAACAGAAATCTACTGCTAGAAGGTGTGGTATAGCGAGTATTGTTAAACTGAGCAATAAGGAAGAAATTGATAATGAAGAGAGTGTTGGTTGAGAGGAAGAAGATGATAATGAAGAGAGCGATGGTGAAGCTTCAAGTTCGGATGAGGAATGTGGGATGCATGTCGATTCAGCTCAAAGAATTAGAGGTAATCATGACCCATCTTCTTCTAATAAGAATAATATGGTTACTAAGAAGGTTTTTTATGGAAAGCAAGAAAAGGAATTTGGAAGAGGTGCAGGATAGGCGGGAAAGGTCTTTGAGGTTAAGTGAGAAGGTGTCAAAGGTGATTGAGATGGGGGTGTCATTAGGTCTTGACTTTAGCAAAGAAAGTGTGATAAGGGAGGAGGTGGCTAAGACAGTTTTGGAAGATGATGAGAGATTGAAGGTTTTGAGAAGAAAGCAGTAATTGTGTAGTTTGCTGGGTTGAGCAGTGTTAGGGTGGATTGTGATTTTTTTGATGATTGTGTTGTCATGGAATATTAGGGGTTTGGGTCGAGCTGAGAAGAGAAGGGTGGTTAGGAGATTAGTCTTGTGTCATAAGCCAATCTTACTTTTTATTCAAGAATCAAAATTGAATTATTTTGATTCTCGGGTGACTAAATTGCTTGGTGGTTCCATTCTCACAAAAGGCATTAGGGTCGAGTCGACTGGTTCTGCGGGTGGCCTTATCACGTTATGGAATGAGGGGTATTTTGATTCATGCGTGTATTTCCAACGAAAGATGTATTATTGTGTCAGGATTGCTTACTCAGTTGAAGAAAAATGTGGTTTTTTGTAATGTCTATGCGGCTAATAATGAAGTGGGTAGGAAAGAGTTGTGGAGTTTATTCTGAATGCTTAGGTATCTCTTCCTGGTCCTTGGTGTATTGGAGGGGATTTTAACACGGTTTTGGTACCTAGTGAAAGAAAGGGAGGAAGGGGCGATGAGTGTTCTATGAGGAATTTTAGAGACTTTGTGGATTTAGCAACTGTGGTGGATATTCCATTGCAGGGCTTGGTGTATACTTGGTCTAATAATAGGGAGCTCGAGTCATGGGCTAGGTTAGACCGTTTTCTATGTGATCCTGAGTTCTTGTCTTGGTTTCCGGGATTAGTTCAGAAGGGTCTTAGTAGGAGCGTCTCGGATCATAATCCGGTTAGGATTGGGGAGGAAGTGGTGGATTGGGGCCCTAAGCCATTCCATTTTCTTAATGGGGGTTGGACGATCAAGTTTTGATGAAGAGTGCTGAAAGATGTTGGAAGAGGTGTGGAGGAAATGGTAACGGTGGCAAAAAATTATTTCTCAAAATCGGTTGTAAAAACGCATTTGAAAGGGAGTGTGAGAGGAAGAGTCAAGCTCGGTGATGAAATGAAAATATTGGAAGCTAAATTGTTGCAAGTGGAGAAAAAGGCAGAAGTGTGTGGTTGGACGCCAAGTTTGAGAGAGGCGATAGGTGTGTTCGACAAAGTTATGGAAGGCTGTTAAGTTAGAGGAACAAGAGTGGAGACAGATTTCTCGGGTACGGTGGCTCAAAGATGGTGATAGGAATTCCAAATATTTTCACCTGCTTGCTAATGTAAGAAGAAAAGAAAATTTCATTGATGACTTAATGGTTAATGGTAGGAAATGTTGTGGGCCAATTTAGGTGCGTGAAGGTATTCTATCATTTTTAGAGAACATTACAAGAATGTGGGGTGGTCTAGACCGACGATTGTGGACCTTAACTTGAGGCAAGTTTCGGCTCAAGAAAAGACGGAATTTTCTACTGAAGAGGTATGGAGTGCCCTTAGTAATTGTGACAGTAATAAAGCTCCAGGGCCAGATGGGTTAAATTTGAATTTTATTAAGTCTAATTGGGAAATGATAAAAGGAGATTTTATGACTTTTCTTCATGAGTTCTATAGAGATGGGTCAGTTGTGAGGGATCTTAATAAGACCTTTATTGCACTCATTCCAAAGACTACAAAACCGGAATCTATTAAGGATTACAGACCCATAAGTTTGGTTGGGTCAATGTACAAGTTGCTTGCAAAGGTTTGTCGAATAGGCTTAAAAGGGTTATGAATTCAATTATTGGACCGTCGCAAATGGCTTTCGTTAAAGGTCGACAAATAGTGGATAGTTATATAATTGCGAAGGAAGTTATTCATTCTTGGAAGAATGATAAAAGAGGTGGAGTTTTGGTTAAATTAGACTTTGAGAAAGCCTATGATTGTGTGGATCACGCTTTCTTGTTGGATGTGATGTCTAGAATGGGGTTCGGGGAAAGATGGTTGGAGTGGGTTAAATGGTGTATTGCTTCATCGTGTCTCTCAGTGCTAATTAATGGTAGTCCGACGGATCAATTTACAATTGAGAGGGGACTACGCCAAGGTGATCCTTTATCACTATTTCTATTCAATATGGTGGTGGAAGTTTGAGTGCTATGATTGTAAAGGCTAGAGATCTTAGCTTGGTTAAAGGAATTGTTTTTGGTGATAAGGCTATTCATATTACTCATCTCCAATTTGCTGATAACACTATTTTGTTTGTTGATCATAAGGTGGAATATTTGGTCAATGTCAAGAGAGTTCTAAGATGCTTTGAACTTGCATCTGGGTTGAAAATTAATTTTCACAAGTCTTGTCGTTCGTTAAAGTTGGGAAGAAATGGTCGGTTGAGGAAGATTGGGTGGATTCTTTTCGGTGTGTCCAAGTTAAGCTTCCTATTACTTATCTTGGTCTTCCTTTGGGTGGAAATTTGAAAAGGGAAGCATCTTGGTTACTGGTTATTGAGAAGGTCTGGAAAAGGCTTGCAACTTGGAAGAGAGGTTTCATGTCTAAAGGTGGGAGATTGGTATTAATTAAATCTTCTCTCTAGTTTACTGACCTATTTAATGTCAGTTTTTAGTATACCGGTTGGTGTGGCGAAGAGTATTGAGAAGCTTCAGAGTAATTTTTTGGAATGATAGTGGTGGTAAAAGAAAAATCCATCTATTTGATGGTCCACTATGTGTAGTAGTAAAAAGAATGGTGGGTTGGGAATTGGTAGGATCATGGATAAAGGGGCAAGCTTGTTAGCTAAGTGGATTTGGAGATTGGAACGGAGGATGCGTCTTTATGGAAATTGGTGATTTGTGAAAAATATGGTGTGGATCAAAATTTGTTACTTTGGGATTGGAAGGTGTCGAAGGCTGCTTCTAGTTTATTAAGGCTGTCCGTAATCGTTTTAGGGATGGTAGCAGGACTAGCAAAGTTATTATAGATGATTTTTGTGTGGTGCTAGGTGTAGGGAAAAATAACAAAAGTAGTACACGCAGCGGAAGCGATACTAAAAATAAGATTTAGTGACTTTTAAAAAAATTTTCCTTTATGAACCTTAAACCCTTTAATTAATTAAACATACATATACAATAACAAAAGTAGAATACCTTTTGTCGCGTGATCCGATTGACTTACGTCGATGGTAATCCGCAAGATCTTCAATCCTAGCACGAACGTGGATCACCTAGGAGCGTGGTATCCCTTTTCTTTGAATTGCAAACCTGTGAATGGACAAAACAAACTTTTCTTTTCTTTGTTAGTCACAAAAACAATCAAAAGAATGACTAAGATTATTCCGGTCACTTTTGAGTTCTCAATCTAATGATCGAAACTCGCGTGAACCTAGATCGATATCGTATACACAAGCTTATTGATGATTAAGCAAATAGTATACTATCAAAGAATAATCTAACACTCCTTTTTGTCTTAGTAGAATAAAAAGCTTTCTATGAATTGAGAAGAAGAAGAAATTTGTATCATGAACACATGTGGTGGCTGAATTCTATACTTGTCATATATAGGTGGCCTAAGTTTGCTTCTTCTTTTTTATATATTAGGGTTGCCGAAATCCTAACCTAGAAATAACTAGGGTTGCCGAAATCACATGCCCACCATAGGCTTATGTTGCACCCTAATTTCCATCTAGTTTTTAAGACATCAAACCCTAATCCAACTCATAGATCTTTTATTCTTTTATTTTGACTAATTAAAAAAGACTTCTTATTTGATTAAATAAATAAAACTAATTATTTATTTTCTTATCAAACAAGTCTTTTACTTTTAGGAAATATATTTCCTGATTAGAAAAGATTTGTTTCTTTAATTAAACAATAATTAATAAATTAATTAATTCTTATTAATTAAAACAATGAAACAAAATAATATATTAGGTTAAACTAACCCTTGCCGCCCCACTTAGAGTAAATGGGCCAAAATATTTTCTTATTTCATTTAATCCATTGGACTTTAAATAAAAAGCCCACATGTGAACCAGACCCATTCTTACTAAAAGAAACAAGCCCACATGTTCATTAATATATTAATATAATGAGCAGCCCATTACTAAAATAATGTGCAAATTATATTCTAATATATTAAATGCAATTCTAGATGGACCCTTAAATTGGTCCGGTAGAAATATCAAGTGATCCATGCAAGTCCGTGTGGATTGGGGATCTTGGCGGGCCATCTAAATTTAAGCTTCAATAGACATAACCTAATCATAATCAACAAATGATTCACTTAAGTCCGATCCATTAATTTTAACTCATTCCACTAAAGAGCTAAAACTGAACTCTTAAATAAAGATAGAAAAGGAAGATGCTCCTCATTCATACCCTAGACAATCATATTGGAGATAGTGTATCCTCGTGATTAATATCAGTAATCGCCAAGAGTTCATAAACCGCCTATAACCTCCAAGTTACCATATTACTCATATGACCACGTTTTGAACTTGGATATTTTGACTTGTCTAGAAGCCATGTTTTCAATAGACACTATCGAAAACTCAACGTTGAGATTTAATATCCAATTACCTCAAAACATCCATATGATGATATTATACTCTCATTTAATTAAATGGAGCCACGATGTCCATCTATAAATGAAGTCCTCTATCGATTAACAAATGAATATCACCAAACTATCGAGGATAGACTATGCGATATAATCGTACTCATTGATAACTCAAATGATATCACTTGCAACCATAAGTCCATCATTATCTCAGGATTAAGATAGACTCTCCGATTGTCCTGATAATGAAAAGACTTTTATCTACTGACGGTTATAGATAAAGTATTTCATTGTGATCCAGTTCAATGCACCCAGTGCACTAGATCCTTTGCTCGAAGACACTCCGATGATTTTAGACTCATAATCTCATTTGATCCCACTCAAATGCTAGGAAAAGAATTCTACAACTTTAACAAGATAAAGGTGCCCAACCTTTAACTTAAGTTGTGAACATTATCAAGACTAACTAAAGAATTGTGTCTACCACATACATATCCAGATGTACGAACAATTCTTCTTTTCCCATAGTCTTTAGACCTTATGATTATTTACTTTGACAATTATAATAATTAAACTATAAATGCTATAAGATTTGTTAAACCAGAAAACATTTTATTAATATGAATAGATTGTCAAAAACACTATTACACTTTGCTATTGAGCATAATCCTAACACTAGGCAAGGGTGATAGAATTAGATTATGGGATTTAAAGAAGGATTCGGTTCTGATACAAATTAACGGTGTGTAATATTAATCTAGGGGGTGGGTGAGGTTGAATAGATTTTAATCGATTTTACCCAATTTTCGTGTATGGTCAAGATTATGATAATGCCCCTAACTAGTCATATAACAAGTGTAATATATGCGGAATTAAATAAAACTTGATATTTACGTGGAAACCCTCATGGGAAAAACCACGGGCTAGTAAGTGAGCCACACTCGAACCTCGAATCCACTAAATGTGTTAAATATTACAACCTAATCCCGGTATAAGTGAACCTAGTCCAATTGCTTGTGATTTACGCAACCTAATCTCGGAAGCTACACAAGTCTTACTTCTCAATGAAGAAATGATACAAACCTAAGTGAATAAATGAAATACTCAAATATGCAACAAGAGCTAGGTTCCGGGGGGGAGGGTGAATAGATTTTAATCGATTTTACCCAATTTTCGTGTATGGTCAAGATTACGATAATGCCCCTAACTAGTCAATTTATATAACAAGTGTAATATATGCGGAATTTAAATAAAACTTGATATTTACGTGGAAATCCTCATCGGAAAAACCACGGGCTAGTAAGTGAGCCACACTCAACCTCGAATCCACTAAATGTGTTAAATATTACAACCTAATCCCGGTATAAGTGAACCTAGTCCAATTGCTTGTGATTTATGCAACCTAATCCCGGAAGCTACACAAGTTTTACTTCTCAATGAAGAAATGATACAACCTAAGTGAATATATGAAATACTCAAATATGCAACAAGGTTCCAGGGGGAGGTGAATAGATTTTAATCGATTTTACCTAATTTTCGTGTATGGTCAAGATTACGATAATGCCCATAACTATTCAATTTATATAACAAGTGTAATATATGAGGAATTTAAATAAAACTTGATATTTACGTGGAAACCCTCACGGGAAAAACCACGGGCTAGTAAGTGAGCCACACTCGAACCTCGAATCCACTAAATGTGTTAAATAATACAACCTAATCCCGGTATATAGATTACACACCTACCTAATCCCGGTATAAGTGAACCTAGTCCAATTGCTTGTGATTTACACAACCTAATCCCGGAAGCTACACAAGTCTTACTTCTCAATGAAGAAATGATACAACCTAAGTGAATATATGAAATACTCAAATATGTAACATGAGCTAGGTAACCCTATATGCTTATCTAGGATGATGATATAACAAGAAATACGATCCTAGATATTAAGAACTAAATGACATGGCAAAAAGCTTAGCTAAACATAGATTATGAAAAACCTAGAAAGCTGTCACATACAAACTCTCAAACATTCAAAACACTAATCTCAAACTTGTAAATAAGATATATATGAATGATATACAAGTGATAAATGAGATTGCTTGCAAAGAAAGACACAAAATATGTAAGATATAAGTGAAAAACTTACCAAGCAAAGTGTGTGAAAAATCCATGCAAAATGATATCTAGATGATCAAGGATGATGCTAGATGATGATTGATGATCATGGAATGATGTTTGAGTAAACAAAGGTAAGTTCTTTAGTGAAATTTTCTCTGGAATAATATGCTAAGTAAAAAGTGATTTTGAACTCTCTTGGCCGACTAGAAATGAAAGAGGCATATTATAGTGTCTTATAGTGAAGTGCAGTCGTTTTGAAAAATTGACACAAAAATAGCTTGGACCGCTGTTCACCCACTCTACGTAGGGTGGGTGTACAACGGTTCACATGGGTTTGCGAAGAACATGTTCTTTGTGACGCTCTACGTAGGGCGGATTCCAGGTGACCTAGGAGCGGTTGCTCTCGGGTTTTGAGAGCTGCCTTTCACCGCTTTACGTAGAGCGGTTTTTGAGCGGACCAAAAGTTGATAAAAAATCAACCAATGGCACCATTGTTCACCCGCTTTACGTAGGGCAGGTGTACAATGGATAAGAGCAATTTTGCTCTTTCCCCTTTTGGGCTGCTATTCGTAGAGCACCTATAGGGCGGGTGAACATCGCCCATACAACACAATGCATCCTAAAGTACTATCATGGCATAGTTTCTAATCCTAAGATGCAATCAATAAAATATGCAAGAAGAGATTATATAAACATGAACGCACACATTTCAAGACACACAAAATACACAAAGTATGGATATGCAAGGAATGTGTGTGTGTGCAACTACATCTCTTCAAAGCAAAGCAAGCACTAAGAAATTTACCTTTGGTGCTTCTTCTCTTGAGGTCTTGAGAGCCTAAGCTACCCTTACAATACAAAACCCCAACATGTGGCTTGTCCACGAAATAAGCCAATCAAAGAATGGGAATCTTTACAGGTTCCATTGTGTAGGTTGTTTCCTCGTATTTTGCGTTATCTAATGATAAAAATGGAAGAGTGAGGGATTTTGGGTTTGGGAAGGTAGTATATGGAAGTGGGTGGTGCCGTTAAGGAGATCTCTTTTGATTTGGAATTGGAATAATGGGAGGGTTTTTGTTGGCTTTGGAGGAGTTTAAGGTCAGGCAGTTTTGTGGTGATGCTTTAGGTTGGCAACCATGTTCAAATGGCTGTTTTTCAGTTCTTTTCGGAGATGTTGTGAAGAGGAGAGTGTTTCCATGATGATTATAGTAGATGGTTGTGGCAGTGTGTATGTCCTCTAAAAGTAGAGTTGTTTGCTTGGCAGTTGAGCAAGGGGAGAGTCATGGTTAGGGATGTGATTCAAAATCTTGGTGTAGTGTCTGCGGCTTCCGTTGTTTGTCCCTTCTATATGAGTTGTAGTGAATCGGCGAATGACCTCTGCACTGTCCGTGGTCTTGGTCGCTATGGTCCAGATGTATGCTTTGGTGGGGTGTGAATGCTTGTCTTTCTGGTCTTTGTTGGGATGGATGAGTTGTTGGTCTGGCTTATGTCCAAATGTGTCCAGCAAGTGTGCGTGGAATACTTTGTATTTTGTGGTTGTGTGGACAATTTGTGAAATTCGCAATGTTTTGGTATTCAAGAACAAGACGACTAATTTGTACTGGGCTGGATATGTTAGATTTAGAGTGGCCTCCTGGTTTAAGCATATTTGTAGGGGTTTTGATGTGGACCTATCATTGTTACTACTTGACATCATTGGTAGATGTGTGGATAGTATGGTGAGAAAAATTTGGCCTCTCTGGTGTGGACTCCTCCTGTGGGTGATAATCTGTTTTTCAATATGGACGGTTCAGCTTTAGGGAGTTCGGGAATGGCTGGGATGGGTGGTGTTCTTAGAAACTCGGATGGGAGGATTATTTGTTTATTTTCTGCCTTCTTAGGCATTTATGATGCGAAGTCGGCAGAGGTGTTTGCAATTCATAGAGCCTGTTAGCTTATTGAGTCGAAATTGGAGTTGTGTAATCGTTGTGCGACAATTATTAGTGACTCTCGCTTGGTGGTTGCTTAGGCGAATGGGGAGGGTTTTGGCAACATGTATTTGGTTCAGCAATTATATGATATCCGTGAATTTCTTCTCAGGTATAATATGGTTTCGATCATTTTTAGGCCCGTGGTTTCAATGTTGTTGCTGATTGTTTAGCTAAATTGGGTTCTAGTAGGGGGGTGATAGGTTGTTGTGGAGTAGTGTATGATGTCTGTACTAGGGTGAAGAAGTTTGTTTGTATTTGTAGGTTGTGTGGTTTTGGCTGCAGGTGTCAGGTGTGGGGGTTTCTAGAAAAGTTGTTTGAACTGTTATGTGCTTGCTTCCAATTGGTGACAATTGGGTTCATCTTCAGGTTGGGTAAAATAGGTGGTGCTTTGAAGTTTTTGGAGCAGTTTTGGTCGCTGGTGTCAGGTGTGGGAGGCTGTAAGAATGTTTCTTGAAAGTATTTTGTGCCTGTTTTCTAATCAATCTACAATTGGGATTCATAAGTTGCTTGAAGTTTTTGTGCCTGCTGTCAAATTGGTGACAATTGGGTTTCATCTTCAGGTTAGGTAAAATAAGGTGATGCTATGAAACTTTTGGTGCGTTTTGGTCGTTGGTGTTAGGTGTGGGTGGTTGAAAGGATGTTTGCATGTCTGTATTTTGTGCTGCTTTCTAATCGGTCGGCAATTGAGTTTCATCTTAGTTTTGGTATATATGAGGTGGTGATATGTTGCTTTTGATCATTTTTGGTTTGTTTTCGTTTTTTGGATTGTTGGCATCTCAGCCTGTTTTGGGGTCTGATGCCCCCCTTTGCTCTGTTTTCCCTGCCTCTTGGGGTCATTATCAATAAAATTACTATTTCAAATATATATATATATATATATATATATATAGGTTTTCAGGCTTATTTTATAATAAATGAATCAAAAAATGTTTAGTTGTGTAGATCCCAATTTAAGGATCCAAAAACAAGATCAAATATGTAGCAGGAATGATTTGGATTTAATTCTTCACATGTAAATTAGGTTTTTTTTTCTATAGGTAATGTACGTTTAGGAATCAAATCTGTAATGGTTTGAAGTTTAGGAAAAACTGCCACCATTCTTGGTATTTGATGAGGTTGCCGATGTAGCCATGGCAAGACTAGTGTGGTGGAGTGTTTAAAATTTTATTTTTTAAAATTTACAAATCTTGACAGAACAGGAGTTTTATAGTATAAATTTTAAATTTGATTAATATAAAAATTATGGATTTTTTTAACCTCTTGTGTTATATATTTTTTTAAAGACATCTTGAATGATATTGATAATGAATATAGACGTAAAGTAAGACTCGAACTTAATTTGAATACAAATATAGAGAATTGCACGTCTGCATAGGGGTGGGCAAAAAACCATTAAACCGAATCGAACCGGTCCAATCGATTTTTTTCGGTTTTTACCATTAAACGGTTTAGTTCGGTTTGTTTTTTAAAAAACCGTTATTTCCGGTTCGGTTTCCGGTTCTAGGGTTTGAACCGGTGAATCGAACCAAGAACCGGTGTATATAAACAGAAATTCCTCTCTTTCTTTTATTTACATCTCTCTCTCTCTATAATCTCCAGATCTTTTCTTATGTAAGCTAAATTATTGCTTTCTACATCTGGGTTATTTGCTGTTTTCTTATTTCTCAATCATGTATACCCATTACAGTCATGGCTTCAATTTATCAAATTGCTCCTTTAGGACTCTTTGCTCTTGTATCATTTATAAGCAATTTATTTATGTCAAGTCACTCATTTTTTATTAATGAAAATGTGGGCATTGCCGCAGTGGTATACTCAAGTACTTGGTTTAATGAAAAAAACATGTCATCATTTATGGGTAATGTTGGTTTTGAAAATCTATCACATTTTACAAAGGTATACATGCTATGAAAATGTGCTAGGGATTTAATATGAAATGGTTTCTTCAGTGTTCTCAGATAAGAATAATATAATTTATATGTTGGTTCATACTTCTTTATAGCGAACACTCAAAAAATTTCAAACCAAAAGATATGCAAGCCTGCATAGAGGGAAAATTTGCATCGTTTTAGGAGCAAATTCAGGTATCGGTTATGCTACAGCTGAAGGTCCAAAACCCAATAATTTGGCCCAATAGGCCCAAAACCGAAAAAACCGAACCGAACCGAACCTAACCGATTCAATCGGTTTTTAATCGGTTCACACTTTTCAATTTTATCAGATTCGATTCACTTTTTCAAAAACTGATATTATCGGTTTTTTATTGTTCACTTGAAAAGTGAACCGATCATTAAACGCCCACCCCTAATATGCATCAAAACTTACCTAAAGTTGACATGGATGCATAATTTATTCTTATAAGATTTTTTTTTTTTTTTTTTTATGAATTTTATCAATATTTTAAATAAAATTTATAATAACTTACAATAAGTTATGATGAATTACGAAATCGATTCGACAATTGTACTGTCCAACTGTAATATGCAACATACTGAAAGGGAAATAAGCAAAATTTATACTAAATAATATTAAAAGTACCCCAGGAATGTCATGTGACCGTCTTATGCTTAATTAACAAAAACAATTATTGAGGTATTACATCAAGCATCTGGTTACAATTCCAAAGTGTCCATGGCTCGTGGACTCAATCTCCCTCTAATCATGATACGATCATGTGTTTGATGTCTAAAATTATTTGCCTATTTGTTTTAAGAATTTTTAATTAATTTAAGTTTAATTTAGATAATCATTACCTATTTATCCATGCTTTAGGCTTAGTTGGTTCTGGGTTATTACGTGAGTATGCAAAGAATTTATATTCCTGATTTTAGTTATTAGTACATGTACTTTTCCTATTTATTTTTCTGTTGTACGTTTAATCAAATGTTTTAGAATTATTGGCTCAACTTTTGAGTTGTATTGGGAGGTTGTTTGGTTCCGAAAAACAATATTTAGAGGTTTAAGGTTTCCTCGAATTAACCTATTCACTTTCTCAATTTTTATTCTATTTTTTGTAACTTTTTATTACAGCATTTGGTCTATGACAAATCATCCCCCAGGGAAGCTATATCAGGGTATTTAAAATATTACACATTTACTTATTAAATCATAAAGTACAGGGAGATTTCTTCCCGATGTGTGAGTTGTCTACTTGTAGAGTCTAATTTAGTCAGATCCCAGTGGACCATTAACCCACAATGATGTCTATTGTGAAAATTGTTAAAACACAAAATAATATAGTAAATAAAATCAAAGCGGAACAAGAGAAATTTTTTGGTCATTTAATAAGCCGACACTCATGGACAGAGATGAAAAGAAATTCACAATGATTAATGGAGATTAAAGAGTAATTTAGAATCACAAACAAAACCCAAACCCCATTACAAAAAAATAAATAATAAAATAAAATAAAAAATAAAAATAAAAAATTCAAACCGTCTCAAAAGAGACTTATTTCCTAAAGAGTTCTATCATATATTTATAATATAGGTAGAGATAAATAGAAATCTATCAATAGGTTACTAACTAATTTAAGCCATATATTAACACGTCAGCTTTATATATATACAAATTTTCTATTATCAGTTCGTCATGACAATAAATATATCAGGATGAAGAATGTGGACCACTAGATTTCATCTTTGACTCAAAGTATATGCACTTGTCAAAACTTCTCAATAATGTGGTCCACATCTTCGTCTTGATATATTTATTGTCATGACGACTGACAATAGAACGACTATATATATTACTCATTTCATACAATATTTTAATCCGAGTAGACTTCAATTTATGTGTATATATATATATATAGTAGCTTCCATTTGTCTCCTAATTAAATCAACTAAGCATGAAATAATAAGATAATCTAATTAAATATTTGTCCTCTGTCAACTTCCTTTATAGGTCATATTTTCCCGCATTTATCGGAAAAAAAAAACTACTAAATTATTCCTTTTCTGCTTTATAAAATGCAACCAAATCTTGAACATCAAAGCTGCAAAGATTTTCCTCTACTATTATATTTGAGTCAATGCCTCTTCGGTTGTGACCAATAATTCAAGCCTTAGAGAGGAACTGATTTTTCTCCTCCAAAGTATGAACTTGGATCCTTTTCTAACACAAGATTCTAAAGAACAATATAGGTGAATTTTATGTAAAGATCTGAACTAATGTGCTCTATGTAGAACAACAAAAGAAAAAAAGAAAAACATCCGTTGAGATTCAAAGGTCTGTATTTTATAAAATTAGGACGATATTTAGTTGATAATGCCTAGAATTTTTATTTTATTTTAAATCTTACACCGAAATCTATATCTTAATTAGAGAAAACTTTGTATGATGAGATTCAAACCTCACCAGTAATGAGGTGCACACCACTATAATTAGAGATTATGTCAATCATATTAAAATTTTAAATAACTTTTGAGAATTTCTAGGCCAATTGTTGGGGTTTTGGGTGTCATCACACCCCTAGTTCCTGCATAGCATTTGGCAAAGCCTGCCACAACTATAATTAACTCACTAAAATTTTACTTTAGTTTCAACCACTTTTGGATTCTTTAAGTTACTTTCTTTTAATTTCCAAACCTCTTGTTTTTATTATATTTTTTTATTTTATATTTTTGGCATATTGTTTTATTATATTTTTTAGGCATAATTTTTTATTGTAACTTGAATCATCAAGTTAATATAATCTATTTCTACCTGGTGAGTGACAAGACAATTTATTTATTTTGTTTTACCAATCCTAAAACAATAACAAATTCTTTTGTTTTTTAAATGTTTCTGATGTCTATAATACTATGAGAAGAAGCTGATATAATGAACAGGATAAGTTAACATCCAACCAATGTAATGTACCAAATTTGTTGGAAGTCATATAAATTTATTACAATTAATTAGATATATTGAAGTTCCAGCATAGCTATCCAACACACATAGACACGTGTATAATATATATTATATATAGTCAGTCTTTTTATGTCAGTTCGTTCTGACAATAATATATCATGACGAAGAATGTGGACCATAGATTTTGGAGAAGTTTTAACAAGTGCATACACTTTGAGTCAAAGTATGTAATCTAGTGGTCCACATTCTTCGTCCTG
The DNA here is from genome assembly GCA_030490815.1 of Acer saccharum. Classification (NCBI taxonomy): domain Eukaryota; kingdom Viridiplantae; phylum Streptophyta; class Magnoliopsida; order Sapindales; family Sapindaceae; genus Acer; species Acer saccharum. The sequence goes on along the minus strand of CM059869.1, from coordinate 47,693,799 downwards.
ATATATTTGTTGTCAGGACGAACTGATAATAAAAATCTGTATATATATTATATCTTTTAAAATTATATTTAAATTAACATCATAGATCCAATGGTGGTGTCATCTTTTTTTTTTAATTATTTTTTTGTCATTAACAGGCTGACAGTTCAATTACAAATTATAATAACAAATCTAATGTTAAAATCAATCAAATAAGAAGAACAATTTACTAAGAATCAGTTCCATATAAGAATAACCACCAAAAATTACTAAAAAATTATCGTTGCATGTTCATTGATGTATCAGAGATCAAAAAGTATGCAATTTTGATTTGATGATGCAAAGTTTTAGCATCTCAATTGGCATAAAAATTAACAATTTAGCATCTAAATTTGATTTATTTATTTATTTTTTGGTATGGTCTTTTGTTGAATACTAATCTGCTAGACAACCCAAAAATTTAACTCAAATTTCAACCTAATGATGTGTGTGGTGAAGACAACTCACTTACCACATCATTTTGGTTGAAATTTGGTCTAAATTTTGGATTGTCTAACATTACTTTTATTGAATGTCAAAATATTAGAGATTGAGATGGCCGGCCCACGTTGATACTATAAAAATAAAATAATAAAAAGCAAACTTAAATTCAACCCAATTATTTGTAGTTGAGTTGGGCTGGACTTCAAACAGAAATCCGATTAGAGAAATAGGGCAGCAATACAACAAATGTATAATTGCATACCTCTATTTTTTAATACTATTTTGCCTTTGTTTCTTTGGTTTCTTTGTTATTTTGAATTCTTTAATTGATTTTTTTTTTTTGAAATATTTAATTGATATGCTTAGTAATGTTATTGAACATATAGTAACATAACCATTTTTTATTACCAAAAATATCTTTAATTAGTTAAAAAAAATAAATGCATGCTAGGCTATTTAAAAAATTTACCGAAATTCATTTACAATGATGTGGTATGTGAGTTATTAAAATAATATCACTCACCACATAATCTCATAATTAATAGGATATTGACAAATGGCAACTCATGTGTTATATCATTTGGACAAATTTTTTAGACAACCTAGCATTACTCTTTTGAAACATACTAATGATTTTAAGACTGAAAAGCACTTAAAGTGGACCTTTGAAAGTATATTTTGGTTATCACTAAGAAGAGATATTCAAGAGGAGACATAAATTCATTACAAGGTGAAAATATAAACATATTAGAAATTTCTCCAAATAGTGTATTATATAAGCTTTTAAAAATTATAAAAACATTTCTAATTGATACTCAAAACAACCAATCAAATCAAAAGAAAAATATCAATAAGTTCTAAAAAAAAAATGATAAGTCACTGATCACTAATACAAGCGAAGTAGGACTTGATCTCTAATTAATTAGCAATTGATAGATTGTATAGCCGCCATGATATTCAATTGATAGATTTGTATAGATTTGTATATAACAAGGACAGTGCTATCAATCTCAATTGTGGGTACCAACTAGTTCAGTGAATGAGATTTCTTATAAACTTATAAAAGGTTTTCGAAAAACAATGAGAAAGAAGTAAATCCCTTTTTTTTTTTTTTTTTTTTTTTTTTTCATGAAATATTATGATAATTTATTTATTATTGAAATGTGATACGTACCAAACTTTTTTTCCTACTCTTGTTTTTTTTTTTTTTGAAGAAAGGTTTACAACAAACCCGAAAAGAGTACAAATTTAGCTTGGTATTCACCCAGCACCACTAGCTCCACAAGGACAATAATACAACCAGAAACAACTAGAAGCATACTTGGTTGCAAGCTTGGCCAACATATGCGTAGCAGCATTGGTTATCTTGGGAGAGAAAGTCATAGTAATGGGAAAATTAATGACCAAAGACATGATGTCGTTGATAACAACACCCAAGTCAGCATTTGTAGGAACTCCTTTGTTAATACTCCACCACCCTTTTCGCATCCGATTCAACCACCAAAGGCAGGGCCCCTGTTTCCACCGCAAACTTAATTCCCTGAAAGATTGCCATAGCCTCCGTAGCTTGGGGGATATGGTGGCAAAGATCGGTTGGATTGAAGATCACACCACTTTCCATGAGTCATCTCTGATAATGCTTCCAAGGCCAACTTTCATTTGGGAAGTCAAGAGAGCAGCTTCAGTATTCAACTTAAAAGTCCCACTTTCAGGGCATTGCCATTTAACCAACACTATTTGATCCACCACAAAATTCCCTGAGCCTTGATTGTTTGCTGCCTGAAATTCATCCATAAAATTGGTAGCCCAATCCCACACACTTTCCGATAGATCACACCAGAGCCATGAAATCTTTGGTTTCTCAAATGCCAAATACGCCAGAAAAAGGTACACAAAATTTCCATTTCACAACATAAGAGGGTGTGAAAGTAGTAGCATGATATCGCAAAAGGGGGTTTCATCATACCATTTTGACCCTTGGAGAAGCTGGCAACCAAATCTAAATTTTTTTAGCGTAGAGTAGCTCCATAGTGCATGAGTAGTTGTTTCCCATTTCCTAGAGCAGATTTTGCAAACCTTCTTAATCGGGACACCACGTTTGGCTAAGTTACCAACAGTAGGGATCCATTTATTGTACGCTTTCCAGATGAACTGTAGGGAAAAATACCGTAGTACACGCAGCGGAAGCGAGACTAAAAATTGATTTAGTAACTTTTAAAATTTTTCCTTTTTATGAACCTTAAACCCTTTAATCAATTACACATATATATTATCTAACAAAAGAAGATACCTTTTGTCGCGTGATCCGATTGACTTACGTCGATGGTAATCCGCAAGATCTTCAATCCTAGCACGAACGTGGATCACCTAGGAGCGTGGTCTCCCTTTTCTTTGAATTGCAAACCTGAGAATGGACAAACAAACTTTTCTTTTTCTTTGTTAGTCACAAAAAATCAAAAGAAGACTAAGATTATTCCGGTCACTTTTGAGTTCTCAATCTAATGATCGAAACTCGCGTGAACCTAAATCGATGTTGTACACACAAGCTTATTGATGAACAGCAAATAGTGTACCATCAAAGAATAATCTATTCACTCTTTTTGTTTTAGTAGAATAAAATAATGCTCTCTATGAATTAAGAAGAAGAAAAAATTGTCTCTCAAGCACAATGCATAGGGTGGGCGAATTCTATATGTGTGAATATATAGGTGGCCTAAATTTGCTTCCTCTTTTCTATTAGGGTTGCCGAAAATCCTTCTCTAAATCAACTAGGGTTGCCGCAAATCACAAGCCAAAAAGAGTTTGTGTTGCACCCTAATTCCATCTAGTTTAAGACTTCAAACCCTAATCCAACTCAGATATTTTTTTATTTGACTAAATAAAAGACTTCTTATTTGATTAAATAAATAAAATTAATTATTTATTTCTTATCAAACAAGTCTTTTACTTTAGTATACTACTACCAATAGTATTACTCTAGGAAATATATTTCCTGATCAGAAAAGATTTGTTTCTTAATTAAACAATTAATTAATAAATTAATTAATTCTTATTTAATTAAAACAATGAAACAAAATATATTAGGTTAAAAAGCACCTTGCCGCCCCACTTGAATAAATGGGCCTTATATTATTTTTCTTATTTCATTTAATCCATTGACTTTAAATAAAAAGCCTACATGTGAACCAGACCCATTCTTACTAAAAGAAACAAGCCCACACGTCTTTCATTAATATATTAATATAATTGAGCAGCCCATTATAATAATGTGCAAATTATATTCTTAACATATTAAATGCAATTCAAAATGGACCCGTAAATTGGTTTGGTAGAATATATCAAGTGATCCATGCAAGTCCGTGTGGATTGGGGATCTTGACGGGCTATCTAAATTTAAGCTTCAATAGACATAACCTAATCACAATCAACAAATGATTCACTTAGGTCCGATCCATTAATTTCAACTCATTCCACTAAAGAGCTAAAATTGAACTCTTAAATAAAGACAGAAAAGGAAGATGTTCCTCATACCCTAGACAATCATATTGGAGATAGTGTATCCTCGTGATTAATATCAGTAATCGCCAAGAGTTCATAGACTGCCTATAACTCTCCCGTTACCATATTTACTCATATGACCACGTTTTGAACTTGGATATTTTGACTTGTCCAGAAGCCATGTTTTCAATAGACACTATCGAAAACTCAACGTTGAGATTTAATATCCAATTACCTCAAAACATCCATATGATGATATTACTCTCATTTAATAAATGGAGCCACGATGTCCATATCTATAATGAAGTCCTCTATCGATTAACAAATGAATCACCAAACTATCGAGGATAGACTATGCGATATAATCGTACTCATTGATAACTCAAATGATATCACTTGCAACCATAAGTCCATCACTTATCTCAGGATTAAGATAGACTCTCCGATTGTCCTGATAATGAAAAGACTTTATCTACTGACGGTTATAGATAAAGTATTTCATTGTGATCCAGCTCAATGCACCCAGTGCACTAGATTCTTTTGCTCGAAGACACTCCGATGATTTTAGACTCATCATATCTCATTTGATCCCACTCAAATGCTAGCAAAAGAAAACTACAACTTAACAAGATAAAGGTGCCCAACCTTTAACTTAAGTTGTGAACAATATCAAGACTAACTAAAGAATTGTGTCTACCACATACATATCCAGATGTACGAATAATTCTTCTTTTCTCATAGTCTTTAGACCTTATGATTATTTACTTTGACAATTATAATATTAAACTATAAATGCTATAAGATTTGTTTAGACCAGAAATCACTTTATTAATATGAAAAAGATTGTTAATTACAACATTACACTCTTGCTATTGAGCATAATCCTAACATGAACAACTTAATCTTCATAGGGATTTTAAGTTTCCAAAGGTGTTTCAACCATTTTTGGATATCATTTGAGCCTGAAGTCCTAGCATTTGTGAGATTAGTCAAACCAATTTTGTAGCCACTTCGCACAGAGTAAGAGCTTGATTTTTCAAAATGCCAGATAAGCTTATCAGCTTGGTTTTCTGAGCCAAGTGGGATGCTCAGAATGTCTCTCACATCATCATGATGGAAAAAAGCTTGAAGGAGTGTTGTATTCCAGCCTCCGGATGGGGAGAGGAGGGATTACACTTTAATGGACTCATCAAAAATCGGCTATGAGAACACCTGGAAAGTGTATGTCCTTGGAATCCATCGGTCCTTGTATACCTGAATCGATGTGCCATTACCAACTCTCCAGCGAGAACCCAGCTCAATAATGGAACGCCCCAAAAATAAGCTTTCCATATGAGGGAACCCGATTTGCAAGCTTTTGCATCTAGGAAGGAGGATGAAGGGTAGTAGCAGACTTTAAGAACCTTTGTAGCGAGGGAGTCAGGTCTAGAAATTAGCCTCCAACCTTGCTTTGCAAGTAGAGCTTTGAAAATTCCAAGGTCTCTGAATCCAAGTCCTCCCAAATCTTTCCCAAACACATTTTATTCCACGAACACCAGTGGATTTTTCTGGTAGCATCCAAGCTTCCCCACCAGAAGTGAGCACAAAGTCTATGAAGGTCAGCAATGATCCCTTTTGGAATTTGGAAAAAGCTCATTGCGTAGGGGGGATTAATTGGATCACTGCTTTCAAAAGGATCTCCTTCCCTCCAACTAAGAATAATTTATTTCTCCAGCCTTTTATTTTGTCCCACACACGATGAAATTCCCTTAAGCAATATAGTGTAATATATACCTACAGGGGGGGGGGGGAGAGAGAAGAGAGAGAGAGAGAGAGAGAGAGAGAGAGAGAGAGAGAGAGAATAGGTATAGGTCCAAATCCTTCCAAATTCAAAGTATGCGGAATACAACAATTAAAAGCACACTTGATGAATCTTAACAATTCAATTGATTTAACCAACACATGTGAAAATCAATATACAAGTGATGCAATCAATACAAAATATGGAAGATAAAGAAACATAAAAATGAAACTTCACACAATTGTTTTTACGTGGTAAAACCTCAAAGAGGAAACATCCACGGGTTGATACCACAACCACTGGCAAAGCAATTCACTATGAATAAGAAGAGATACACATTCAATGCAATCAACTTCTAGTCTACCCTCAAGGTCAAGTGAATCACTTTTCCTACTCCCTATCCAAAATGTGTCCTACACCTCTAGGAAGCAACTTCCTATCCAAGACACTCACATCTCTAGGAAGATTTCTTGCTTAACTATCCGGATCACAAAGATCCTAGTCAAGCTTTCCTAACTCAACCATCCGGAGTATCACACTCCTAGATAAGACTTTGCATGGCTATCCAGAACACTTTCCTAGCCAAGTCTTCTTGCTCAAATTAAAGCTTCACTCACTTTAACAAGAGACTTCAACCTTTCCACAAGGCAATGATCTAAGTGATGCAAATGATGCAAAACAATCAAATAAAGTAAGATGATCAATCAAGCTCTATGAACAAGCTTAGTCATAATCTAGAATAAACTTTCAACACAATCCCAAATCTATCTAGAAATCAAAGCATGTGAATCAATAAGAACAAGATATGAATATTCAATATATACAAAATATTAGTTCTTAGATCATGAAATTAAACCTAGAAAATATCATGAAGCACATCATATATTCATTCTAGAATCAATTTCAAGTTCAATCAAGTTTAGCTAAAATATGTTCAAGAGAAATCACAAAGCTAAAACTCAATTAACAATTGATCAAACAACCCTAGAGTATGAACTAACATCATTCTTAACACATTTTGTAAGGATTCCCGTTGTTTTTGATTGGCTTATTTCGTGATCAAACCATAATTGGGGATTCTTTGTAACGGTAGTTTAGATGTTGTTGTTAGTGCATTAGGCCCTTTGAAGACCTCATTATTGACAAGCACCAAAGGTAATATTCTAAGTGCTTACTTGTCTTGAAGAGATAGTTGCACACACTCACAACTCATGCATATGTTTAATCTTTGTATGTTGTGTTTATTTTTGTTGTGCATAAATGCTATTTACATCTCTTCTTACTTGTTTTTATGATTGCATCTTGTGTTTATAACATCATAACATTTAGGCTTTTAGGATGCATTTTTGTTTAACTTTGTACCCCTTGCAAAATTGCTTGTGGGATACAATTTTGGGGCTGTGCGCTGGTCCGCCAGCGCCGGTCGACCAGCGCTGCTCACTGGCGCAAATCGCCCAGTGGAGCGCCGCTGGTCGTGCGCTGGTGTGGACCAGCGCCGTCCACCAGCGTCGGCCGCCCAGTTTGGTGCCGCTGTGGCGCTGGTGGCAACGCCTGTCATCCAGCGCTCAAGCCAAAATTGGCTGTGCACTGGTCCTGCGCTGGTCCACCAGCGCAGGTCCACCAGCGCACAGAGTATTTTTCTGGCGAAATTTCAAAACGACCTCACTTCACTTATGGCCTCTATATATGCTAACTTGATTTTAGGTCACTAAGAAGAGTTCTTATTCATGCTTCATACTTAGGATATTTTTCAAGAGAAGAAAATACACAAAGAACTCATTTTTAATTACTCAAACACAATTTCATGATCATCAATCATCATCTAGCATCATCATAGATCATCTAGATGTCATCTTGCATGGAACCTTCATCATACTTTGCTTGGTAAGCTTTCACTAATATCTTACATATTTGTGTTTAATTTATCTAGCAATCTCAATTAATTACTTGATTGTTATTTGTATGCTTTAGATACAAAATTGAGATTTATGATGTATGTTGAGAAGTTGTATTGTGCTAGCATATTAGGTATTGTGCTTGATATTGATTAGCTTAACTAATTGACATGTCATTTAGTTTTGATATCTAGGATTGTTCTTAATTGCATATTAATCATCTAAGATAAGCATATAGGGTCTCCCTTGCTCTATGTTGCATTTTGGATATTTTCACATATTCACTTAGGGTTGTATTCTCTTCAAGAGAAGGTAAGTCTTGTGTGTAGCAATCGGGATTAGGTTGCTTAGATAACAAGCAAATTGGACTAGGTTCACTCATACCGGATTAGGTAGGTGTGATTACTTCCGGGATTAGGTTGTAATTGTTTGCACATTTGTGGATTCGAGGTTCGAGTGTGGCTTACTTACATAGCCCGTGGTTTTTCCCGTGAGGGTTTCCACGTAAAATCAAGTGTGATTTAATTTCCGCACCATATTACACTTGCTTATTTATATTATCTTGAGGGTAAATTCGTAATTTTGACTAACATGAAAAATTGGGTAAAAAGCTTAAAATCTATTCACCCCCCCTCTAGATAGTTTTATACACACCGTGCTATATTTAGTTTCAATTGGTATCAGAGCGGGTTCCTAGACATACATAGGTGATCCTTGCTTATTTTGGTGTGTTTTGCATTTTGTGTGATTTTTGATCATTCATACATTTGCATTCATTTCATTCATTCATAAACACTATGAGTGGAAACGGTGGAAATGGTGGTGGCCACAAAGGAGCTTCTAGCACAAGGCCTCCACTTCTTACCGGTTTGAACTATTCCCAATGGAAAGGGAAGATGGAATCCTACATATGCCAAATTCATGACTGTGCATGGATGGCGGTGGAAGACGGATATGATCTCCCTATGATGACTCCCGCGGGTGGAGGACAAGATGTTTTGAAGCCAAAGGCGCAATGGAACACGCAAGAGTTTGAGGCTTCAAAGTGGAATAGGAAGGCGATGCATGCCATTATGTGTGCAATGGATGAGAATCAGTACAAGCTTATTAGAATACTCAGATTGCCAAAGTGGCATAGGACATCCTTCAAGTTGCACATGAGGGAACCGAGGTGGTGAAGGAGTCCAAGCTTCAAGTCCTCCAAACTCAATTTGAGTACTTAGGATGGGAGAGGATGAATGCTTCAACGACTTCGAATCAAATTGATGGACATAGTAAATCAAAGCCATCAACTCGGAGACCAGTATTCGGATAGGAGAGTCAAGCAAAAAATTATAAGATCTCTCCCCGATAGGTTTGAATCAAAGGTGACGGCCATAGAAGAAAATAGTGGTGAAAATACCTACAAGGTTATGCTAAACAACCTAGAGGGGGGGTGAATAGGTTGACGCACTAGTTTTAAAAACTTTTTCGTGACTTATGTCAAACCTCGGTGAGCATACATATTAACCTTAAACAAGATTGTTATGAGAAAACAATTATCACAAGTATGCTCAATTCACCACCCTTAGTCTACAAAACATATATCAATAAACAATGTATCTCTTTTACAAGTATATTCAATAATGTGCAAATTTAAATTCCACAAGTTGTACTTTGAATATTACAATGCAAACTCACCAAGTTGAGCTTTACAACTTGATATAGAATCACAAGATACAATGTTCAAGCACTTACAAGATACAAGAAACAAATGTTGATTCAACCAACAATGTGCACAACTCTTTCTTTATCAATAACTTGTTTACAAGGATGTGAGGAAATGAAGAGCTTAAACAAGTTATATAGATCATACATACAAATATAAAGAGATAGAGATAGAGACATTTGACACATTGATTTTTACGTGGTAAACCTCCGAAGAGGAAACATCCACGGGTTGAATCCACAACCACCGGCGAAGCAATCCACTATGTAAAAAGGACTTACACACTCAAGCTATCACTCATGATATCCGCTCAAGTTATCAACTCCTAATCTACCCTCGGGCTAGTGAATCACCAAGCCTACTTCCTATCCGAGATGTGTCCTACACCTCTAGGAAGCAACTTTCTATCCAAGACGCTCACGTCTCTAGGAAGATTTCGTGCTTAGCTATCCGGATCACAAAGATCCTAGTTAAGCTCTCCTAGCTCAACCATCCGGAGTACCACACTCCTAGCTAAGACTTTTGCTTGACTATCCGGACCACATGTCCTAGTCAAGACTCCTTGCTCTTTCCACAAAGCTTCACTCACTTTGCAAGAGACTTCCACCTTTTACAAGGCAATGATCTAAGTGATGCAAATGATGCAAACACATGCAACATAGAATATATGATCAATACATCCTATGGAAACTAGAAATAATCAATGAGCACACAATGTACATTTTTCTAGTTTATGATCCAAAACATGACACCATACAAAATGATGCATGAGCATATGAAATGTATGGATAAGGTACACTTCATGAAGATCTAGACATAGGCAACAAAGTTCACAAAACAAAGTAGTCTAGATCTTAAACATGAACAAAAATCTAGAGCATGCAAAACACCTAAAACATGCCAAGCCTAGATTCTATTCATGTTTATAAAGCTTGAAAACAAAGCATGTTCATTAAGCACATAATCAAGACTTTAGAACACAAACAACAACAAAATGCTAGAATCACAAAATGTATACAATGAATATTCTAGCAAGTATTTAGAGCAAGGATATAATGAATAATCAATTAAATCCTAATTAGCTCTAAATACAAAATCAAATGTGCTAATCTTAGATTTGTTCAATAAGATCTAAGCACATGTGAGGATTATTAATCATAAAATACATCAATCAATCCACAAATAATCCTAGATATCAATCTAATCACAATACAACTCTCAAACATGTGAAAAACATAGAATCTAAGAAACTAGTTCACATATGTCTCTAATTAGACTTTTGATTAAGATTGATTATGAAGCTATCTTTCTCTATAGCATTCATAATACATAAACATACATATAGAAGAAGAACCCAGCAAATTGAAGGTTATAAGAAGAAATCCCAAAGATATGAACACTACCTTGGATTTTCGAGCTGGTTCGGTTTTCTGTGTGCAACCACCAGAAATGTTGATCAAACAGCTTCCAAATCACTTGAAAAAGGTAGAGGACTCGATTACGAACGTTCTCCAACTTGAATCACTCAAATCCGACTTCGTATGAAAGTTATGGTGTTTGGAAGTTGGGAAAATTTGGGAGAAAAATTCTGACGGGAATTCTAACTTTTTCTTCTTAAAAACAAATGGAGGGAATGGAGGGGTTTTAAAAAGAGGAGAGAGGAGGCAATTTTTGGCCAATCAAAGAGGGCCACCTCAGCCCAGCCCTGTGGGGGGCGCGTGGGCCACACGGGGCAGAGAGCCCCTCTGGCCGTGGGGCCCACGGCTCCACCCCGGCGTGGGCCACACGTGGCCTCTTGGCCACTTACGCCCTCGCGCGCTCCCTTGGTTCTTCAGCCCGTATCTTGGGCATCCGAACTCCGATTTTGGATTACGAACCGTGACTCTCTCACGCACGATAATGACTATACAAATTTGAAAAATGGTTGAGAAATCATCTCAGAAATCATCGATGAAGTCAACACAACGTAAGAGAACGTAAAGTGGCATAGTCAACACGTTTGGACTCGAAACCTTATGAATGAGTAACCGAAACGACCGGAACTCAATAAGGCATTGAATAAGAACATGTTCAAGTCCTAAACACAAAATACGGAAACATACAAGCACAAACATACATATGCTAGTTTCCGGACATAGTCCTAGAAAATGCAAAACACAAAGTTTATTAACTAAATGTGAATGCATGAGCATATTTTGCCAAGTGTGTGAAAGTGAAATGTAAATGAAATAAAATCATGAAGGGACACACAAGAATGATATGTGTGAGTGTGTGCCTAGCCTTGTAAGAGATAAGAGTCTTTGAATACCTTCGTAGACCGATAATGTCCAAAACTCTTAAAAACCGGCAACTTGAACGAATAATGGTTGAGACGTCCTTCGTCTTCCAAATCCTTCATTTACTAACCACTAAACATTACAAGTAAACACGTTTTGATATGGAATTAATGCCAACACTATTATCAACCTTACAAGTGGCTACATGGATATGAAGCCAAGTGAGGTAATTGGGCGTCTCCTTGCATATGACTAGGAAGGTTCCTAGCACCACTACTCCTCCTAAGAAGTCTAAAGGAATAGCTTTGAAAGCATCTAAGGATGCAAAGGCAAAGCATGAATCGGATGAAGACCTTGCCTTATTTGTGAAAAGGTTCAACAAGGTTATGGGGTTCAAGAAGAAGAAGGGATTTGGGTCAAGAGGACAAGATTTGAAGAAAAAGAGTTCCTTCAAGAAGTTTGAGCCTAGACAAGAGAGGACCGAAAGGAAAGGGGTCCGATGCTTTGAGTGTGGTGGGATTGGTCACTTTGCCCCCGAATGTGCGAATCACAATGAGAGGAAGAAGGGTAAAGTGATGGCCGCCACATGGAGTGGGAGTAGTGATGACTCAATGAGGAAGATGAGTCTTCAAGTGAAGAAGAGCTCATGGCTAACTTCCTAGCTTTTGCCTCTTCTCACAAGAGCAAAGTGCTAGTGAAAAGGAAGATTTGAGTCAAGAGAAATTGACTCTAGTGAAGAGAAAGTGACTCCTCTTCTAATTCCAAAAGAAATTTGTGGAGCAAAAGGTGCTTGCTAAATACCATGCCGAGTTCAATGATTTAGCAATTAAAAGCACAAGAAATTGAGAGGTTGAGAGAATAAACCTTGAACTTTCGGCTCACAATGACCACTTAAGTGAACAAGTGGAAAGATTGAAGAGGAGAGAGGATAAGTTAATTGAGGAGTTAGACTTATCCAAGAGAAGTGAAGAAGGCTTGAAGAGGGAACTTGTAGAAGTTAAAGGGTCCTTGGCTAGGATAGATTCTAGCACCAAGAAGCTTGATCATTTACTTGGTGTTAAAGAGTCCAAGTGACAAGAGAGGTCTTGGGTATGAAGATGGCAAGAAAATCTCAACCTCTAACAAGACTGTTTTCAAGAGCTTGAAGAACGAAGAAACTTCATTTGTGCAACCTCCTAGGAAGAAGTTAGAAATAGGACAAAGTTCTAATGCACAAGTGAAAATGGGGCCAAGAAGGAAATCTCAAGCTCAACCTCCTAAGGTTCCTCAAGCCAACACTCCTCCCAAATTGGCTCACAAAGGAAAGAGACCAATCATGCAACCTCAAGCTTGGAAGCAACCAAGACCGGTTCAACAACGAAGATGGATTGAACCCACTTCCACAAAGACATGGACGTTCAAAGGCGAGGTATGATTCCTTTTTTCATTCCTATTTGTCACTTTTGTGGTTGTGATGGTCATATTAGACCAAATTGCTTTCAATATATTAAAATGTGTAGAAAACAAAGCATGATTGAAAAGAGAAAGAATAGAGCCAAGATGCATGTTTCTAGGAATGAAATATTATTTGCATGATCCTAGAAATAGTAGAGCACATGTACCAAAGACCACTAAGAAAGCTAAAATTGTTGCTAAGTGGATTAGAAAGAATGAAAATGTTTGCCATGTTGCACAAATAGCCTTGAAGGCAAATTCTTCTAATTTTTGGTATTGGATAGTGGGTGCTCTAGGCACATGACGGGAAACAAGAGTTTCTTCGAGACTCTTGTTATGGAGGAAGGTGGAAATGTCACTTTTGGTGATGGATCCAAAAGAAATGTTGTAGGGAAAGGAACCATTTCCGTTCCCGGATTACCCTCCTTATCCAATGCTTTATTTGTTGATGGCTTGAAAGCCAATTTAATTAGCATTTCACATCTTAGTGATGAAGGATATTCCGTCTTGTTCTCTAAAGATTATTGCTCTATCCTTAAACCCGATGGACAAACCTTGTTGAAGGGCATGAGATCTAGCGACAATTGTTATTGTCTTGAAGCTAGAATTGTATCTAATCATGTGTCCATGGATGAGCAAATTGAGTTGTGGCATGAAAGACTTGGCCACATGAACTTTAGGGATCTACGGACCCTTGGAAAGTTCAATGTGTGCGTGGCCTCCCTAAGCTTGGGAAAAAGCCAATGGTATTTGTGGACCTTGCCAACAAGGAAAGCAAACTAAAAGCATGCACAAAAAGGGTAAGTATCTCACCACCAAGGAGCCACTTGAGCTTCTCCACATGGACCTCATGGGTCCCATGCAAACCGAAAGTTTGGGTGGAAAGAGATACATTTTTGTTTGTGTTGATGATTTCTCTAGATTTACATGGACATATTTTCTTAGAGAAAAATCCGAAACTTTTGATAAGTTTAAAATGCTTTGTAATAAAAAAATGAAATGAACTCAATTTAAAGCATAAACGGATTAGAAGTGACCATGGGAGAGAATTTGAGAATGCCACTTTGAAACCTTTGTAATGGTTTAGGCATCTCCCATGAATTTTTGCTCCTAGGACACCTCAACAAATGGAGTTGTTGAGAGGAAGAATAGGGTCCTCCAAGAGATGGCCCGTGTGATGTTGCTTAGCAACAATGTCCCTAGGAACCTATGGGCCGAAGCCATCAACACGGCTTGCTATATAGGAATAGAGTGTTCCTAAGGCCCGGTACTAGAAACACCTCCTATGAGTTATGGAAAGGCAAGAGGCCAAATGTTAGCTACTTCCACACTTTTGGAAGCAAACATTTTGAATGACCGTGATCAACTTGGCAAATTTGATGCTAAGAGTGATGAGGGTATTTTTATTGGCTATGCCTTAAATAGTAGAGCCTATAGAGTTTTCAATTTAAAGACTCTAAGTGTTATGGAATCATCCAATGTCGTATTTGATGATACTAGGCTCAAGTCTAATGATCATGAGGAGGAGGTTATTTTTAGTGATGGTTCTCCTTTGGAGGAGGTTGTGGTGTCCCTAATGTTGGGACATCTAATGTCAATATGACACAACCTATTGATAGAGTTCCTCTCTTGGACTCTAAAGAACCCGCTCCATGGGTTAGGAAACTCCATGATAAAGAAGATATCATTGGAGAGGTAATGAGGGTGTTAGGACTAGACGCAACTTGCTAATCTTATTAGCTATACATGTACACCTCTCAAATTGAACCCAAAAGGTTGAAGAAGCCTTAAATGATGAATTTTGGGTTCTTGCCATGCAAGAAGAGCTAAACCAATTCGAAAGGAATGAGGTTTGGACTCTAGTTCCTAGGCCTAAGACCACTAATGTCATAGGCACCAAATGGATATTTAGGAACAAATCCGATGAGGATGGCAACATAGTGCGGAACAAGGCTAGACTTGTAGCACAAGGGTACTCTCAAATTGAGGGTATCGACTTTGAGGAGACTTTTGCTCCCGTTGCCCGCTTAGAGTCCATTAGGCTTCTCTTGTCCATCTCTTGTGTGCACAAGTTCAAATTGCACCAAATGGACGTCAAGAGTGCCTTCCTCAATGGCTTCTTGCAAGAGGAAGTGTTTGTTGAACAACCTAAGGGGTTTGTGGATGCACACCACCCCAATCATGTCTATCGCCTCAAAAGGCACTTTATGGGTTGAAACAAGCACCGAGGGCTTGGTATGAGCGCCTCACTCAATTTCTTGTTGACACAACTACACAAGAGGTAGTGTTGACAAGACACTATTCATCAAGAGACACAATGATGAGCTTTTCATAGCTCAAATATATGTTGATGATATAGTTTTTGGCTCCACCAACAACACCAAAGTCCAACAATTTGTTGATGTCATGTCTCTTGAATTTGAGATGAGTCTTGTTGGTGAGCTTAGTTACTTCCTAGGTTTGCAAATTAGGCAAATGCATGATGGGATTTTCATAACCCAAGCCAAATATGCTAAGAACCTAGTGAAGAAGTTTGGTTTAGAGAAAGCCAAACATTGTGATACACCCATGAGTACCACTTTGAAGCTAAGCAAGGATGCTAGTGGTAAAAGTGTGGAACAAACTCTATATCGTGGCATGATAGGTAGCTTGCTTTATTTGACCGCAAGTAGGCCCGATATATCTTTTAGTGTGGGTGTGTGTGCTAGGTACCAAGCGGATCCTAAGGAGTCCCACCTCTCTTCCGTGAAGAGGATCATTCGCTATGTGAATGGGACATCCAACTATGGGATTTGGTACTCTTTTGACACTAATGCTAGTCTAGTTGGCTTTAGTGATGCGGATTGGGCAGGAAATTGTGATGATAGGAAGAGCACATCGGGCGGTTGCTTCTTTCTAGGCAACAACTTGGTGTCTTGGTTTTGCAAGAAGCAAAACTCGATTTCCTTGTCCACGGCCGAGGCCGAGTACATAGCCGCGGGAGTGGATGCACACAACTCCTATGGATGAAGCAAATGCTAGTAGACTACGGATTCAACCAAGGTACTCTCACTCTCTTTTGTGATAACATGAGTGCTATTAATATTTCCAAGAATCCGGTTCAACATTCTAGAACTAAGCATATTGACATCCGCCATCACTTCATTAGAGAGCTTGTTGAAAATAAATGCATAGTACTTGAACATGTAGGTACTAATGATCAACTTGCGGACTTATTTACTAAACCCTTAGATGCTACTCGATTTAAAACTCTTAGTAGATCTATTGGGATATGTCTTGTGGAGTGATGTTCTATGATTGACCCCATATGGGGAACTCAAGCAAAGAGAGCTATTTTGCATTCTTGTAACTTGCAAAAAATTTGAAATAACTTATGCCTCTTCTTTTGATTGCTTGAGTAAGCTTGGTTGTACATATGTATATATGTTTTCAATTCTATAAGTGTGAACCTTGCTTGTTTACAATCCATGTCATATTTATGTTCAAACATGCATTTTTGGACTAGGAGATTTACATAGGAAGTATGATGTGAATGACCTATAGTTATCTCCATGACATGATGTTTCTTAAATAACATGCTAATGCTAAATGAAAAAGCATGAAATTCATACAACATGCTCACATGAAAAGCATGAATTGATGATTGCATATTCTTAAAAATGCAAAACTTGTGTGAAAGCTTGAGACTCAAAATGAATAAAGGATCTTGTATCCGTTCAAAGGAATTTACATTCCAAATGTCTCTCTTTCTTTATTAGTTGAACATGGTTACTATCATACGGATATCTTATCCGGAAAAATCAATAGGGTGCAAAGTCGCTCATGCCATGTTTCGCTTATAAAGTTGGATATAGTTACTCTTAAATTAAATCATAATCTCTATATCCTTGCTTTTCCCATGACATTGGTGAAATTGGTTTGAATTCTTATTAGAAACCTTTGTCATTTGCTTTGCCAAATACCATTGTATTTTGGACTTGAATGCTATATGTCTTGTATGCAAAGCATGTTGGATTCACACATTTTTCAAATAAATCTCCTTGTTTCTCTCAAATTAATTGAAGTGCATAAGTGACTTATATGTATATGCATATCTTGCATGCTTCTATCTCTCGTTGCTATGAGTGACCCGGTTGGGGACTACTCCTTTGCCTATATCATGACAAAAAGGGGAGTAGGATATTGTAAGGGGAGTTGCAAAATAGAGCTTTTGTGCACTTTGGGGAGATAAAACATTGAGGGGGTAACCCTTTGAGGGGAGCATTGCATTTATCATACATTGCATACATTGGTAATGTTGTGCCTAAATTCTAAAATGCAAATGCTTGGTATTGTTCTCACATGATTAATCTCACACTTTACTTGAATTGGAAATGGAAAACTCTTTTCAGGGATTGATTATTCTACAAGAGGATGAAGACTTCAAGTTGCATTCTCTTATCTCTTTGTAATGTAGAATATTATTGTAATCCCGTAGTTTCTATTTTTTTGTGAGGAATCAATGTGAGTGATGGTTTTGTCACGAAATAGCCAAAGGGGGATTGTAAGGATTCCCGTTGTTTTTGATTGGCTTATTTCGTGATCAAACCATAATTGGGGATTCTTTGTAACGTAGTTTAGATGTTGTTGTTAGTGCATTAGGCCCTTTGAAGACCTCATTATTGACAAGCACCAAAGGTAATATTCTAAGTGCTTACTTGTCTTGAAGAGATAGTTGCACACACTCACAACTCATGCATATGTTTAATCTTTGTATGTTGGTTCTTTTTGTTGTGCATAAATGCTTATTTACATCTTCTTACTTGTTTTTACGATTGCATCTTGTGTTTATAACATCATAACATTTAGGCTTTTAGGATGCATTTTTGTTTAACTTTGTACCCCTTGCAAAATTGCTTGTGGGATACAATTTTGGGGCTGTGCGCTGGTCCACCAGCGCCGGTCGACCAGCGCCGCTCACCGGCGCAAATCGCCCAGTGGAGCGCCGCTGGTCGTGCGTTGGTGTGGACCAGTGCCGTCCACCAGCGTCGGCCGCCTAGTTTGGTGCCGCTGGACTGGCGCTGGTGGCAGCGCCTGTCGTCCAGCGCTCAAGCCAAAATTGGCTTGTGCGCTGGTCCTGCGCTGGTCCACCAGCCCAGGTCCACCGGCGCACAGAGTATTTTTCTGGCGAAATTTCAAAACGACCTCACTTCACTTATGGCCTATATATATTGCTAACTTGATTTTAGGTCACTAAGAAGAGTTCTTATTCATGCTTCATACTTAGGATATTTTTCAAGAGAAGAAAAATACACAAAGAACTCATTTTTAATTACTCAAACACAATTCATGATCATCAATCATCACCTAGCATCATCATAGATCATTTAGATGTCATCTTGCATGGAATCTTCATCATACTTTGCTTGGTAAGCTTTTCACTAATATCTTACATATTTTGTGTTTAATTATCTAGCAATCTCAATTAATACTTGATTGTTATTTTGTATGCTTTAGATACAAAATTGAGATTAGTATGATGTATGTTTGAGAAGTTGTATTGTGCTAGCATATTAGGTTTTGTGCTTGATATTGATTAGCTTAACTAATTGACATGTCATTTAGTTTTGATATCTAGGATTGTTCTTAATTGCTTAATCATCTTAGATAAGCATATAGGGTCTCCCTTGCTCTATGTTGCATTTTGGTTATTTTCACATATTCACTTAGGGTTGTATTCTCTTCAAGAGAAGGTAAGTCTTGTGTGTAGCAATCGGGATTAGGTTGCTTAGATAACAAGCAAATTGGACTAGGTTCACTCATACCGGGATTAGGTAGGTGTGTGATTACTTCCGGGATTAGGTTGTAATCGTTTGCACATTTAGTGGATTCGAGGTTCGAGTGTGGCTTACTTACATAGCCCGTGGTTTTTCTCGTGATGGTTTCCACGTAAAAATCAAGTGTTGATTTAATTTCCGCACCATATTACACTTGCTTATTTATATCTTGAGGGTAAATTCGTAATTTTGACTAACACTAAAAATTGGGTAAAAAGCTTAAAATCTATTCACCCCCCCTCTAGATAGGTTTATACACACCGTGCTATATTTAGTTTCACATTCATTTATCAATTAGAAAGATTAAAAGAGATGATCAAAGAGAAAGTGAGAAGAAGAAGTTTAACATACAAAAGTTGAGACTCAGACTGAAATCAGCTTGCTGCAAAAAATCACGAACTCAAATGACTCTGAAAATGCTTGGGGTTTGTAGCTCTCTTCAAGACCAACATTTTTGGCCCTAGGATCACTCGATTTCGAGTTCGTATGAGAGAGTTATGATCAAAATAAGAAACCTAAAATCATGAAGAAATTATGCACTTCATCTTTTTCAATTTTTCTTGAAGTTATGGGAGGGAAGGAGGAGAGTATTTAAAAGAGAGAGAGAGAGAGAGAGGGAAATTTTGTGACCAATCACAAGGTGCCACATCACTAGCCCGTGTGGGGCGCGTGTGGCACACGTGGGCAGAAGGGTGTCCTGGCCGTGTGGCACACGGCCTCTACACGTGCTCCTCATTGCTTGGCCATTGGCCGAGCAAGGTTCTCTCGCGCTCCTCCTGTGTTTTTCGACCGTATTTGGGCCTCTGAACTCTGATTTTGAATCCGTCTTTGGATTATGAATCATGACTCCCTCACGTACAACGAAGACTATAAAACTTGACAAAATATTGAGAATTCATTTCAGAAAACGAAGACGAAGACAACTCAGCGAATGAGAACGAAAAGTAGCGTAGCTACATCGTTTGGACTCGAAATTTAATGAATGAGTAACCAAAATGACCGGGACTCAGTAAGGAATCAAATGAGATCATGTTCAAGTCCAAATACAATAAAACACAAACATATATACACAAGATCACACAAGTATGCCATTTCCTAGACATAGTCTTAAAACATGCAACTCTACAATGTATGACAATATGAGTTCAATGCATGAGCATACTTCAATGGTGTGTGAATGTGTTATACCAAATGTAGCGCAACGATGCAAGGACACACATGAATGAATTGTGTGTATATGTGCTGATGCCTTGCAAGAGGAAGAAGAATCTTGATACCTTAGCATCCAAGTATGCGATTTTCCTCTTGAAGACGATATTGCATGAGACGTTGCTTTTCTTTTTTGAAGCTTCTTTTCACCAAGAACAACCTAAGCAACTAATCAATACAAATAAAGAGCGTTCTGCAATGGAATCAAGCCACCAAAGATCTAGGATCTTACACACGATCTTTAATGAAGGAGAACATATGTTTCTTATTCCGTCCTACAAAGCTTTGTAATCCAAGATAACGTTCATGGCACTGAAGAAAAGCAACTCCCAAAATTCTGGCTAGAAACTCACCTTGCTCATGTGGTACCGATTTGTTGACACAAGGTAGATATATAGAAGTTAATGGTTTGACCAGAAGCTTATGAGTAATCATCAAAAATATGATGAATTTGGAGTAGTAGGAACTTGAAGCTGTCGAAAATAGGAGACTGTCATTGGTAAAGAATAAATGAGAGATGACTGGGCCTGACCTGCTGCATTTAAAACTTGATAGCTCGTTTTCCTCAATTGCCAAATTGATCATACTGGACAGGCCTTCCGCGCATACGAGGAAGAGGTTTGGAGAGAGGGGATTCCTCTGTTTTAATCCCCTTGATGACGTTAGAGAGCTACAGATTTCACCATTAAATAGGAAGGAGAAGGAAACTGATGATACATACCGCATCACCCTATCAACCCAGGAACCTTAGAAACCAAGTCTGGACATCATCTTCGCTAAGAATTTCCACTCGACACAATCATAGGCCTTAGACATGTCGAGTTTTAGGGCTAGGGATCCCTCTTTCCTTTTTTTTTTTTTTTTTATAATTATTTTGATTGCATGAATGCATTCATACCCAATAATGGTGTTATCCAAAATCAATCTTCCAGGAATGAAGGCGCTTTGAGCGTCTGAGATGATCTCCCTTAGCACTCCTCTAAGTTTGTTAGCCAGGACTTTGGCAATAATTTTGTAGGTCACAGTACACAGACTTATCGGTCTGAAATTTTCCACCGTCTTAAGGTTATCAGTCTTAGGGATCAGAGCAATGAGAGTTTTATTAATTGCTTCTAGAGAGTCCCCATTATTCAGGTAGTGTAGACAAGCTGTGGTAATTCCTTGGCCCACAACATCCCAATATTTCTGATAGAAAATAGCAGGTAACCCGTCGATTCCTGGTGCTTTTGTAGACGCCATATCAAAGACAGCCTTACGGATATCAGTAGCCGAGAAATTTCTGTCCATCATAATTTGACTGCTAGAAGACAACCGACCTTTTACCTCAGATATGACTCTGTTGATGGTGTTATCTTAAGGGTCTATCGAACAAAAAAGGTTGAAGAAATAATGGTGAAACATTGACTCCACAACCCTGTTATCTGAGTGTCATGTACCATTCTCATCTCATAATCTGTTAATTCTATTACGTCCTTGCCGATGCTTTCTAGTGGAAAAACCTGGTGTTTTTATCTCCTTCTTTAAGCCATGTAACTCGGGACAATATGCTTCCTTATGTTCAAGAAGTTGATCGAGTTGTTGTTCAATCTCCTGGATCATTTTCCAAGAGCCCGAAATGATGGTATTTGTGGCCTCCTATAATTCTTTTTTTTTCATAGCTATTTCCCTTTTCAAGTTGCTACTATTCTATGCATTCCAGCTCTTAAGCTTTTTCCCACAATTTCTCAATTTATTAGCCACAGTGGCCATATCATAGGTGTTAAAGACCGTTCCCCAGTGTTCTTGTATTAGTTTTTTACATGACTATTTGTTAATCCAACAGGATTCAAAGTGAAATCTCCTACCCGGTCTATTAGCAGAATGATGGTTTATACCTATGTTACGGCTGACTTCCACAAGGATAGGGTGATGGTTTGAGTTCAAATAATCCAAGTGCTGGATGCTAGAGCCTAGAAACATTTTCTTCCAATCAAAATTACAAACCCCCCCATCCAAACGTTCCAGAATGAGGTGGTGATTATCTCTCTTATTACACCATGTAAAGGACGGTTCTAGATGCCCTAAGTCATCAAACCCACAGTAGTCCAGTACGGAACGAAAGTTGTCCATTAGCTGCCTTGGCCTTTCATGCCCCCATTTCTTCTCAGAGTAATCTGTGATTTCATTGAAGTCCTCTGCACAAAGCCAAGGGAGCGACGACATTGTGCTGAGCCGACGTAAAAGGGTCCAGGATTGGTGTCTTTGGCTTTGGATAGGATGGCCATAGAACCCAGTGAATCGCTAACAATTTGCATCTTCGTCAGTAACCTTGACATCAATATGGTGGATATAGTAGGAGAGGAGATCGATCACTGTTTTCGATGACCATAAGAGGCAAAGACCGTCGCTTCTACCAACACTGTCAACCATAAGCTTCCCACTAAAGCCTAATGTTAGGTTTTTGATTTGTGTTGGCATGTATTCCATATCAAAACGTGTTTATCTTGTAATGTTTAGTGATCCTAAATTTGAAGATTCAAGAAGAAAAAGAAAGTCTTGGCCACAATTCATGCAAGATGCCAGCTTCAAAGAGATATGTGCTTCATCGATCTACAAAGATATATTTAAGACCTCATATCTCTTACAAGGCTAGGCACACACACACATGGCATCCTTGTGTGTTCCTTCATGGTTAAACATCATTTATATATCACTTTCACACACTTGATAATATATGCTTATGCATTTATACTATCTTGACAAACTTTGCTTATTGCATGTTCTAGGACTATGTCTAGGAAATAGCATATGTGTGTGTCTTTGTATTTATATGTTTCTTTATTTTTGTATTTGGACTTGAATATGTTCTATTATGATTCCTTATTGAGTTCCGGTCATTTCAGTTACTCATTCACTTAGTTTCGAGTCTAAACGATGTAGCTACGCTACTTTTCGTTGTCATTCGTTAAGTTGACTTCATCGTCGTTTTCCGAGATGATTTCTCAATCATTTTTCAAAGTTTCATAGTCTTTGTCATGCGTGAGGGAGTTATGATTCATAATCCAAAAATGGATTCGAAATCGGAGTTCGGATACCCAAGATACGGCTGAAGAACGTGAGGGACCGCGCGAGAGGAGAGCGTGGCCAAAGGCCACATTGCCCAAGCCGTGTGGGAGCCGTGGGACCCACGGCTAGAGGACCTCTCTGGTCCCGTGTGCCCCCCATGGGGATGGGTGATGTGGCCACCTCTGATTGGCCCAAAAATTCCCTCTCTCTCCTCCTTTTAAAACCCTTCCATTCCCTCCAATTCATTTCCAAGAAGAAAAAGTCTAGAATCCCGTCAGAATTTTTCTCTCCAATTTTCTCACCTTCCAAACACCATAACTTTCTCATACGAAGTCAGAATTGAGTGATTCAAGTTAGAGATCGTTCGTAATCGAGTCCTCTACCTTTTACAAGTGGTTTGGCAGCTGTTTGATCCATTTTTCTGGTGGTTCTATACAGAAAACCGAACCAGCTCGTGAATCCAAGGTATTGGTCTTATCTTTGGGATTTCTTTAATAACCTTCAATTTGCTTGGGGTTTCTTCTTCTATATATACTTGTATGTTTGGTGAATGCTATTGAGAAAGATAGCTTAACAATCAATCCTAATCAAAAGTCTATTTAGAGACAAATGTGAACTAGTTTCCATGATTCTAGGTTTTTCACATGTTTGTGTGTTGTATTGTAATTAGGTTGATATCTTAGGTTGTTTGTAACTTGATTGAATCAATTTTGTGATAAATGACCTTGAGATTTGATTTGATCCTTTGATTGATGAAATCTAGGATTATTGTATTTGTATGTATTTTAGAGTATCTAGGTTTTAATTGATTTACATCTTAAATCCTTGCTCTATATTTTTGGCTAGAATATTGATTGATTTGATCTCATGACTCTAGCATTTTATTCTATGTTTATAGCATCTTGAACTTGTACTTATGAATATATATTGTTCAAGTGTTGTATGTGTGAATGAGACTTTGAGCTTATGTGTTTGGTGTTTACACATGCTTTAGGTTTTATTCTTGTATTTTTTATCTAGACTTTTATTACTTGTGATATCACATGTTTAGGTCTATTGTACCATGGAATGTATTGATCACATGTTCTATGTTGAATTGGTGTTGCATCATTTGCATTCACTATGATCACACTAGGAAGTCCTTGTAAAAAGGCATGAAGTCTATGGTAGAGTCGGGATGACTCAGATAGCCAAGCAAGAAGACTTGTCTAGAGTCGGGAGGACTCGGATAGGCAAAAGCAGAAGTCATGGCTAGAGTCGAGGAGGACATCGGATAGTCATGCTATGGGGAGGCTCCCTAGAGGCATGAGTGCCTTGGATTAGGGAGTTGGCTATTATATTGGTAGGCC
The DNA here is from genome assembly GCA_030490815.1 of Acer saccharum. NCBI lineage: Eukaryota > Viridiplantae > Streptophyta > Magnoliopsida > Sapindales > Sapindaceae > Acer > Acer saccharum. The sequence goes on along the minus strand of CM059869.1, from coordinate 47,669,327 downwards.
TAGGCGTAATGGTTAGACATAGACTCCAAAAGAGCGGGGTACACGGGAGGTGTATGCACTCTTGAGGAATTTCTAATATTCCATCGATGTTGGTTTGTGTGTGTCCAATATATGGTGGTTCGCATCATTGAGGGATCTCATACTTCCAATAGGGTTGGGGTAGACTTAGACTCCACTAGGTTGGTGAGCTAAAGATTGGTTACTTTGTGGATTCTCTATTTTTATCATCCAATATATATAGTACCCAATGGTTGTAGTTCAACCCGTGGATGTTTCCTCCTTGGAGGTTATACCACGTTAAAAAAATCTCTTGTGTTAATTCTTCCTATCTCTATCTTTTATATTTTATTTGTGTATGTTATTATCTTGTTTCATATTATTCACTTGTGATGTATAGTGAAGCAAGTATTTGTAAAGTGTGATTTGTGGATTCATTCTTTGGATCATTTTTGTATATATGATTATTTTGTATATTGTAATTTTTGTATAGTGATATTTGATCACTCTTGTAACTCATTGAACATCTATTGAAATACAAGTATTCTTTGTTGTTGTGTTTATTTGTTCTTATACCTCACACAACTAGGTGATATACTATAGACCTTGTTCACATGATTATATTCTCATATTGTCTATGTATGTCTTTCTTGGTTTATTTTGTTGTGTAAGGCTACCTTGAGGGACAAACGAAAGTTTGTTCAAGGGATTGAAAAAAGGTGTAAAAACCTATTCACCCCCCTCTAGGTATGCCTTAAGCAATTTAACTATGTTTGTATACTTTCACCTAATTTCACACGAATTGAATCCAGATACACATGATTTGTATTTGTTTCCATTAGAAAAATCAAGTTTGGGTTGTGGTGCTGCTTCAAATTCTGCAGCGTACGAAACGCACGTCCACTACCCAGCCCTCGCGTGTTCCAAACGAGGATCCTTATTGCTTCCGGCAAGCTGGCGAAGACCGACTTGCCAATATCTCTGTGTAAGGTTGATAATTAGTGTTGGCATTAATTCCATATCAAAACATGTTTATCTTGTAATGTTTAGTGGTTAGTAATTGAAGAATTTTGAAGACGAAGAACGTCTCAACCACAATTCATTCAAGAAGCTGGCTTTTAAGAGATTCGGGCATTATTGGTCGACAAAGGTATTAAAGGACCTCTTATCTCTTACAAGGCTAGGCACACACTCACACATATCATTCTTGTGTGTTCCTTCATGATTTAATTTCATATATCACTTTCACACACTTGGCAAAATATGCTCATACATTCAATTAAGTTGATAAACTTTGTGTTTTGCATTTTCTAGGACTATGTCCGGAAACTAGCATATGTGTGTGTCTTTGTGTTTGTATGTTTCCATATTTTGTGTTTAGGACTTGAACATGTTCTTATTTAATGCCTTATTGAGTTCCGGTCATTTCAGTTACTCATTCATAAGGTTTCGAGTCCAAACAAGTTGACTATGCTACTTTTCGTTCTCATTCGTTGAGTTGACTTCATCGATGATTTCCGAGATGATTTCTCAACCGTTTTTTAAAGTTGTGAAGTCTTCGTTGTGCATGAGAGAGTCATGGTTCGTAATCCGGAAACGGATTCGAAATCGAAGTTCGAACGCCCGAGATACGGGCTGAAGAACCGAGGGAGCGCGCGAGAGGACAGCCCAGGCCGTGAGGCCACTTGGGCTGGCTGTTGATGAGGCCGTGGGCCCCACGGCTTGGAGAAGCCTCTGCTCCCGTGTGGGCCACGCGCCCCCATGGCTAGGGGGTGACGTGGCACCACTTGATTGGCTGATATGGTCTCTCTTCTCTCCTATTTCTTCCCTCTCTCTCTCCATTTTGAAAAATAAGAAGAAAAGTTTCAGCTTTCCCGCAAAAGAATCCTCTCCAATTTTTAGATTTTCAAAACACCATATCTTCCTCATCCGAAGTCGGATTTGAGTGATTCAAGTTGGAGAGTGTTTGTATTTGAGTCTGTAAGGATTCCCATATCTTGATTGGCTTATTTCGTGGACAAACCACGTGTTGGGGATTATATGTAAGGGTAGCTTAAGTGATTCATGATCAAGCTCAAAGACCCTCTCAAGTCCTCAAGGTTGACAAGCACTCCAAAGGTATATCTCTAGTGCTTAGTTTTCATTGAAGAGATTTAGATTGCACACACACACTTAGCATACTTGCATTTGTGTGCATACTCTTCACATGTCACATTACACACTAGCACCTTGTTGATATATCTTGTTGTGTGTGTATGTGTCTTGTAATTCGTTTCCCGATATTGATCGGAAACGTCCGTGCTTGCACGATGGTGTGCATGTCTTAGCGCGACAGTTGACCACTTGAGAAGGTCTCATTCTTCTCTTGGATAAGTGGTAGTTTTTGGTTTGGTTGTTTGGAGTAAAGTGTCTAGTTTCAAAAGATTGAATTTCAATGATTTATATGTTTTTCAAAACTGACCTTTGTATGGTCTTATGACCATAACTTTTTACAAAAGATTAAATTGAGTTTTGTAAAATTCTAGGCAAACTAGACACCCATACCTTTCCAACGGTATATTATTCGTAATATTTCATGACCGTTTGGATTGGTTTTGAAAATTCCAAAGTGACCACTAAAAAAGGGCATCACAGCTGTGATCCGAATCTGACCATTGGTCACTCAATTGACCATAACTTTTTCTACAGACATCAAAATGTATTCCATAAATTGGAGTAGAAAGTAGACTTCCATACCTTTCCAATGATATATCATATGAAATATGAAACTAAATATAGCACGGTGTGTATAAACCTATCTAGAGGGGGGGTGAATAGATATTAAGCTTTTTACCCAATTTTTCGTGTTAGTCAAAATTACGAATTTACCCTCAAGATAATATAAATAAGCAAGTGTAATATGGTGCAGAAATTAAATCAACACTTGATTTTTACGTGGAAACCCTCACGGGAAAAACCACGGGCTATGTAAGTAAGCCACACTCGAACCTCGAATCCACTAAATGTGCAAACGATTACAACCTAATCCCGGAAGTAATCACACACCTACCTAATCCCGGTATGAGTGAACCTAGTCCAATTTGCTTGTGATCTAAGCAACCTAATCCCGATTGCTACACACAAGACTTACCTTCTCTTGAAGAGAATACAACCCTAAGTGAATATGTGAAAATATCCAAAATGCAACATAGAGCAAGGGAGACCCTATATGCTTATCTAAGATGATTAATATGCAATTAAGAACAATCCTAGATATCAAAACTAAATGACATGTCAATTAGTTAAGCTAATCAATATCAAGCACAAAACCTAATATGCTAGCACAATACAACTTCTCAAACATACATCATACTAATCTCAATTTTGTATCTAAAGCATACAAATAACAATCAAGTAATTAATTGAGATTGCTAGATAAATTAAACACAAAATATGTAAGATATTAGTGAAAAGCTTACCAAGCAAAGTATGATGAAGATTCCATGCAAGATGACATCTAGATGATCTATGATGATGCTAGATGATGATTGATGATCATGAAATTGTGTTTGAGTAATTAAAAATGAGTTCTTTGTGTATTTTTCTTCTCTTGAAAAATATCCTAAGTATGAAGCATGAATAAGAACTCTTGTAAATGACCTAAAATCAAGTTAGCATTATATAGAGGCCATAAGTGAAGTGAGGTCGTTTTGAAATTTCGCCAGAAAAACACTCAGTGCGCTGGTGGACTGCGCTGGACCTGCGCTGGTGGACCAGCGCAGGACCAGCGCATAAGCCAATTTTGGCTTGAGCGCTGGACGACAGGCGCTGCCACCAGCGCCAGTCCAGCGGCGCCAAACTGGGCGGCCGGCGCTGGTGGCCGGCGCTGGTCCACACCAGCGCACGACCAGCGGTGCTCCACTGGGTGATTTGCGCCGGTGAGCGGCGCTGGTCGATCGGCGCTGGTGGACCAGCGCACAGCCCCAAAATTGTATCCCACAAGCAATTTTGCAAGGGGTACAAAGTTAAACAAAAATGCATCCTAAAAGCCTAAATGCTATGATGTTTTCAACACAAGATGCAATCATAAAATCAAGCAAGAAGAGATGTAAATAATCATTTATGCACAACAAAAAGAAACACAACATACAAAGATTAAACATATGCATGAGTTGTGAGTGTGTGCAACTATCTCTTCAAGACAAGAAAGCACTTAGAATATTACCTTTGGTGCTTGTCAATAATGAGGTCTTCAAAGGGCCTAATGCACTAATAACAACATCTAAACTACCCTTACAAAGGATCCCCATTTATGGTTTGATCACGAAATAAGCCAATTAAAAACAACGGGAATTCTTACAAAATATTTCGATGTCGTTTGGTCATGTTTCGGTGTGCTCAAACATTGAGCTATGCTGTGACGGATTTATGCGGACTGTGACCGCAAAATCTGGGCGACGAATTGCAACCAGTGTCAGGTGCATTTCTGCGCCCTTGTTTCTGCGGGCACGGGCAGCAGAATTGCCCGCCGAATTGGTCCGTAAAGTTGGGACAAAATTGTCATTTCACCCAACTTTTTCACTCTCTATAAATACATCATTATCTCTGGTTCTAACCACATGTTCTTTAACTCTAAGAACCCTAAACTTCAAAGAGAGACACTTGAGAGAAAATCAAATCAAGAACACATTTTTAACACTCAAAAACCATTCTTATATGCATCAAAATATCATCTAGCATTTTCTAGCATAGTTAGGATGCTTGCTTGCATGGGTTTTGGTCAACACACATTCTTTGGTAAGTTCATCACTATTATCATATAATTAGTGTTTTATTTATCATTGACATCTCTTATATTATTTGTATATTCTTAGAATATATTCTAGATACAAAATAGAGATTGTTGTGATGACATGATTGAGTGTTGTATTGTGCTAGCATATTAGGTTTTGTTCTTAATATTGATAAGCTTAACTAATTGACATCTCATTTAGTTTTGATATCTAGGATTGTTCTTAATTGCAAATTAATCATCTTAGATAAGCATATAGGGTTTCCCTTGCTCTATGTTGCATTTTGAATATTCACATATATTCACTTAGGGTTGTATTCTCTTCTAGAGAAGGTAAGTCTTGTGTGTAGCAATCGGGATTAGGTTGCTTAGATCACAAGCAAATTGGACTAGGTTCACTCATACTGGGATTAGGTAGGTGTGTGATTACTTCCGGGATTAGGTTGTAATCATTTGCACATTTAGTGGATTCGAGGTTCAAGTGTGGCTTACTTACATAGCCCGTGGTTTTTCCCGTGAGGGTTTCCACGTAAAAATCAAGTGTTGATTTAATTTCCGCACCATATTACACTTGCTTGTTTATATTATCTTGAGGGTAAATTCGTAATTTTGACTAACACGAAAAATTGGGTAAAAAGCGTAAAATCTATTCACCCCCCTCTAGATAGCTTTATACACACCGTGCTATATTTAGTTTCAATTGGTATCAGAGCGGGTTCCTAGACATACATAGGTGATCCTTGCTTATTTTGGTGTGTTTTGCATTTTGTGTGATTTTTTGATCATTCATACATTTGCATTCATTTCATTCATTCATAAACACTATGAGTGGAAACGGTGGAAATGGTGGTGGCCACGAAGGAGCTTCTAGCACAAGGCCTCCACTTCTTACCGGTTTGAACTATTCCCAATGGAAAGGGAAGATGGAATCCTACATATGCCAAATTCATGACCGTGCATGGATGGCGGTGGAAGACGGATATGATCTCCCTATGATGACTCCCGCGGGTGGAGGACAAGATGTTTTGAAGCCTAAGGCGCAATAGAACGCGAAAGAGTTTGAGGCTTCAAAGTGGAATAGGAAGGCGATGCATGCCATTATGTGTGCCATGGATGAGAATCAGTACAAGCTTATTCAAAATACTCAGATTGCCAAAGTGGCATGGGACATCCTTCAAGTTGCACATGAGGGAACCGAGGTGGTGAAGGAGTCCAAGCTTCAAGTCCTCCAAACTCAATTTGAGTTACTTAGGATGGGAGAGGATGAATGCTTCAATGACTTCGAAATCAAATTGATGGACATAGTAAATCAAAGCCATCAACTCGGAGACTCGTATTCGGATAGGAGAGTCAAGCAAAAAATTATGAGATCTCTCCCCGATAGGTTTGAATCAAAGGTGACGGCCATAGAAGAAAATAGTTGCTACGTGGATATGAAGCCAAGTGAGGTAATTGGGCGTCTCTTTGCATATGAGTCTAGGAAGGCTCCTAGCACCACTACTCCTCCTAAGAAGTCTAAAGGAATAGCTTTGAAAGCATCTAAGGATGCAAAGGAGGCAAAGCATGAATCGGATGAAGACCTTGCCTTATTTGTGAAAAGGTTCAACAAGGTTATGGGGTTCAAGAAGAAGAAGAGATTTGGGTCAAGAGGACAAGATTTGAAGAAAAAGAGTTCCTTCAAGAAGTTTGAGCCTAGACAAGAGAGGACCGAAAGGAAAGGGGTCCGATGCTTTGAATGTGGTGTGAAACTAATTATTGCACGGTGTGTATAAAACTATCTAGAGGGGGGGGGGGGGGGGGGGGGGGGGGTGAATAGATTTTAAATGATTTACCCAATTTTCACATTCATGTCAATATTACGAAAATGCCCTACTAGTCATAATAGTATAACAAGTGTGATATGGTGCGGAATGTAAATAACACTTGATATTTACGTGGAAACCAGTGTGATATGGTGCGGAATGTAAATAACACTTGATATTTACGTGGAAACCCTCACGGGAAAAACCACGGGCTGTTATGTGCGCCACACACGAACCTCGAATCCACTAATTGAGATGATTACAACCTAATCCCGGTTTAATGATCTAATCCCGATCAATAAGCATCACAACTACCTAATCCCGGTATAAGTGGACCTAGTCCAATTGCTTGTGAATTAAGTAACCTAATCCCGGTCACAACACAAGACTTAATTCTCTAAGAAGAGATAATACAACCTAAGTGAATATTATGAAATATCCAAAAATGCAATTAGAGCTAGGTTACTCTATATGCTTATCTAGGATAATGAATTTGCAATTTAAATCAATCCTAGATATTATGAGCTAAATGACATGTCATAAAACTTAGCTAATCAAAGATTAAACAACCTAGATATAGCTATCAAAATACAACACTCAATCATATCAACACAACAATCTCTATTTTGTATCTAGAATATATTCTAAGAGTATACAAATAATATAAGAGATGTCAATGATAAATAAAACACTAATTATATATGATAATAGTGAAGAACTTACCAAAGAGTGTGTATTGACCAAAACCCATGCAAGCAGCATCCTAACTATGCTAGAAAATGCTAGATGATATTTTGATGCATATGAGAATGGTTTTTGAGTGTTAAAAATGTGTTCTTGATTTGATTTTCTCTCAAGTGTCTCTCTTTGAAGTTTAGGGTTCTTAGAGTTAAAGAACATGTAGTTAGAACCAGAGATAATGATGCATTTATAGAGAGTGAAAAAAGTTGGGTGAAATGACAATTTTGTCCCAACTTTATGGACCAATTCGGCGGGCAATTCTGCTGCCCGTGCCCGCAGAAACAAGGGCGCAGAAATGCACCTGACACTGGTTACAATTCGTCGCCTAGATTTTGCGGTCACAGTCCGCATAAATCCGTCACAGCATAGCTCAATGTTTGAGCACACCGAAACATGACCAAACGACATCGAAACCTTTCATATGATATATCGTTGGAAAGGTATGGAAGTCTACTTTCTACTCCAATTTATGGAATGACATTTTGATGTCTGTAGAAAAATTTATGGTCAATTGAGTGACCAATGGTCAGATTCGGATCACAGCTGTGATGCCCTTTTTTAGTGGTCACTTTGGAATTTTCAAAACCATTCCAAACGGTCATGAAATATTACGAATAATATACTGTTGGAAAGGTATGGGTGTCTAGTTTGCCCAGAATTTTACAAAACTCAATTTTAATCTTTTTGTAAAAAGTTATGGTCATAAGACCATACAAAGGTCAGTTTTGAAAAACATATAAATCATTGAAATTCAATCTTTTGAAACTAGACACTTTACTCCAAACAACCAAACCAAAAACTACCACTTATCCAAGAGAAGAATGAGACCTTCTCAAGTGGTCAACCGTCGCGCTAAGACATGCACACCATCGTGCAAGCGCGGACGTTTCCGATCAATATCGGGAAACGAATTACAAGACACATACACACACAACAAGATATATCAACAAGGTGCTAGTGTGTAATGTGACATGTGAAGAGTATGCACACAAATGCAAGTATGCTAAGTGTGTGTGTGCAATCTAAATCTCTTCAACGAAAACTAAGCACTAGAGATATACCTTTGGAGTGCTTGTCAACCTTGAGGACATGAGAGGGTCTTGAGCTTGAATAACTATTACTTAAGCTACCCTTACATACAATCCCCAACACGTGGTTTGTCCACGAAATAAGCCAATCAACAAAACGAGAATCCTTACATGGTGGGATTGGTCACTTTGCCCCCAAATGTACGAATCACAATGAAAAGAAGAAGGACAAAGTGATGGCCGCCACTTGGAGTGGGAGTAGTGATGACTCCAATGAGGAAGATGAGTCTTCTAGTGAAGAAGAGCTCATGGCTAACTTCCTAGCTTTTGCCTCTTCTCACAAGAGCAAAAGTGCTAGTGAAAAAGAGGAGATGAGTCAAGAGGAAATTGACTCTAGTGAAGAAGAAAGTGACTCCTCTTCTAGTTCCAAAAAGAAGTTTGTGGAGCAAAAGGTGCTTGCTAAATACCATGCCGAGTTCAATGATTTAGCACTTAAAAGCACAAGAAAGATTGAGAGGTTGAGAGAAGAAAACCTTGAACTTTCGGCTCACAATGACCACTTAAGTGAACAAGTGGAAAGATTGAAGAGGAGAGAGGATAAGTTAATTGAGGAGTTAGACTTATCCAAGAGAAGTGAAGAAGGCTTGAAAAGGGAATTTGTTGAAGTTAAAGGGTCCTTGGCTAGGATAGATTCTAGCACCAGGAAGCTTGATCATTTACTTGGTGTTAGAAAGAGTCCAAGTGACAAGAGAGGTCTTGGGTATAAAGATGGCAAGAAAATCTTAACCACTAACAAGACCGTGTTTGTCAAGAGCTTGAAGAATGAAGAAATTTCATTTGTGCAACCTCCTAGGAAAAAGTTAGAAATAGGACAATGTTCTAATGCACAAGTGAAAATGGGGCCAAGAAAGAAACCTCAAGCTCAACCCCCTAAGGTTCCTCAAGCCAACACTCCTCCCAAATTGGCTCACAAAGGAAAGAGACCAATCATGCAACCTAAAGCTTGGAAGCAACATAGACCGGTTCAACAACGAAGATGGATTGAACCCACTTATCCACAAAGACATGGACGAGCTCCCATGCGTGCACAAAGACGAGGTATGATTCCTTTTTTCATCCCTATTTGTCACTTTTGTGGTTGTGATGGTCATATTAGACCAAATTGCTTTCAATATATTAAAATGTGTAGAAAACAAAGCATGATTGAAAAGAGAAAGAATAGAGCCAAGATGCATGTTTCTAGGAATGAAAATATTGATTTGCATGATCCTAGAAATAGTAGAGCACATGTACCAAAGGCCACTAAAAAAGCTAAAATTATTGCTAAGTGGATTAGAAAGAATGAAAATGTTTGCCATGTTGCACAAATAGCCTTGAAGGCAAATTCTTCTAATTTTTGGTATTTGGATAGTGGGTGCTCTAGGCACATGATGGGAAACAAGAGTTTCTTCGAGACTCTTGTTATGGAGGAAGGTGGAAATGTCACTTTTGGTGATGGATCCAAAAGAAATGTTGTAGGGAAAGGAACCATTTCCGTTCCCGGATTACCCTCCTTATCCAATGCTTTATATGTTGATGGCTTGAAAGCCAATTTAATAAGCATTTCACATCTTAGTGATGAAGGATATTCCGTCTTGTTTTCTAAAGATTATTGCTCTATCCTCAAACCCGATGGACAAACCTTGTTGAAGGGCATGAGATCTAGCGACAATTGTTATTGTCTTGAAGCTAGAATTGTATCTAATCATGTGTCCATGGATGAGCAAATTGAGTTGTGGCATGAAAGACTTGGCCACATGAACTTTAGGGATCTACGGACCCTTGGAAAGTTCAATTGTGTGCGTGGCCTCCCTAAGCTTGGGAAGAAAGCCAATGGTATTTGTGGACCTTGCCAACAAGGAAAGCAAACTAAAAGCATGCACAAAAAGGGTAAGTATCTCACCACCAAGGAGCCACTTGAGCTTCTCCACATGGACCTCATGGGTCCCATGCAAACCGAAAGTTTGGGTGGAAAGAGATACATTTTTGTTTGTGTTGACGATTTCTCTAGGTTCACATGGACATATTTTCTTAGAGAAAAATCCGAAACTTTTGATAAGTTTAAAATGCTTTGTAATAAAATTCAAAATGAAATGAACTCTAATATTAAAAGCATTAAACGGATTAGAAGTGACCATGGGAGGGAATTTGAGAATGCCACCTTTGAAACCTTTTGTAATGGTTTAGGCATCTCCCATGAATTTTCTGCTCCTAGGACACCTCAACAAAATGGAGTTGTTGAGAGGAAAAATAGGGTCCTTCAAGAGATGGCCCGTGTGATGTTGCTTAGCAACAATGTCCCTAGGAACCTATGGGCCGAAGCCATCAATACGGCTTGCTATATAGGAAATAGAGTGTTCCTAAGGCCCGGTACTAGAAACACCTCCTATGAGTTATGGAAAGGCAAGAGGCCAAATGTTAACTACTTCCACACTTTTGGAAGCAAATGCTACATTTTGAATGACCGTGATCAACTTGGCAAATTGATGCTAAGAGTGATGAGGGTATTTTTATTGGCTATGCCTTAAATAGTAGAGCCTATAGAGTTTTCAATTTAAAGACTCTAAGTGTTATGGAATCATCCAATGTCGTATTTGATGATACTAGGCTCAAGTCTAATGATCATGAGGAGGAGGTTATTTTTAGTGATGGTTCTCCTTTGGAGGAGGTTGTGGTGTCACCTAATGTTGGGACATCTAATGTCAACAATAATGACACACAACCTATTGATAGAGTTCCTCTCTTGGACTCTAAAGAACCCGCTCCATGGGTTAGGAAACTCCATGACAAAGAAGATATCATTGGAGAGGTAAATGAGGGTGTTAGGACTAGACGTCAACTTGCTAATCTTATTAGCTATACATGCTACACTTCTCAAATTAAACCCAAAAAGGTTTAAGAAGCCTTAAATGATGAATTTTGGGTTCTTGCCATGCAAGAAGAGCTAAACCAATTCGAAAGGAATGAGGTTTGGACTCTAGTTCCTAGGCCTAAGACCACTAATGTCATAGGCACCAAACGGATATTTAGGAACAAATCCGATGAGGATGGCAACATAGTGCGGAACAAGGCTAGACTTGTAGCACAAGGGTACTCTCAAATTGAGGGTATCGACTTTGAGGAGACTTTTGCTCCCGTTGCCCGTTTAGAGTCTATTAGGCTTCTCTTGTCCATCTCTTGTGTGCACAAGTTCAAATTGCACCAAATGGACGTCAAGAGTGTCTTCCTCAATGGCTTCTTGCAAGAGGAAGTGTTTGTTGAACAACCTAAGGGGTTTGTGGATGCACACCACCCCAATCATGTTTATCGCCTCAAAAAGGCACTTTATGGGTTGAAACAAGCACCAAGGGCTTGGTATGAGTGCCTCACTCAATTTCTTGTTGACAATAACTACACAAGAGGTAGTGTTGACAAGACACTATTCATCAAGAGAAACAATGATGAGCTTTTCATAGCTCAAATATATGTTGATGATATAGTTTTTGGCTCCACCAACAACACCAAAGTCCAACAATTTGTTGATGTCATGTCTCATGAATTTGAGATGAGTCTTGTTGGTGAGCTTAGTTACTTCCTAGGTTTGCAAATTAGGCAACTAGATGATGGGATTTTCATATCCCAAGCCAAATATGCCAAAAACCTAGTGAAGAAGTTTGGTCTTGAAAAAGCCAAACATTGTGATACTCCTATGAGCACCACTTTGAAGCTAAGCAAGGATGCTAGCGGTAAAAGTGTGGACCAAACCTTATATCGTGGCATGATAGGGAGCTTGCTCTATTTGACCGCAAGTAGGCCCGATATATCTTTTAGTGTAGGAGTTTGTGCTAGGTACCAATCCGATCCCAAGGAGTCCCATCTCTCTTCGGTTAAGAGAGTCATTCGCTTTGTGAATGGGACTTCTAATTATGGGATTTGGTACTCATTTGACACTAATCCTAGTCTTGTAGGATTTAGTGATGCGGATTGGGTAGGAAATTATGATGATAGGAAGAGCACATCGGGCGGTTGCTTCTTTCTAGGCAACAACTTGGTGTCTTGGTTTTGCAAGAAGCAAAACTCAATTTCCTTGTCCACGGCCGAGGCCGAGTACATAGCCGCAGGGAGTGGATGCACTCAACTTATTTGGATGAAGCAAATGCTAGTAGACTACGGATTCAACCAAGGTACTCTCACTCTCTTTTGTGATAATATGAGTGCTATTAATATTTCCAAGAATCCGGTTCAACATTCTAGAACTAAGCATATTGACATCCGCCATCACTTCATTAGAGAGCTTGTTGAAAATAAATGCATAGTACTTGAACATGTAGGTACTAATGATCAACTTGCGGACCTATTTACTAAACCATTAGATGCTACTCGATTTAAAACTCTTAGTAGATCTATTGGGATATGTCTTGTGGAGTGATGTGTTCTATGATTGACCCCATATGGGGAACTCAAGCAAAGAGAGCTATTTTGCATTCTTGTAACTTGCAAAAAAATTTGAAATAACTTATGCCTCTTCTTTTGATTGCTTGAGTAAGCTTGGTTGTACATATGTATATATGTTTTCTACTCTATAAGTGTGAACCTTGCTTGTTTACAATCCATGTCATATTTATGTTCAAACATGCATTTTTGGACTAGGAGATTTACATAGGAAGTATGATGTGAATGACCTATAGTTATCTCCATGACATGATGATTCTTAAATAACATGCTAATGCTAAATGAAAGAGCATGAAATTCATACAACATGCTCACATAAAAAGCATGAATTGATGATTGCATATTCTTAAAAATGCAAAACTTGTGTGAAAGCTTATGAGACTCAAAATGAATAAAAGATCTTGTATCCGTTCAAAGGAATTTACATTCCAAATGTCTCTCTTTCTTTATTAGTTGAACATGGTTACTATCATACGGATATCTTATCCGGAAAAATCAAATAGGGTGCAAAGTCGCTCATGCCATGTTTCGCTTATAAAGTTGGATATAGTTGCTCTTAAATTGAAATCAACATTCTCTATATCCTTGCCTTTTCCATGTCATTGGTAAAATTGGTTTGAATTCAAATTAGAAACCTTTGTCATTTGCTTTGCCAAATACCATTGTATTTTGGACTTGAATGCTATATGTCTTGTATGCAAAGCATGTTGGATTCACACATTTTCTTAAATAAATCTCCTTGTTTCTCTCAAATTAATTGAAGTGCATAACGTGACTTATATGTATATGCAAATCTTGCATGCTTCTATCTCTCCTTGCTATGAGTGACTCGGTTGGGGACTACTCCTTTGCCTATATCATGACAAAAAGGGGGAGTAGGATATGGTAAGGGGAGTTGCAAAATATAGAAGTTATTGTGCACTTTGGGGAGAACATACATTGAGGGGGAGTAACCCTTTGAGGGGGAGCATTGCATTTATCATACATTGCATACATTTGGTAATGTTGTGCCTAAATTCTAAAAATGCAAATGCTTGGTATTGTTCTCACATGATTAATCTCACACTTTTCTTGAATTGGAAATGTTAGAAACTCTTTTCAGGGATTGATTATTCTACAAGAGGATTGAAGACTTCAAGTTGCATTCTCTTATCTCTTTGTAATGTAGAATATCATTGTAGTCCCGTAGTTTCTATTTTTTTGTGAGGAATCAATGTGAGTGGTGGTTTTGTCATGAAATAGCCAAAGGGGGAGATTGTAAGGATTCCCATATCTTGATTGGCTTATTTCGTGGACAAACCACGTGTTGGGGATTATATGTAAGGGTAGCTTAAGTGATTCATGATCAAGCTCAAAGACCCTCTCAAGTCCTCAAGGTTGACAAGCACTCCAAAGGTATATCTCTAGTGCTTAGTTTTCATTGAAGAGATTTAGATTGCACACACACACTTAGCATACTTGCATTTGTGTGCATACTCTTCACATGTCACATTACACACTAGCACCTTGTTGATATATCTTGTTGTGTGTGTATGTGCCTTGTAATTCGTTTCCCGATAATGATCGGAAACGTTCGCACTTGCACGATGGTGTGCATGTCTTAGCACGACGGTTGACCACTTGAGAAGGTCTCATTCTTCTCTTGGATAAGTGGTAGTTTTTGGTTTGGCTGTTTGGAGTAAAGTGTCTAGTTTCAAAAGATTGAATTTCAATGATTTATATGTTTTTCAAAACTGACCTTTGTATGGTCTTATGACCATAACTTTTTACAAAAAGATTAAAATTGAGTTTTGTAAAATTCTGGGCAAACTAGACACCATTCCAACGGTATATTATTCGTAATATTTCATGACCGTTTGGATTGGTTTTGAAAATTCCAAATTGACCACTAAAAAAGGGCATCACAGCTGTGATCCGAATCTGACCATTGGTCACTCAATTGACCATAACTTTTTCTACAGATATCAAAATGTCATTCCATAAATTGGAGTAGAAAGTAGACTTCCATACCTTTCCAACGATATATCATATGAAAGATTTCGATGTCGTTTGGTCATGTTTCGGTGTGCTCAAACATTGAGCTATGCTGTGACGGATTTATGCGGACTGTGACCGCAATATCTGGGCTACGAATTGCAACCAGTGTCAGGTGCATTTCTGCGCCCTTGTTTCTGCGGGCACGGGCAGCAGAATTGCCCGCCGAATTGGTCCGTAAAGTTGGGACAAAATTGTCATTTCACCCAACTTTTTTCACTCTCTATAAATACATCATTATCTCTGGTTCTAACCATATGTTCTTTAACTCTAAGAACCCTAAACTTCAAAGAGAGACACTTGAGAGAAAATCAAATCAAGAACACATTTTTAACACTCAAAAATCATTCTCATATGCATCAAAATATCATCTAGCATTTTCTAGCATAGTTAGGATGCTTGCTTGCATGGGTTTTGGTCAACGCACATTCTTTGGTAAGTTCTTCACTATTATCATATATAATTAGTGTTTTATTTATCATTGACATCTCTTATATTATTTGTATATTCTTAGAATATATTCTAGATACAAAATAGAGATTGTTGTGTTCACATGATTGAGTGTTGTATTGTGCTAGCATATTAGGTTTTGTGCTTAATATTGATTAGCTTAACTAATTGACATGTCATTTAGTTTTGATATCTAGGATTGTTCTTAATTGCAAATTAATCATCTTAGATAAGCATATAGGGTTTCCCTTGCTCTATGTTGCATTTTGAATATTCACATATATTCACTTAGGGTTGTATTCTCTTCTAGAGAAGGTAAGTCTTATGTGTAGCAATCGGGATTAGGTTGCTTAGATCACAAGCAAATTGGACTAGGTTCACTCATACCGGGATTAGGTAGGTGTGTGATTACTTCCGGGATTAGGTTGTAATCATTTGCACATTTAGTGGATTTGAGGTTCAAGTGTGGCTTACGTACATAGCCCGTGGTTTTTCCCGTGAGGGTTTCCACGTAAAAATCAAGTGTTGATTTAATTTCCGCACCATATTACACTTGCTTGTTTATATTATCTTGAGGGTAAATTCATAATTTTGACTAACACGAAAAATTGGGTAAAAAGCGTAAAATCTATTCACCCCCCCTCTAGATAGCTTTATACACACCGTGCTATATTTAGTTTCAGAGTCCTCTAACATCTCCAAGTGGTTTGGTGGCTGTTTGATCGTGATTTCTAGTGGTTGAACACTGATTTCCGAACCAGCTGCAGAATCCGAGGTAATGGTCTCAACTTTGGGATTTCTTTCTTTTTGACCTTCCATTTGCTTGGGGTTTCTTCTTCTATATCTATGTTTATGTTTGGTAAAAGCTATTGAGAAAGATAGCTTGATTATCATTCTAATTGAAACTCAATTTGTGAACTAATGTTGACTAGATTATATGATTCTAGGTTTTACATATGTTTGTGAGTTGTATTGTGATTAGAATGGCATCTTAGGTTGTTTGGAACTTAATTGAATTAATTTTGTGATAAATGACCTTGAGATTTGATTTGATCCTTTGATTGATAAAATCTAGGATTTGTGTATTTGTTTGTGATTTAGAGAATATAGGTTTTGGTTGATGTAAATCTCAAAACCTTGCTCTATATTTTTGACTAGTATATTGATTGATTTTAATCTTATATATCTAGCATTTAATTGTATATTGATAGCATTTTGAATTTGTACTTCATGAACATATTGTGATTCAAGTGTTGTATATGTGAATGAGACTTTGAGTGTATGTGTTAGGTGTTTCACATGCTTAGGTTTCTATTCTAGTATTTTGCATCTAGACTTGATTACTTGTGATATCACATGTTTAGGTCTATTTGTGCCATAGAATGTATTGATCGCATGTTCTATGTTGTATTGATTGTTTGCATCATTTGCATTCACATGATCACACTAGGAAGTCCTTGTAAAAGGCATGAAGTCTTGGTTAGAGTCGGGATGACTCGGATAGCCAAGCAAGAAGTCTTGCCTAGAGTCGGGATGACTCGGATAGGTAAGCAAGGAGTCATGGCTAGAGTCGGGAGGACTCGGATAGTCATGCATGGGAGGCTCCTGACGCGCCCCGCGACGGTCTAAAATAAAGTGTCCTCCGGCGGCGCCAACGACTGGATCGGCGCACGCGGGACACGCGGTAGTTCTCTAAACTACCGTAAAATAAACGGGGCACGTTTGTCTTTCCGCAAGCGCACGGATCGTTGCGATCGCATAGCGGCAAATACGGTTCGTTCCACAGGGAACCTGGTGAGGTATCTTTTATCGGTTTTAGTCTTATATGTTATATTATACTAATTACACATATTTACATTATTTACATTATTTACATGCATTAAAAGTAAATGGTGGAGGTGGCAAGTGAGCATTTAAACTAAATTTACACTAAGATGCAAATAAAGTAAAGAAGGATGGCAAGAAAGCAATTAACCTAACTAATAACTAAATTAAACTAAGATGGCATTAACTACAACTAAATTATTTTACAACTAAGGATTGTCATCTCCTTAGTAACTAATTAATCTATCAACTAAACTACAACTACAATTATCTAAATTAAGTTAACTAAATTAACTAATTAAACTAATTACCATATAATGCAATGGTTTTGCAAAAGTGGTAATGAGACTTGGGATGTTGGGATATTGGTGTACAAGTGTAATTATCCAATTAATTAGTTGATTCCTATTAACCTAGGATAGTCTATAACATTTAATAAAGACACATGCATCAAGAGTTATTCATGCATGGTCCAAATTGTATTATATGCTAATTAACTTGTTAATTAATTCAACATATATATGAATTGAAACTCAATATAGAAAACCAACATATTTCATAGATAATATACAAAGTACACCAAAACCCAACATCAATACTTAGTTACATAACTAAGGTGGTGTGGTGGTGATAATTAAATTACATTAAACTAACTAAACTAAGCTAATCTAGACTAATTTAGACTAATTATGGTGATAGGAGTGTAAGGTGTCTATTTGGATATTTTGGGAGGTAGTGTTTAGGTTAGGGGAGGAAAACTATATATAGGGGACTGTTTTGGGGAGGTTTTGGACGGAAATATCTTCAAGTCGGTCGTCCCGGCGAGCTTGTCATCCATGGCCGGCGACCTCTTGCCCGCCGCCGAAGCTCGCCGCGAAGAAATTGAAGACGGTGGCGAGTTCTGACCTTCTGGACCGCGGGAATGAAGTCGCCACATGAACCCGCCAAGATTTGGCGAGCTTGGACGCTCTGGAAGGCGAGAGAATGGCCGCTGAACCGAGCTTGAAGGTGTGCTCAACCATGGAGGTTTGGAGGATTTGTTGGAGTTGAAAACCTTTGCATGGGAGGCCAAAAGTGGGTGCAAAGTGACCGGGAGGATGGTGGCCGTCGATCTGGGCGGAGAAACGCCGGAAAACTGGTCGAAAAACGGTCGGAAAAGGCCGTCGAAGTCGTCGGGTCGAACCAGGTCAAACCGGGTCAAACGGTGAAATTTCCCTTAATGTAGTAGTGAAATATACCTAGAGGGGGGGTGAATAGGTATAGGCTCCAAATTCTTCCAATTAAAAATAATGCGGAAAATTACAAGGCAAATGCACACTTGATAAGATTTAGCAAATAAATTGATTTCACTAAGACAAGAGTTAATCAATTTACAAGATGTGCAAACAATGTAATATATGGAAGATAAAAGAAAGTAAAGCAAAATTTAACACAATGATTTTAACGTGGTAAAACCTCAATGAGGAAACATCCACGGGTTGATACCACAACCACCGGCGAAGCAATTCACTATGATGAAAAGGACTTACACACTCAAGCTACCAACTCATGATATCCGCTCAAGCTATCAACTCCTAGTCTACCCTCGGGCCTAGTGAACCACCTAGCCTACTTCCTATCCAAGATGTGTCCTACACCTCTAGGAAGCAACTTCCTATCCAAGACGCTCACGTCTCTAGGAAGATTTCTTGCTTGCCTATCCGGATCCTCCCGACCCTAGACAAGACTTCCTTGCTTGATTATCCGAGTCCTCCCGACTCTAATCAAGGCTCCCTTGCTCTATCCACAAAGCTTCACTCACTTTGCTAGAGACTTCAACCTAATGCAAGGCTATGATCTAAAGTGATGCAAATGATGCAAGCACAAACAAATTAAGCTAGATGATCAATCAAGCAAAATGTACATGTTCAATGATAGTCTAGAATATGATTTCAACGCTCAATCACAAAAGATATCTAGAAATCAAAACATGCAAAACAATAAGAACAAAGGTATCAATATTCGATTTAGCACACTAAAAACCTAGTTCTTAGATCATGAAATAAAACATAGAAAATAACATGAAGCACATCACATATATGTTTTCTAGAATCAATTTCATGATAAATCAAGTTTAGCACAAATATGTTCAAAACACATTACAAAGCTAAAACTCAATTAACAAATGATCAAATAACCCTAGCATGTGATCTAACATACTTCTTAACAAATTTCATCAATCAAATGGAAAGAATCAATAGTTGATCAAAAATGAAATTGAAAAAGAAGAAGTTGAAAATCAAGTACTGACCACGGACTGAAAATTGACCAGCTGAGAAAAATGTCGAAGTCAACTGCCTCTGGAAATGCTTGGGCTTTGTATCTCTCTTCGAGACCAACAATTTTGGTTTTTGAATCGAATGATTTCGAGTTCGTATGAGAGAGATATGATCAAAACAAGTAAACAAAAATTGTTGAAAAACTGATGCGGGATTTCAAGTGTTCTTCCAAAAAATTACATAAGTGATGGAGGGAAGGAGGTTTGATTAAAAGGAGGGAAAAGGAGAAGATTTCCGAGCAAATCACGTGCTGCCACATCAGCACCCCGTGGGGGGCGCATGGGGCCCACGGGAGCAGAAGGCTCCCTTTCCCGTGGGGCCCACGGCCTCCCACACGGGCTGGCCAAGTGGCCACACGTGATTTGCACACCTCTCGCGTGCTCCCTCGGTTCGTTGCCCCATATCTTGAGCATCCGACCTCCGATTTCGAATCCGTTTTCAGATTACGAACCGTGACTCCCTCACGCACGACTATGACTACTCAACTTTGAAAAATGGTTGAGAAATCATCTCGGAATCCGATGATGAAATCAACACAACAAATGAGAACGAAAAGTAGCATAGTCAACTTGTTTGGACTCGAAACCTTATGAGTGAGTAACCGAAACGACCGGAACTCGATAAGATATTAAATAAGAAAATGTTCAAGTCCTAAACACAAAATACAAAAACAAATAAACACATATTCACACAAACATGCCATATCAAAGAGATAGTCACAAAGCATGCAATTTCACAATGTTTGTCAATACAAGATCAATGCATGAGCATGCTATGAAGTGTGTGAATGTGTTATACCAAATGTTTGAACCACGATGTAGGGACACACATGTATGAATTGTGTGTGTGTGCGCTAACGCCTTGCAAGAGGGTGGAAGTCAAGTTTTACCTTTGACGATTTTCACCTCTTGAAGACGACTTTTGCACTAGACGTTGCTCTTCACTCTTTGAGCTTCCTTTCTTCAAATAATGTCCTAAGCAACAACTAATACAATCATAGAGTGTTTTGCAATGGAATCAAGCCAATACAAATAGTGAACCTTACAATCTCCCCCTTTGGCTATTCCATTGGCAAAAACACTCAACCTCACCATACAATGTTTCACTCAAATAAACTCAAGATGATAGCATACTCTCAATCTCACATTACAAAGAAATTCCTAGACTAAAAAAAATCTTCAAGTCTTCAAGAATTCCTCTTTCGATCTTCAAAGTACCTATGAGAGAAAATAGCAACCAAACAAGAGATCTTCTATAAAGAAGAATGGTGAGTTATTTAACCAAACAACAAACAAAGAAGAACTCCCTTATCTCATACACAAATGCATTATCTCAAGTGAATAAAATATGTTCAAGTTAAAGCATTCCCTTAGTTTCCCAATTTCCAAGAACCAACTATCCTTAACATTGTCAAGAAAGAATTCTTTCTCCCCCTTAAGACAAGAATTCTCCCCCTTAAGACAAAGTCACAATTAAGCACAAAGAGGAATAAGATTCACACAATTGGAACAATTTCCACACAAGGTGTGAAGTATACAAAAACTCCCCAATATCAAACATGGTGAGGTATACATTTTCTCCCCCTTTTTGTCAAGGAATAGACAAGGGACACAAGAGATAAAGAACGAGATATTAAGCAAACAAATCGTATAGAAAGCGAAAGTTGAATAAACTAAAGCTCCCCCTTAACATATGCTCCACATATTATCAACAAGTAGATTTGTTCACAAGGGACATCACACAATCACACAATCAAGCAATAAGAGAAAATATTTCATAACTTGTCAAAGTTCAAGAGAGAATCATAGATTTTCATTAATCTCTCAAAAATATTCTCACATTGCTAATGAATCAAGCACATAAGCAAAGTGTGTCTGTGTGAATGCTTCTCAAATATATAGTAGGAGTAATTGTGATATCAACATGCAAACTCTATCCACACCTATCCATCTAAAGCCTTTCCAAAAATAGGTCAAATCGATATTCATCCGGTTTTTGCTTTTAAAATGAATAGATATCAACATATGAGCGTGTGTGTGCATGTGGCTCGTTTTCCCGTTTCTATTTGTCAACCCGAGCTATTTCACAATTCTCAACTATACACCAATAAGCCTTTTATTTTTCATTTCTTTTAGGCTTAGAATCAAAGAATTTTTTTTTTTAATGATTCATTTCAACACTTCTTTGATTTTACTAACAAAAACATATACTCCTCATGGCGGCTTTCACTCATCACAATGGCGTAGCCCTTTCCTACATTGGGTGGCTTCACAACCAAGGTGTGTAGCCCTTTCCATGAGGGTGCTTGTTGATTACTATGTAGTGCCGAAGCAAAATGGATACATACCATAAGTCATCTATCATGTACTTAACAATAAACTTCTAGATGCATCCATTATCTACACATATTCAACCACAAAAACTCAAAAACTAAAACATACAAGAGAAGCATTAGTGCACTTTTCAAAAATAAAATTTTTCAAGCTCAAGTGCATGATCTAAAAACAATAAAAGATACTTGTTAAAGATCATTACTTCTCAAGTGAGTAGCTCTTAAAGACAATGATATACAATTAAATTTTTGCTCATCAAGCCACTCACAATCACACAAAGACATCAATCAACACAAATCATGCCAATGGACATTCTAAGAGTTTTAAACCTCTCTTTGTCCAAGGGCTTAGTGAACAAGTCCGCAAGTTGATTTTTAGTAGGCAAATGCTCTAGAGTAACAATAGAATGTTCAACTAGATCTCTAATGAAATGATGCCTAATGTCTATGTGTTTAGTGCGGGAGTGTTGAACTGGATTTTTAGAGATGTTAATGGCACTTAAGTTATCACAATAAAGTGTCATTTTTCCTTGTTCTATCTCATAATCCTTAAGGATTTGTTTCATCCAAAGTAATTATGTGCATGCACTTCCGACCGCAATCATACATACAATAACACATATCATGATTAAGATCAATGTGAACAATTATCATCAAAAGATCTTAAACTAGCAAATGTCAAAGAGGACCATATAAACACTATACTAGTTCTCAATTATGACATGCTTCATGAATGTGATACAAACAATGAGTTGATAGATGAAAAATCAAGTAAGCAAGCAATATGATATAGAGATACCTTCGCAAGCTATTTTCACCAAATACAAAGCCTTCACCCTTTTTATGAGTCCTCTTGGCTTGTAAGTCCTCATGACTACAAGTTATAGGTGTGTCGATCCCAAGAGACTAAAGACAACGTAATCCAACTCAACCAAACAAAAAATTACTTTCTTTAAAAGTCATAACATGATTGTTACTGTAAGGTTCACTATTTGTATTGGCTTGATTCCATTGCAAAACACTCTATGATTGTATTAGTTGTTGCTTAGGACATTATTTGAAGAAAGGAAGCTCAAAGAGTGAAGAGCAACATCTAGTGCAAAAGTCGTCTTCAAGAGGTGAAAATCGTCAAAGGTAAAACTTGACTTCTACCCTCTTGCAAGGCGTTAGCGCACACACACACAATTCATACATGTGTGTCCCTGCATCGTGGTTCAAACATTTGGTATAACACATTCACACACTTCATAGCATGCTCATGCATTGATCTTGTATTGACAAACATTGTGAAATTGCATGCTTTGTGACTATCTCTTTGATATGGCATGTTTGTGTGAATATGTGTTTATTTGTTTTTGTATTTTGTGTTTAGGACTTGAACATGTTCTTATTTAATTCCTTATCGAGTTCCGGTCGTTTCGGTTACTCACTCATAAGGTTTCGAGTCCAAACAAGTTGACTATGCTACTTTTCGTTCTCATTTGTTGTGTTGATTTCATCATCGGATTCCGAGATGATTTCTCAACCATTTTTCAAAGATGAGTAGTCATAGTCGTGCGTGAGGGAGTCACGGTTCGTAATCCGAAAACGGATTCGAAATCGGAGGTCGGATACTCAAGATATGGGGGCAACGAACCGAGGGAGCGCGCGAGAGGTGGGCAAACCACGTGTGGCCACTTGGCCAGCCCGTGTGGGAGGCCGTGGGCCCCACGGGCAAGGAAGCCTTCTGCTCCCATGGGCCCCATGCGCCCCCCACGGGGTGCTGACATGGCAGCACGTGATTTGTTCGGAAATCTTCTCCTTTTCCCTCCTTTTAATCAAACCTCCTTCCCTCCATCACTTATAAAATTTTTTGAAGAACACAAAGATCCCGCATCAGTTTTTCAACATTTTTAGTTTACTTGTTTTGATCATATCTCTCTCATACGAACTCGAAATCATTCGATTCAAAAACCAAAATTGTTGGTCTCGAAGAGAGCTACAAACTCCAAGCATTTCCAAAGGCAGTTGACTTCGGCATTTTTCTCAGCTGGTCAATTTTCAGTCCGTGGTCAGTACTTGATTTTCAACTTCTTCTTTTTCAATTTCATTTTTGATCAACTATTGATTCTTTCCATTTGATTGATGAAATTTGTTAAGAAGTATGTTAGATCACATGCTAGGGTTATTTGATCATTTGTTAATTGAGTTTTAGCTTTGTAATGTGTTTTGAACATATTTGTGCTAAACTTGATTTATCATGAAATTGATTCTAGAAAACATATATGTGATGTGCTTCATGTTATTTTCTATGTTTTATTTCATGATCTAAGAACTAGGTTTTTAGTGTGCTAAATCGAATATTGATACCTTTGTTCTTATTGTTTTGCATGTTTTGATTTCTAGATAACTTTTGTGATTGAGTGTTGAAATCATATTCTAGACTATCATTGAACATGTACATTTTGCTTGATTGATCATCTAGCTTAATTTGTTTGTGCTTGCATCATTTGCATCACTTTAGATCATAGCCTTGCATTAGGTTGAAGTCTCTAGCAAAGTGAGTGAAGCTTTGTGGATAGAGCAAGAGAGCCTTGATTAGAGTCGGGAGGACTCGGATAATCAAGCAAGGAAGTCTTGTCTAGGGTCGGGAGGATCCGGATAGGCAAGCAAGAAATCTTCCTAGAGACGTGAGCGTCTTGGATAGGAAGTTGCTTCCTAGAGGTGTAGGACACATCTCGGATAGGAAGTAGGCTAGGTGGTTCACTAGGCCCGAGGGTAGACTAGGAGTTGATAGCTTGAGCGGATATCATGAGTTGGTAGCTTGAGTGTGTAAGTCCTTTTCATCATAGTGAATTGCTTCGCCGGTGGTTGTGGTATCAACCCGTGGATGTTTCCTCATTGAGGTTTTACCACGTTAAAATCATTGTGTTTATTTTTGCTTTACTTTCCTTTATCTTCCATATATTACATTGATTGCACTTCTTGTAAATTGATTAACTCTTGTCTTAGTTAATTCAATTCATTTGCTAAATCTATTCAAGTGTGCATTTGTCTTGTAATTTTCCGCATTATTTTAATTGGAAGAATTTGGAGCCTATACCTATTCACCCCCCCTCTAGGTATATTTCACTACTACATTGAGGGAAATTTCAGTTATCATATAGATATCATAAAAACAACTTCTCAAAAAGTTAATCAATAGATTTCGACTATCATAGCAAATATGTGAGATAGCTAAGTTCATGTCAAGTTATATAGAAACAAAGCTAGATAGCTAAGTTACTTAACAACTTGACACTAATCTTAAAGCTAACTCACATGTGCAATCTTACACTAATGGTAAGAGCACACACCCTTGACCCATTCGGTCTTGGGTGAAACTACACAAACACTATCAAGATTCTTATTGACAACAATGTTGAAACTAGAATAAAGTTCTTCCATCTCTTGATTCACAAGAATATCATTGATACTCTTCTTTTCAACATTACTAGCAACACATGCATTGTCAATTTTTACAAGGTTTCCATTCTTCACAATCCGGACATTCTTAACATGCTCTTTAGACATTATCATGCTTTTCATACTAAAAAGCTTTAGCATGCTTAAATGAAGTTTAATCTCTTTATCCCTAGATGCATTTCCTATTTCGCAATATTCAATATATTCAAAGCACTTGGGCTTGGTATGACCTATGGTATTGCAAGAATGACATATGGGAACAAAATGAGAAATTTTACCTTCCGGGATTGGAGAAGCACAAATGGGAGTTTCAAGGGGTACCTTATTCTTCAACTTGTTCTTCTTCTTGGAACGTCTCTTCTTAGGAGCTTTCACATCAACAATGACATTATCCTTGCTTGTAGGAAGTGATGCTTCTATGAGCTTCTCCTCAACTACCAAGTCAATTGAGCCTCCTAAAGACAAACTAGAGATAATCCTATCCTTTTCAAGAACAATCCCTTCAACTTCTCTAAGCTTCTTGAAAAGAGCATTCTTTTCACCTAAGAGCCTTTGAGTTGTTGAAACAAACTCATCCACTTGTAATTTGATCAAATCATTCTTCTCATCCATCTCACTTAAGGCTATCTTCAAACTATCTTCAAGACACTTCACCTTAGCCAAAAGATCAATATAGGTAGGATTCTCACTTAAGCACACTTGATGATTTGTATCAACCTCCTTGTCTAATAAATCTTGACAAACATTCTCTAGGATAGAATGAGAGGCCGTGAAGGCAACAAAGTTGCTCACACGCTCTTCATCACTAGAAGACTCATCTCTAGAGCTCTCCTCCTCACTAGAGTTCTCATCATTGACCCATATGGTCTTTGGAGCACAAACACAAACATCATGATCATTTCTTAAGGCAATAGTATATCTAGAAGATAAAACATCAACAATCTTCTTTATAAAGATATTACTCATGTTAAACACATCATTATTGCCATCAACAAAAATATCATCAAGACTATGAATATGATCATGTGAAACACTCTTTTTCAACCAAATCTTCTTGACATTCTTCTTGACATGATTGTCATTAACATGCACAACATTCAAAGAGTTATCATTAGAAACATGTTTAGAAGAATGACTAGGAACATTTTTCACATCATACTTTTTAATCCAAGCTTTCTTAGTATGTTCCTTTACAAGATTATTGGCAATGTGCACAAGATCCAAAGGCTTCTTGGTAGCTATGGAAGTGCTCTTCTCATGAGACACTTTGGTTTGTTTATCTACTTGACAAGGTTTACAAACACTTTCTAGCTTACTACCAAGACTAGGTAGACCTCTAACAATGCAACATTTTTCAAGCTTATTTATGCCCTTAAAGTTCATGTGGCCCAAACGTTGATGCCACAAATCAAGCTTGTTGCACTCATGTGCCATATTGCAAGTTAAAGGATCTATCTCAAGACAATAGCAATTGTCTATAGACCTTTTGACTCTTAGGACAACATTGTCCTTTTTATCAATTATTGTGCACACATCTTTGTTAAAGCTAACTTCTTTATAAATTTCACACAAATGAGTAATGCTTATCAAGTTAGCTTGTAACCCATCAACAAACAAAGTGTTTCGAAGTTTAGGCAATCCGGGGATACATATTGTTCCCTTGCCTAGAACTTTCTTTTTGGTTCCATCACCAAAAGTAACCCAACCTCCATCCTTTAAAACAAGATTCTTAAAGAACTCTTTGTTCCCGGTCATGTTCCTAGAGCAACCGCTATCTAGGTACCAAGAATAGGAGGAGTTGGCACGTAAAGCATATTGTGCAACATGACATTTAGATGTGTCTTTTCTAATCCACACATTTTTCACAACATGCCTCTCACTCTTACTTCTAACATGCTTTGATTCAATGTTAGGCTTTTTAACATGCACCTTGACCTCATTGGTCACATTTTCAAAAATATCAAACAAAGCATTATCAACTTTCTTATGCATAGTAGAGTGAGGCACAACACAAGATTTAGCAAGCAAGTCATCAACAACTTTTTCAACAACATGCTTTTCCAAGGTCTTCCTAGGTCTATTTCTATATCCATACATGGATGATTGCCTAGGTCCATTCAAAGACATATCATGAAAAGCATTATCAAATTCACATTTCCGAATGTATTCAAAACACCTAGGTCGAATATGTCCTACCATATTACAATGATGACAAATAGGTATGAATTTGAGAATTTTACCATTTGCATTTGCTTCCATAGCATTTGGTCTTCTCACAATTTTACCTCTTTGAAGAGCAACCCTTGGTGCTTCACCTCTTCCATTTGAGGTTGATGCTTTTTGAATTTGATCTTGTTGAGTTCTTCCATTGAACTTCCTTGTTGATGTAGAGGCACCTCCGGTAGCTTTCATAGCTTTACCTTGAGTGAGTGTACCTACATTTGTTTCAATGCTTGCTTTGACAAAAATAGATTTGTTAGATGAAGGAGTCTCCTTCTCATTGATATAACCAAAACCTCTTTTGTCACATGGATGCTTTCCACTTTTAATGAGGGTTTCAACTTTGTTAGAACTAGATGACATCTTGCTAATCATCCTATTAGCCTCATCAAGTTTCTCACGAAGCATCCTAATTTCAATGGCATATTTTTCCGCTATGTCATCACTAAACATAACATCTTTACGTGATTTATCAAGCCATTGTTCATACTTTTTCTCTTGATTTAAATGCTCATTAAGTTTGGATTTAAGCACATTTTCAAGTTTCTTAGCATTAACAAGAGAACAATCTCTTTGCTCAATTTCTTGCTTCAAGATACCAAGTCTATCATTGCTATTTTTAAGATTCAATTCTAGACTTTGAATCTTGTCTTTAAGTTCATCGAATTCTTTTGAGCCAAGAGCATGATCTTCTAGCTTCTTGTTGAGGGACATATTGACTTTGGATAAACGTTCATTTTCAAAAGTAAGATCATTGATCTTTTTCTCATCTAAGTCAATATGTTCAACAAAAGAAGCCACATAGGAATATACTTCCTTAATCATGATTTTATCACAAACAAAAACAAACACAAAAATACTACAAAGAAAGGATCAATCTAAGTGCGTCTAGACACCCGCTCTGATACCAAATGAAATTTCCCTTAATGTAGTAGTGAAATATACCTAGAGGGGGGGGTGAATAGGTATAGGCTCCAAATTCTTCCAATTAAAAATAATGCGGAAAATTACAAGGCAAATGCACACTTGATAAGATTTAGCAAATAAATTGATTTCACTAAGACAAGAGTTAATCAATTTACAAGATGTGCAAACAATGTAATATATGGAAGATAAAAGAAAGTAAAGCAAAATTTAACACAATGATTTTAACGTGGTAAAACCTCAATGAGGAAACATCCACGGGTTGATACCACAACCACCGGCGAAGCAATTCACTATGATGAAAAGGACTTACACACTCAAGCTACCAACTCATGATATCCGCTCAAGCTATCAACTCCTAGTCTACCCTCGGGCCTAGTGAACCACCTAGCCTACTTCCTATCCAAGATGTGTCCTACACCTCTAGGAAGCAACTTCCTATCCAAGACGCTCACGTCTCTAGGAAGATTTCTTGCTTGCCTATCCGGATCCTCCCGACCCTAGACAAGACTTCCTTGCTTGATTATCCGAGTCCTCCCGACTCTAATCAAGGCTCCCTTGCTCTATCCACAAAGCTTCACTCACTTTGCTAGAGACTTCAACCTAATGCAAGGCTATGATCTAAAGTGATGCAAATGATGCAAGCACAAACAAATTAAGCTAGATGATCAATCAAGCAAAATGTACATGTTCAATGATAGTCTAGAATATGATTTCAACGCTCAATCACAAAAGATATCTAGAAATCAAAACATGCAAAACAATAAGAACAAAGGTATCAATATTCGATTTAGCACACTAAAAACCTAGTTCTTAGATCATGAAATAAAACATAGAAAATAACATGAAGCACATCACATATATGTTTTCTAGAATCAATTTCATGATAAATCAAGTTTAGCACAAATATGTTCAAAACACATTACAAAGCTAAAACTCAATTAACAAATGATCAAATAACCCTAGCATGTGATCTAACATACTTCTTAACAAATTTCATCAATCAAATGGAAAGAATCAATAGTTGATCAAAAATGAAATTGAAAAAGAAGAAGTTGAAAATCAAGTACTGACCACGGACTGAAAATTGACCAGCTGAGAAAAATGTCGAAGTCAACTGCCTCTGGAAATGCTTGGGCTTTGTATCTCTCTTCGAGACCAACAATTTTGGTTTTTGAATCGAATGATTTCGAGTTCGTATGAGAGAGATATGATCAAAACAAGTAAACAAAAATTGTTGAAAAACTGATGCGGGATTTCAAGTGTTCTTCCAAAAAATTACATAAGTGATGGAGGGAAGGAGGTTTGATTAAAAGGAGGGAAAAGGAGAAGATTTCCGAGCAAATCACGTGCTGCCACATCAGCACCCCGTGGGGGGCGCGTGGGGCCCACGGGAGTAGAAGGCTCCCTTTCCCGTGGGGCCCACGGCCTCCCACACGGGCTGGCCAAGTGGCCACACGTGATTTGCACACCTCTCGCGTGCTCCCTCGGTTCGTTGCCCCATATCTTGAGCATCCGACCTCCGATTTCGAATCCGTTTTCGGATTACGAACCGTGACTCCCTCACGCACGACTATGACTATGACTACTCAACTTTGAAAAATGGTTGAGAAATCATCTCGGAATCCGATGATGAAATCAACACAACAAATGAGAACGAAAAGTAGCATAGTCAACTTGTTTGGACTCGAAACCTTATGAGTGAGTAACCGAAACGACCGGAACTCGATAAGACATTAAATAAGAAAATGTTCAAGTCCTAAACACAAAATACAAAAACAAATAAACACATATTCACACAAACATGCCATATCAAAGAGATAGTCACAAAGCATGCAATTTCACAATGTTTGTCAATACAAGATCAATGCATGAGCATGCTATGAAGTGTGTGAATGTGTTATACCAAATGTTTGAACCACGATGCAGGGACACACATGTATGAATTGTGTGTGTGTGCGCTAACGCCTTGCAAGAGGGTGGAAGTCAAGTTTTACCTTTGACGATTTTCACCTCTTGAAGACGACTTTTGCACTAGACGTTGCTCTTCACTCTTTGAGCTTCCTTTCTTCAAATAATGTCCTAAGCAACAACTAATACAATCATAGAGTATTTTGCAATGGAATCAAGCCAATACAAATAGTGAACCTTACAAATGGGTAACCGGGTCGGGCACGCGGGTCAGCTGGAGGTTGATGATGAGCTGACGTCATCCTGACGTCAGCATGACGCGTGCAGGCACTTTGATGAAGGGTGACATCAACGTGATGTCATGCTGACGCTGAGCACCCCTAAACGACGTCGTCTAGCATGCTGACGTGGCTGCTGCGCTGACTTTGACTGGCAAATTACAAACAGCACCCCTGATCTTTCCTCTATTCACAGAATCTTCAATAATTGCCCGAATATTGCACTTTTGCCCCTGATTTGTCCAAAATGACAATTTTGCCCCTGAACTTCCCTATTCACTTGAAACACTTATTTATCCGTTAAATACCCGGTTTTACCTGAGGAATAAGCACAAGAAGATAGGAAAAGGGAGCGCTAAATGTGAACATTTGGAGCGCGATCAGACCCCCAAACCTAACTTTTGCTCGTCCTCGAGCAAAACAAAAACTAACAATTAAAAACTACTAAAGTATAAATAAAGCATAAACTAATTAGTCCGCTTTCGTGGGAGAAACGATGGCACTTAGCACGTGCCACAAGCCTTTTAAACCCCTAGGTGTCCTTAGTGGGAGGAGTGTAGTCTCCTGAGGGTTTACCGCTACGATACCCACAAACGTAAAGCTAACAATTAAAACTAAAAATTAAAAATAAATTGCGAAGCCATATAAAATGAGATATATAAAAGAGTTGTGCGTATGAGGAATCACACATGTGAAAATCGTTGAGTGGTGGGTAACATAAAGTCATTCAAATGACTGAAACACATAATGTAAATCCCACACTCAAAATGGCAAAGCATCAAATTCTACATACTCTAATGCTCGAATGTAATTCGCCTCGACTCTAATCTTACTAGATTTCACTCTATTTTTCTCTCAGAGTCCTAGGCACACTCTCTATCAAACACATGCGTTTTGGAAGTTATGTAAATGGCAATCAAATATATAACGCATGTGAGTATCAGAAATAAAGCACATTTTTAGTGAATTGATCTCATGAAGGAATTGAATGCCATGAACGTGGTAGAGCATATTAAATTTGCATTCCCGAAATAGACTTCCTAAAAGATCAATTGGACTCTCCCTGATTTGTATTGGCCATGGGTGTAGTGTATGGAAATGGTAGAGATAGGGTACGGAAAATTACTAACCAAGTCAAGGTGTTTATACAATACATTTTAGAATTCTAAGCTCTATTTGACTTTAAACTTTTATATTTTCAAACAAGCGTCTAGGCTTCAACTTTAATTTCGATTTGTGCTAATTGGTTACTCTAATCTTGAGTAACATTGCATTTGAAGTACAAAGGCTTTAAGTGCTCAATTTTCAACACTTAATTTTTGAAAGCCCTTCTTTTAGCACAAATATAAAATCCGCCTCAGTACACGCTTTTACAACTTTTAGAGCTTATCAATTGAATCTTCTAATTTGTACACTTTAATCAAGATTAATAACTTAGGTGAGGCTAAGTGTTTAGGTTAGTGGTTTGTGATGGTGATGTGGTAGGTTTATGTGTTTAGGTTAAGTGTTTGGCCATAATTCAACAATGAAGCACACATAATAGGGATGCGGATGTGTTTAGGATTATTCGTGAAACACTAACAAAATCCTAATATCATTTCTAGAAGTCCGTCTATCATGGGAATACGAATTCAACATGTTATCCACATTTATGAATGTTCTATGGCAAACAATGCAATTGAGGCAATGAGATCACAATGAAAAACATATCAAAGAGTGTATAAGAGTAGAAACAAAATTAACCCTCAGAAATGAACGCTAAGGCACAAAACTCACGGGTAGTCTCCACTATTAATCCTAACAATTGAGTACGGAGTCTCATCCACTTAGACACTAAGAGAAAGGGACTAAGTTCACATTATGCAAAGCAATCCTAGACTGACAAAAAGTTATCCAGGACTCAGTAACTAACACATGCGAAAGATTCCTCAACGGCACTACTCAAAACATCTCATTCAAATAATTTATTCAAAGATGGCTTATCGCAAAAATTTCAAAATTTTAACTCAAAAACACAAAAACACAATATATACAACACAAAAATCACAAAAATTGAAAAAATTGACACAAATGACACAAATGTGTCCACACCCCCAAACCTAAACTCAACATTGTCCTCAATGTTGAAAACTTGAAGTACATGGACAAGGAATTTGTGATTTGGAAATATGAGCACAAAGCATCCTAACACATATATACAACTAAACACAAACACAAACAAAAACACCATGTGAAGATGTATCGAAAAATTGAGGAAAATGTTTCGACAAAAACTGTCAACTTTTAAAACTCGAACAACGTCTGATTTTGCATGCATATTTTCAAATCTATTCCATAAAACATGATCAAATTTTGAGACAATAATCTAGACATGCAAATGAACACTTTTCTTGAGGAAAATATTTTAAAATTCAGTTCAGAAAAGTGTGATAACAGACGTCGAAAACAGGTCACGTGCAAATATTTGAAAACAGGGCACGTCTGTGACCCTCGGTCGAAGAAACACTCATAACTTGTAAACCGCCGCCCAGAACTTTACGTTCTTTATATCGTTGGAACCGTATCGAAAAAAAGATTAACGCAGTGTGGGCAGAAAAATTTATTTCTTCACCGATTAGTACAGTTTTTACGAAACGTTTGACCCAAAATTTTCGAAACAGGGCATCTTTACAAGGTTTGAAAAACAACAACAAAATCATATCTATACAATCCTAATATCTACAACTAACATGTAAACATATATATACAATCTTAATTATCCACCACTAATCACATTACAAAAACCAATCCTAATCACTAGTCAACACAATCAATTCACACTCTTAAGCTATGCAATAGATATACTTGAAGTAAAAGCTCAAAAGTAGAAGATTGGACCTGAAAATTAGCATTTGTAGGATGGTGTGCTTCGTGGCATGGTGTATCGGTGCATGGTGTGGTGGGCAGGTTAGGTCGGCGGGCTCATTCCCGCCACATGAAGTCGCGGTGGTTCCTCTAGATGGTGCGGCGGCTTCGTCTCTTCTGGAAGGCGGGCTTAGTCCCGCAGCATGAAGTCGCCGTGAACTCGGCGAGTTCTTTCCATCTGGAAGGCGGGTCATATCCCGCGGCGTGAAGTCGCCTACTTCCTTCAGCACACTCCGGCGGGTTCTGGCCTTCTGGACGGCGGGCTTTGTCCCGCCGCTGTGAAGTCGCCGTGGACTCCACGGTTTCTTTCCGTCCGTCCGTCCGTCCGGCGGGTAATGTCCCGCCGCCATGTCTCGCCAAAGGTCCAAAAAGAACCCGGCGGCCTTGTTGGGCGGGCTCATTCCCGCGGACTCATCCCGCCGTAGGGATTTCTTCTTCTTCTTGATTCCAAACCCTACACACACAAAAATCACACCAACAACTATCACAAGCACATGCTATACAAGTGATAAGTAAGGAGTCCAAAAACCCCCAAACCTATCTAATTCTATGCATCCTATAGCATGTTTGTAATATGGTTAATGGATAATTAAGAGACTCAAGACTAACACAAAATAACAATAAAAATACGAAAATAAAAATAAGACTAAAACTAAAACCAACGAGATATACGCTGCACAAGTTTAGTTCCCCGGCAGCGGCGCCATAAACCTTGACGCGCCCCGCGACGGTCTAAAATAAAGTGTCCTCCGGCGGCGCCAACGACTGGATCGGCGCACGCGGGACACGCAGTAGTTCTCTAAACTACCGTAAAATAAAACGGGGCACGTTTGTCTTTCCGCAAGCGCACGGATCGTTACGATCGCATAGCGACAAATACGGTTCGTTCCACAGGGAACCTGGTGAGGTATCTTTTATCGGTTTTAGTCTTATATGTTATATTATACTAATTACACATATTTACATTATTTACATTATTTACATGCATTAAAAGTAAATGGTGGAGGTGGCAAGTGAGCATTTAAACTAAATTTACACTAAGATGCAAATAAAGTAAAGAAGGATGGCAAGAAAGCAATTAACCTAACTAATAACTAAATTAAACTAAGATGGCATTAACTACAACTAAATTACTTTACAACTAAGGATTGTCATCTCCTTAGTAACTAATTAATCTATCAACTAAACTACAACTACAATTATCTAAATTAAGTTAACTAAATTAACTAATTAAACTAATTACCATATAATGCAATGGTTTTGCAAAAGTGGTAATGAGACTTGGGATGTTGGGATATTGGTGTACAAGTGTAATTATCCAATTAATTAGTTGATTCCTATTAACCTAGGATAGTCTATAACATTTAATAAAGACACATGTATCAAGAGTTATTCATGCATGGTCCAAATTGTATTATATGCTAATTAACTTGTTAATTAATTCAACATATATATGAATTGAAACTCAATATAGAAAACCAACATATTTCATAGATAATATACAAAGTACACCAAAACCCAACATCAATACTTAGTTACATAACTAAGGTGGTGTGGTGGTGATAATTAAATTACATTAAACTAACTAAACTAAGCTAATCTAGACTAATTTAGACTAATTATGGTGATAGGAGTGTAAAGTGTCTATTTGGATATTTTGGGAGGTAGTGTTTAGGTTAGGGGAGGAAAACTATATATAGGGGACTGTTTTGGGGAGGTTTTGGACGGAAATATCTTCAAGTCGGTCGTCCCGGCGAGCTTGTCATCCATGGCCGGCGACCTCTTGCCCGCCGCCGAAGCTCGCCGCGAAGAAATTGAAGACGGTGGCGAGTTCTGACCTTCTGGACCGCGGGAATGAAGTCGCCACATGAACCCGCCAAGATTTGGCGAGCTTGGACGCTCTGGAAGGCGAGAGAATGGCTGCTGAACCGAGCTTGAAGGTGTGCTCAACCATGGAGGTTTGGAGGATTTGTTGGAGTTGAAAACCTTTGCATGGGAGGCCAAAAGTGGGTGCAAAGTGACCGGGAGGATGGTGGCCATCGATCTGGGCGGAGAAACGCCGAAAAACTGGCTGAAAAACGGTCTGAAAAGGCCATCGAAGTCGCTGGGTCGAACCGAGTCAAACCAGGTCAAACGGGTAACCGGGTTGGGCACGCGGGTCAGCTGGAGGTTGATGATGAGCTGACGTCATCCTGACGTCAGCATGACGCGTGCAGGCACTTTGATGAAGGGTGACGTCAACGTGATGTCATGCTGACGCTGAGCACCCCTAAACGACGTCGTCTAGCATGCTGACGTGGCTGCTGCGCTGACTTTGACTGGCAAATTACAAACAGCACCCCTGATCTTTCCTCTATTCACAGAATCTTCAATAATTGCCCGAATATTGCACTTTTGCCCCTGATTTGTCCAAAATGACAATTTTGCCCCTGAACTTCCCTATTCACCTGAAACACTTATTTATCCGTTAAATACCCGGTTTTACCCAAGGAATAAGCACAAAAAGATAGGAAAAGGGAGCGCTAAATGTGAACATTTGGAGCGCGGTCAGCTCCCTAGAGGCAAGAGTGCCTTGGATAGGGAGTTGGCTATTGTATTGGTAGGCCTAGGCGTATGGTTAAACATAGACTCTGATAGAGCGGGGTACACGGGAGGTGTATGCACTCTTGAGGAATTTCTAATCTACCATCGATGTTGGTTGTTTGTGGTGTCCAATATATGGTGGTTTCGCATCATTGAGGGATTTCACACTTTCCAATAGGGTTGGGTAGGCTTAGACTTCACTAGGTTGGGTGAGCTAAAGATTGGTCACTTTGTGAATGTTCTATGTTTACTTTCCAATAATATAGTACACAATGGTTGTAGTTCAACCCGTGGATGTTTCCTCCTTGGAGGTTTTACCACGTTAAAAAATCTCTTGTGTTAATTCTTCCTATCTCTTTCTCTTATATTTTTATTGTATATTTTATTATCTTGATTCATAATATTCACATGTGATGTATTGTGAAGCAAGACTTTGTATAGTGTGATTAGTGATTCATTCCTTAGATCAATTTTGTTTCTTTGATTCTTTTATATATTGTAATTTTTGTATAGTGACATTTTGATCACTCTTGTAACTCATTGAACACTTATTGAAATACAAGCTTACTTTGTTGTTGTGTTTATTTGTTCTTTTACCTCACATAACTTGTTGATATACTTAGACATTGTTCTTATGATTGTATTATCGTATTGTCTATGTATGTCTTCCTTGGCTTATTGTGTTGTGTGTAAGGCTACCTTGAGGGACAAACGAATGTTTGTTCAAGGGTTTGAAAAAGGTGTAAAAACCTATTCACCCCCCTAGGTATGCTTTAAGCAATTTAACTTCGTTTGTATACTTTCACTCTGTTTCAATTTTAGCTTGGTTAGAAGAAGAGGTCCTTTCAACATCACCCACTGTTACCATTACTTCCATCATCTCTGTGATACCTGACCTTTGAAAAGATGCTCCTTCCGCATTACCCACTATTTCGATTGACTCCATCATCTCCGTGTTGCCTGAGAAAAGAATTTATGATCAGCTGCTAGCTTTCCTTGCCTTTGAATCCTTCGCTTCACTTGGATTTCCTTCGCTGCACTATTTCCTCTTGATTTCTTTGTTTCTAATCGACATCTCTCTTCATTATCCATAGTGTGTTTACCTAATTTTATTCCCAATCCACCTTTAATTTCACCAATCTTCCCTGCCCGAGCTGCTTGTTTCCAACTACCCGACTTGTGGATTTTAGATGTGGTAGAACTGGTTTTAGTTTCATAAATTGAGCCCTCAATTATCTTTTGAGTCCCTTGATCTCGAGATTGCTTTGGCCCATTGTTTTGGTTCCCTCTTCCCAATTGCTGAGCAAAACCCCTTTCACTCAACTGGGCCATTTTAATGATAATTGTTGGAAATGATGTACCTGTTTGTGCTTGGCCTATTACTTCCATTTTCTCTTTGCTTGGTCTTGGTAGGGCGGTGGAGCTATCATGATTTTGCCTACTTGCCTTCATTTTTCCCTTATCAACTTTGGCTACTATCCTATCCATGACATCACTCGTGAGACATTCATTTATATTTTCCCCAGATATGTCCCTTCTAGGCGGCTCATTAACTTCTCTCGCACTCCCCATTCACATCTTTTTTGTCCTGATGTTTCCGAGATTATTTCGGTCCACTGCCATCGGACCTTCCTTTCTCCACCGTTCCCCGGACTTGTTCTCTGGTATCTTTGGATTTTTATTTCTCCAATTATCCCTATCTGCGTTTCCATTTTTTCTTTCCCATTCTCTTTGATCCTATCTTCCTTGTTCGTAGTTGAAGCTTTTAGGATTATGCTCAATAGCAAGAGTATAATATTGTTTTTTGACAATCTTTTCATATTAATAAAGTGATTTCTATTTTTACAAATCTTATAGCATTTATAGTTTAATTATTATAATTGTCAAAAGTAAATAATCATAAGGTCAAAAGACTATGAGAAATGAAGAATTGTTCGTACATTTGGATAAGTATGAGGTAGACACAATTCTTTAGTTAGTCTTGAATAATGTTCACAACTTAAGATAAAGGTTAGGCGCCTTTACCTTGTTAAAGTTGTATATTCTTTTGCTAGCATTTGAGTGGGATCAAATGTGCTATGATGAGTCTAAAATAATCAAAGTATAGTATCTTTGAGTAAAAGAATCTAGTGCACTAGGTGCATTAAATAGGATCACAGTGAAATACTTTATCCAGAACCGTCAATGGATAAAAGATTTGATTTTGAGGACAATCAGAGAGTCTATCTTAATCCTGAGATAAATGATGGACTTATGGTTACAAGTGTTATCATTTGAGCTATCAATGAGTACGATTATATAACATAGTCTATCCTCAATAGTTTGGTGGTATTCATTTATTAATCGATAGATGACTTCATTTATAGATATGGACATCGTGACTCCATTTATTAAATGAGAGTAGAATATTATCATATGGATATTTTGAGGTATTGGATATTAAATTTTAACGTTAAGTTTTTGATAATGTCTATTGAAACATGGCTTTTGGACAAGTCAGAAAATCCAAGTTCAAAATGTGGTCATATGAGTAAATAAAGTAACTAGGAGAGCTATAGGCGATCTATGAGCTCTTTGTAGGGAAAAATACATGCACGCAGCGGAAGCGAGACTAAAAAGAGGTTTAGTATAGTTTAAAAATTTTCCATAATTTGAACCTTAACCCTCTAATTAATTAACATATAATACTAAAGATATCATACCTTTGTCGCGTGATCCGATTGACATTGCGTCGATGGTAATCCGCAAGATCTTCCAATCCAATCATGAACGTGAATCACCTAGGAGAGTGGTCTCCCTTCTCTTTGAATTGTGTACTTGAGGATGGATTAACAAAACTTTTTCTTTTTCTTTAGTCACAACAAATTCCAAGAGGCTACAAAGAATGTTCCGGTCACTTTTGAATTCACAATCGTTAGATCGAAACTCGCGTGAACCTTATTCGAAATTGTGCACAAAACCTTTTGATATAAAAGTTACTAGTGCACTATCGAAATAAGAACAAACTTTTCTCTCTTTTTTCTCTTATGCCGAATTCTCACACTAATCTAAGAGTTGGATTCTATTTTTCTCTAGCAAAAGAAAAAACTCTCTCAAGCAAGAACTCTAGGGTTAGCCAAATTCTTATTCACCTAAAATATATTGTTTGTAGTCACCGAATATAATATATATATATGACTCACCCAATTCTTGCCATATAATCTAATATCTATATCAGCATGAATTCTTGCCCATATCTCGTACATAGTGGGCGAATTCTTGCTATATAGAATATATATATATGTCTTACTGAATTCTTGCCATATAATCTAATATATATCTCTGACCGTGTGCTTTATAAATATATATATATATATTCCGGCAATTAATTGCCATATATATTTCATATATATCTATATATTGAGGCCGAAATCCTTTACCATGTAGGATTTGTGTCTTTTGACTTAAATCCTAACCCTAGGTAGATTTCTTTAGAATTCCAAACCATAATCCAACTCTTTAGTATATTTGTGACTATATAAAAGCCTTCCTTATTTGACTAGATAAATAAATCTCTTATTTATCTTCTTACCAAATAAAGTCTTTTATTTTATTTATACTACCACAATAGTATACTACTAAGAAACATATTTCCTAGTCAGAAAAAGATTTTGATTTTTAATTAAATAATTAATTAATCAATTAATTAATTTCCATTTAATCAAATAATAAAAATAAAACAATATAATATCATATATATATCTCGGCCATGTGCCATATATATATTAATATATCTATATATTGTTTTTCTATTTTATTAAATCCATTGGACCTTAATAAAAGGCCCACATGTGAACCAGACCCATTCTCACTAAAAGAAACAAGCCCACATGCCTTTCATTAATATATTAATATAATTGATCAGCCCATTAAATAAATAATGTGCAAATTATATTCTTAATATATTAAATACAATTCTAGATGGACCCATAAATTGGTCCGGTAGAATATATCAAGTGATCCATGCAAGTCCGTGTGGATTGGGGATCTTGGCGGGCCTATCTAAATTTAAGCTCCAATAGACATAACCCAATCACAATCAACAAATGATTCACTTAGGTTCAATCTATTAATTTTAGTTCATTCCACTAAAGAACTAAAATTACACTCTTAAATAAAGATGGAATAAGTAAATGATTCTCATTCATACCCTAGACAATCTTATAGGAGATGGTGTATCCTCGTGAAGAATATCAGTAATCGCCAAGAGCTCATAGACCGCCTATAG
Source organism: Acer saccharum (assembly GCA_030490815.1). Classification (NCBI taxonomy): domain Eukaryota; kingdom Viridiplantae; phylum Streptophyta; class Magnoliopsida; order Sapindales; family Sapindaceae; genus Acer; species Acer saccharum. The sequence goes on along the minus strand of CM059869.1, from coordinate 47,629,029 downwards.
CTCTTCAAGTTACCATATTTACTCATATGACCACATTTTGAACTTGGATATTTTGACTTGTCCAAAAGCCATGTTTCAATAGACTCTATCGAAAACTTAACGTTAAGATTCAATATCCAATACCTCAAAACATCCATATGATGATATTCTACTCTCATTTAATAAATGAAGCCACGATGTCCATATCTATAAATGAAGTCCTCTATCGATTAACAAATGAATATCACCAAACTATCGAGGATAGACTATGCGATATAATCGTACTCATTGATAACTCAAATGATACCACTTGCAACCATAAGCCCATCATTTATCTCAGGATTAAGATAGACTCTCCGATTGTCCTTATAATGAAAAGACTATTATCTATTGACGGTTCTAGATAAAGTATTTCATTGTGATCCAGTTCAATGTACCCAGTGCACTAGATTCTTTTACTCGAAGACCCTCCGATGATTTCAGACTCATCATAACTCATTTGATCCCACTCAAATGCTAGCAAAAGAATTCTACAACTTTAACAAGATAAAGGTGCCCAACCTTTAACTTAAGTTGTGAACATTATTCAAGACTAACTAAAGAATTGTGTCTACCTCATACATATCCAGATGTACGAACAATTCTTCTTTTCTCATAGTCTTTTGACCTTATGATTATTTACTTTTGACAATTATAATATTCAATCTATAAATGCTATAAGATTTGTTTAAATCAGAAATCACTTTATTACTATGAAAAGATTGTCAAAAACAATATTACACTCTTGCTATTGAGCATAATCCTAACACTCTTAGCGATAACTGATATTTTTCACGAGGATACATTATCTCCAATAAGATTGTCTAGGGTACGAATGAGAAAAATTTACTTATTCTATCTTTATTTAAGAGTTCAATTTTAGTTCGTTAATGGAATGAGCTAAAATTAATGAAACAAAAACTCGGTGTGTTTAATATTAATCTAGGAAGGGGGGGGGGGGGGGGGGGGGGGGGGGTGGTTGGGGGTTGGGGGGTTGAATAGATTTTAACTAATTTTACCCAATTTTCGTATATAGTCAAGATTACGAAAATACCTCTAATAGTCAATATAATATAGCAAGTGTAATATGGTGCGGAAATTAAATAACACTTGATATATACGTGGAAACCCAACCACTGGGAAAAACCACAGGCTGTTTAGTGCGCCATACTCGAACCTCAAAATCCACTAATTGAAATGGAGTTTACAACCTATGTAGACCTCATCTAACACTCCGGTCAATAACCTCCCACTTCAACCACGCGGGCCTTTAAAAGTGGCTCTAGTCCAATTGCTTGAGGCCTAAGCAATCTTAGCCCTAAGTCTTAATTCTCAATGAAGAGATAATGCAACCTATGTGAATATGTAAAATACTCAAAATGCACAAAGAGCTAGGTAAACCCTATATGCTTATCTAGGATAATGATATATCAATAAAAGCAATCCTAGATATCAATAACTAGACGACATGTCAAATAGCTTAGCTAATCAAGATTAAGAAAAACCTAGATAGCTATCACAATACAACACTCAATCAAATATATCATAAATAATCTCTAACTTGTATTTAGCATTGTTAGGATTATGCTCAATAGCAAGAGTGTAATGTTGTAATTAACAATCTTTTTCATATTAATAAAGAGATTTCTGGTTTAACAAATCGTATAGCATTTATAGTTTATATTATAATTGTCAAAGTAAATAATCATAAGGTCTAAAGACTATGGGAAAAGAAGAATTGTTCGTACATCTAGATATGTATGTGGTAGACACAATTCTTTAGTTAGTCTTGAATAATGTTCACAACTTAAGTTAAAGGTTGGGCACCTTTATCTTGTTAAAGTTGTAGAATTCTTTTGCTAGCATTTGAGTGGGATCAAATGAGATATGATGAGTCTAAAATCATCAGAGTGTCTTCGAGCAAAAGGATCTAGTGCACTGGGTGCATTGAACTGGATCACAATGAAAAGCTTTATCTAGAACCGTCAGTAGATAATAGTCTTTTCATTATCAGGACAATCGGAGGGTCTATCTTAATCCTGAGATAAATGATGGACTTATGGTTGCAAGTGATATCATTTGAGTTATCAATGAGTACGATTATATCGCATAGTCTATCCTCGATAGTTTGGTGATATTCATTTGTTAATCGATAGAGGACTTCATTTATAGATATGGACATCGTGGCTCCATTTAATAAAATGAGAGTATAATATTATCATATGGATGTTTTGAGGTAATTGGATATTAAATCTCAACGTTGAGTTTTCGATAGTGTCTATTGAAAACATGGCTTCTGGACAAGTCAAAATATCCAAGTTCAAAACGTGGTCATATGAGTAAATATGGTAACTTGGAGAGTTATAGGCGGTCTATGAACTCTTGGCGATTACTGATATTAATCACGAGGATACACTATCTCCAATATGATTGTCTAGGGTATGAATGAGGAGCATCTTCCTTTTCTATCTTTATTTAAGAGTTCAGTTTTAGCTCTTTAGTGGAATGAGTTAAAATTAATGGATCGGACCTAAGTGAATCATTTGTTGATTGTGATTAGGTTATGTCTATTGAAGCTTAAATTTAGATGGCCCGCCAAGATCCCCAATCCACACGGACTTGCATGGATCACTTGATATATTCTACCGGACCAATTTAAGGGTCCATCTAGAATTGCATTTAATATATTAAGAATATAATTGGCACATTATTTAAGTAATGGGCTGCTCAATTATATTAATATATTAATGAAAGACATGTGGGCTTGTTTCTTTTAGTAAGAATGGGTCTGGTTCACATGTGGGCTTTTTATTTAAAGTCCAATGGATTAAATGAAATAGGAAAATAATATTAGGCCCAATCTTATATAAGTGGGGCGGCTAGGTTAATGTTTTAACCTAAAAATATTATTTTGTTTCATTTGTTTTAATTAAATAAGAATTAATTAATTTATTGATTAATTGTTTAATTAAAGAAACAAATCTTTCCTAAAAGTAAAAGACTTGTTTGATAAGTAAATAAATAAATTAGTTTTATTTATTTAATCAAATAAGGAGTCTTTTTATTTAGTCAAAATAAAAGAATAAAAATAAAAGAGTTGGATTAGGGTTTGAAGTCTTAAAAGACATGTGGTTTTTGGGTGCAATACAACTCCTCTTTTGTAGAGGAAAATTGCGGCAACCCTAGGCAAACACACATAGAGAATTCGGCCACCCTATAAGGAAAGAAGGAAGAAATTTTGGCCACCTATATAAGCATACATATAGAATTCGGCCACCACAATGAATGGTGCTTGAGTTTTTATTTCTTTCTTCTTCTTCTTAATTCCAAGAGAGTTTTTATTCTAAAAAGACAAAAAGGAGTGTGAGATTATTCTTTGATAGTATACTATTGCTTAATCATCAATAAGCTTGTGTATACGATATCGATCTAGGTTCACGCGAGTTTCGATCATTAGATTGAGAACTCAAAAGTGACCGGAATAATTTTTGACATTCTTTTGATTGTTTTGTGACTAACAAAGAAAAGAAAGTTTTTGTTTGGTCCATTCACAGGTTTGCAATTCAAAGAAAAGGGAGACCACGCTCCTAGGTGATCCACGTTCGTGCTCGGATTGAAGGTCTTGCGGATTACCATCGACGTAAGTCAATCGGATCACGCGACAAAAGGTAATTTACTTTTGTTAATATATATGCATGTTTATTGATTAAAAGGGTTTAAGGTTCATAAAGGAAAAATTTTAAAAGTCACTAAATCGTTTTTAGTATCGCTTCCGCTGCGTTTACCACTTTTGTTATTATTTTTCCCTACAATTGGTATCAGAGCCTAGGTTGAACCCTTTTAATTAATTAACGTATATATACGTGGATCTATTTCTTTTTATTGTGATTATGCATGTTTAGAAAGAGATGGCACTCTAGGTATTCAAATATATAATTACATGTGATGTATGGATTTATATATGTTTTATGTGGTTTGTTATTGCTCGATTTTGGCCCTAGATTTTCAATGTAATTTTTGTTTTGGAGTTGTAACAAGAAGGGTGGTCTATTATCGCCATAATTCCTTCTTGGTAGATTGCTAGGTTTTATTTTTTTTTTAGGTGCAGTATTGTTATTATACTACTGCAGTTTTTTTTTATTTTTTTTGTGCAGTTTTTGTTTGTAAAAAAGTACTGCAGTGATTAAAAAAAAAAAAAAAAATACTGCAGTATTTATTTGTTTAAATACTGCCGTAATATATTTAGGTCTTGAAGATTCGAAGACACGATGAAAAACGAAGCAACCGGAACCATGAACGAGCATCGTGCGCACCCTAGGAGTTGATTGGGCTGCGCATGGCAAGCCCATTGCAAGGTGGGCTGCGCACGGCAGCCTTGAAGGCCCTATGGGCTGCGCATGGCAGCCCCTTTGTGGGGTTGTGGGTCGTGCACGCCCATGGGGTTTGGGCCGAAGGATGAGCGTATGGTTGATGGGCCACCTGAAGATCTTGTATTCCTGACAATTGTAATTTACTTGTTTTTCTAGGATGGGCCAAAATTGTTGCTATTTAATTTATGCTTAAATATTACAATATTTGTTATTGTATGATAACATGACATATAGAATAGGAGTGCCACGCATATATCTCTTTTGGTATGAACATGCATTGAATGATTTAGGTATCTAAATTGGCATCTAGATAACTCGGTAAATCATTCTATGGGATTTAATCACACGCCTTAAATAATTGAGTGGGAGAAGGTGTTTTTGTAACACCTATGGCCTCCAAGGTTAGTTGAGCTTTATTATTTATTGGTAATCCCCCCAAGGGGCGTCCATGAATGGAATTTAGCAACATACTTCCTTACAAGGGATAGACTAGACAATGGACTCAAACGAGATCTACTCCCCAAGGAGGGATTTTCGTGAGAGAAAATTGAGGGTCGATATCTTGGTAACACACTCAATGTAATTTTATTGATATCCTCCCAAGAGTTCTTGTCAGTAAAATTGCAAGGCTAAAATTGAAAACGCTGGTTGTTATGTTAACAATTAGGTGGGACCTAGTCTAACTAGTAAATAGGTGCGAACTCCCAAAGGAGGCGTAACATTTATGGGTGTTAGATCACCGTTGAATTTTATGATTGAGTTATTTATTTAATTCAAGATAAATATTTAAAAGTGCTTTATCATGATTATTTACTTATATATGTTTTGTTTTATTCAGAAATCATGACCCCATCACTTATGAACATCCTGAAAGATAACACTTTAACTGGAGATAATTATGTCACATGGAAAAGGAAAATTGGGTTGTTGCTGCAAAGTGAAAAACATAAGTTTGTTCTAACTACTCCTAAACCACCTGCTCCTAATAATGAATCTAGCATAATGTATAGAGATGAGTATGAGCAGTGGAAGACTTCAGATGATATGGCAAAATGTTACATTATGGCCACTATCTCCGATGTGTTGCAACAGCAGCATGAAGGAATGGAGTCCGCTGCTGATATAATGATGTCTCTAGAGGAGATGTTTGCTATGAAGTCTAGGACGACTAAGAGAAAGGCAGTGACTGCTTTTATGAATCTTAGGATGAAACCTGGACAGGCTGTGAAAGATCACATGATGAAAGTCATAGCACATCTCAACATTGCTGAACTGCATGGCGCTGAGATAGATGGTGAGACAAAGATTGATATGGTTGTCAATTCATTGTCAGATTCCTTTGATCAGTTCAAATTGGACTACACTTTGAACAAAAAGGAATACACCTTACAAGGCCTGATGCAAGATGTTCAAAGTGCTGAAAAGATCCTTGTGAAAGGCAAAGGTCAAGAGATTCATATGGTTGGTAAAGTTGCTACTGTTAAGGCCCGTCAAAAGGTCAAGAAACAACAGAAGAAAAAGCAACTTGGGCCTATCAAGAAGGAGACCAACAAAGTAACCAAGATCAAAGGGAAATGCTTCCTTTGTGGTGAAAAGGGACATTCGAAGAGAGATTGCCCAAAGTCCCAGAACAAGAAGGAAGAAGGTAATTTGAATTATCTTGAAACATGTTTTTTGGCTGATTCTTACAGATTCTTGGATCATAGACTCAGGAGCCACTAATCATGTTTGTTATTCCTTGCAGGGGTTTCAAGAAAGGAGAAAGCTGAGTAAGAATGAAATCAATTTGCGCTTGGGCAACGGAACGTTAGTGTCTGCAAGTGCAGTGGGAGATATTAGAGTTTATTTGGATTCTAGAAGGCATTTAGATTTAATAGACGTTTATTATGTACCTCAATTCAAGAGGAATTTAATTTCAGTTTCTTGTTTGAATAAATTTGGATATTCGGTTACTTTTAATAAAGTTTTTATTATTAGTAAGAATGACAAAATTATTTGCAAAGGTACATTGGAAAACGGTCTATACTTTTTGCATAGAAATATCTCTCACTCGTTAGACACAGAAATAACGGAACCTAATCATAAAAGAGTAAAATTATCAACAGATGAAACCTACCTTTGGCATTTACGCTTAGGTACATATTAACCTTAATAGGATTAAAAGATTGGTATGTGACGGACCTTTGAGTGACTTAAAGGTTGATGATCTACCAACTTGTGAATCTTGTTTGGAAGGTAAAATGACCAAAAGGACGTTCTCTGCCAAAGGTGCAAGAGCCACTGAATGTTTAGGATTGATACACACTGATGTATGTGGACCTATGAGCATTCAAGCTAGAGGTGGATATGAGTACTTCATCACCTTCACGGATGATTACTCGAGATTTGGTTATGTGTATCTCATGAGACATAAGTCGGATGCTTTTGACATGTTCAAAGCATTCAAAGCTGAAGTTGAAAATCAGCTTGAGAAACACATAAAAATCTTGAGATCTGATCGTGGTGGAGAATATCTATCTGGTGAGTTTCAGCAATATCTTATTGATAATGGGATAGTTTCTCAGTTTTCTACACCAGGTACACCTCAACAAAATGGGGTAGCAGAAAGGAGAAATAGAACTCTTTTGGATATGGTTAGGTCTATGTTGAGTTATTCAACGCTTCCTATTTCTTTTTGGGGATATGCTTTACAAACTGCTATATACATTCTAAACGATGTACCATCTAAGTCTGTTCCTAAAACACCGCATGAGTTGTGGACTGGGCGCAAGCCTAGTTTACAACACTTAAGGATATTCGGTTGTCCTGCGCATGTGTTAAAAGGAAAGACAGAAAAGATGGAGTCCCGTTCAGAAACATGTATATTTGTAGGGTATCCAAAAGAAACTAAAGGATATTATTTCTATAGTCCTTCAGATCTTAAAGTATTTGTTTCGACAAATGCTAAATTTCTGGAAAAGGACTATATGAATGATTTTGTGCCTAGAAGTAGAATTGTCCTGAATGAGATGTCAGGAGATACAATTCCACGAGAGGTTACACAACCTAACCCAATTGTAAGTTCCGATCCAACACAAGATCAACAACCTACCATTCCTCGTCGTAGTGGGAGGGTTAGAACACAACCCGAAAGATACATCGGTCTGGGAGAATCAGTGGAGAATCTCCCGGACGACGATGATCCCTATACGTACAAGGAAGCTATGGAGGATGTTGATAGTCGCCATTGGCAAAAGGCAATGCAATCCGAGATTGAATCTATGTTCGATAACAAAGTCTGGTCCCTTGTAGACTTGCCTAAAGGGATAAAACCCATTGGGTGCAAGTGGGTATACAAGAGGAAAAGAGGTATGGATGGAAAGGTGGAAACCTTTAAAGCTAGATTGGTAGCTAAAGGGTATACACAGAAAGAAGGTATCGATTACGAGGAAACCTTCTCTCCTGTGGCCATGCTTAAATCCATTAGGATACTCTTATCCATTGCAGCATCTTTAGATCTAGAGATTTGGCAAATGGACGTCAAGACAGCTTTCCTAAATGGAAGTCTTGACGAAAGCATCTACATGATGCAACCAGAGGGATTCATTGAAAAGGGCCAAGTGGATAAGGTATGCAAGTTGCAGAAATCCATATATGGATTAAAGCAAGCATCCAGATCCTGGAACATAAGGTTTGATCAAGCTGTCAAAGGTTTTGGATTTATTCAGAATCCTGACGAACCTTGTGTATACAAAAGGATTAAAGGCGACAAGTTGGTTTTCCTGATTCTTTATGTTGATGATATACTACTCATTGGAAACGATGTAGGTGTATTGACATCAGTAAAAGAATGGTTAGCAAAACAATTTGATATGAAGGACTTAGGAGAAGCAAGTTTTATTCTAGGTATCCAAGTAATAAGGGATAGAAAGAATAGAACGATTGCATTATCCCAAGCTTCATACATAGACAAAATCTTGTCTAGGTTTTCCATGCAGGATTCCAAGAAAGGTATGTTACCTTTCAGACATGGAATCAAGCTTTCTAAGGAACAAGTTCCTAAGAATGAGCATGAAGAGCAATTCATGAGTAGAGTTCCATATGCCTCGGCAGTTGGAAGTCTCATGTATGCAATGCTCTGTACTAGACCAGATATTTGTTTTGCTGTTGGCATAGTTAGCAGGTTTCAATTGAAACCTGGTCCTGATCACTGGACGGCAGTCAAGCATATTTTCAAGTATCTCAAGAGAACGAGAGATAATATGCTTGTATACTCTGGAGGGGATTTGGTTCCCGTTGGGTATATAGATTCTGATTTCCAGCCAGATTCTGACTCCAGAAAATCCACATCAGGGGCTGTGTTTACTATTGGAGGAGGAGCAGTTATATGGAGGAGTATCAAGCAATCTTGTATTGCTGATTCCACCATGGAAGCTGAGTATGTTGCTGCATGCGAAGCTGCCAAAGAGGCTGTTTGGCTCCGCCAATTCTTGATTGACTTAGAAGTGGTTCCTAGTGCGAATAAGCAGATCACTATCTACTGTGACAACAGTGGAGCAGTGGCTAATTCGAAAGAACCAAGAAGTCACAAGAGAGGTAAACACATTGAAAGAAAGTATCATCTTTTAAGGGAGATTGTTCAAAGAGGTGACGTGACGATTACCAAAATCGCGTCAGCAGAAAATCTAGCGGATCCCTTCACAAAGGCTCTACCTCAGAAGAGTTTTGATGGGCATCTAGAGAACATGGGCTTGAGAGATATGACACATTTGCTATAGCGCAAGTGGGAGATTGTTAGGATTATGCTCAATAGCAAGAGTGTAATGTTGTAATTAACAATCTTTTTCATATTAATAAAGAGATTTCTGGTTTAACAAATCGTATAGCATTTATAGTTTATATTATAATTGTCAAAGTAAATAATCATAAGGTCTAAAGACTATGGGAAAAGAAGAATTGTTCGTACATCTGGATATGTATGTGGTAGACATAATTCTTTAGTTAGTCTTGAATAATGTTCACAACTTAAGTTAAAGGTTGGGCACCTTTATCTTGTTAAAGTTGTAGAATTCTTTTGCTAGCATTTGAGTGGGATCAAATGAGATATGATGAGTCTAAAATCATCGGAGTGTCTTCGAGCAAAAGGATCTAGTGCACTGGGTGCATTGAACTGGATCACAATGAAAAGCTTTATCTAGAACCGTCAGTAGATAATAGTCTTTTCATTATCAGGACAATCGGAGGGTCTATCTTAATCCTGAGACAAATGATGGACTTATGGTTGCAAGTGATATCATTTGAGTTATCAATGAGTACGATTATATCGCATAGTCTATCCTCGATAGTTTGGTGATATTCATTTGTTAATCGATAGAGGACTTCATTTATAGATATGGACATCGTGGCTCCATTTAATAAAATGAGAGTATAATATTATCATATGGATGTTTTGAGGTAATTGGATATTAAATCTCAACGTTGAGTTTTCGATAGTGTCTATTGAAAACATGGCTTCTGGACAAGTCAAAATATCCAAGTTCAAAACGTGGTCATATGAGTAAATATGGTAACTTGGAGAGTTATAGGCGGTCTATGAACTCTTGGCGATTACTGATATTAATCACGAGGATACACTATCTCCAATATGATTGTCTAGGGTATGAATGAGGAGCATCTTCCTTTTCTATCTTTATTTAAGAGTTCAGTTTTAGCTCTTTAGTGGAATGAGTTAAAATTAATGGATCGGACCTAAGTGAATCATTTGTTGATTGTGATTAGGTTATGTCTATTGAAGCTTAAATTTAGATGGCCCGCCAAGATCCCCAATCCACACGGACTTGCATGGATCACTTGATATATTCTACCGGACCAATTTAAGGGTCCATCTAGAATTGCATTTAATATATTAAGAATATAATTTGCACATTATTTAAGTAATGGGCTGCTCAATTATATTAATATATTAATGAAAGACATGTGGGCTTGTTTCTTTTAGTAAGAATGGGTCTGGTTCACATGTGGGCTTTTTATTTAAAGTCCAATGGATTAAATGAAATAGGAAAATAATATTAGGCCCAATCTTATATAAGTGGGGCGGCTAGGTTAATGTTTTAACCTAAAAATATTATTTTGTTTCATTTGTTTTAATTAAATAAGAATTAATTAATTTATTGATTAATTGTTTAATTAAAGAAACAAATCTTTCCTAAAAGTAAAAGACTTGTTTGATAAGTAAATAAATAAATTAGTTTTATTTATTTAATCAAATAAGGAGTCTTTTTATTTAGTCAAAATAAAAGAATAAAAGTAAAAGAGTTGGATTAGGGTTTGAAGTCTTAAAAGACATGTGGTTTTTGGGTGCAATACAACTCCTCTTTTGTAGAGGAAAATTGCGGCAACCCTAGGCAAACACACATAGAGAATTCGGCCACCCTATAAGGAAAGAAGGAAGAAATTTTGGCCACCTATATAAGCATACATATAGAATTCGGCCACCACAATGAATGGTGCTTTGAGTTTTTATTTCTTTCTTCTTCTTCTTAATTCCAAGAGAGTTTTTATTCTAAAAAGACAAAAAGGAGTGTGAGATTATTCTTTGATAGTATACTATTGCTTAATCATCAATAAGCTTGTGTATACGATATCGATCTAGGTTCATGCGAGTTTCGATCATTAGATTGAGAACTCAAAAGTTACCGGAATAATTTTTGACATTCTTTTGATTGTTTTGTGACTAACAAAGAAAAGAAAGTTTTTGTTTGGTCCATTCACAGGTTTGCAATTCAAAGAAAAGGGAGACCACGCTCCTAGGTGATCCACGTTCACGCTCGGATTGAAGGTCTTGCGGATTACCATCGACGTAAGTCAATCGGATCACGCGACAAAAGATAATTTACTTTTGTTAATATATATTCATGTTTATTGATTAAAAGGGTTTAAGGTTCATAAAGGAAAAAATTTTAAAAGTCACTAAATCGTTTTTAGTATCGCTTCCGCTGCGTTTACCACTTTTGTTATTATTTTTCCCTACAAGCATATGATCTAAAAACATACAAGTAATTAAAAAGATGTCTTAATATGAAAATTGTTAGGATTATGCTTAATAGCAAGAGTGTAATGTTGTAATTGACAATCTTTTTCATATTAATAAAGTGATTTCTGGTTTAACAAATCTTATAGCATTTATAGTTTAATATTATAATTGTCAAAGTAAATAATCATAAGGTCTAAAGACTATGAGAAAAGAAGAATTGTTCGTACATCTGGATATGTATGAGGTAGACACAATTCTTTAGTTGGTCTTGAATAATGTTCACAACTTAAGTTAAAGGTTGGGCACCTTTATCTTGTTAAAATTGTAGAATTCTTTTGCTAGCATTTGAGTGGGATCAAATGAGATATGATGAGTCTAAAGTCATCGGAGTTTCTTCGAGTAAAAGAATCTAGTGCACTGGGTGCATTGAACTGGATCACAATGAAAAACTTTATCTAGAACCGTCAATAGATAATAGTCTTTTCATTATCAGGACAATCGGAGAGTCTATCTTAATCCTGAGATAAATGATGGACTTATGGTTGCAAGTGATATCATTTGAGTTATCAATGAGTACGATTATATAGCATAGTCTATCCTCGATAGTTTGGTGATATTCATTTGTTAATCGATAGAGAACTTCATTTATAAATATGGACATTGTGGCTCCATTTATTAAATGAGAGTATAATATCATCATATGGATGTTTTGAGGTAATTGGATGTTAAATCTCAACGTTGAGTTTTCGATAGTGACTATTGAAAACATGGCTTCTGGACAAGTCAAAATATCCAAGTTCAAAACGTGGTCATATGAGTAAATATGGTAACTTGGAGAGTTATAGACGGTCTATGAACTCTTGGCGATTACTGATATTAATCACGAGGATACACTATCTCCAATATGATTGTCTAGGGTATGAATGAGGAACATCTTCTTATTCTATCTTTATTTAAGAGTTCAATTTTAGCTCATTAGTGGAATGAGTTAAAATTAATGGATCGGACCTAAGTGAATCATTTGTTGATTGTGATTAGGTTATGTCTATTGAAGCTTAAATTTAGATAGCCCGCCCAGATCTCCAATCCACACGGACTTGCATGGATCACTTGATATATTCTACCAGACCAATTTATGGGTCCATCTAGAATTGCATTTAATATATTAAGAATATAATTTGCACATTATTTGTTTAATGGGTTGATCAATTATATTAATATATTAATGAAAGGCATGTGGGTTTGTTTCTTTTAGTAAGAATGGGTCTGGTTCACATGTGGGCTTTTTATTTAAAGTCCAATGGATTAAAAAAAATAAGGAAATAATATTTGGCCCATATATTTAATGTGGGGCGGCAAGGCTATAATATTAGTCAAAAAATATTATTTTATTTTATTGTTTGATTAAATGAGAATTAATTAATTAATTAATTAATTATTTAATTAAGAAACAAAATCTTTTTCTGATTAGAAAATATGTTTCCTAGAATTATACTATTGGTAGTAGTATACTAAAAGTAAAAGACTTGTTTGGTAAGAAAATAAATAATTAAGTTTATTTATTTAATCAAATAAGAAGTCTTTTTATTAAGTCAATAAAAAGAATAAAAATACTTATGAGTTGTATTAGGGTTAGGAGTCTAAAGTTGATGTGAATTAGGGTGCAACACAAATCCTTTTTTGTAGAGGAATTGCAGCAACCCTAATAGAACAACATGTAGATTTCGGCAACCCTAAAAGGAAAAGAGAAGAAAATTCGGCCACCCAATATAAGAAATAATATAGGGTTCGGCCACACCAAAAAGTTTTTACTGAATCAATTTTCTTCTTCTTCTCAACTCATAGAAAAGTGTTTGATTATTCTGCCAAGACAAAAAAGAGAGAAGAGATTATTCTTTTGATAGTACACTAATTGCTTGTTCATCAATAAGCTTGTGTGTACAATATCGAATTAGGTTCACGCGAGTTTCGATCATTAGATTGATAACTCAAAAGTGACCGGAATAATCTTTGTGGTCTTTTGATTGTTTTGTGTCTAACAAAAAGAAAAAGAAAGTTTGTTTGTCCATTCTCAGGTTTGCAATTCAAGGAAAAGGGAGACCACGCTCCTAGGTGATTCAAGTTCGTGCTAGGATTGAAGATCTTGCGAATTACCATCGACGTAAGTCAATCGGATCACGCGACAAAAGGTATTATACTTTTTGTTACTTTATATGTATGGTTAATTAATTTAAAGGGTTATGGTTCATCAAAGGAAAAATTTTAAAACATACTAAATCTATTTTTAGTCTCGCTTCCGCTGCATGAACTACGGTATTTTTCCCTACAAAAATAACTTAAAATAGATGAAATTAGTGAAGAACATACCAAGTAAGATGTGAAGATCCAAAACCCTGCATGGATGCATTTTATATAGACATAGAAGATGCAATATGAAATTTGATGCACAAAGGATTTGATTTGAGTGGTTAAAGGTGAGTTCTTTGAGAAATTTTCACTTGAAAAATATTCTAAGGAAAATATATGATATTTTGAACTCAACAAACTGACCTAAAGGCAGAGAGGCATATATATAGGGTGTCAAAACCAAAGTGGTGCGTTTTGATAAGTGACACAAAAATTGCCTTGGGCGCTGTACGTACAGCGCTTTGTAGAACGCCTTCCTGGGAAAATGAAGACTGTTCTTCATTGGCGCTATTCGAACAACGCTTCTAAATAGCGTCTGAACAGCGACACAATTCTGAACCACCTGGGTTTTTCAGATAGGCGCTGTACGTACAACGCTTTTGAACAACGCTCGTACATTGCCTTCAATAAAATGCATCAGGTCTGATGCATTAAAAAGCCATTTTCCACCAGGTCAATATGGGCACTGTTCGTACAACGCTTTGTAGAGCGCTTTGAACAGCGCCCTTTGCAGCAATGAAATCCTAAGCCTATGCATGACATGGCATTTGGACATACAAAATGCAATCATATAAAGCATGCAAGAAGAGATGTTAATGAACATTAATGCACATAAATAAGACACACACCATACACGAATTAAACACTATGTATGAGTTGTGAGTGTGTGCAACTATCTGTTCAAAGCAATTAAGCACATAGAAATTACCTTCGGTGCTTATCAAGATGAGGTCTTCAAAGGGCATTGAACATGAACACTAATACCTAAGCTACCCTTACAATGAACCCCAACATGTGGTTTGTCCACGAAATAAGCCAATCAATGAATGGGAATCCTTAAAATCTCCCCCTTTGGCTATTTTGTGACAAAACCACCGCTTACATTGTTTCCTCACAACATAATAGAAATTACAGGTCAGCAATGATTTTCTACTTTACAAGGAGATATTTAAATAAATCTTAAAGTCTTCAATCTCTTGTAGAACAATCACTCCCTGAAAGCAAAGTTTCTATACTTTCCAATACAAGTAAAATGTGAGATTAATCAAGTGAGAGTATAAACAAGCATTTGCATTTAAGAATTTAAGCACAACATCATGCAATGTATGTGTATGCAATGCTCCCCCTCAACAGGTTACTCCCCCTTAATGTATATTCTCCCCAACATGCACAATTGCTACTACAATTTGCAACTCCCTTTACCATATTCTACTCCCCTTTTTTGTCATGATATAGGCAAAGGAGTAGTCCCTAATCGGGTCACTCTTAGCAATGAGAGATAGAAGCATGCAAGATATTTGCATAATCATAAAAGACACTTCATGCATCCCAATTAATTGAAGAGAAACAATGAGATTTATTTGACGAAAATGTGTGAATCAAACATGATTTGCATATAAGACATATAGCATTCAAGTCCAAAATACAATGGTATTTGGCAAAGTAAATGTCAAAGGTTTCTAATAAGAATTCAAACCAATTTCACCATTGTCATGAGAAAAGCAAAGATATAGAGATTTTATTGATTTCAATTTAAGAGCAGTTATATCCAACTTTATAAGCGAAACATGGCATGAGCGACTTTGCACCCTATTTGATTTTTTCGGGAATGATACTCGTATGATAGTAGCCATGTTCAACTAATAAAGAAAGAGAGACAATTTGGAATTTAACTTCCTTTGAATGGACACAAGATCCTTTAATCATTTTGAGTCTCATAAGCATTTTCACACAAGTTTTGCATTTTAAGAATATGCAATCATCAATTCATGCTTTTTCATTTGAGCATGTTATATGAATTTCATGCTTTTTCATTTGACATTAGCATGTTATAAAAGAATCATCATGACATGTAGATAACTATAGGTCATCCAAATCATACTTCCTAAGTGAATCTCCTAGTCCAAACATGCATGTTTGAATATAAATATGACATGGATTGTAAACAAGCATGGTTCACACTTATTGAATTGAAAACATATATACATATATGCAAGCAAGCTTACTCAAGCAATTAAAAAAAGAAGCATAAGATATTTCAGATTTTTGCATGTGACAAGTATGCAAAACAGCTCTCTTTGCTTGAGTTCCCCATATGGGGTCATCACCATCCTTCATCAATGAAGGTCATGAGGTCCTATGGACCTACCAAGTCCATTGGACTTAGTTGAACCTATTTGAGACTTGTTAGTCTCGTAGCAAGCAGGTTCAACTTTCCTTATCCACATAGATATGACATTTTTCTTCCTAGTGGTCAATGGTTCAAGAGTTCTAGAAATCATAGGATCATGAACATGAAATTTTTCCTTACTATTAACATGCATTCTAGCTCTTGTCATTCTCTTTTCAATCATGCTTTTGACTCTACATAATTTAATGTAATGAAAACAATTTGGTCTAATGTGACCATTAATACCACAAAAGTGACATGTAGGGATGAAGTTAGGAATCATACCATGTCCTTGTTCATGTATATGAGCCTTCCCATATCTTTGTGGTTGATTGGGTTCAATCCTTCTTCGTTGTTGAACCGGTCTAGCTTGCTTCCTTGGTTCATTTTGAATGATTGGCCTCTTTCCATTTAGAGCCATTTGTTGAGGAATGTTGACTTGAGAGACTCTAATACGTTGAGCTTAGGGTTGTCTCCTTGGAGCTACCTTCACTTGTGCACTTCTTGAACATTGTCCTAGATCAATTTTCTTCTTAGGAGTGTGCACCAGCGAGGCTTCTATCTTGCCCAAAACTCTTGACAAAGATGGTATTGGTTGGAGTAGAGATCTCCTTGCTATCTTCATACCCAATACCTCTCTTGTCACAAGGGTTCTTTCCAACACCAAGTATGTGGTCAAGCTTCTTGGTGCTTGTAGTCATCCTAGTCAATGACTCTTTAGCTTCATCAAGCTCCCTCTTCAAACCCTCTTCTTTCCTCTTAGACAAAGCTAGCTCATCTCTTAGCTTGTCTTCAATCTTCTTGGATTCCTCCACTTGTTTACTTAAGTGGTCATTGTGTGTTGAAAGCTCTAGATTTTCTTCCTCTAAAATCCTTAGTTTTCTTTCTTTCTTCTTCAATGAGCTTTCACATTTGACTGTAAAGTCATGAACATCCATTTTCTCTACATTTCCATTTGTAGAGTTAGATGTGTTAGGATTATGCTCAATAGCAAGAGTGTAATGTTGTAATTGACAATCTTTTTTCATATTAATAAAGTGATTTCTGGTTTAACAAATCTTATAGCATTTATAGTTTAATATTATAATTGTCAAAGTAAATAACCATAAGGTCTAAAGATTATGAGAAAAGAAGAATTGTTCGTACATATGGATATGTATGAGGTAGACACAATTCTTTAGTTAGTCTTGAATAACGTTCACAACTTAAGTTAAAGGTTGGGCACCTTTATCTTGTTAAAGTTGTAGAATTCTTTTGCTAGCATTTGAGTGTGATCAAATGAGATATGATGAGTCTAAAATCATCGGAGTGTCTTCGAGTAAAAGAATCTAGTGCACTAGGTGCATTGAACTGGATCACAATGAAAAGCTTTATCTAGAACCGTCAATAGATAATAGTCTTTTCATTATCAGGACAATCAGAGAGTCTATCTTAATCCTGAGATAAATGATGGACTTATGGTTGCAAGTGATATCATTTGAGTTATCAATGAGTACGATTATATAGCATAGTCTATCCTCGATAGTTTTGTGATATTCATTTGTTAATCGATAGAGGATTTCATTTATAGATATGGACATCGTGGCTCCATTTATTAAATGAGAGTATAATATCATCATATGGATGTTTTGAGGTAATTGGATATTAAATCTCAACGTTGAGTTTCCGATAGTGACTATTGAAAACATGGCTTCTGGACAAGTCAAAATATCCAAGTTCAAAATGTGGTCATATGAGTAAATATGGTAACTTGGAGAGTTATAGGCGGTCTATGAACTCTTGGCGATTACTGATATTAATCACGAGGATACACTATCTCCAACATGATTGTCTAGGGTATGAATAAGGAACATCTTCTTATTCTATCTTTATTTAAGAGTTCAATTTTAGCTCTTTAGTGGAATGAGTTAAAATTAATGGATCGGACCTAAGTGAATCATTTGTTGATTGTGATTAGGTTATGTCTATTGAAGCTTAAATTTAGATAGCCCGCCAAGATCCCCAATCCACACAGACTTGCATGGATCACTTGATATATTCTACCGAATCAATTTATGGGTCCATTTAGAATTGCATTTAATATATTAAGAATATAATTTGCACATTATTTATTTAATGGGCTGCTCAATTATATTAATATATTAATGAAAGACATGTGAGCTTATTTCTTTTAGTAAGAATGGGTCTGGTTCACATATGGGTTTTTTATTTAAAGTCCAATGGATTAAATGAAATAAGAAAATAATATATGGTCCATTTGTATGAGTGGGGCGGCAAGGTGTAAATATTAACCTAATATATTATTTTGTTTCATTGTTTTAATTAAATAAGAATTAATTAATTTATTAATTAATTGTTTAATTAAGAAACAAATCTTTTTCTGATCAGGAAATATATTTCCTAGAGTTATACTATTGGTAGTAGTATACTAAAAGTAAAAGACTTGTTTGATAAGAAAATAAATAATTAATTTTATTTATTTAATCAAATAAGAAGTCTTTTTATTTAGTCAATAAAAGAATAAAATATCTATGAGTTGGATTAGGGTTTGAAGTCTAAACTTTAATGGAAATTAGGGTGCAACACAAACCCTTTTAGGTGTGTGATTTGCGGCAACCCTAGTGTAAATTAGAGGAGGATTTCGGCAACCCTAAAAGACAAGAGGAAGCAAATTTCGGCCACTTATATATTTACACTTATAGAATTCGGCCACCCTACTTGTTGCTTGATACAATTTTCTTCTTCTTCTCAATTCATAAAAAAGTATTATTTTTATTCTACTAAAACATAAAAGAGTGAATAGATTATTCTTTGATGGTACACTAATTGCTTGTTCATCAATATGCTTGTGTGTACAACATCGATTTAGGTTCACGCGAGTTTCGATCATTAGATTGAGAACTCAAAAGTGACCGGAATAATCTTAGTCTTCTTTTGATTGTTTTGTGACTAACAAAAGAAAAAGAAAAGTTTGTTTGTCCATTCTCAGGTTTGCAATTCAAAGAAAAGGGAGACCACGCTCCTAGGTGATTCACGTTCGTGCTAGGATTGAAGATCTTACGGATTACCATCGACGTAAGTCAATCGGATCACGCGACAAAAGGTATTCTTCTTTTGTTGATTATATGTATGCTTAATTAATTAAAGGGTTAAGGTTCATAAAAAGGAAAATTTTTAAAACTACTAAATCTATTTTTAGTCTCGCTTCCGCTGCGTGTACTACGGTATTTTTCCCTACAATTGGTATCAGAGCCTTGGTTGAACCCTTTTAATTAATTAACGTATATATACGTGGATCTATTTCTTTTTATTGTGATTATGCATGTTTAGAAAGAGATGGCACTCTAGGTATTCACATATATAATTACATGTGGATGTATGGATTTATATATGTTTTATGTGGATTGTTGTTGCTCGATTTTGGTCCTAGATTTTCAATGTATTTTTTGTTATGGAATTGTAACAAGAAGGGTGGTCTATTATCGCCATAATTCCTTCTTGGTAGTTGCTAGGTTTTATTTATTGTTTTTTAAATAAGTGCAGTATTTTTATGACTACTGCAGTTTTTTTTTATTTAATTTTTATGTGCAGTTTTTTGTTTGTAAAAGTACTGCAGTGAATAAAAAATAATAATAATAATAATACTGCAATATTTTATTATTTTATACTGCTATAATGTATTCGGGTATTGAAGATTTGAAGACACGAAGAAAAGGAAGCAACCGGAACCAAGAACGAGCACCGTGCGCACCCTAGGAGTGGATTGGGCTACGCATTGCAAGCCCAAATCTTGGTGGGCTGCGCACGGCAGCCTTGTGTGGCCTCATAGGTTGCGCATGGCAGCCTGTAAGGTTGATAATTAGTGTTGACATTAATTCCATATCAAAACGTGTTTAACTTGTAATGTTTAGTGGTTAGTAATTGAAGAATTTCGAAGACGAAGGACGTCTCAACCACAATTCATTCAAGTTACCGGCTTTTAAGAGATTCGGGCATTATCGGTCGACAAAGGTATTCAAAGACCTCTTATCTCTTACAAGGCTAGGCACACACTCACACATATCATACTTGTGTGTTCCTTCATGATTTAATTTCATTTACATATCACTTTCACACACTTGGCAAAATATGCTCATGCATTCATATTTAGTTAATAAACTTTGTGTTTTGCATTTTCTAGGACTATGTCCGGAAACTAGCATATGTGTGTGTCTTTGTGTTTGTATGTTTCCATATTTTGTGTTTAGGACTTGAACATGTTCTTATTCAATGCCTTATTGAGTTCCGGTCGTTTCGGTTACTCATTCATAAGGTTTCGAGTCCAAACAAGTTGACTATGCTTCTTTACGTTCTCTTTCGTTGAGTTGACTTCATCGATGATTTCCGAGATGATTTCTCAACCGTTTTTCAAAGTTGTATAGTCTTCGTCGTGTGTGAGAGAGTCACGGTTCGTAATCTGGAAACGGATTCGAATTCGGAGTTTGGACACCCAAGATACGGGCCGACGAACCGAGGGAGCGCGCGAGAGGACAGCCCAGGCCGTGGGCCACATGGGCTGGCTGTGGATGAGGCTGTGGGCCCCACGGCCTGGAGCACTCTCTGCTCCCGTGTGGGCCACGCGCCCCCCATGGCTAGGGGGTGACATGGCACTACGTGATTGGCCGAAAACCTCTCTCTCTCTCTCCTCCTATTTCTTCCCTCTCTCTCTCCATTTTGAAATCCAAGAAGAAAATTTCAGAAAATCCCGTCAGAATTCTCTCCAATTTTTCCAAACTTCAAAACACCATATCTTCCTTATCCGGAGTCGGATTTGAGTGATTCAAGTTGGAGAGTGTTCGTATTTGAGTCCTCTAACATCTCCAATGGTTTGGTGGCTGTTTGATCATGATTTCCAGTGGTTGAACACTGATTTCCGAACCAGCTGCAAAATCCGAGGTATGAGTTTCAACTTTGGGATTTCTTGCTTTTTTGACCTTCCATTTGCTTGGGGTTTCTTCTTCTATATCTATGTTAATGTTTGGTAAAAGCTATTTGGAAAGATAGCTTGATTATCATTCTAATTGAAACTCAATTTGTGGACTAATGTTGACTAGATTCTATGATTCTAGGTTTTACATATGTTTGTGAGTTGTATTGTGATTAGAATGGCATCTTAGGTTGTTTGATACTTAATTGAATTAATTTTGTGTTAAAATGACTTTGAGATTTGATTTGATCCTTTGATTAATAAAATCTAGGATTTGTGTATTTGTTTGTGATTTAGAGAATATAGGTTTTGATTGATGTAAATCTCAAAACCTTGCTCTATATTTTTGTCTAGTATATTGATTGATTTTAATCTCATATATCTAGCATTTAATTGTACATTGATAGCATCTTGAATTTGTACTTCATGAACATATTGTGTTTCAAGTGTTATGTGTGTGAATGAGACTTTGAGTGTATGTGTTAGGTGTTTCACATGCTTAGGTTTCTATTCATGTATTTTTGCATCTAGACTTGATTATTTGTGATTTCACATGTTTAGGTCTATTTGTGCCATAGAATGTATTGATCACATGTTCTATGTTGTATTGAATGTTTGCATCATTTGTATTCACATGATCACACTAGGAAGTCCTTGTAAAAGGCATGAAGTCTTGGTTAGAGTCGGGGTGACTCGGATAGCCAAGCAAGAAGTCTTGCCTAGAGTCGGGATGACTCGGATAGGTAAGCAAGGAGTCATGGCTAGAGTCGGGAGGACTCGGATAGTCATGCATGGGAGGCTCCCTAGAGGCAAGAGTGCCTTGGATAGGGAGTTGGCTATTGTATTGGTAGGCCTAGGCGTATGGTTAGACATAGAGTCCGATAGAGCGGGGTACACGGGAGGTGTATGCACTCTTGAGGAATTTCTAATCTACCATCGATGTTGGTTGTGTGTGGTGTCCAATATATGGTGGTTTCGCATCATTGAGGGATTTTACACTTTCCAATAGGGTTTGTAGGCTTAGACTTCACTAGGTTGGGTGAGCTAAAGATTGGTCACTTTGTGAATGTTCTATGTTTGCTTTCCAATAATATAGTATCCAATGGTTGTAGTTCAACCCGTGGATGTTTCCTCCTTGGAGGTTTTACCACGTTAAAAGCTCCCTTGTGTTAATTCTTCCTATCTCTTTCTCTTATATTTTAATTGTATATTTTATTGTCTTGATTCATAATATCCACATGTGATGTAATGTGAAGCAAGTCTTTGTATAGTGTGATTAGTGAATTCATTCTATAGATCAATTTGTATCTTTGATTCTTTTGTATATTGTAATTTTTGTTTAGTGACATTTTGTTCACTCTTGTAACACATTGAACATCTTATGAAATACAAGCTTATTTTGTTATTATGTTTATTTGTTCTTATACCTCACATAACTTGTTGATATGCTTAGACTTTGCTCTTATGATTGTATTATAGTATTGTCTATGTATGTCTACCTTGGCTTATTGTGTTGTGTGTAAGGCTACCTTGAGGGACAAACGAAAGTTTGTTCAAGGGTTTGAAAAAGGTGTAAAAACCTATTCACCCCCCCTAGGTATGCTTTAAACAATTTAACTTCGTTTGTGTACATTCAATTGGTATCAGAGCGGGTCGTCGGACGGCACTCGACGAGATCCGGTTTATACTTACGAGTGGATTGCTTAGGTATTTGCTAGTATGGTTTTCCAAGATGATGTGATGACCGAAAGGGCTTCGAATTCTTGGCCTCCTCTTCTCAAGGGTGACAACTATGGGTTTTGAAAATTGAGGATGAAGGCTTACATCCAATCTATTGATGAGAGAGCTTGGATGACCGTTGAAGAAGGTTACCTTGCTCCTAACAAGATTGAGGATGGAGTGACCGTTTCCAAGCCTAGGAGTGAGTGGTCTACTAATGAGTTTGAGTTAGCAAAATGGCATCATTGGGCGGTGAATGCTATTTTCGGAGGTGTTGATAGTAGGCAATTTTCCTACATTCAAAACCTAGAAACCGCTAAGGAGGCATGGGAGGCTCTCCAAGTCACCAATGAGGGGACTAAAGCGGTGAAGAAGTCTCGTTTTCAATTGCTCACTTCCCAATTTGAGGTTTTGCAAATGGGTGAGGAAGACAAGTTTGTTGACTTCCAAGATAAGCTACTAGACATCGCCAACCAATGCCAAGCACTTGGTACTCCTATCTCCGATGAGAGGCTAAATTGTAAGATTCTTAGATCACTTCCAAAGAGGTTCAAAGCCAAGGTTACCGCCATTGAAGAGAGCAAAGACGTTGACGTCATGAGCATAGATGAGTTGCTAGGATCTCTTCAAACTTTTAAGGCGTGCATGAAACCAAAGGCTAAGAATAAGGGTTTAGCTCTCAAGGTTGTCAAGGAAGCTAGTAGTAGCGATGATGATGAGGAGATGGCTTTATTGGTTAGAAAGTTTAGGAAGTTCATGAGGAAAGGTGCCAAGTCAAGTGGCAAGTACTCAAGGGACAAGGAAGTCAAGAAGTCCTTTACTCCACCTCATGAGAGGAGTGGCCATGCTAAGAGCAATAGGAAGGTTCAATGCTTCAAGTGCAAGAAGCTTGGACATTATACTTCGAATTGTCCTAGTGGTGATTCTAAGAAGGATAAGAAGGGAAAGGCTATGGCGGCTACATGGAGTGAAGATGATGCCTCTAGTGATGAGGAGAGCTCAAGTGATGAGTCTTCTAGTGAAGAAGAGCTAGTAAGCAACTTTGTTGCATTCATGGCTTCTCACTCTACTCTAGAGGATGTTAATCAAGATTCGTTGGATAAGGAGATTGATCAAAGTCATCAAGAGTGTTTAAGTGATAATCCATCCTACATTGATCTTTTGGCTAAGGTGAAGTTTCTTGAGGAGAAGTTGAAATTAGCCTTGAGTGAGATTGATGAGAAGGAGGACTTGATCAAGATTCAAGTGGATGAGTTTGTTGCTACAACTCGTAGGCTCTTGCGTGAAAAGAATGCTATTGAAAAGAAGCTTTGCGAAGTTGAGGGTACTTTGCTTGAAAAGGATAGGATCATCTCTAATATGAACTTAGAGAGCTCAAGTGTAGCGGTGGTTGAAGAGAAGCTCATAGAAGCATCACTTCCTACTAGCGAAGCTATCATCGAAGAGAAAGCTCCTAAGAAGAGACGTTCCAAGAAGAAGAACAAATTGAAGAATAAGGTACCCCTTGAAACTCCCATTTGTCCTCCACCACCACTGGAAGGTAAAATCTCTCCTTTTGTTCCATATGTCATTTTTGCAATACCTTAGGCCATATCAAGCCCAAGTGCTATAAATTCATTGAATATTGAAACTTAGAAAATGCATCTAGGAATAGAGATATTGGACCTAATTCTATGCATGCTAAAGCTTTTGAATATGGAAAGCATGATAATTTGTCAAAGCATGTTAAGAATGTTCGGAAGGTGAAGAATGCATATCCTACAAAATTTGACCATGCATGTGTTGCTAACAATGTTGAGAAAAAGAGTATTAATGATATTATTGTGAATCAAGTTGTGGAAGAACTTTACTCTAGGTTCAACATTGTGGTCAAAGAGAATCTTGATGATGTTCATGTATGTCCACCCAAGACAAAATTTGTCAAGGGTGAGTGCTCTTATCATTAGTGTAAGTTGCACATGTGAGTTAGCTTTAAGACTAGTGTCGTTGATAAGAAGCTTAGCTTTTTGCTTTGTATCTTTACAACTTGACATGAACTTAGCTATCTCACTTTGTTTGTTTTGATAGTCAAAATTTGTTGATTAACTTTTGAGAAGTTTTTTTTTTGAATCTATATGATAACATTATTGTTATGGCTTTTAGAGAAAGTCATTTTTTTTGTTGATGTGAGTTGGATTACATTGTCTTTAGTCTCTTGGAATCGACACACCTATAACTTGTAGTCATGAGGACTTACAAGCCAAGAGGACTCATAAAAAGGGTGAAGACATTGTATTTGGTGAAAATAGCTTGCGAAGGTATCTCTATATCATATTGCTTGCTTACTTGATTTTTCATCTATCAACTCATTGTTTGTATCACATTCATGAAGCATGTCATCATTGAGAACTAATATAGTGTTTATATGGTCCTCTTTGACATTTGCTAGTTTAAGATCTTTTGGTGATAAGTGTTCACATTGATCTTATTTCATGAAGTCTGTTGTTATTTGTATAATTGTTGAGTGGCTAATTTTTGAATAATGTGAGCTTCATATTCTTTGATAGCTACTCTGTTGAGAAGTAGAGATCTTAAGTAAGTCTCTTTACTTGCTTCTAGATCATGTGCTTTTAAGCCTTGAAATTGGTTTCAAAAATGCACTTTGCTTCTCTTGTATGTTTTGTTAAGTATGTTGAGCTTGATTGATGTTCGCTTTGGATATACCTTGAAGTCCTAAGGACTAGTACATTTGAAAATGACCAATGGTTGGTATCCATTTGCTTCGGCAACATAGAACTCAACGAGCACCCTCATGGAAAGGGCTACACACCTTGGTTGTGAAGCCACCCAATGTAGGAAAGGGCTACGCCATTGTGATGAGTGAAAGCCGCCATGAGGTGTATATGTTTATGTTAGAAAAATCAAAGAAGTGTTGAATTGAATCATAAAAAAAAAAAAAAAAAAAAATCTTTGATTGAAGCCTTAATAAAAAAAAAAATAAGTAAAAGGCTTTTGGAGTATAGTTGAATAATCAAATGAGCTCGGGTTGACAAATAGAAATGGGTTGACGAGCCACATGCACACACACGCTCACATGTTGAAATCTATTCCCTTTATAAGCAAAATTTCGGATGATAACCGGTTTGACCTTTTTATGGAAAGGCCTAAGATGAATAGATGTTGAAATTGTATGCATGCTTGATTATCAAACTACTTCTTTTCATATACTTGAAGCAAAATCTTCACACACTCACGTTTGCTTAATTAGTATTTTTGAGACTTTAGCAATTTTTGATGACATATGAGAGTGATTGAAAATCTTGATGTAACTCTCTTAGATATGTGAAGCTTATTTGCAAATCTAATAAAATTGCTTGTGATGTGATTGTGTAGTGATTTTTGTGAACATTTGTCTATCTTGATTTTAGATAAGGCACTTGTCAAGGGGGAGCACAATATGCTAAATTCTTGTTCTCTTTTATGACATGTTCACATGTACTTCAAGGTTGTTAATTGTTGGCATTATTCTTATTTTTGATAAATCATGAAGATGCTATGATAAATTCTTATTTGCATGATGATTTATTGAATATAGTGTTTTGCCTTTGTATATGTTTATTGGTTCTATATTTGTTTCTTTGTTTCCTCTCACTTTGGTTTTTAGTTTGTTTTGTGTAGCAAGATTATGGGAAAAGCAAAGAAGGTCGGTGGAAATACTTCTTCAACTCCCATTGCCAAGTCCAAACCTACAATTTCTTCCAAAATTTCCAAAAGTAACAAAGTGGATGAATTGGGAATTTTTGGTTGCAAAAAGATAATTCAAGAAAGAGGTATTGACTTGTACTCTTGTGTTGGATCCTATGTTTATGATGTGCTTAAGAGTAGAAATTGGATTTCATGGGTGAACATGTTAGGAATCTCTAATGAGACCGTTGTTAGAGAGTTTTATCATGCTTACATATCCGGTTCTACTGTGACTAGTGCTACTCTAAGCATAAGGAAAGTTGTCTTTAGAGTTTGTCCTAGGAAGGTTAATGAATTCCTTAACTTGCCCGATGATATTGAATCGGAATTCCTTGATGTTGATACCTTGGAAAACCTTGATTTAATGGGTAGGACTCTATGTGATGATAATAATTTTGTGTGGGGGAAACGTGCTTTTATTAGGCAAGGTGAGCTAACAAAAATTAGTGCATTTTGGCATTTATTTGTGTGCTCCAATCTTATTGTTTCTACTAATGCCTCGGAGCTTAATAGAGACAAAATTAAGATTGTATATGCCTTGGTAACTAACCAACCTATTAACCTTGGTGAATTGCTTGTGGAGCAAATTGAAATTGCGGCTTGTACTAGTCGTTTGGACAAGTAATTGGCTTTTCCGGGGTTTATAACTCAATTGTGCTTAGCTAAAGGTGTGAGGAATCTTGATGGTGATGTTATGCTTCCTCCCTTAGAGAAGTTGAGTGAGAAACGTATGGCAACCATGTCGTACAAGGACAAGGGAAAGTCTAATGATGTACTTAGGCTTTTTGGTGATTCTCTTGATTCTAACCATGTCCCTATCTCACCCGCTCTTCCTAGTTGGGCTTTAAAATTGAGGAAAGAGGTTGAAGAATCTCATAGGTTGATTGAGGCGTCACAAAGGAAGATTGAAGACCTTAGTGCCAAGCTTGTTGCTCAAGATGAGAGGATCAAACGGATTCATACATGGTTTATTGTAAGGTTGCTTAGGACTGTTAGGATTATGCTCAATAGCAAGAGTGTAATGTTGTAATTAACAATCTTTTTCATATTAATAAAGTGATTTCTGGTTTAACAAATCGTATAGCATTTATAGTTTAATATTATAATTGTCAAAGTAAATAATCATAAGGTCTAAAGACTATGGAAAAGAAGAATTGTTCGTACATCTGGATATGTATGTGGTAGACACAATTCTTTAGTTAGTCTTGAATAATGTTCACAACTTAAGTTAAAGGTTGGGCACCTTTATCTTGTTAAAGTTGTAGAATTCTTTTGCTAGCATTTGAGTGGGATCAAATGAGATATGATGAGTCTAAAATCATCGGAGTGTCTTCGAGCAAAAGGATCTAGTGCACTGGGTGCATTGAACTGGATCACAATGAAAAACTTTATCTAGAACCGTCAATAGATAATAGTCTTTTCATTATCAGGACAATCGGAGAGTCTATCTTAATCCTGAGATAAATGATGGACTTATGGTTGCAAGTGATATCATTTGAGTTATCAATGAGTACGATTATATCGCATAGTCTATCCTCGATAGTTTGGTGATATTCATTTGTTAATCGATAGAGGACTTCATTTATAGATATGGACATCGTGGCTCCATTTATTAAATGAGAGTATAATATCATCATATGGATGTTTTGAGGTAATTGGATATTAAATCTCAACGTTGAGTTTTCGATAGTGTCTATTGAAAACATGGCTTCTGGACAAGTCAAAATATCCAAGTTTAAAACGTGGTCATATGAGTAAATATGGTAACTTGGAGAGTTATAGGCAGTCTATGAACTCTTGGCGATTACTGATATTAATCACGAGGATACACTATCTCCAATATGATTGTCTAGGGTATGAATGAGGAGCATCTTCCTTTTCTATCTTTATTTAAGAGTTCAGTTTTAGCTCTTTAGTGGAATGAGTTAAAATTAATGGATCGGACCTAAGTGAATCATTTGTTGATTGTGATTAGGTTATGTCTATTGAAGCTTAAATTTAGATGGCCCGCCAAGATCCCCAATCCACACGGACTTGCATGGATCACTTGATATATTCTACCGGACCAATTTAAGGGTCCATCTAGAATTGCATTTAATATATTAAGAATATAATTTGCACATTATTTAAGTAATGGGCTGCTCAATTATATTAATATATTAATGAAAGACATGTGGGCTTGTTTCTTTTAGTAAGAATGGGTCTGGTTCACATGTGGGCTTTTTATTTAAAGTCCAATGGATTAAATGAAATAAGAAAATAATATTTTGGACCATTTACTCTAAGTGGGGCGGCAAGGGTTATTTTTAACCTAATATATTATTTTGTTTCATTGTTTTAATTAAATTAGAATTAATTAATTTATTAATTAATTGTTTAATTAAAGAAACAAATCTTTTCTAATCAGGAAATATATTTCCTAAAAGTAAAAGTAAAAGACTTGTTTGATAAGGAAATAAATAATTAGTTTTATTTATTTAATCAAATAAGAAGTCTTTTTATTTAGTCAAAATAAAAGAATAAAAGATCTATGAGTTGGATTAGGGTTTGATGTCTTAAAAACTAGATGGAAATTAGGGTGCAACATAAGCCTATGGTGGGCATGTATTTTGCGGCAACCCTAGTTATTTCTAGGTTAGGATTTCGGCAATCCTAATAATAAAAGAAAAGAAGAAGCAAACTTAGGCCACCTATATATTGACAAGTATAGAATTCGGCCACTCCATGTGTTCTTGATACAAATTTCTTCTTCTTCTCAATTCATAGAAAGATTTTATTCTACTAAAACAAAAAGGAGTGTTAGATTATTCTTTGATGGTATACTATTTGCTTATTCATCAATAAGCTTGTGTGTACGACATCGATCTAGGTTCACGCGAGTTTCGATCATTAGATTGAGAACTCAAAAGTGACCGGAATAATCTTAGTCATTCTTTTGATTGTTTTTGTGACTAACAAAGAAAAGAAAAGTTTGTTTTGTCCATTCACAGGTTTGCAATTCAAAGAAAAGGGAGACCACGCTCCTAGGTGATCCACGTTCGTGCTAGGATTGAAGATCTTGCGGATTACCATCGACGTAAGTCAATCGGATCACGTGACAAAAGGTATTCTACTTTTTGTTATTGTATATGTATGTTTAATTAATTAAAGGGTTTAAGGTTCATAAAAGGAAAATTTTTTAAAAAGTCACTAAATCTTATTTTTAGTATCGCTTCCGCTGCGTGTACTACTACGGTATTTTTCCCTACAAGGACATGTTACAATAAGAACATATTGTAAGGTTATCATCCGAAATTTTGCTTGATAAAAAGGAGTTGATAGCTTTAACATGTTTGCATTATATAGCCCAAGCAAACACTTCAGTTTGTTTGTGTTTGCATCACTTGCATCACTTTAGATCATAGTCTTGCATTAGGTTGAAGTCTCTAGCAAAGTGTGTGAAGCTTTGTGGATAGAGCAAGGAAGCCTTGATTAGAGTCGGGAGGACTCGGATAATCAAGCAAGGGAGTCTTGTCTAGGGTCGGGAGGATCCGGATAGGCAAACAAGAAATCTTCCTAGAGACGTGAGCGTCTTGGATAGGAAGTTGCTTTCTAGAGGTGTGAGATACATCTCGGATAGGAAGTAGGCTTGGTGATTCACTAGCCCGAGGGTAGATTAGGAATTGATAGCTTGAGCGGATATCATGAGTGATAGCTTGAGTGTGTAAGTCCTTTTTCACATAGTGGATTGCTTCGCCTGTGGTTGTGGTATCAACCCGTGGATGTTTCCTCATTGAGGTTTTACCACGTTAAAACACTTGTGTTCATTTTTGCTTTTACTTTTCTTTATATTCCATTTCTTTCATTGATTGCATATCTTGTAAATTGATTAACTCTTGTTTAAGTGAAATCAATTAATTTGACAAATTTAATCAAGTGTGCATTTTCATTGATATATTCCGCATTAATTTATAATTGGAAGAATTTGGAGCCTATACCTATTCACCCCCCCTCTAGGTATATTTCACTACTACTTAAGGGAAATTTCATTTGGTATCAGAGCGGGTGTCTAGACGCACTTAGATTGATCCTTTCTTTGTAGTGTTTTTGTGTTTGTTTTTGTTTGTGATAAAATCATGATTAAGGAAGTGTATTCCTATATGGCTTCTTTTTTTGAACATATTGACTTAGATGAGAAAAGATCAGTGATCTTACTTTTGAAAATGAACGTTTATCCAATGTCAATATGTCCCTCAACAAGAAGTTAGAGAATCATGATCTTGGCTCAAAAAAGTTCAATGAACTTAAAGACAAGATCCTAAGTCTAGAATTGAATCTTAAAGATAGCAATGATAGACTTGGTATCTTGAAGCAAGAAATTGAGCAAAGAGATTGTTCTCTTGTTAATGCTAAGAAACTTGAAAATGTGCTTAAATCCAAACTTAATGAGCATTTAAATCAAGAGAAAAAGTATGAACAATGGCTTGATAAATCACATAAAGATGTTTTGTTTAGTGATAACAAAGCGGAAAAATATGCCATTGAACTTAGGATGCTTCGTGAGAAACTTGATGAGGCTAATACGGTGATTAGCAAGATGTCATCTAGTTCTAATAAAGTTGAAACCCTCATTAAAAGTGGAAAGCATCCATGTGACAAAAGTGGTTTGGGTTATATCAATGAGAAGGAGACTCCTTCATCTAACAAATCTATTTTTGTCAAAGCAAGCATTGAATCAAATGTAGGTACACTCTCTCAAGGTAAAGCTATGAAAGCTACCGGAGGTGCCTCTTCATCAACAAGGATGTTTAATGGAAGAACTCAACAACATAAGCATCAAGAAGCAACAACCTCAAATGCAAGAGGTGGAGCATCAAGGGTTGCTCTTCAAAGAGGTAAAATTGTGAGAAGACCAAATGCTATGGAAGCAAATGCAAATGGTAAATTTTTCAAATTTATTCCTATTTGTCATCATTGTAATATGATAGGACATATTCGACCTAGATGCTTTGAGTATATTCGGAAATGCAAACTTGATAATGCTTTTCATGATATGTCTTTGAATGGACCTAGGCAATCATCCATGTATGGATATAGAAATAGACCTAGGAAGACCTTGGAAAAGCATGTTGTTGAAAGAGTTGTTGATGACTTGCTTGCTAAATCTTGTGTTGTGCCTCACTCTACTATGCATAAGAAAATTGATAATGCTTTGTTTGATATTTTTGAAGATGTGACCAATGAGGTCAAGGTGCATGTTAAAAAGCCTAACATTGAGTCAAAGCATGTTAGAAGTAAGAGTGAGAAGCATGTTGTGAAAAATGTGTGGATTAAAAAGGACACATCTAAATGTAATGTTGCACAATATGCTTTATGTGCCAACTCCTCCTATTCTTGGTACCTAGATAGCGGTTGCTCTAGGAACATGACCGAGAACAAAGAGTTCTTTAAGAATATTGTTTTAAAGGATGGAGGTTGGGTCACTTTTGGTGATGGTACCAAAAAGCAAGGTCTTGGCAAGGGAACAATTTGTATCCCCAGATTGCCTAAACTTCGCAATACTTTGTATGTTGATGGGTTACAAGCTAACTTGATAAGCATTACTCACTTGTGTGAAATTTTTAAAGAAGTTAGCTTTAACAAAGATGTATGCACTATAATTGATAAAGAGGGCAATGTTGTCCTAAGTGTCAAAAAGTCTATAGACAATTATTATTGTCTTGAGATAGATCCTCTAACTTGCAACATGGCACATGAGTGCAACAAGCTTGATTTGTGGCATCAACGTTTGGGTCACATGAATTTTAAAGATTTGAAAAAGCTTGAAAAACATGGCATTGTTAGAGGTCTTCCTAATCTTGGTAAAAAGCTTGAGGTGGTTTGTGAACCTTGCCAATTAGGTAAGCAAACCAAAGTGCCTCATAAGAAAAATTCTTACATAGCTATCAAGAGACCTTTAAAACTTGTGCATATGGACCTAATGGGGCCAATTCAAACCGAGAGCATTAATGGCAAAAAATACATTTTTGTATGCGTTGATGACTTCTCTAGGTTTACTTGGGTTTATTTTCTTAGAAACAAGACCGAGGCTTTTGATTACTTTAAAAAATCTTGTAATCAAGTTCAAAATGAAAAAGGTCTTGATATTAAGAAAATATGTCGCATTAGGAGTGATCATGGGACGGAAGTTGAAAATGCAAAATTTAGTGAGTTTTGTGATGGTTTAGGGATTTCTCATGAGTTCTCCGCGCCTAGAACTCCTCAACAAAATGGTATTGTTGAGAGGAAAAACCGTGTCTTGCAAGAGATGGCTAGGGTCATGCTCAATAGCAAGAAAGTCCCTAGAAACCTATGGGCCGAGGCGGTCAATACCGCTTGTTATGTGTCAAATCGTGTTTTCAAAAGGCCCGGCACAAAACAAACGTTCTATGAGCTTTGGAAAGGCAAGAAGCCTAATGTGAGTTACTTCCACACTTTTGGGAGTAGATGTTATATTTTGAATGATAGAGATCACTTAGGAAAGTTTGATGCAAAAAGTGATGTTGGTCTCTTACTTGGGTATGCTATTAATAGTCATGCATATAGAGTCTTTAATTTGACTACTAAGACTATTATGGAGTCTATCAATGTGAAGATAGATGATCTTAGCATGCTAAATTTGTGTGATGACAATGGTGTCAATGAACCTAAAGAAAACATGTTGAATGACACTAAAACACCTATTGATGTGGCTAGTAGTGTTTCTAGTCAAGATGATGAAAATGATAGTCATGTTGAAGTTGTAAGTCAAGGGTTGGAAAATGCTTTAAATGATAATCAACAATATGACCAAGTTGTTGAACATTCTCACCCAAGACTTAGAAACTTACACTATCAAGAAGACATCATAGGTGATTTAAATGAAGGGGTTAGAACAAGAAATCAAATTGCTAACCAAATATCCTATGCTTGCTACACTTCTCAAAT
The DNA here is from genome assembly GCA_030490815.1 of Acer saccharum. Lineage (NCBI taxonomy): Eukaryota > Viridiplantae > Streptophyta > Magnoliopsida > Sapindales > Sapindaceae > Acer > Acer saccharum. Next base: position 47,595,700 of record CM059869.1, on the reverse strand, counting down.
TGAACCAAAAAACATTAATGAAGCAATTATTGATGAATATTGGGTTGGGGCTATGCAAGATGAACTTAATCAATTTGAGAGAAATGAAGTGTGGTCCTTAGTTCCTAGACCCAAAGATATAAATGTAATTGGCACTAAATGGGTGTTTAGGAATAAGACCGATGAAAGTGGCAAGATTGTGAGAAATAAAGCTAGACTAGTGGCTCAAGGTTACACTCAAGTGGAGGGTGTTGACTTTGATGAGACGTTTGCCCCGGTTGCTCGTCACAAGTCCATTAGACTTTTGTTGTCCATTGCATGCATTAAAAAGTTTAAATTATTTCAAATGGATGTCGAAAGTGCTTTCCTCAATGGATACCTTCAAGAAGAAGTGTATGTTGAACAACCTAAGGGTTTTGTAGACCCACACTCTCCTAATCATGTGTTTAAATTGAAAAAGGCTCTCTATGGCCTTAAACAAGCTCCAAGAGCTTGGTATGATAGGTTGACTCAATATCTTATTGACAACCAATATAGGAGAGCTGGCATTGATAGAACTTTGTTTATCAAACATCATGATCATGATATTTTTGTTGCACAAATATATGCTGATGACATTGTTTTTGGGTCTACTAATAAAACCAAGGTTGATGAATTTGTTAGTGTTATGTCAAGTGAATTTGAAATGAGTATGGTGGGTGAGTTGAATTATTTTCTAGGAATGCAAGTAAAGCAAACTAGCATGGGCATAATGTTGAACCAATCTAAATATGCTAAAAATCTAGTTAAGAGATTTGGCCTAGAAAATGGAAAAGATTTTGAAACTCCCATGAGCACCACTTTAAAACTTGACAAAGATGAAAAAGGGAAAAGTGTTGACCAAAGCCTTTATAGAAGCATGATAGGTAGTCTACTTTACCTAACGGCTAGTAGACCCGACATTTGCTTTAGTGTTGGCTTATGTGCTAGATTCCAAGTAAATCCCAAGGAATCTTACTTAAAAGCCGTCAAGAGGATCATTAGGTACATCAAAGGAACTCATAGTCTTGGTCTATTCTATTCATTTGATACCAATGATATCCTTGTAGGCTATTGTGATGCGGATTGGGCGGGAAACATAGATGACCGAAAAAGCACATCGGGCGGTTGCTTTTATGTTGGTAATAACTTGGTTTCTTGGTCAAGTAAGAAACAAAATTCGGTTTCCCTTTCCTCTTCCGAAGCCGAATACATTGCGGCCGGAAGTGCTTGCACACAATTACTTTGGATGAAACAAATCCTTAAGGATTATGAGATAGAACAAAGAAAAATGACACTTTATTGTGATAACTTAAAACACATAGACATTAGGCATCATTTCATTAGAGATCTAGTTGAACATTCTATTGTTACTCTAGAGAATTTGCCTACTAAAAATCAACTTGCAGACTTGTTCACTAAGCCCTTGGACAAAGAGAGGTTTAAAACTTTTAGAATGTCCATTGGCATGATTTGTGTTGATTGATGTCTTTGTGTGATTGTGAGTGGCTTGATGAGCAAAACTTTAATTGAATATCATTGTCTTTAAGAGCTACTCACTTGAGAAGTAATGATCTTTAACAAGTATCTTTTATTGTTTTTAGATCATGCACTTAAGCTTGAAAATCTTATTTTTTTTGAAAAGTGCACTAATGCTTCTCTTGTATGTTTTAGTTTTTGAGTATATGTGGAAGAATATGTGTAGATAATGGATGCATCTAGAAGTTTATTGTTAAGTACATGATAGATGACCTATGGTATGTATCCATTTTGCTTCGGCACTACATAGTAATCAACGAGTACCCTCATAGAAAGGGCTACACACCTTGGTTGTGAAGCCACCCAATGTAGGAAAGGGCTACGCCATTGTGATGAGTGAAAGCCGCCATGAGGAGTATATGTTTTTGTTAGTAAAATCAAAGAAGTGTTGAAATGAATCATTAAAAAAAAATTCTTTGATTCTAAGCCTAAAAGAAATGAAAAATAAAAGGCTTATTGGTGTATAGTTGAGAATTGTGAAAAAGCTCGGGTTGACAAATAGAAACGGAAAAAACGAGCCACATGCACACACACGCTCATATGTTGATATCTATTCATTTTAAAAGCAAAAAACCGGATGAATATCGGTTTGACCTATTTTTGGAAAGGCTTTAGATGGATAGGTGTGGATAGAGTTTGCATGTTGATATCACAATTACTCCTACTATATATTTGAGAAGCATTCACACACACACATTTTGCTTATGTGCTTGATTCATTAGCAATGTGAGAATATTTTTGAGAGATTAATGAAAATCTATGATTCTCTCTTGGACTTTGACAAGTTATGAAATATTTTCTCTTATTGCTTGATTGTGTGATTGTGTGATGTCCCTTGTGAACAAATCTACTTGTTGATAATATGTGGAGCATATGTTAAGAGGGAGCTTTAGTTTATTCAACTTTCGCTTTCTATACGATTTGTTTGCTTAATATCTCGTTCTTTATCTCTTGTGTCCCTTGTCTATTCCTTGACAAAAAGGGGGAGAAAATGTATACCTCACCATGTTTGATATTGGGGAGATTTTGTATACTTCACACTTTTTGTGGAAAAATGTTCCAAATGTGTGTATCATATTCCTCTTTGTGCTTAAATGTGACTTTGTCTTAAGGGGGAGAAAGAATTCTTTCTTGATATTGTTAAGGATAGTTGTTCCTTGGGAATTGGGAAACTTAGGGAATGCTTTAATATGAACATATTTTATTCACTTGAGATAATGCATTTGTGTATGAGATAAGGGATATCTTCTATGTTTGTTGTTTGGTTAAATAACTCACCATTCTTCTTTAGAGAAGATCTCTTTTTGGTTGCTATTTTCTCTCATAGGTACTTTGAAGACCGAAAGAGGAATTCTTAAAGACTTGAAGACTTTTTAGTCTAGGAATTTCTTTGTAATGTGAGATTGAGAGTATGCTATCATTTTGAGTTTATTTGAGTGAAACATTGTATGGTGAGGTTGAGTGCTTTTGCCATGGAATAGCCAAAGGGGGAGATTGTAAGGTTTATGATTTGTATTGGCTTAATTCCATTGCAAAACACTCTATGATTGTATTAGTTGTTGCTTAGGACATTATTTGAAGAAAGGAAGCTTAAAGAGTGAAGAGCAACGTCTAGTGCAAAAGTCGTCTTCAAGAGGTGAAAAATGTCAAAGGTAAATCTTGACTTCCATCCTCTTGCAAGGCGTTAGCGCACACACACACAATTCATACATGTGTGTCCCTGCATCGTGGTTCAAACATTTGGTATAACACATTCACACACTTCATAGCATGCTCATGCATTGATCTTGTATTGACAAACATTGTGAAATTGCATGCTTTGTGACTATCTCTTTGATATGGCATGCTTGTGTGAATATGTATTTATTTGTTTCCATATTTTGTGTTTAGGACTTGAACATGTTCTTATTTAATGCTTTGTTGAGTTCCGGTCGTTTCGGTTACTCATTCATAAGGTTTCGAGTCCAAACAAGTTGACTATGCTACTTTTTGTTCTCATTTGTTGTGTTGATTTCATCGTCGGATTCCGAGATGATTTCTCAACCATTTTTCAAAGTTGATAGTCATAGTCGTGCGTGAGGGAGTCACGGTTCGTAATCCAAAAATGGATTCAAAATCGGAGGTCGGATGCTCAAGATATGGGCTGAAGAGCCGAAGGAGCGCGCGAGTGAAGTCGGGAGCAAGTGTGGCCACAAGGCCAGCCCGTGTGGGAGGCCGTGGGACCCACGGCCAAGGGAGCCCTATGCTCCCGTGGGCCCCACGCGCCCCCCACGGGGAGGTGACGTGTCACCTTCTGATTTGCTCGTAAAATCTCTCTCTTCCCTCCTTTTAAGCTCATCTCCTTCCCTCCACACTTTCAAGAATTTTGAAGAACACTTTGAAAATTTGCTGCAGAATTCTACAATTTTAGTTTTCTTGTTTTGATCATATCTCTCTCATACGAACTCGAAATCAATCGATTCAAAAACCAAAATTGTTGGTCTCGAAGAGAGCTACAAACTGGAAGCATTTTCAGAGGCAGCTGACTTCACCATTTTTCTCAGCTGATGCTTTTTCAGTACGTGGTCAGTATGTGTATTTCAACTTCTTTCTTTTCAATTTCATCTTTGATCATCTCTTGATTCTTTCTATTTGATTGATGAAATTTGTTGAGAAGTATGTTAGATCACTTGCTAGGGTTGTTTGATCATTTGTTAATTGAGATTTAGCTTTGTGATTTGTCTTGAACATATATGTGCTAAACTTGATTTATCATGAAATTGATTCTAGAAAATGTATGTGTGATGTGCTTCATGTTATTTTCTATGTTTTATTTCATAATCTAAGAACTTAGGTTTTTAGTGTGATAAATTGAATATTCAAACCTTTGTTCTTATCGATTTGCATGTCTTGATTTCTAGATAATTTTGTGATTGTGTGTTGAAATCATATTCTAGACTATCATTGAACATGTACATTTTGCTTGATTGATCATCTAGCTTAATTTGTTTGTGTTTGCATCACATGCATCACTTTAGATCATAGCCTTGCATTAGGTTGAAGTCTCTAGCAAAGTGAGTGAAGTTTTGTGGATAGAGCAAGGAAGTCTTGATTAGAGTCGGGAGGACTCGGATAATCAAGCAAGGGAGTCTTGTCTAGGGTCAGGAGGATCCGGATAGGCAAGCAAGAAATCTTCCTAGAGACGTGAGCATCTTGGATAGGAAGTTGCTTTCTAGAGGTGTGAGATACATCTCGGATAGGAAGTAGGCTTGGTGATTCACTAGCCCGAGGGTAGATTAGGAGTTGATAGCTTGAGCGGATATCATTACAGGTTTGTTGACTTCCAAGATAAGCTTCTAGAAATCATCTCGGAATCCGACGATGAAGTCAACACAACAAATGAGAACAAAAAGTAGCATAGTCAACTTGTTTGGACTCGAAACCTTATGAATGAGTAACCGAAACGACCGGAACTCAACAAGGCATTAAATAAGAACATGTTCAAGTCCTAAACATAAAATACGGAAACAAATAAACACATATTCACACAAGCATGCCATATCAAAGAGATAGTCACAAAGCATGCAATTTCACAATGTTTGTCAATACAAGATCAATGCATGAGCATGCTATGAAGTGTGTGAATGTGTTATACCAAATGTTTGAACCACGATGCAGGGACACACATGTATGAATTGTGTGTGTGTGCGCTAACGCCTTGCAAGAGGATGGAAGTCAAGATTTACCTTTGACGTTTTTCACCTCTTGAAGACGACTTTTGCACTAGACGTTGCTCTTCACTCTTTAAGCTTCCTTTCTTCAAATAATGTCCTAAGCAACAACTAATACAATCATAGAGCAAAGTAACATGTTCTTATTTAATCTAAGTGAACCTTACACCTAGAGGCTGTCCTATTTAATGTACACAAACGAAGTTAAATTGCTTAAAGCATACCTAGACGGGGGGGGGGGGGGGGGGGTGGTAATAGGTTTTTACACCTTTTTCAAACCCTTGAACAAACTTTCATTTGTCCCTCAAGGTAGCCTTACACACAACACAATAAGCCAAGGTAGACATACATAGACAATACTATAATACAATCATAAGAGCAAAGTCTAAGCATATCAACAAGTTATGTGAGGTATAAGAACAAATAAACATAATAACAAAATAAGCTTGTATTTCATAAGATGTTCAATGTGTTACAAGAGTGAACAAAATGTCACTAAACAAAAATTACAATATACAAAAGAATCAAAGATACAAATTGATCTATAGAATGAATTCACTAATCACACTATACAAAGACTTGCTTCACATTACATCACATGTGGATATTATGAATCAAGACAATAAAATATACAATTAAAATATAAGAGAAAGAGATAGGAAGAATTAACACAAGGGATTTTTTAACGTGGTAAAACCTCCAAGGAGGAAACATCCACGGGTTGAACTACAACCATTGGGTACTATATTATTGGAAAGCAAACATAGAACATTCACAAAGTGACCAATCTTTAGCTCACCGAACCTAGTGAAGTCTAAGCCTACCCAACCCTATTGGAAAATGTGAAATCCCTCAATGATGCGAAACCACCATATATTGGACACCACACACAACCAACATCGATGGTAGATTAGAAATTCCTCAAGAGTGCATACACCTCCCGTGTACCCCGCTCTATCGGACTCTATGTCTAACCATACGCCTAGGCCTACCAATACAATAGCCAACTCCCTATCCAAGGCACTCTTGCCTCTAGGGAGCCTCCCATGCATGACTATCCGAGTCCTCCCGACTCTAGCCATGACTCCTTGCTTACCTATCCGAGTCATCCCGACTCTAGGCAAGACTTCTTGCTTGGCTATCCGAGTCACCCCGACTCTAACCAAGACTTCATGCCTTTTACAAGGACTTCCTAGTGTGATCATGTGAATACAAATGATGCAAACATTCAATACAACATAGAACATGTGATCAATACATTCTATGGCACAAATAGACCTAAACATGTGAAATCACAAATAATCAAGTCTAGATGCAAAAATACATGAATAGAAACCTAAGCATGTGAAACACCTAACACATACACTCAAAGTCTCATTCACACACATAACACTTGAAACACAATATGTTCATGAAGTACAAATTCAAGATACTATCAATGTACAATTAAATGCTAGATATATGAGATTAAAATCAATCAATATACTAGACAAAAATATAGAGCAAGGTTTTGAGATTTACATCAATCAAAACCTATATTCTCTAAATCACAAACAAATACACAAATCCTAGATTTTATTAATCAAAGGATCAAATCAAATCTCAAAGTCATTTTAACACAAAATTAATTCAATTAAGTATCAAACAACCTAAGATGCCATTCTAATCACAATACAACTCACAAACATATGTAAAACCTAGAATCATAGAATCTAGTCAACATTAGTCCACAAATTGAGTTTCAATTAGAATGATAATCAAGCTATCTTTCCAAATAGCTTTTACCAAACATTAACATAGATATAGAAGAAGAAACCCCAAGCAAATGGAAGGTCAAAAAACAAGAAATCCCAAAGTTGAAACTCATACCTCGGATTTTGCAGCTGGTTCGGAAATCAGTGTTCCACCACTGGAAATCACGATCCAACAGCCACAAAACCACTTGGAGATGTTATATGACTCAAATACGAACACTCTCCAACTTGAATCACTCAAATCCGACTCCGGATGAGGAAGATATGGTGTTTTGAAGTTTGGAAAAATTGGAGAGAATTCTGACGGGATTTTCTGAAATTTTCTTTTTTTTTGTTTTTCAAAATGGAGAGAGTGAGGGAAGAAATAGGAGGAGAGAGAGAGAGGTTTTTGGCCAATCACGTGGTGCCACGTCACCCCCTGGCCGTGGGGGGCGCGTGGCCCACACGGGAGCAGAGAGTGCTCCAGACCGTGGGGCCCACGGCCTCATCCACGGCCAGCCCATATGGCCCACGGCCTGGGCTGTCCTCTCGCGCGCTCCCTCGGTTCGTCGGCCTGTATCTCGGGCTTCCGAACTCCTAAATTCGAATCTATTTTCGGATTACGAACCATGACTCTCTCATGCACGACGACGACTACACAACTTTGAAAAACGGTTGAGAAATCACCTCGAAAATCATCGATGAAGTCAACTCAACGAAAGAGAACGTAAAGAAGCATAGTCAACTTGTTTGGACTCGAAACCTTATGAATGAGTAACCGAAATGACCGGAACTCAATAAGGCATTGAATAAGAACATGTTCAAGTCCTAAACACAAAATACAGAAACATACAAACACAAAGACACACACATATGCTAGTTTCCGGACATAGTCCTAGAAAATGCAAAACACAAAGTTTATTAACTAAATATGAATGCATGAGCATATTTTTCCAAGTGTGTGAAAGTGATATGTAAATGAAATTAAATCATGAAGGAACACACAAGTATGATATGTGTGAGTGTGTGCCTAGCCTTGTAAGAGATAAGAGGTCTTTGAATACCTTTGTCGACTGATAATGCCCGAATCTCTTAAAAGCCGGCAACTTGAACGAATTGTGGTTGAGACGTCCTTCGTCTTCGAAATTCTTCAATTACTAACCACTAAACATTACAAGTTAAACACGTTTTGATATGGAATTAATGCCAACACTAATTATCAACCTTACAATCTCCCCCTTTGGCAAATTCCATGTCAAAACCCCTAAACAAACACTAAAACAATTACAAAGAAAATTTGGTCACAATGAGTACAATGAGTTACACATATAGACACAAATTATAACAACAAGTCTTGAACTTCATCTTGGTCTTCTCTTGATATCACCTAAAAAGAACTTGAAAGCACAAGAATATCCAAGAGACAACAAGTATGGCAATATCCAATCTTAGGCAAGAAAATAGTAACATATAAGTTCAAATGGATCAAGTATGCTCCCCCTTAATACATACTATCCATCAATATATTCTAAGCCAAGATTCAACAAAAAAAAATATTACATGCCATATAGTTCAAGCTAGATACCAAATATACAAAAATATAAAACAACTAACATAAGACTAAGTAAGCTAGATTTCTCCCATGTGTTTCTCATATTTCTCCCCCTTTTTGACATGATATGAAGCCAAAGGGAAAGAGTAAGAAAATATACCTCATGAAGCTCTCTAGCCACTTGTGCCACCAAGGAAAGAAGAACGATGTGCGGATCTCACATATTGCCTTGTTGGAGTTGATTTTCCTTCCAACTCTTTGATCCTCTCATCTTGAGCAACAAGCTTGGCACTAAGGTCTTCAATCTTCCTTTGTGATGCCTCAATCAACCTATGAGATTCTTCAACCTCTTTCCTCAATTTTAAAGCCCAACTAGGAAGAGCGGGTGAGATAGGGACATGGTTAGAATCAAGAGAATCACCAAAAAGCCTAAGTACATCATTAGACTTTCCCTTGTCCTTGTACGACATGGTTGCCATACGTTTCTCACTCAACTTCTCTAAGGGAGGAAGCATAACATCACCATCAAGATTCCTCACACCTTTAGCTAAGCACAATTGAGTTATAAACCCCGGAAAAGCCAATTTCTTGTCCAAACGACTAGTACAAGCCGCAATTTAAATTTGCTCCACAAGCAATTCACCAAGGTTAATAGGTTGGTTAGTTACCAAGGCATATACAATCTTAATTTTGTCTCTATTAAGCTCCGAGGCATTAGTAGAAACAATAAGATTGGAGCACACAAATAAATGCCAAAATGCACTAATTTTTGTTAGCTCACCTTGCCTAATACAAGCACGTTTCCCCCACACAAAATCATTATCATCACATAGAGTCCTACCCATTAAATCAAGGTTTTCCAAGATATCAACATCAAGGAATTCCGATTCAATATCATCGGGCATGAAACTAATTAATGCACGGTGTGTATAAAGCTATCTAGAGGGGGGGGGGGGGGGTGAATAGATTTTAAGCTTTTTACCCAATTTTTCGTGTTAGTCAAAATTACGAATTTACCCTCAAGATAATATAAACAAGCAAGTGTAATATGGTGCGGAAATATAAATCAACACTTGATTTTTACGTGGAAACCCTCACGGGAAAAACCACGGGCTATGTAAGTAAGCCACACTCGAACCTCGAATCCACTAAATGTGCAAACGATTACAACCTAATCCCGGAAGTAATCACACACCTACCTAATCCCGGTATGAGTGAACCTAGTCCAATTTGCTTGCGATCTAAGCAACCTAATCCCGATTGCTACACACAAGACTTAGCTTCTCTTGAAGAGAATACAACCCTAAGTGAATATATGAAAATATCCAAAATGCAACATAGAGCAAGGGAAACCCTATATGCTTATCTAAGATGATTAATATGCAATTAAGAACAATCCTAGATATCAAAACTAAATGACATGTCAATTAGTTTAGCTAATCAATATCAAGCACAAAAACCTAATATGCTAGCACAATACAACTTCTCAAACATACATCATACTAATCTCAATCTTGTATTCAACAAATATAAAATCACATACAAGTAATTAAATTGAGATTGCTAGATAAGAGAAACACAAAATATGTAAGATATTAGTGAAAAGCTTACCAAGCAAAGTATGATGAAGAATCCATGCAAGATGTCATCTAGATGATCTAAGATGATGCTAGATGATGATTGATGATCATGGAAAAGGTGTTTGAGTAATTAAAAATGAGTTCTTGGAATTTTTCTTCTCTTTGAAAAATATCCTAAGTATGAAATCTGAATATGAACTCTTGTAATTGACCTAAAGTCAAAGTGGCATATATATAGGGGGCCAAAACAAAGTGTGGTCGTTTTGATAAGTTTGCCCACTATTTGCCATGGGCGCTGTACGTAGGGCGCCCTTGTACAGCGCCTGTACAGCGCCCTTGCTCTGTTTTCACGAGGAAACAGAGTGGCGCTGTTCGTACAGCGCTTTGTACAGCGCCACGTACAGCGCCCCAACAGCGACCCAACAGCGACCGATTAAATCGATCAGGTCTGAACAGCGCTCAATGGGCGCTGTTCGTACAGCGCTTCTGAACAGCGCTTTTGGGGGCGCCCAGTGCAAAAATGCAATCCTAAGTCTAAGCATGACAAGGCAATTGGATATGCAAGATGCAATCAAACTAACATGCAAGAAGAGATGTTCATGAGCATTAAGGCACACATAAAAAACACACAACATATAAGGATTAAACATATGCATGAGTTGTGAGTGTGTGCATCTATCTCTTCAAGACAAGTAAGCACTTAGAATATTACCTTTGGTGCTTGTCAATGGTGAGGTCTTCAAAAGGGCCTAAGCAATAACACAACATCTAAGCTACCCTTACAAAGCATCCCCACATGTGGTTTGATCACGAAATAAGCCAATTAAACACAACGGGAATCCTAACAATCTCCCCCTTTGGCTATTTCGTGACAAAACCACCACTCACATTGATTCCTCACATAGAATTAGAAACTACGGGACTACAATGATTATCTACATTACAAAGAGATAAGAAAGTAAAAACTTCAAGTCTTCAATCTCTTGTAGAACAATCAAGTCCTGAAAATAAAGTTTCTAGCATTTCCAATACAAGTAAAGTGTGAGATTAATCATGTGAGAACAATACCAAGCATTTGCATTTTTAGAATTTAGGCGCAACATTAGCAAATGTATGCAATGAATGATAAATGCAATGCTCCCCCTCAAAGGGTTACTCCCCCTCAATGTATGTTCTCCCCAAAATGCACAAAAGCTTCTATATTTTGCAACTCCCCTTACCATTTCCTACTCCCCCTTTTTGTCATGATATAGGCAAAGGAGTAGTCCCCAACCGGGTCACTCAAAGCAACGAGAGATAGAAGCATGCAAGATATGCATATACATATAAGTCACTTTATGCACTTCAATTAATTTGAGAGAAACAAGGAGATTTATTTGAGAAAATATGTGAATCCACCATGCTTTGCATACAAGACATATAGCATTCAAGTCCAAAATACAATGGTATTTGGCAAAGCAAATGACAAAGGTTTCTAATTTGAATTCAAACCAATTTCACCAATGTCATGGGAAAAGCAAGGATATAGAGATTATTGATTTCAATTTTAAGAGCAACTATATCCAACTTTATAAGCGAAACATGGCATGAGCGACTTTGCACCCTATTTGATTTTTCCGGATAAGAAATCCGTATGATAGTAACCATGTTCAACTAATAAAGAAAGAGAGACATTTGGAATGTAATTCCTTTGAACGGATACAAGATCCTTTATTCATTTTGAGTCTCATTAGCTTTCACACAAGTTTTGCATTTTTAAGAATATGCAATCATCAATTCATGCTTTTCATGTGAGCATGTTGTATGAATTTCATGCTTTTTTTTTTTTTTTTTTTTTTTTTTTTTTTTATTTATTTATTTAGCATAAGCATGTTATTTAAGAAACATCATGTCATGGAGATAACTATAGGTCATTCACATCATACTTCCTATGTAAATCTCCTAGTCCAAAAATGCATGTTTGAACATAAATATGACATGGATTGTAGACAAGCAAGGTTCACACTTATAGAATTTGAAAGCATATATACATATGTACAACCAAGCTTACTCAAGCAATCAAAAGAAGAGGCATAAGTTATTTCAAATTTTTTGCAAGATACAAGAATGCAAAATAGCTCTCTTTGCTTGAGTTCCCCATATGGGGTCAATCATAAAACATCACTCCACAAGACATATCCCAATAGATCTACTAAGAGTTTTAAATCGAGTAGCATCTAAGGGTTTAGTAAATAAGTCCGCAAGTTGATCATTAGTACCTACATGTTCAAGTACTATGCATTTATTTTCAACAAGCTCTCTAATGAAGTGATGGCGGATGTCAATATGCTTAGTTCTAGAATGTTGAACCGGATTCTTGGAAATATTAATAGCACTCATGTTATCACAAAAGAGAGTGAGAGTACCTTGGTTGAATCCGTAGTCTACAAGCATTTGTTTCATCCATAGGAGTTGTGTGCATCCACTCCCCGCGGCTATGTACTCGGCCTCGGCCGTGGACAAGGAAATCGAGTTTTGCTTCTTGCAAAACCAAGACACCAAGTTGTTGCCTAGAAAGAAGCAACCGCCCGATGTGCTCTTCCTATCATCACAATTTCCTGCCCAATCCGCATCACTAAAGCCAACTAGACTAGCATTAGTGTCAAAAGAGTACCAAATCCCATAGTTGGATGTCCCATTCACATAGCGAATGATCCTCTTCACACAAGAGAGGTGGGACTCCTTAGGATCCGCTTGGTACCTAGCACACACACCCACACTAAAAGATATATCGGGCCTACTTGCGGTCAAGTAAAGCAAGCTACCTATCATGCCACGATATAGAGTTTGGTCCACACTTTTACCACTAGCATCCTTGCTTAGCTTCAAAGTTGTACTCATGGGTGTATCACAATGTTTGGCTTTCTCTAAACCAAACTTCTTCACTAGGTTCTTAGCATATTTGGCTTGGGTTATGAAAATCCCATCATGCATTTGCCTAATTTGCAAACCTAGGAAGTAACTAAGCTCACCAACAAGACTCATCTCAAATTCAAGAGACATGACATCAACAAATTGTTGGACTTTGGTGTTGTTGGTGGAGCCAAAAACTATATCATCAACATATATTTGAGCTATGAAAAGCTCATCATTGTCTCTCTTGATGAATAGTGTCTTGTCAACACTACCTCTTGTGTAGTTGTTGTCAACAAGAAATTGAGTGAGGCGCTCATACCAAGCCCTCGGTGCTTGTTTCAACCCATAAAGTGCCTTCTTGAGGCGATAGACATGATTGGGGTGGTGAGCATCCACAAACCCCTTAGGTTGTTCAACAAACACTTCCTCTTGCAAGAAGCCATTGAGGAAGGCACTCTTGACGTCCATTTGGTGCAATTTGAACTTGTGCACACAAGAGATGGACAAGAGAAGCCTAATGGACTCTAAGCGGGCAACGGGAGCAAAAGTCTCCTCAAAGTCGATACCCTCAATTTGAGAGTACCCTTGTGCTACAAGTCTAGCCTTGTTCCGCACTATGTTGCCATCCTCATCGGATTTGTTCCTAAATATCCATTTGGTGCCTATGACATTAGTGGTCTTAGGCCTAGGAACTAGAGTCCAAACCTCATTCCTTTCGAATTGGCTTAGCTCTTCTTGCATGGCAAGAACCCAAAATTCATCATTTAAGGCTTCTTCAACCTTTTTGGGTTCAATTTGAGAGGTGTAACATGTATAGCTAATAAGATTAGCAAGTTGGCGTCTAGTCCTAACACCCTCATTTACCTCTCCAATGATATCTTCTTTATCATGGAGTTTCCTAACCCATGGAGCGGGTTCTTTAGAGTCCAAGAGAGGAACTCTATCAATAGGTTGTGTGCCATCATTGTTGACATTAGATGTCCCAACATTAGGCGACACCACAACCTTCTCCAAAGGAGAATCATCACTAAAAATAACCTCCTCATCATGATCATTAGACTTGAGCCTAGTGTCATCAAATACGACATTGGATGATTCCATAACACTTAGAGTCTTTAAATTGAAAACTCTATAGGCTCTACTATTTAAGGCATAGCCAATAAAAATACCCTCATCACTCTTAGCATCAAACTTGCCAAGTTGATCACGGTCATTCAAAATGTAGCATTTGCTTCCAAAAGTGTGGAAGTAGCTAACATTTGGCCTCTTGCCTTTCCATAACTCATAGGAGGTGTTTCTAGTACCGGGCCTTAGGAACACTCTATTTCCTATATAGCAAGCCGTGTTAATGGCTTCGGCCCATAGGTTCCTAGGGACATTGTTGCTAAGCAACATCACACGGGCCATCTCTTGGAGGACCCTATTCTTCCTCTCAACAACTCCATTTTGTTGAGGTGTCCTAGGAGCAGAAAATTCATGGGAGATGCCTAAACCATTACAAAAGGTTTCAAAGGTGGCATTCTCAAATTCTCTCCCATGGTCACTTCTAATCCGTTTAATGCTTCTAATGTTAGAATTCATTTCATTTTGCAATTTAGTACAAAGCATTTTAAACTTATCAAAAGTTTCGGATTTTTCTCTAAGAAAATATGTCCATGTAAATCTAGAGAAATCATCAACACAAACAAAAATGTATCTCTTTCCACCCAAACTTTCGGTTTGCATGGGACCCATGAGGTCCATGTGGAGAAGCTCAAGTGGCTCCTTGGTGGTGAGATACTTACCCTTTTTGTGCATGCTTTTGGTTTGCTTTCCTTGTTGGCAAGGTCCACAAATACCATTGGCTTTCTTCCCAAGCTTAGGGAGGCCACGCACACAATTGAACTTTCCAAGGGTCCGTAGATCCCTAAAGTTCATGTGGCCAAGTCTTTCATGCCACAACTCAATTTGCTCATCCATGGACACATGATTAGATACAATTCTAGCTTCAAGACAATAGCAATTGTCGCTAGATCTCATGCCCTTCAACAAGGTTTGTCCATCGGGTTTAAGGATAGAGCAATAATCTTTAGAGAACAAGACGGAATATCCTTCATCACTAAGATGTGAAATGCTAATTAAATTGGCTTTCAAGCCATCAACAAATAAAGCATTGGATAAGGAGGGTAATCCGGGAACGGAAATGGTTCCTTTCCCTATAACATTTCTTTTGGATCCATCACCAAAAGTGACATTTCCACCTTCCTCCATAACAAGAGTCTCGAAGAAACTCTTGTTTCCCGTCATGTGCCTAGAGCACCCACTATCCAAGTACCAAAAATTAGAAGAATTTGCCTTCAAGGCTATTTGTGCAACATGGCAAACATTTTCATTCTTTCTAATCCACTTAGCAACAATTTTAGCTTTCTTAGTGGCCTTTGGTACATGTGCTCTACTATTTCTAGGATCATGCAAATCAATATTTTCTTTCCTAGAAACATGCATCTTGGCTCTATTCTTTCTCTTTTCAATCATGCTTTGTTTTCTACACATTTTAATATATTGAAAGCAATTTGGTCTAATATGACCATCACAACCACAAAAGTGACAAATAGGAATGAAAAAAGGAATCATACCTCGCCTTTGAGTACGTCCATGTCTTTGTGGATATGTGGGTTCAATCCATCTTCGTTGTTGAACCGGTCTTGGTTGCTTCCAAGCTTGAGGTTGCATGATTGGTCTCTTTCCTTTGTGAGCCAATTTGGGAGGAGTGTTGGCTTGAGGAACCTTAGGAAGTTGAGCTTGAGTTTTCCTTCTTGGCCCCATTTTCACTTGTGCATTAGAACTTTGTCCTATTTCTAACTTCTTCCTAGGAGGTTGCACAAATGAAGTTTCTTCATTCTTCAAGCTCTTGACAAATATGGTCTTGTTAGAGGTTGAGATTTTCTTGCCATCTTCATACCCAAGACCTCTCTTGTCACTTGGATTCTTTCCAACACCAAGTAAATGATCAAGCTTCTTGGTGCTAGAATCTATCCTAGCCAAGGACTCTTTAGCTTCTACAAGTTCCCTCTTCAAGCCTTCTTCACTTCTCTTGGACAAGTCTAACTCCTCAATTAGCTTATCCTCTCTCCTCTTCAATCTTTCCACTTGTTCACTTAAGTGGTCATTGTGAGCCGAAAGTTCAAGGTTTTCTTCTCTCAACCTCTCAATCTTTCTTGTGCTTTTAAGTGCTAAATCATTGAACTCGGCATGGTATTTAGCAAGCACCTTTTGCTCCACAAACTTCTTCTTGGAACTAGAAGAGGAGTCACTTTCTTCTTCACTAGAGTCAATTTCCTCTTGACTCAAATCTTCCTTTTCACTAGCACTTTTGCTCTTGTGAGAAGATGCAAAAGCTAGGAAGTTAGCCATGAGTTCTTCCTCACTTGAAGACTCATCCTCCTCATTGGAGTCATCACTACTCCCACTCCATGTGGCGGCCATCACTTTACCCTTCTTCCTCTCATTGTGATTCGCACATTCGGGGGCAAAGTGACCGATCCCACCACACTCAAAGCATCGAACCCCTTTCCTTTCGGTCCTCTCTTGTCTAGGCTCAAACTTCTTGAAGGAACTCTTTTTCTTCAAATCTTGTCCTCTTGACCCAAATCCCTTCTTCTTCTTGAACCCCATAACCTTGTTGAACCGTTTCACAAATAAGGCAAGGTCTTCATCCGATTCATGCTTTGCCTCCTTTGCATCCTTAGATGCTTTCAAAGCTATTCCTTTAGACTTCTTAGGAGGAGTAGTGTTGCTAGGAGCCTTCCTAGACTCATATGCAAGGAGACGCCCAATTACCTCACTTGGCTTCATATCCATGTAGCCACTATTTTCTTCTATGGCCGTCACCTTTGATTCAAACCTATCGGGGAGAGATCTCATAATTTTTTGCTTGACTCTCCTATCCGAATACGGGTCACCGAGTTGATGGCTTTGATTTACTATGTCCATCAATTTGATTTCGAAGTCGTTGAAGCATTCATCCTCTCCCATCCTAAGTAACTCAAATTGAGTTTGGAGGACTTGAAGCTTGGACTCCTTCACCACCTCGGTTCCCTCATGTGCAACTTGAAGGATGTCCCATGCCACTTTGGCAATTTGAGTATTCTGAATAAGCTTGTATTGATTCTCATCCATGGCACACATAATGGCATGCATCGCCTTCCTATTCCACTTAGAAGCCTCAAACTCTTGCGCGTTCCATTGCGCCTTAGGCTTCAAAACATCTTGTCCTCCACCCGCGGGAGTCATCATAGGGAGATCATATCCGTCTTCCACCGCCATCCATGCACGGTCATGAATTTGGCATATGTAGGATTCCATCTTCCCTTTCCATTGGGAATAGTTCAAGCCGGTAAGAAGTGGAGGCCTTGTGCTAGAAGCTCCTTCGTGGCCACCACCATTTCCACCGTTTCCACTCATAGTGTTTATGAATGAATGAAATGAATGCAAATGTATGAATAATCAAAAATCACACAAAATGCAAAACACACCAAAATAAGCAAGGATCACCTATGTATGTCTAGGAACCCGCTCTGATACCAATTGAAACTAATTAATGCACGGTGTGTATAAAGCTATCTAGAGGGGGGGGGGGGGTGAATAGATTTTAAGCTTTTTACCCAATTTTTCGTGTTAGTCAAAATTACGAATTTACCCTCAAGATAATATAAACAAGCAAGTGTAATATGGTGCGGAAATATAAATCAACACTTGATTTTTACGTGGAAACCCTCACGGGAAAAACCACGGGCTATGTAAGTAAGCCACACTCGAACCTCGAATCCACTAAATGTGCAAACGATTACAACCTAATCCCGGAAGTAATCACACACCTACCTAATCCCGGTATGAGTGAACCTAGTCCAATTTGCTTGCGATCTAAGCAACCTAATCCCGATTGCTACACACAAGACTTAGCTTCTCTTGAAGAGAATACAACCCTAAGTGAATATATGAAAATATCCAAAATGCAACATAGAGCAAGGGAAACCCTATATGCTTATCTAAGATGATTAATATGCAATTAAGAACAATCCTAGATATCAAAACTAAATGACATGTCAATTAGTTTAGCTAATCAATATCAAGCACAAAAACCTAATATGCTAGCACAATACAACTTCTCAAACATACATCATACTAATCTCAATCTTGTATTCAACAAATATAAAATCACATACAAGTAATTAAATTGAGATTGCTAGATAAGAGAAACACAAAATATGTAAGATATTAGTGAAAAGCTTACCAAGCAAAGTATGATGAAGAATCCATGCAAGATGTCATCTAGATGATCTAAGATGATGCTAGATGATGATTGATGATCATGGAAAAGGTGTTTGAGTAATTAAAAATGAGTTCTTGGAATTTTTCTTCTCTTTGAAAAATATCCTAAGTATGAAATCTGAATATGAACTCTTGTAATTGACCTAAAGTCAAAGTGGCATATATATAGGGGGCCAAAACAAAGTGTGGTCGTTTTGATAAGTTTGCCCACTATTTGCCATGGGCGCTGTACGTAGGGCGCCCTTGTACAGCGCCTGTACAGCGCCCTTGCTCTGTTTTCACGAGGAAACAGAGTGGCGCTGTTCGTACAGCGCTTTGTACAGCGCCACGTACAGCGCCCCAACAGCGACCCAACAGCGACCGATTAAATCGATCAGGTCTGAACAGCGCTCAATGGGCGCTGTTCGTACAGCGCTTCTGAACAGCGCTTTTGGGGGCGCCCAGTGCAAAAATGCAATCCTAAGTCTAAGCATGACAAGGCAATTGGATATGCAAGATGCAATCAAACTAACATGCAAGAAGAGATGTTCATGAGCATTAAGGCACACATAAAAAACACACAACATATAAGGATTAAACATATGCATGAGTTGTGAGTGTGTGCATCTATCTCTTCAAGACAAGTAAGCACTTAGAATATTACCTTTGGTGCTTGTCAATGGTGAGGTCTTCAAAAGGGCCTAAGCAATAACACAACATCTAAGCTACCCTTACAAAGCATCCCCACATGTGGTTTGATCACGAAATAAGCCAATTAAACACAACGGGAATCCTAACAGGGCAAGTTAAGGAATTCATTAACCTTCCTAGGACAAACTCTAAAGACAACTTTCCTTATGCTTAGAGTAGCACTAGTCACAGTAGAACCGGATTTGTAAGCATGATAAAACTCTCTAACAACGGTCTCATTAGAGATTCCTAACATGTTCACCCATGAAATCCAATTTCTACTCTTAAGCACATCATAAACATAGGATCTAACACAAGAGTCCAAGTCAATACCTCTTTCTTGAATTATCTTTTTGCAACCAAAAATTCCCAATTCATTCACTTTGTTACTTTTGGAAATTTTGGAAGAAATTGTAGGTTTGGACTTGGCAATGGGAGTTGAAGAAGTATTTCCACCAACCTTCTTTGCTTTTCCGATAATCTTACTACACAAAACAAACTAAAAACCAAAGTGAGAGGAAACAAAGAAACAAATATAGAACCAATAAACATATACAAAGGCAAAACACTATATTCAATAAATCATCATGCAAATAAGAATTTATCATAGCATCTTCATGATTTATCAAAAATAAAAATAATGCCAACAATTAACAACCTTGAAGAACATGTGAACATGTCATAAAAGTGTTAGGATTATGCTCAATAGCAAGAGTGTAATGTTGTAATTAACAATCTTTTTCATATTAATAAAGAGATTTCTGGTTTAACAAATCGTATAGCATTTATAGTTTAATATTATAATTGTCAAAGTAAATAATCATAAAGTCTAAAGACTATGGGAAAAGAAGAATTGTTCGTACATCTGGATATGTATGTGGTAGACACAATTCTTTAGTTAGTCTTGAATAATGTTCACAACTTAAGTTAAAGGTTGGGCACCTTTATCTTGTTAAAGTTGTAGAATTCTTTTGCTAGCATTTGAGTGGGATCAAATGAGATATGATGAGTCTAAAATCATCGGAGTGTCTTCGAGCAAAAGGATCTAGTGCACTGGGTGCATTGAACTGGATCACAATGAAAAGCTTTATCTAGAACCGTCAGTAGATAATAGTCTTTTCATTATCAGGACAATCGGAGGGTCTATCTTAATCCTGAGATAAATGATGGACTTATGGTTGCAAGTGATATCATTTGAGTTATCAATGAGTACGATTATATCGCATAGTCTATACTCGATAGTTTGGTGATATTCATTTGTTAATCGATAGAGGACTTCATTTATAGATATGGACATCGTGGCTCCATTTAATAAAATGAGAGTATAATATTATCATATGGATGTTTTGAGGTAATTGGATATTAAATCTCAACGTTGAGTTTTCGATAGTGTCTATTGAAAACATGGCTTCTGGACAAGTCAAAATATCCAAGTTCAAAACGTGGTCATATGAGTAAATATGGTAACTTGGAGAGTTATAGGCGGTCTATGAACTCTTGGCGATTACTGATATTAATCACGAGGATACACTATCTCCAATATGATTGTCTAGGGTATGAATGAGGAGCATCTTCCTTTTCTATCTTTATTTAAGAGTTCAGTTTTAGCTCTTTAGTGGAATGAGTTAAAATTAATGGATCGGACCTAAGTGAATCATTTGTTGATTGTGATTAGGTTATGTCTATTGAAGCTTAAATTTAGATGGCCCGCCAAGATCCCCAATCCACACGGACTTGCATGGATCACTTGATATATTCTACCGGACCAATTTAAGGGTCCATCTAGAATTGCATTTAATATATTAAGAATATAATTTGCACATTATTTAAGTAATGGGCTGCTCAATTATATTAATATATTAATGAAAGACATGTGGGCTTGTTTCTTTTAGTAAGAATGGGTCTGGTTCACATGTGGGCTTTTTATTTAAAGTCCAATGAATTAAATGAAATAGGAAAATAATATTAGGCCCAATCTTATATAAGTGGGGCGGCTAGGTTAATGTTTTAACCTAAAAATATTATTTTGTTTCATTTGTTTTAATTAAATAAGAATTAATTAATTTATTGATTAATTGTTTAATTAAAGAAACAAATCTTTCCTAAAAGTAAAAGACTTGTTTGATAAGTAAATAAATAAATTAGTTTTATTTATTTAATCAAATAAGGAGTCTTTTTATTTAGTCAAAATAAAAGAATAAAAATAAAAGAGTTGGATTAGGGTTTGAAGTCTTAAAAGACATGTGGTTTTTGGGTGCAATACAACTCCTCTTTTGTAGAGGAAAATTGCGGCAACCCTAGGCAAACACACATAGAGAATTCGGCCATCCTATAAGGAAAGAAGGAAGAAATTTTGGCCACCTATATAAGCATACTTATAGAATTTGGCCACCACAATGAATGGTGCTTTGAGTTTTTATTTCTTTCTTCTTCTTCTTAATTCCAAGAGAGTTTTTATTCTAAAAAGACTAAAAGGAGTGTGAGATTATTCTTTGATAGTATACTATTGCTTAATCATCAATAAGCTTGTGTATACGATATCGATCTAGGTTCATGCGAGTTTCGATCATTAGATTGAGAACTCAAAAGTGACCGGAATAATTTTTGACATTCTTTTGATTGTTTTGTGACTAACTAAGAAAAGAAAGTTTTTGTTTGGTCCATTCACAGGTTTGCAATTCAAAGAAAAGGGAGACTACGCTCCTAGGTGATCCACGTTCGTGCTCGGATTGAAGGTCTTGCGGATTACCATCGACGTAAGTCAATCGGATCACGCGACAAAAGGTAATTTACTTTTGTTAATATATATGCATGTTTATTGATTAAAAGGGTTTAAGGTTCATAAAGGAAAAAATTTTAAAAGTCACTAAATCGTTTTTAGTATCGCTTCCGCTGCGTTTACCACTTTTGTTATTATTTTTTCCCTACAAAAAGAGAACAAGAATTTAGCATATTATGCTCCCCTTTGACAAGTGCCTTATCTAAAATCAAGATAGACAAATGTTCACAAAAATCACTACACAATCACACGTTTTAAGCCTCATGGGCTGCGCATGGCAGCCCCTTTGTGGGGTTGTGGGCTGTGCATGCCCATGGGAGGAGGCCGAGGGTTGAGCGATATGGTTGATGGCCACTTGAAGATCTTGTATTCCTAAACAATTGTAATTTACTTGCTTTTCTAGGATGGACCAAAATTGTTGCTATTTATTTTTTGCATAAATATTACAATATTTGTTATTGTATGATAACATGACATATAGAATAGGAGTGCCACTCATATATCTCTTTTGGTATGAACATGCATTGAATGATTTAGGTATCTAAATTGGCATCTAGATAACTTGGTAAATCATTCTATGGGATTTAATCACACGCCGTAAATAATTGAGTGGGAGAAGGTGTTTTTGTAACACCTATGGCCTCCAAGGTTAGTTGAGCTTTATTATTTATTGATAATCCCCCCAAAGGGCGTCCATGAATGGAATTTAGCAACATACTTCCTTACAAGGATAGACTAGACAATGGACTCAAACGAGATCTACTCCCCAAGGAGGGATTTTTGTGAGAGAAAATTGAGGGTCGATATCTTGGTAACACACTCAATGTAATTTTATTGATATCCTTCCAAGAGTTCTTGTCAATAAAATTGCAAGGCTAAAATTGAAAACGCTGGTTGTTATGTTAACAATTAGGTGGGACCTAGTCTAACTTGTAAATGGTGCGAACTCCCAAAGGAGGCGTAACATTTATGGGTGTTGGATCACTTGAATTTTATGATTGAGTTATTTATTTAATTCAAGATAAATATTTAAAAGTGCTTTATCATGATTATTTACTTATATATGTTTTGTTTTATTCAGAAATCATGACCCCATCACTTATGAACATCCTGAAAGATAACACTTTAACTGGAGATAATTATGTCACATGGAAAAGGAAAATTGGGTTGTTGCTGCAAAGTGAAAAACATAAGTTTGTTCTAACTACTCCTAAACCACCTACTCCTAATAATGAATCTAGTATAATGTATAGAGATGAGCATAAGCAGTGGAAGACTTCAGATGATATGGCCAAATGTTATATTATGGCCACTATCTCCGACGTGTTGCAACTGCAGCATGAAGGAATAGAGTCCGCTGCTGATATAATGATGTCTCTAGAGGAGATGTTTGCTATGAAGTCCAGGACGACTAAGAGAGAGGCAGTGACTGCTTTTATGAATCTTAGAATGAAACCTGGACAGGCTGTGAAAGATCACATGATGAAAGTCATAGCATATCTCAACATTGCTGAACTGTATGGCGCTGAGATAGATGGTGAGACAAAAATTGATATGGTTGTCAATTCATTGTCAGATTCCTTTGATCAGTTCAAATTGGACTACACTTTGAACAAAAAGGAATACACCTTACAAGGCCTGATGCAAGATGTTCAAAGTGCTGAAAAGATCCTTGTGAAAGGCAAGGGTCAAGAGATTCATATGGTTGGTAAAGTTGCTACTGTTAAGGCCCGTCAAAAGGTCAAGAAACAACAGAAGAAAAAGCAACTTGGGCCTATCAAGAAGGAGACCAAGAAAGTAACCAAGATCAAAGGGAAATGCTTCCTTTATGGTGAAAAGGGACATTGGAAAAGAAAAAAGAAATTGCCCAAAGTCCCAGAATAAGAAGGAAGAAGGTAATGAGAATTATCTTGAAACATGTTTTTTGGCAGATTCTACATATTCTTGGATCATAAACTCTGGAGCCACTAATCATGTTTGTTATTCCTTGCAGGGGTTCCAAGAAATGAGAAGGCTGAGTAAGAATGAAATCAATTTGCGCTTGGGCAACGGAACGTTAGTGTCTGCAAGTGCAGTGGGAGATATTAGAGTTTATTTGGACTCTAGAAGGCATTTAGATTTGATAGACGTTTATTATATACCTCAATTCAAGAGGAATTTAATTTCAGTTTCTTGTTTGAATAAATTTGGATATTTAGTTACTTTTAATAAAGTTTTTATTATTAGTAAGAATGACAAAATTATTTGCCAAGGTACATTGGAAAACGGTCTATACTTTTTGCATAGAAATATCTCTCACTCGTTAGACACAGAATTAACGGAACCTAATCATAAAAGAGTAAAATTATCAATAGATGAAACCTACCTTTGGCATTTACGCCTAGGTCATATTAACCTTAATAGGATTAAAAGATTGGTATGTGACGTACCTTTAAGTGACTTAAAGGTTGATGATCTACCAACTTGTGAATCTTGTTTGGAAGGTAAAATGACCAAAAGGTCGTTCTCTGCCAAAGGTGCAAGAGCCATTGAATGTTTAGGATTGATACACACTGATGTATGTGGACCTATGAGCATTCAAGCTAGAGGTGGATATGAGTACTTCATCACCTTCACAGATGATTACTCGAGATTTGGTTATGTGTATCTCATGCTACATAAGTCGGATGCTTTTGACATGTTCAAAGCAATCAAAGCTGAAGTGGAAAATCAGCTTGAGAAACACATAAAAATCTTGAGATCTGATCGTGGTGGAGAATATCTATCTGGTGAGTTTCAGCAATATCTTATTGATAATGGGATAGTTTCTCAGTTTTCTGCACCAGGTACACCTCAACATAATGGGGTAGCAGAAAGGAGAAATAGAACTCTTTTGGATATGGTTAGGTCTATGTTGAGTTATTCAACACTTTCTATTTCTTTTTGGGGATATGCTTTACAAACTGCTATATACATTCTAAACGATGTATCATCTAAGTCTGTTCCTAAAACACCGCATGAGTTGTGGACTGGGCGCAAGCCTAGTTTACAACACTTAAGGATATTTGGTTGTCCTGCGCATGTGTTAAAAGGAAAGACAGAAAAGATGGAGTTCCGTTCGGAAACATGTATATTTGTAGGATATCCAAAAGAAACTAAAGGATATTATTTCTGTAGTCCTTCAGATCTTAAAGTATTTGTTTCGACAAATGCTAAATTTCTAGAAAAGGACTATAAGAATGATTTTGTGCCTAGAAGTAGAATTGTCCCGAATGAGATGTCAGGAGATACAATTCCACGAGAGGTTACACAACCTAACCCAATTGTAAGTTCCGATTCAACACAAGATCAACAACCTACCATTCCTCGTCGTAGTGGGAGGGTTAGAACAAAACCCGAAAGATACATCGGTCTGGGAGAATCAGTGGAGAATCTCCCGGACGACGATGATCCCTACACGTGTTAGGATTATGTTCAATAGCAAGAGTGAAATATTGTAATTAACAATCTTTTTCATATTAATAAAGTGATTTCTGGTTTAACAAATCGTATAGCATTTATAGTTTAATATTGTAATTGTCAAAGTAAATAATCATAAGGTCTAAAGACTATGAGAAAAGAAGAATTGTTCGTACATCTGGATATGTATGTGGTAGACACAATTCTTTAGTTAGTCTTGAATAAAGTTCACAACTTAAGCTAAAGGTTGGGCACCTTTATCTTGTTAAAGTTGTAGAATTCTTTTACTAGCATTTGAGTGGGATCAAATGAGATATGATGAGTCTAAAATCATCGGAGTGTCTTCGAGTAAAAGAATCTAGTGCACTGGGTGCATTGAATTGGATCACAATGAAATAC
This sequence comes from Acer saccharum, assembly GCA_030490815.1. NCBI lineage: Eukaryota > Viridiplantae > Streptophyta > Magnoliopsida > Sapindales > Sapindaceae > Acer > Acer saccharum. The sequence goes on along the minus strand of CM059869.1, from coordinate 47,570,099 downwards.
TTTATCTATAACCATCAGTAGATAAAAGTCTTTTCATTATCAGGACAATCGGAGAGTCTATCTTAATCCTGAGATAAGTGATGGACTTATGGTTGCAAGTGATATCATTTGAGTTATCAAAGAGTACGATTATATCGCATAGTCTATCCTCGATAGTTTGGTGATATTCATTTGTTAATCGATAGAGGACTTCATTTATAGATATGGACATCGTGGCTCCATTTATTAAATGAGAGTATAATATCATCATATGGATGTTTTGAGGTAATTGGATATTAAATCTCAACGTTGAGTTTTCGATAGTGTCTATTGAAAACATGGCTTCTGGACAAGTCAAAATATCCAAGTTCAAAACGTGGTCATATGAGTAAATACGGTAACTTGGAGAGTTATAGGCGGTCTACGAACTCTTGGCGATTACTGATATTAATCACGAGGATACACTATCTCCAATATGATTGTCTAGGGTATGAATGAGGAGCATCTTCCTTTTATATCTTTATTTAAGAGTTCAGTTTTAGCTCTTTAGTGGAATGAGTTAAAATTAATGGATCGGACCTAAGTGAATCATTTGTTGATTGTGATTAGGTTATGTCTATTGAAGCTTAAATTTAGATGGCCCGCCAAGATACCCAATCCACACGGACTTGCATGGATCACTTGATATATTCTACCGGACCAATTTAAGGGTCCATCTAGAATTGCATTTAATATATTAAGAATATAATTTGCACATTATTTATGTAATGGGCTGCTCAATTATATTAATATATTAATGAATGACATGTGGGCTTGTTTCTTTTAGTAAGAATGGGTCTGGTTCACATGTGGGCTTTTTATTTAAAGTCCAATGGATTAAATTAAATAAGAAAATAATATTTGGCCCATTTATTCTAAGTGGGGCGGCAAGGGTTAATTTTAACCTAATATATTATTTTGTTTCATTGTTTTAATTAAATAAGAATTAATTAATTTATTAATTAATTATTTAATTAAGAAACAAATCTTTTCTGATCAGGAAATATATTTCCTAAAAGTAAAAGTAAAAGACTTGTTTGATAAGGATATAAATAATTAGTTTTATTTATTTAATCAAATAAGAAGTCTTTTTTATTTAGTCAAATAAAAGAATAAAAGATTTATGAATTAAATTAGGGTTTGAAGTCTAAAACTAGATGGGAATTAGGGTGCAACACAAACTCTTTTAAGCTTGTATGTTGCGGCAACCCTAGTCCGTTTAGGGTAGAGAATTCGGCAACCCTAAAAGAAAGAAGAGAAGAAAGTTTGGCAACCTATATACACACTTATAGAATTCGGCCACTCAAAGGCTTGGTGCTTGAGATTCTATTTTTTCTTCTTCTTCTCAATTCATAGAAAGATTTTATTCTACTAAAACATAAAAGAGTGTTAGATTATTCTTTGATGGTACACTAATTGCTTGTTCATCAATAAGCTTGTGTGTACAACATCGATTTAGGTTCACGCGAGTTTCGATCACTAGATTGAGAACTCAAAAGTGACCGGAATAATCTTAGTCATTCTTTTGATTGTTTTTGTGACTAACAAAGAAAAGAAAAGTTTGTTTGTCCATTCACAGGTTTGCAATTCAAAGAAAAGGGAGACCACGCTCCTAGGTGATCCACGTTCGTGCTAGGATTGAAGATCTTGCGGATTACCATCGACGTAAGTCAATCGGATCACGCGACAAAAGGTATTATTCTTTTGTTAGATAATATATATGTTTAATTGATTAAAGGGTTTAAGGTTCATAAAAGGAAAATTTTTTAAAAGTCACTAAATCTATTTTTTTTAGTCTCGCTTCCGCTGCGTGTACTACGGTATTTTTCCCTACAATTGGTATCAGAGCCTAGGTTGAACCCTTTTAATTAATTAACGTATATATACGTAGATCGATTTCTTCTTATTGTGATTATGCATGTTTAGAAAGAGATGGCACTCTAGGTATTCGAATATATAATTACATGTGGATGTATGGATTTATATATGTTTATGTGGATTGTTATTGCTCGATTTTGGTCCTAGATTTTCAATGTAATTTTTGTTATGGAATTGTAACAAGAAGGGTGGTCTATCATCGCCATAATTCCTTCTTGGTAGATTGCTAGGTTTTATTATTTTTTTTATATAGGTGCAGTATTTTTTATTATACTACTGCAGTTTTTTTATTTTATTATGTGCAGTTTTTGTTTGTAAAAAGTACTGCAGTGATTAAAAAAATAAAATAAAAAAATACTGCAGTATTTTATTTGTTTAAATACTGCCGTAAGATATTTAGGTGTTGAAGATTCGAAGACACGAAGAAAAACGAAGCAACCGGAACCGAGAACGAGCACCGTGCGTTCCTAGGAGTGGATTGGGCTGCGCATGGCAAGCCCAAGCTTGGTGGGCTACGCACGGCAGCCCTGGGAGTCTTCATGGGCTGCGCACAGCAGCCCCTTTGTGGGGTTGTGGGTTGTGCACGCCCATGGGGTTGGGCCGAAGGATGAGCGTATGGTTGATGGGCCACTTGAAGAACTTGTATTCCTAAACAATTGTAATTTACTTGTTTTTCTAGGATGGGCCAAAATTGTTGCTATTTAATTTATGCTTAAATATTACAATATTTGTTATTGTATGATAACATGACATATGGAATAGGAGTGCCACGCATATATCTCTTTTGGTATGAACATGCATTGAATGATTTAGGTATCTAAATTGGCATCTAGATAACTCGGTAAATCATTCTATAGGATTTAATCACACGCCTTAAATAATTGAGTGGGAGAAGGTGTTTTTGTAACACCTATGGCCTCCAAGGTTAGTTGAGCTTAATTATTTATTGGTAATCCCCCCAAGGGGCATCCATGAATGGAATTTAGCAACATACTTCCTTACAAGGATAGACTAGATAATGGACTCAAACGAGATCTACTCCCCAAGGAGGGATTTTCGTGAGAGAAAATTGAGGGTCGATATCTTGGTAACACACTCAATGTAATTTTATTGATATCCTCCCAAGAGTTCTTGTCAGTAAAATTGCAAGGCTAAAATTGAAAACGCTGGTTGTTATGTTAACAATTAGGTGGGACCTAGTTTAACTAGTAAATGGTGCGAACTCCCAAAGGAGAATTTTATGATTGAGTTATTTATTTAATTCAAGATAAATATTTAAAAGTGCTTTATCATGATTATTTACTTATATATGTTTTGTTTTATTCAGAAATCATGACCCCATCACTTATAAACATCCTGAAAGACAACACTTTAACTGGAGATAATTATGTCACATGGAAAAGGAAAATTGGGTTGTTGCTGCAAAGTGAAAAACATAAATTTGTTCTAACTACTCCTAAACCACCTGCTCCTAATAATGAATCTAGCATAATGTATAGAGATGAGTATGAGCAGTGGAAGACTTTAGATGATATGGCAAAATGTTACATTATGGCCACTATCTCCGACGTGTTGCAACAGCAGCATGAAGGAATGGAGTCCGCTGCTGATATAATGATGTCTCTAGAGGAGATGTTTGCTATGAAGTCCAGGACGACTAAGAGAGAGGTAGTGACTGCTTTTATGAATCTTAGGATGAAACCTGGACAGGCTGTGAAGGATCACATGATGAAAGTCATAGCACATCTCAACATTGCTGAACTGCATGGCGTTGAGATAGATGGTGAGACAAAGATTGATATGGTTGTCAATTCATTGTCAGATTCCTTTGATCAGTTCAAATTGGACTACACTTTGAACAAAAAGGAATACACCTTACAAGGCCTGATGCAAGATGTTCAAAGTGCTGAAAAGATCCTTGTGAAAGGCAAAGGTCAAGAGATTCATATGGTTGGTAAAGTTGCTACTGTTAATGCCCGTCAAAAGGTCAAGAAAAAGAAAAAGCAACTTGGGCCTACCAAGAAGGAGACCAAGAAAGTAACCAAGATCAAAGGGAAATGCTTCCTTTGTGGTGAAAAGGGACATTGGAAGAGAAATTGCCCAAAGTCCCAGAATAAGAAGGAAGAAGGTAATGTGAATTATCTTGAAACATGTTTTTTGGTTGATTCTACAGATTCTTGGATCATAGACTCAGGAGCCACTAATCATGTTTGTTATTCCTTGCAGGGGTTCCAAGAAAGGAGAAAGCTGAGTAAGAATGAAATCAATTTGCGGTTGGGCAACGGAACGTTAGTGTCTGCAAGTGCAGTGGGAGATATTAGAGTTTATTTGGATTCGCATTTAGATTTGATAGACGTTTATTATGTACCTCAATTCAAGAGGAATTTAATTTCAGTTTCTTGTTTGAATAAATTTGGATATTCAGTTACTTTTAATAAAGTTTTTATTATTAGTAAGAATGACAAAATTATTTGCCAAGGTACATTGGAAAACGGTGTATACTTTTTGCATAGAAATATCTCTCACTCGTTAGACACAGAAATAACGGAACCTAATCATAAAAGAGTAAAATTATCAACAGATGAAACCTACCTTTGGCATTTACGCTTAGGTCATATTAACCTTAATAGGATTAAAAGATTGGTATGTGACGGACCTTTGAGTGACTTAAAGGTTGATGATCTACCAACTTGTGAATCTTGTTTGGAAGGTAAAATGACCAAAAGGACGTTCTCTGCCAAAGGTGCAAGAGCCACTGAATGTTTAGGATTGATACACACTGATGTATGTGGACCTATGAGCATTCAAGTTAGAGGTGGATATGAGTACTTCATCACCTTCACAGATGATTACTCGAGATTTGGTTATGTGTATCTCATGCGACATAAGTCGGATGCTTTTGACATGTTCAAAGCATTCAAAGCTAAAGTGGAAAATCAGCTTGAGAAACACATAAAAATCTTGAGATCTGATCGTGGTGGAGAATATCTATCTGGTGAGTTTCAGCAATATCTTATTGATAATGGGATAGTTTCTCAGTTTTCTACACCAGGTACACCTTAACAGAATGGGGTTGTAGAAAGGAGAAATAGAACTCTTTTGGATATGGTTAGGTCTATGTTGAGTTATTCAACGCTTCCTATTTCTTTTTGGGGATATGCTTTACAAACTGCTATACACATTCTAAACGATGTACCATCTAAGTCTGTTCCTAAAACACCGCATGAGTTATGGACTAGGCGCAAGCCTAGTTTACAACACTTAAGGATATTTGGTTTTCCTGCGCATGTGTTAAAAGGAAAGACAGAAAAGATGGAGTCCCGTTCAGAAACATGTATATTTGTAGGGTATCCAAAAGAAACTAAAGGATATTATTTCTATAGTCCTTCAGATCTTAAAGTATTTGTTTCGATAAATGCTAAATTTCTGGAAAAGGACTATATGAATGATTTTGTGCCTAGAAGTAGAATTGTCCTGAATGAGATGTCAGGAGATACAATTCCACGAGAGGTTACACAACCTAACCCAATTGTAAGTTCCAATCCAACACAAGATCAACAACCTACCATTCCTCGTCGTAGTGGGAGGGTTAGAACACAACCCGAAAGATACATCGATCTGGGAGAATCAGTGGAGAATCTCCCGGATGACGATGATCCCTATACGTATAAGGAAGCTATGGAGGATGTTGATAGTCGCCATTGGCAAAAGGCAATGCAATCCGAGATTGAATCTATGTTCGATAACAAAGTCTGGTCCCTTGTAGATTTGCCTAAAGGGATAAAACCCATTGGGTGCAAGTGGGTATACAAGAGGAAAAGAGGTATGGATGGAAAGGTGGAAACCTTTAAAGCTAGATTGGTAGCTAAAGGGTATACACAGAAAGAAGGTATCGATTACGAGGAAACCTTCTCTCCTATGGCCATGCTTAAATCCATTAGGATACTCTTATCCATTGTAGCATCTTTAGATCTAGAGATTTGGCAAATGGACGTCAAGACAGCTTTCCTAAATGGAAGCCGTGACGAAAGCATCTACATGATGCAACCAGAGGGATTCATTGAAAAGGGCCAAATGGATAAGGTATGCAAGTTGCAGAAATCCATATATGGATTAAAGCAAGCATCTAGATCCTGGAACATAAGGTTTGATCAAGCTGTCAAAGGTTTTGGATTTATTCAGAATCCTAACGAACCTTATGTATACAAAAGGATTAAAGGCGACAAGTTGGTTTTCCTGATTCTTTATGTTGATGATATACTACTCATTTGAAACGATGTAGGTGTATTGACATCAGTAAAAGAATGGTTAGCAAAACAATTTGATATGAAGGACTTAAGAGAAGCAAGTTTTATTCTAGGTATCCAAGTAATAAGGGATAGAAAGAATAGAACGATTGCATTATCCCAAGCTTCATACATAGACAAGATCTTGTCTAGGTTTTCCATGCAGGATTCCAAGAAAGGTATGTCACCTTTCAGACATGGAATCAAGCTTTCTAAGGAACAAGTTCCTAAGAATGAGCATGAAGAGCAATTCATGAGTAGAGTTCCATATGCCTCGGCAGTTGGAAGTCTCATGTATGCAATGCTCTGTACTAGACCAGATATTTGTTTTGCTGTTGGCATAGTTAGCAGGTTTCAATCGAAACCTGGTCCTGATCACTGGACGGCAGTCAAGCATATTTTCAAGTATCTCAAGAGAACGAGAGATAATATACTTGTATACTCTGGAGGGGATTTAGTTCCCGTTGGGTATACAGATTCTGATTTCCAATCAGATTCTGACTCCAGAAAATCCACATCAGGGGCTGTGTTTACTATTGGAGGAGGAGCAGTTATATGGAGGAGTATCAAGCAATCTTGTATTGCTGATTCCACCATGGAAGCTGAGTATGTTGCTGCATGCGAGGCTGCCAAAGAGGCTGTTTGGCTCCGCCAATTCTTGATTGACTTGGAAGTGGTTCCTAGTGCGAATTAGCAGATCACTATCTACTGTGACAACAGTGGAGCAGTGGCTAATTCGAAAGAACCAAGAAGTCACAAGAGAGGTAAACACATTGAAAGAAAGTATCATCTTTTAAGGGAGATTGTTCAAAGAGGTGACGTGACGATTACCAAAATCGCGTCAGCAGAAAATCTAGCGGATCCCTTCACAAAGGCTCTACCTTAGAAGAGTTTCGATGGGCATCTAGAGAACATGGGCTTGAGAGATATGACACATTTGCTATAGCGCAAGTGGGAGATTGTTAGGATTATGCTCAATAGCAAGAGTGTAATGTTGTAATTAACAATCTTTTTTTTTCATATTAATAAAGTGATTTCTGGTTTAACAAATCGTATAGCATTTATAGTTTAATATTATAATTGTCAAAGTAAATAATCATAAGGTCTAAAGACTATGAGAAAAGAAGAATTGTTCGTACATCTGGATATGTATGTGGTAGACACAATTCTTTAGTTAGTCTTGAATAATGTTCACAACTTAAGTTAAAGGTTGGGCACCTTTATCTTGTTAAAGTTGTAGAATTCTTTTGCTAGCATTTGAGTGGGATCAAATGAGATATAATGAGTCTAAAATCATCGGAGTGTCTTCGAGCAAAAGGATCTAGTGCACTGGGTGCATTGAACTGGATCACAATGAAATACTTTATCTATAACCGTCAATAGATAATAGTCTTTTCATTATCAGGACAATCGGAGAGTCTATCTTAATCCTGAGATAAATGATGGACTTATGGTTGCAAGTGATATCATTTGAGTTATCAATGAGTACGATTATATCGCATAGTCTATCCTCGATAGTTTGGTGATATTCATTTGTTAATCGATAGAGGACTTCATTTATAGATATGGACATCGTGGCTCCATTGAATTAAATGAGAATATAATATCATCATATAGATGTTTTGAGGTAATTGGATATTAAATCTCAACGTTGAGTTTTCGATAGTGTCTATTGAAAACATGGCTTCTGGACAAGTCAAAATATCCAAGTTCAAAACGTGGTCATATGAGTAAATATGGTAACTTGGAGAGTTATAGGCGGTCTATGAACTCTTGGCGATTACTGATATTAATCACGAGGATACACTATCTCCAATATGATTGTCTAGGGTATGAATGAGGAGCATCTTTCTTTTCTATCTTTATTTAAGAGTTCAGTTTTAGCTCTTTAGTGGAATGAGTTAAAATTAATGGATCGGACCAAAGTGAATCATTTGTTGATTGTGATTAGGTTATGTCTATTGAAGCTTAAATTTAGATGGCCCGCCAAGATCCCCAATCCACACGGACTTGCATGGATCACTTGATATATTCTACCGGACCAATTTAAGGGTCCATCTAGAATTGCATTTAATATATTAAGAATATAATTTGCACATTATTTATGTAATGGGCTGCTCAATTATATTAATATATTAATGAAAGACATGTGGGCTTGTTTCTTTTAGTAAAAATGGGTCTGGTTCACATGTGGGCTTTTTATTTAAAGTCCAATGGATTAAATTAAATAAGAAAATAATATTTGGCCCATTTATTCTAAGTGGGGCGACAAGGGTTAATTTTAACCTAATATATTATTTTGTTTCATTGTTTTAATTAAATAAGAATTAATTAATTTATTAATTAATTGTTTAATTACGAAACAAATCTTTTCTGATCAGGAAATATATTTCCTAAAAGTAAAAGTAAAAGACTTGTTTGATAAGGATATAAATAATTAGTTTTATTTATTTAATCAAATAAGAAGTCCTTTTTTATTTAGTCAAATAAAAAAATAAAAGATTTATGAATTAAATTAGGGTTTGAAGTCTAAAACTAGATGGGAATTATGGTGCAACACAAACTCTTTTAAGCTTGTATGTTGCGGCAACCCTAGTCCATTTAGGGTAGAGAATTTGGCAACCCTGAAACTAAATATAGCACAGTGTGTATAAAGCTATCTAGAGGGGGGGTGGATAGATTTTACGCTTTTTACCCAATTTTTCGTGTTAGTCAAAATTACGAATATACCCTCAAGATAATATAAATAAGCAAGTGTAATATGGTGCGGAAATTAAATCAACACTTGATTTTTACGTGGAAACCCTCACGGGAAAAACCACGGGCTATGTAAGTAAGCCACACTCGAACCTCGAATCCACTAAATGTGCAAACGATTACAACCTAATCCCGGAAGTAATCACACACCTACCTAATCCCGGTATGAGTGAACCTAGTCCAATTTGCTTGTGATCTAAGCAACCTAATCTCGATTGCTACACACAAGACTTACCTTCTCTAGAAGAGAATACAACCCTAAGTGAATATATGTGAATATCCAAAATGCAACATAGAGCAAGGGAAACCCTATATGCTTATCTAAGATGATTAATATGCAATTAAGAACAATCCTAGATATCAAAACTAAATGACATGTCAATTAGTTAAGCTAATCAATATTAAGCACAAAACCTAATATGCTAGCACAATACAACTTCTCAAACATACATCATACTAATCTCAATCTTGTATTCAAAGTATGTAAAATAACATACAAGTAATTAATTTGAGATTGCTAGATAAGAGAAACACAAAATATGTAAGATATTAGTGAAAAGCTTACCAAGCAAAGTATGATGAAGATTCCATGCAAGATGACATCTAGATGATCTAAGATGATGCTAGATGATGATTGATGATCATGAAAAAGTGTTTGAGTAATTAAAAATGAGTTCTTTGTGTATTTTTCTTCTCTTGAAAAATATCCTAAGTATGAAGCTTGAATATGAACTCTCTTGAGTGACCTAAAATCAAGTTAGCATATATATAGAGGCCATAAGTAAAGTGAGGTCGTTTTGAAAACGCCCCAAAAAATTGCTCTGTGCGCTGGTGGACTTGCGCTGGACGACAGGCGCAGGACCAGTGCACAAGCACATTTTTGCTTTGGCGCTGGTCGACATGCGCTCACACAGGCGCCAGACCAGCGGAGCACAACTGGGCGATCAGCGTTGGTGGCCTTGCGCTGGTGTGGACCAGCGCACGACCAGCGGCACGCCACTGGGCGTTTTACGCCGGTGTGCTACGCTGGACGACCGGCGCTGGTGGACCAGCGCACAGCCCACAACTTTGAACCCCACAAGCAATCATGCAAGGGGAACAAAGGTAAACTAAGATGCATCCTGAAAGCCTAAATGCTATGATGTTATAAACACAAGATGCAATCATAATAACAAGCAAGAAGAGATGTAAATAGGCATTGATGCACAACAAAAAGAAACACAACATACAAAGATTAAACATATGCATGAGTTGTGAGTGTGTGCAACTATCTCTTCAAGACAAGTAAGCACTTAGAATATTACCTTTGGTGCTTGTCAATAATGAGGTCTTCAAAGGGCCTAATGCACTAACAACAACATCTAAACTACCCTTACAAAGAATCCCCATTTATGGTTTGATCACGAAATAAGCCAATTAAAAACAACGGGAATCCTTACAATCTCCCCCTTTGGCTATTTCGTGACAAAACCAACACTCACATTAATTCCTCACAAAAAAAATAGAAACTACGGGATTACAATGATATTCTACATTACAAAAAGATAAGAGAATGCAACTAGAAGTCTTCAATCCTCTTGTAGAATAATCAATCCCTGAAAAGAGTTTCTAACATTTCCAAATCAAGAAAAGTGTGAGATTAATCATGTGAGAACAATACCAAGCATTTGCATTTTTAAAATGTAGGCACAACATTACCAAATGTATGCAATGAATGATAAATGCAATGCTCCCCCTCAAAGGGTTACTCCCCCTCAATGTATGTTCTGTAGGGAAAAATACCAAAAGTAGTACACGCAGCGGTAGCGATACTAAAAATTAGATTTAGTGACTTTTAAAAAATTTTCCTTTATGAACCTTAAACCCTTTAATTAATCAAACATACATATACAATAACAAAAAGTAGAATACCTTTTGTCGCGTGATCCGATTGACTTACATCGATGGTAATCCGCAAGATCTTCAATCCTAGCACGAACGTGGATCACCTAGGAGCGTGGTCTCCCTTTTCTTTGAATTGCAAACCTGTGAATGGACAAAACAAAACTTTTCTTTTCTTTGTTAGTCACAAAAACAATCAAAAGAATGACTAAGATTATTCCGGTCACTTTTGAGTTCTCAATCTAATGATCGAAACTCGCGTGAACCTAGATCGATATCGTATACACAAGCTTATTGATGAATAAGCAAATAGTATACTATCAAAGAATAATCTAACACTCCTTTTTGTTTTAGTAGAATAATAAGCTTTCTATGAATTGAGAAGAAGAAGAAATTTGTATCATGAACACATGTGTGGTGGCCGAACCCTATAGCAAGAATAATATAGGGTGGCCGAATTTTGCTTCCTTTCTCCTTTAGGGTTGCCGAAATCTATGTGGTTGTGTATTAGGGTTGGCCGAATTTCATCATGTCACTTATATAGGGTGACTGAAATTCAACCCTAATTCTTTTCAACTTTTAGACTTCAAACCCTAATCTAACTCATAGATATTTTATTCTATTCTTTTATTGACTAAATAAAAAGACTTCTTATTTGATTAAATAAATAAAACTAATTATTTATTTCCTTATCAAACAAGTCTTTTACTTTTACTTTTAGGAAATATATTTCCTGATTAGAAAAGATTTGTTTCTTTAATTAAACAATTAATTAATAAATTAATTAATTCTTATTTAATTAAAACAATGAAACAAAATAATATATTAGGTTAAACTAACCCTTGCCGCCCCACTTATAGTAAATGGGCCAAAATATTATTTTCTTATTTCATTTAATCCATTGGACTTTAAATAAAAAGCCCACATGTGAACCAGACCCATTCTTACTAAAAGAAACAAGCCCACATGTCTTTCATTAATATATTAATATAATTGAGCAGCCCATTACTAAAATAATGTGCAAATTATATTCTTAATATATTAAATGCAATTCTAGATGGACCCTTAAATTGGTCCGGTAGAATATATCAAGTGATCCATGTAAGTCCGTGTGGATTGGGGATCTTGGCGGGCCATCTAAATTTAAGTTTCAATAGACATAACCTAATCACAATCAACAAATGATTCACTTAGGTCTGATCCATTAATTTTAACTCATTCCACTAAAGAGCTAAAACTGAACTCTTAAATAAAGATAGAAAAGGAAGATGCTCCTCATTCATACCCTAGACAATCATATTGGAGATAGTGTATCCTCGTGATTAATATCAGTAATCGCCAAGAGTTCATAGACCGCCTATAACTCTCCAAGTTACCATATTTACTCATATGACCACGTTTTAAACTTGGATATTTTGACTTGTCCAGAAGCCATGTTTTCAATAGACACTATCGAAAACTCAACGTTGAGATTTAATATCCAATTACCTCAAAACATCCATATGATGATATTATACTCTCATTTAATTAAATGGAACCACGATGTCCATATCTATAAATGAAGTCCTCTATCAATTAACAAATGAATATCACCAAACTATCGAGGATAGACTATGCGATATAATCGTACTCATTAATAACTCAAATGATATCACTTGCAACCATAAGTCCATCATTTATCTCAGGATTAAGATAGACTCTCCGATTGTCCTGATAATGAAAAGACTTTTATCTACTGACGGTTATAGATAAAGTATTTCATTGTGATCCAGTTCAATGCACCCAGTGCACTGGATCCTTTTGCTCGAAGACACTCCGATGATTTTAGACTCATCATATCTCATTTGATCCCACTCAAATGCTAGCAAAAGAATTCTACAACTTTAACAAGATAAAGGTGCCCAACCTTTAACTTAAGTTGTGAACATTATTCAAGACTAACTAAAGAATTGTGTCTACCACATACATATCCAGATGTACGAACAATTCTTCTTTTCCCATAGTCTTTAGACCTTATGATTATTTACTTTGACAATTATAATATTAAACTATAAATGCTATACGAGTTGTTAAACCAGAAATCACTTTATTAATATGAAAAAGATTGTTAATTACAACATTACACTCTTGCTATTGAGCATAATCCTAACATGTTCTCCCCAAAATGCACAATAGCTTCTATATTTTGCAACTCCCCTTACCATATCCTACTCCCCCTTTTTGTCATGATATAGGCAAAGGAGTAGTCCCCAACCGGGTCACTCGTAGCAACGAGAGATAGAAGCATGCAAGATATGCATATACATATAAGTCACGTTATGCACTTCAATTAATTTGAGAGAAACAAGGAGATTTATTTGAGAAAATGTGTGAATCCAACATGCTTTGCATACAAGACATATAGCATTCAAGTCCAAAATACAATGGTATTTGGCAAAGCAAATGACAAAGGTTTCTAATTTGAATTCAAACCAATTTCACCAATGTCATGGGAAAAGCAAGGATATAGAGATTATTGATTTCAATTTAAGAGCAACTATATCCAACTTTATAAGCGAAACATGGCATGAGCGACTTTGCACCCTATTTGATTTTTCCGGATAAGATATCCGTATGATAGTAACCATGTTCAACTAATAAAGAAAGAGAGACATTTGGAATGTAAATTCCTTTAAACGGATACAAGATCCTTTATTCATTTTGAGTCTCATAAGTTTTCACACAGGTTTTGCATTTTTAAGAATATGCAATCATCAATTCATGCTTTTCATGAGAGCATGTTTTATGAATTTCATGCTTTTTCATTTAGCATTAGCATGTTATTTAAGAAATATCATGTCATGGAGATAACTATAGGTCATTCACATCATACTTCCTATGTAAATCTCCTAGTCCAAAAATGCATGTTTGAACATAAATATGACATGGATTGTAGACAAGCAAGGTTCACACTTATAGAATTGAAAACATATATACATATGTACAACCAAGCTTACTCAAGCAATCAAAAGAAGAGGCAAAAGTTATTTCAAATTTTTTGCAAGTTACAAGAATGCAAAATAGCTCTCTTTGCTTGAGTTCCCCATATGGGGTCAATTATAGAACATCATTCCACAAGACATATCCCAATAGATCTACTAAGAGTTTTAAATTGAGTAGCATCTAAGGGTTTAGTAAATAAGTCCGCAAGTTGATCATTAGTACCTACATGTTCAATTACTATGAATTTATTTTCAACAAGCTCTCTAATGAAGTGATGGCGGATGTCAATATTCTTAGTTCTAGAATGTTGCACCGGATTCTTGGAAATATTAATAGCACTCATGTTATCACAAAAGAGAGTGAGAGTACCTTGGTTGAATCCGTAGTCTACTAGCATTTGCTTCATCCATAGGAGTTGTGTGCATCCACTCCCTGCGGCTATGTACTCGGCCTCGGCCGTGGACAAGGAAATCGAGTTTTGCTTCTTGCAAAACCAAGACACCAAGTTGTTGCCTAGAAAGAAGCAACCGCCCGATGTGCTCTTCCTATCATCACAATTTCCTGCCCAATCCGCATCACTAAAGCCTACAAGACTAGCATTAGTGTTGAAAGAGTACCAAATCCCATAGTTGGATGTCCCATTCACATAGCGAATGATCCTCTTCACGGAAGAGAGGTGGGACTCCTTAGGATCCGCTTGGTACCTAGCACACACACCCACACTAAAAGATATATCGGGCCTACTTGCGGTCAAATAAAGCAAGCTACCTATCATGCCCCGATATAGAGTTTGTTCCACACTTTTACCACTAGCATCCTTGCTTAGCTTCAAAGTGGTACTCATGGGTGTATCACAATGTTTGGCTTTCTCTAAACCAAACTTCTTCACTAGGTTCTTAGCATATTTGGCTTGTGTTATGAAAATCCCATCATGCATTTGCCTAATTTGCAAACCTAGGAAATAACTAAGCTCACCAACAAGACTCATCTCAAATTCATGAGACATGACATCAACAAATTGTTGGACTTTGGTGTTGTTGGTGGAGCCAAACACTATGTCATCAACATATATTTGAGCTATGAAAAGCTCATCATTGTCTCTCTTGATGAATAGTGTCTTGTCAACACTACCTCTTGTGTAGTTATTGTCAACAAGAAATTGATTGAGGCGCTCATACCAAGCCCTCGGTGCTTGTTTCAACCCATAAAGTGCCTTTTTGAGGCGATAAACATGATTGGGGTGGTGTGCATCCACAAACCCCTTAGGTTGTTCAACAAACACTTCCTCTTGCAAGAAGCCATTTAGGAAGGCACTTTTGACGTCCATTTGGTGCAATTTGAACTTGTGCACACAAGAGATGGACAAGAGAAGCCTAATAGACTCTAAGCGGGCAACGGGAGCAAAAGTCTCCTCAAAGTCGATACCCTCAATTTGAGAGTACCCTTGTGCTACAAGTCTAGCCTTGTTCCGCACTATGTTGCCATCCTCATCGGATTTGTTCCTAAATATCCATTTGGTGCCAATGACATTAGTGGTCTTAGGCCTAGGAACTAGAGTCCAAACTTCATTCCTTTCGAATTGGTTTAGCTCATCTTGCATGGCAAGAACCCAAAATTCATCATTTAAGGCTTCTTCAACCTTTTTGGGTTCAATTTGAGAGGTGTAACATGTATAGCTAATAAGATTAGCAAGTTGACATCTAGTCCTAACACCCTCATTAACCTCTCCAATGATATCTTCTTTATCATGGAGTTTCCTAACCCATGGAGCGGGTTCTTTAGAGTCCAAGAGAGGAACTCTATCAATAGGTTGTGTGTCATTATTGTTGACATTAGATGTCCCAACATTAGGTGACACCACAACCTCTTCCAAAGGAGAACCATCACTAAAAATAACCTCCTCCTCATGATCATTAGACTTGAGCCTAGTATCATCAAATACGACATTGGATGATTCCATAACACTTAGAGTCTTTAAATTGAAAACTCTATAGGCTCTACTATTTAAGGCATAGCCAATAAAAATACCCTCATCACTCTTAGCATCAAATTTGCCAAGTTGATCACGGTCATTCAAAATGTAGCATTTGCTTCCAAAAGTGTGGAAGTAGCTAACATTTGGCCTCTTGCCTTTCCATAACTCATAGGAGGTGTTTCTAGTACCGGGTCTTAGGAACACTCTATTTCCTGTATAACAAGCCGTATTGCTGGCTTCGGCCCATAGGTTCCTAGGGACATTGTTGCTAAGCAACATCACACGGGCCACCTCTTGAAGGACCCTATTTTTCCTCTCAACAACTCCATTTTGTTGAGGTGTCCTAGGAGCAGAAAATTCATGGGAGATGCTTAAACCATTACAAAAGGTTTCAAAGGTGGCATTCTCAAATTCTCTCCCATGGTCACTTCTAATCTGTTTTATGCTTTTAATATTAGAGTTCATTTCATTTTGAATTTTATTACAAAGCATTTTAAACTTATCAAAAGTTTCGGATTTTTCTCTAAGAAAATATGTCCATGTGAACCTAGAGAAATCATCAACACAAACAAAAATGTATCTCTTTCCACCCAAACTTTCGGTTTGCATGGGACCCATAAGGTCTATGTGGAGAAGCTCAAGAGGCTCCTTGGTGGTGAGATACTTACCCTTTTTGTGCATGCTTTTAGTTTGCTTTCCTTGTTGGCAAGGTCCACAAATACCATTGGCTTTCTTCCCAAGCTTAGGGAGGCCACGCACACAATTGAACTTTCCAAGGGTCCGTAGATCCCTAAAGTTCATATGGCCAAGTCTTTCATGCCACAACTCAATTTGCTCATCCATGGACACATGATTAGATACAATACTAGCTTCAAGACAATAACAATTGTCGCTAGATCTCATGCCCTTCAACAAGGTTTGTCCATCGGGTTTAAGGATAGAGCAATAATCTTTAGAAAACAAGACGGAATATCCTTCATCACTAAGATGTGAAATGCTTATTAAATTGGCTTTCAAGCCATCAACATATAAAGCATTGGATAAGAAGGGTAATCCGGGAACGGAAATGGTTCCTTTCCCTACAACATTTCTTTTGGATCCATCACCAAAAGTGACATTTCCACCTTCCTCCATAACAAGAGTCTCGAAGAAACTCTTGTTTCCCGTCATGTGCCTAGAGCACCCATTATCCAAATACCAAAAATTAGAAGAATTTGCCTTCAAGGCTATTTGTGCAACATGGCAAACATTTCCATTCTTTCTAATCCACTTAGCAACAATTTTAGCTTTCTTAGTGGCCTTTGGTACATGTGCTCTACTATTTCTAGGATCATGCAAATCAATATTTTCATTCCTAGAAACATGCGTCTTGGCTCTATTCTTTCTCTTTTCAATCATGCTTTGTTTTCTACACATTTTAATATATTGAAAGCAATTTGGTCTAATATGACCATCACAACCACAAAAGTGACAAATAGGGATGAAAAAAGGAATCATACCTCGTCTTTGTGCACGTATGGGAGCTCGTCCATGTCTTTGTGGATAAGTGGGTTCAATCCATCTTCGTTGTTGAACCGGTCTAGGTTGCTTCCAAGCTTGAGGTTGCATGATTGGTCTCTTTCCTTTGTGAGCCAATTTGGGAGGAGTGTTGGCTTGAGGAGCCTTAGGGGGTTGAGCTTGAGGTTTCTTTCTTGGCCCCATTTTCACTTATGCATTAGAAGATTGTCCTATTTCTAACTTTTTCTTAGGAGGTTGCACAAATGAAGTTTTTTCATTCTTCAAGCTCTTGACAAACACGGTCTTGTTAGTGGTTGAGATTTTCTTGTCATCTTCATACCCAAGACCTCTCTTGTCACTTGGACTCTTTCCAACACCAAGTAAATGATCAAGCTTCTTGGTGCTAGAATCTATCCTAGCCAAGGACCCTTTAACTTCAACAAGTTCCCTTTTCAAGCCTTCTTCACTTCTCTTGGATAAGTCTAACTCCTCAATTAACTTATCCTCTCTCCTCTTCAATCTTTCCACTTGTTCACTTAAGTGGTCATTGTGAGCCGAAAGTTCAAGGTTTTCTTCTCTCAACCTCTCAATCTTTCTTGTGCTTTTAAGTGCTAAATCATTGAACTCGGCATGGTATTTAGCAAGCACCTTTTGCTCCACAAACTTCTTTTTGGAACTAGAAGAGGAGTCACTTTCTTCTTCACTAGAGTCAATTTCCTCTTGACTCATCTCCTCTTTTTCACTAGCACTTTTGCTCTTGTGAGAAGAGGCAAAAGCTAGGAAGTTAGCTATGAGCTCTTCTTCACTTGAAGACTCATCTTCCTTATTGGAGTCATCACTACTCCCACTCCAAGTGGCGGCCATCACTTTACCCTTCTTCCTCTCATTGTGATTAGCACATTCGGGGGCAAAGTGACCAATCCCACCACATTCAAAGCATCGGACCCCTTTCCTTTCGGTCCTCTCTTGTCTAGGCTTAAACTTCTTGAAGGAACTCTTTTTCTTCAAATCTTGTCCTCTTGACCCAAATCCCTTCTTCTTCTTGAACCCCATAACCTTGTTGAACCTTTTCACAAATAAGGCAAGGTCTTCATCCGATTCATGCTTTGCCTCCTTTGCATCCTTAGATGCTTTCAAAGCTATTCCTTTAGACTTCTTAGGAGGAGTATTGGTGCTAGGAGCCTTCCAAGACTCATATGCAAGGAGACGCACAATTACCTCACTTGGCTTCATATCCATGTAGCCACTATTTTCTTCTATGGCCGTCACCTTTGATTCAAACCTATCGGGGAGAGATCTCATAATTTTTTGCTTCACTCTCCTATCCGAATACGGGTCTCCGAGTTGATGGCTTTGATTTACTATGTCCATCAATTTGATTTCGAAGTCATTGAAGCATTCATCCTCTCCCATCCTAAGTAACTCAAATTGAGTTTGGAGGACTTGAAGCTTGGACTCCTTCACCACCTCGGTTCCCTCATGTGCAACTTGAAGGATGTCCCATGCCACTTTGGCAATCTGAGTATTTTGAATAAGCTTGTACTGATTCTCATCCATGGCACACATAATGGCATGCATCGCCTTCCTATTCCACTTTGAAGCCTCAAACTCTTGCGCGTTCCATTGCACCTTAGGCTTCAAAACATCTTGTCCTCCACCCGCGGGAGTCATCATAGGGAGATCATATCCGTCTTCCACCGCCATCCATGCACGGTCATGAATTTGGCATATGTAGGATTCCATCTTCCCTTTCCATTGGGAATAGTTCAAACCAGTAAGAAGTGGAGGCCTTGTGCTAGAAGCTCCTTCGTGGCCACCACCATTTCCACTCATAGTGTTTATGAATGAATGAAATGAATGCAAATGTATGAATGATCAAAAATCACACAAAATGCAAAACACACCAAAATAAGCAAGGATCACCTATGCATGTCTAGGAACCCGCTCTGATACCAATTGAAACTAAATATAGCACGGTGTGTATAAAGCTATCTAGAGGTGGGGTGGATAGATTTTACGCTTTTTACCCAATTTTTCGTGTTAGTCAAAATTACGAATATACCCTCAAGATAATATAAATAAGCAAGTGTAATATGGTGCGGAAATTAAATCAACACTTGATTTTTACGTGGAAACCCTCACGGGAAAAACCACGGGCTATGTAAGTAAGCCACACTCGAACCTCGAATCCACTAAATGTGCAAACGATTACAACCTAATCCCGGAAGTAATCACACACCTACCTAATCCCGGTATGAGTGAACCTAGTCCAATTTGCTTGTGATCTAAGCAACCTAATCCCGATTGCTACACACAAGACTTACCTTCTCTAGAAGAGAATACAACCCTAAGTGAATATATGTGAATATCCAAAATGCAACATAGAGCAAGGGAAACCCTATATGCTTATCTAAGATGATTAATATGCAATTAAGAACAATCCTAGATATCAAAACTAAATGACATGTCAATTAGTTAAGCTAATCAATATTAAGCACAAAACCTAATATGCTAGCACAATACAACTTCTCAAACATACATCATACTAATCTCAATCTTGTATTCAAAGTATATAAAATAACATACAAGTAATTAATTTGAGATTGCTAGATAAGAGAAACACAAAATATGTAAGATATTAGTGAAAAGCTTACCAAGCAAAGTATGATGAAGATTCCATGCAAGATGACATCTAGATGATCTAAGATGATGCTAGATGATGATTGATGATCATGAAAAAGTGTTTGAGTAATTAAAAATGAGTTCTTTGTGTATTTTTCTTCTCTTGAAAAATATCCTAAGTATGAAGCTTGAATATGAACTCTCTTGAGTGACCTAAAATCAAGTTAGCATATATATAGAGGCCATAAGTGAAGTGAGGTCGTTTTGAAAACGCGCCAGAAAATTGCTCTGTGCGCTGGTGGACCTGCGCTGGACGACAGGAGCAGGAGCAGGACCAGCGCATAAGCACATTTTTGCTTTGGCGCTGGTCGACATGCGCTCACACAGGTGCCAGACCAGCGGAGCACAACTGGGCGATCAGCGCTGGTGGCCTTGCGCTGGTGTGGACCAGCGCACGACCAGCGGCACGCCACTGGGCGTTTTGCGCCGGTGTGCTGCGCTGGACGACCGGCGCTGGTGGACCAGCGCACAGCCCACAACTTTGAACCCCACAAGCAATCATGCAAGGGGAACAAAGGTAAACTAAGATGCATCCTAAAAGCCTAAATGCTATGATGTTATAAACACAAGATGCAATCATAATAACAAGCAAGAAGAGATGTAAATAGGCATTGATGCATAACAAAAAGAAACACAACATACAAAGATTAAACATATGCATGAGTCGTGAGTGTGTGCAACTATCTCTTCAACACAAGTAAGCACTTAGAATATTACCTTTGGTGCTTGTCAATAATGAGGTCTTCAAAGGGCCTAATGCACTAACAACAACATCTAAACTACCCTTACAAAGAATCCCCATTTATGGTTTGATCACGAAATAAGCCAATTAAAAACAACGGGAATCCTTACAAACCCTAAAAGAAAGAAGAGAAGAAAGTTTGGCAACCTATATATACACACTTATAGAATTCGGCCACTCAAAGGCTTGGTGCTTGAGATTCTATTTTTTCTTCTTCTTCTCAATTCATAGAAAGATTTTATTCTACTAAAACATAAAAGAGTGTTAGATTAATCTTTGATGGTACACTAATTGCTTGTTCATCAATAAGCTTGTGTGTACAACATCGATTTAGGTTCACACGAGTTTTGATCACTAGATTGAGAACTCAAAAGTGACCGGAATAATCTTAGTCATTCTTTTGATTTTTTTTGTGACTAACAAAGAAAAGAAAAGTTTGTTTGTCCATTCACAGGTTTGCAATTCAAAGAAAAGGGAGACCACGCTCCTAGGTGATCCACGTTCGTGCTAGGATTGAAGATCTTGCGGATTACCATCGACATAAGTCAATCGGATCACGCGATAAAAAGTATTATTCTTTTGTTGGATAATATATATGTTTAATTGATTAAAGGGTTTAAGGTTCATAAAAGGAAAATTTTTTAAAAGTCACTAAATCTATTTTTTTTAGTCTCGCTTCCGCTGCGTGTACTACGGTATTTTTCCCTACAGATTGTGATTGGGTTATATCTGTTGAAGCTTAAATTAGATAGCCCACCAAGATCCCTAATCCACACGGACTTGCATGGATCACTTGATATATTCTGCCGGACTAATTTATGGGTCCATCTAGAATTGTAAATGGAGAGGTGCGGTCATATGTGATCAAGACTCGTGGTAACTCTTCAAATACCTGGAATGGGCTACCAAGGATGTGGGTATCCTTGGGTGGTCATATTGGGGTGCAATTAGCATTCCATTAATACATCAAGAATATAATTTGCACATTTTTATTTAATGGGCTGTTAAATTATATTTGTAAATAACTAAATACTCGAGGCGTGTTATCAATATATTAATCTAGAGGGGGGGGGGGGGGGGGGGGGGTGAATAGATTTTAGCTATTATTACCCAATTTTCGCATACAAGTCAATATTACGAAATGACCCTACTAGTAAAAAATACAAGCAAGTGTAATATAGTGCGGAATTAAAAATGACACTTGATGTATACGTGGAAACCCAACCACTGGGAAAAACCACGGGCTGTATAGTGCGCCACACTCGGAACTCGAAATCACTAATTGAAATGAAGTTTACAACCTATGTAGACCTCGTCTAACAATCCGGTCTGTAACCCCTCACTTCTACCCTGCGGGCCTTTATTAGCAACCCTATTCCAATTTGCTTGAGGCCTAAGCACTCTTAGCCTCAAGTCTTAATTCTCTAAGAAGAGATTATGCAACCTATGTGAATATGTATAAATATTCAAATAACAAACAAGGCTAGGGAACCTTAGATGCTTATCTAGGATGATGTGATAATCAATTAAAATCAATCCTAGATATCAAGTGCTAAATGACATGTCATAATAGCTTAGATAAACATAGATTATAAAAACCTAGATATCTATCACAATACAACACTCAATCAATTCATCACAATTAATTCTCTAATCTTGTATTTATCATATGATCAAAACATACAAGTAAATTAAAGAGAATAGCTTGATAATAAAAATAATCAAATAAGATGAACTTAATCAAAATTTTACCAAGCAAGTTGTGATGATGCAAATCCAATCATGGATGCATTCTATATAGTAATAGAAGATGCAATATGAAATATGATGCAAAAGGGATTTGATTTGAGTGGTTAAAGGAGAGTTCTTTGATGATTTTTTCACTTGAAAAAATGTTCTAAGGAAAATATATGATATTTTGACTCTCTTGGACGACCTAAAATTATAGAAGACTATATATAGGCAACTCTAGTAGAGTGAGGTCGTTTTGAAAAATCGCACCAGTTTGTGCGTTGTGCGCTGGTCAGCTTGCGCTGGACGTCCAGCGCACCACCAGCGCATAGACCAACTTTCAAGGTGCGCTGGTGGGCTGCGCTGGTGGACCAGCGCACGACCAGTGACAGACCACTGGGCGATCTGCGCTGGTGGGCTGCGCTGGTCCGGCGCATGACATCCAGCGCACAGCAGAGCCCACTCCTTTGAACCCAAAAACACATGCAAGGGTAAAAAGGTAAAACAAGATGCATCCTAAAAGCCTATCATGGTATGATATTAAAGACACAAGATGCAATCAATACTTATGCAAGAAGAGATGATATATGATCATGAATGCACAAAATAACAACACATACACAACATACAAGAAAATGAATTAAGCATGAGATGTGAGTGTGTGTGTGCAACTAATCTCTTCAAAGCAAATTAAGCACATAGAAATTTACCTTTGGTGCTTATCAACCTTGAGGACATGAGAGGGTCTTGAGCTTGAAAATCAATCACTTAATCTACCCTTACATATAATCCCCAACACGTGGTTTGTCCACGAAATAAGCCAATAAAAATATGGGAATCCTTACAATATTAATGTGAAATTTCCCTTACTGTAGTAGTGAAATATACCTAGAGGGGGGGTGAATAGGTATAGGCTCCAAATTCTTCCAAATAAAAATAATGCGGAAAATTACAAGGCAAATGCACACTTGATTAGATTTAGCAAATGAATTGATTTCACTAAGACAAGAGTTAATCAATTTTACACGATGTACAATCAATGTAATATATGGAAGATAAAGGAAAGTAAAGCAAAATTGAACACAATGATTTTAACGTGGTAAAACCTCAATGAGGAAACATCCATGGGTTGATTACCACAACCACCGGCGAAGCAATCCACTATGTGAAAAAGGACTTACACACTCAAGCTATCACTCATGATATCCGCTCAAGCTATCAACTCCTAATCTACCCTCGGGCTAGTGAATCACCAAGCCTACTTCCTATCCGAGATGTGTCCTATACCTCTAGAAAGCAACTTCCTATCCAAGACGCTCACGTCTCTAGGAAGATTTCTTGCTTGCCTATCCGGATCCTCCCGACCCTAGACAAGACTTCCTTGCTTGATTATCCAAGTCCTCCCGACTCTAATCAAGGCTTCCTTGCTCTATCCACAAAGCTTCACTCACGTTGCTAGAGACTTCAACCTAATGCAAGGCTATGATCTAAAGTGATGCAAGTGATGCAAACACAAAAAAATTAAGCTAGATGATCAATCAAGCAAAATGTACATGTTCAATGATAGTCTAGAATATTATTTCAACACACAATCACAAAATTATCTAGAAATCAAGACATGCAAATCAATAAGAACAAAGGTATGAATATTCAATAAATCACACTAAAAACCTAGTTCTTAGATCATGAAATAAAACATAGAAAATGACATGAAGCACATTACACATATATTTTCTAGAATCAATTTCATGATAAATCAAGTTTAGCACATATATGTTCAAAACAAATCACAAAGCTAAAACTCAATTAATAAATGATCAAACAACCCTAGAAAGTGATCTAACATACTTCTCAAGAAATTTCATCAATCAAATAGTAAGAATCAAGAGATGATCAATGATGAAATCGAAAAAGAAGAAGTTGAAATTCAAACACTGACCACGTACTGAAAATGCTTCAGCTGAGAAAACTGGTGAAGTCAGCTGCCTCTGTAAATGCTTGGGGTTTGTAGCTATCTTCGAGACCAACAATTTTGGTTTTTGAATCAATTGATTTCGAGTTCGTATGAGAGAGATATGATCAAAACAAGTAAACAAAAAATGTAGAATTCTGATGCGAAAATCTTCAAGTGTTCTTCAAAATTTATCTCAATGTGGAGGGAAGGAGGAGAGCTTAAAATGAGGGAAGAGAGATTTTTACGAGCAAATCAGGAGCTGCCACATCACCACCCCGTGGGGGGCACGTGGGGCTCACGGGAGCAGAGGGCTCCCTTGGCCGTGGGGCCCACGGCCTCCCACACGGGCTGGCCATGTGGCCACACGTGATCTCAACTCCTCTCGCGCGCTCCTTCGGTTCTTCAGCCCATATCTTGAGCATCCGACCTCTGATTTCGAATCTATTTTTGGATTATGAACCATGACTCCCTCACGCACGACTACAACTACTGAACTTTGAAAAATGGTTGAGAAATCATCTCAGAATCCGACGATGAAGTCAACACAACAAATGAGAACGAAAAAGTAGCATAGTCAACTTGTTTGGACTCGAAACCTTATGAATGAGTAACCAAAACGACCGGAACTCAATAAGGCATTAAATAAGAACATGTTCAAGTCCTAAACACAAAATACGGAAACAAATAAACACATATTCACACAAGCATGTCATATCAAAGAGATAGTCACAAAGCATGCAATTTCACAATGTTTGTCAATACAAGATCAATGCATGAGCATGCTATGAAGTGTGTGAATGTGTTATACCAAATGTTTGAACCACGATGCAGGGACACACATGTATGAATTGTGTGTGTGTGCGCTAACGCCTTGCAAGAGGATGGAAGTCAAGATTTACCTTTGACGTTTTTCACCTCTTGAAGACGACTTTTGCACTAGACGTTGCTCTTCACTCTTTAAGCTTCCTTTCTTCAAATAATGTCCTAAGCAACAACTAATACAATCATAGAGTGTTTTGCAATGGAATTAAGCCAATACAAATCATAAACCTTACAATCTCCCCCTTTGGCTATTCCATGGCAAAAGCACTCAACCTCACCATACAATGTTTCACTCAAATAAACTCAAAATGATAGCATACTCTCAATCTCACATTACAAAGAAATTCCTAGACTAAAAAGTCTTCAAGTCTTCAAGAATTCCTCTTTCGGTCTTCAAAGTACCTATGAGAGAAAATAGCAACCAAAAAGAGATCTTCTCTAAAGAATAATGGTGAGTTATTTAACCAAACAACAAACATAGAAGATATCCCTTATCTCATACACAAATGCATTATCTCAAGTGAATAAAATATGTTCATATTAAAGCATTCCCTTAGTTTCCCAATTCCCAAGGACCAACTATCCTTAACATTGTCAAGAAAGAATTCTTTCTCCCCCTTAAGACAAGAATTCTCCCCCTTAAGACAAAGTAAGCACTAAGAGGAATAAGATTCACACAATTGGAACAATTTCCACACAAGGTGTGAAGTATACAAAAACTCCCCAATATCAAACATGGTGAGGTATACATTTTCTCCCCCTTTTTGTCAAGGAATAGACAAGGGACACAAGGGACACAAGAGATAAAGAACGAGATACAAAGCAAACAAATCGTATAGAGAGCGAAAGTTGAATAAACTAAAGCTCCCCCTTAACACATGCTCCACATATTATCAACAAGTAGATTTGTTCACAAGGGACATCACACAATCACACAATCAAGCAATAAGAGAAAATATTTCATAACTTGTCAAAGTCCAAGAGAGAATCATAGATTTTCATTAATCTCTCAAAAATATTCTCACATTGCTAATGAATCAAGCACATAAGCAAAATGTGTGTGTGTGAATGCTTCTCAAATATATAGTAGGAGTAATTGTGATATCAACATGCAAACTCTATTCACACCTATCCATCCAAAGCCTTTCCAAAAATAGGTCAAACCGATATTCATCCGGTTTTTTGCTTTTAAAATAAATAGATATCAACATATGAGCGTGTGTGTGAATGTGCCTCGTTTTCCCGTTTCTATTTGTCAACCCGAGCTTTTCACAATTCTCAACTATACACCAATAAGCCTTTTAATTTTTCATTTCTTTTAGGCTTAGAATCAAAGAAATTTTTAATGATTCATTTCAACACTTCTTTGATTTTACTAACAAAAACATATACTCCTCATGGCGGTTTTCACTCATCACAATGGCGTAGCCCTTTCCTACATTGGGTGGCTTCACAACCAAGGTGTGTAGCCTTTTCCATGAGGGTGCTCGTTGATTACTATGTAGTGTCGAAGCAAAATGGATACATACCATAGGTCATCTATCATGTACTTAACAATAAACTTCTAGATGCATCCATTATCTACACATATTCAACCACAAAAACTCAAAAACTAAAACATACAAGAGAAGCATTAGTGCACTTTTCAAAAATAAGATTTTCAAGCTCAAGTGCATGATCTAAAAACAATAAAAGATACTTGTTAAAGATCATTACTTCTCAAGTGAGTAGCTCTTAAAGACAATGATATGCACTAAAGTTTTGCTCATCAAGCCACTCACAATCACACAAAGACATCAATCAACACAAATCATGCCAATGGACATTCTAAGAGTTTTAAACCTCTCTTTGTCCAAGGGCTTAGTGAACAAGTCCGCAAGTTGATTTTTAGTAGGCAAATGCTCTAGAGTAACAATAGAATGTTCAACTAGATCTCTAATGAAATGATGCCTAATGTCTATGTGTTTAGTGCGGGAGTGTTGAACCGGATTTTTAGAGATGTTAATGGCACTTAAGTTATCACAATAAAGTGTCATTTTTCCTTGTTCTATCTCATAATCCTTAAGGATTTGTTTCATCCAAAGTAATTGTGTGCAAGCACTTCCGGCCGCAATGTATTCGGCTTCGGAAGAGGAAAGGGAAACCGAATTTGGTTTCTTACTTGACCAAGAAACCAAGTTATTACCAACATAAAAGCAACCGCCCGATGTGCTTTTACGGTCATCTATGTTTCCCGCCCAATCTGCGTCACAATAGCCTACAAGGATATCATTGGTATTAAATGAATAGAATAGACCAAGACTATGAGTTCCTTTGATGTACCTAATGATCCTCTTGACGGCTTTTAAGTGAGATTCCTTGGGATTTGCTTGGAATCTAGCACACAAGCCAACACTAAAGCAAATATCGGGTCTACAAGCCATTAGGTAAAGTAGACTACCTATCATGCTTCTATAAAGGCTTTGGTCAACACTTTTCCCTTTTTCATCTTTGTCAAGTTTTAAAGTAGTGCTCATAGGAGTTTCAAAATCTTTTCCATTTTCTAGGCCAAATCTCTTAACTAGATTTTTAGCATATTTAGATTGATTCAACATTATTCCCATGCTAGTTTGCTTTACTTGCATACCTAGAAAATAATTCAACTCACCCACCATACTCATTTCAAATTCACTTGACATAACACTAACAAATTCATCAACCTTGGTTTTATTAGTAGACCCAAAAACAATGTCATCAACATATATTTGTGCAACAAAAATATCATGATCATGATGTTTGATAAACAAAGTTCTATCAATGCCACCTCTCCTATATTGGTTATCAATAAGATATTGAGTCAACCTATCATACCAAGCTCTTGGAGCTTGTTTAAGGCCATAGAGAGCCTTTTTCAATTTAAACACATGATTAGGAGAGTGTGGGTCTACAAAACCCTTAGGTTGTTCAACATACACTTCTTCTTGAAGGTATCCATTGAGGAAAGCACTTTTGACATCCATTTGAAATAATTTGAACTTTTTAATGCAAGCAATGGACAACAAAAGTCTAATGGACTCAAGACGAGCAACCGGGGCAAACCTCTCATCAAAGTCAACACCCTCCACTTGAGTATAACCTTGAGCCACTAGTCTAAGCTTTATTCCTTACAATCTTGCCACTTTCATCGGTCTTATTCCTAAACACCCATTTAGTGCCAATTACATTTATATCTTTGGGTCTAGGAACTAAGGACCACACTTCATTCCTCTCAAATTGATTAAGTTCATCTTGCATAGCCCCAACCCAATATTCATCAACAATTGTTTCATTAATGTTTTTGGGTTCAATTTGAGAAGTGTAGCAAGCATAGGATATTTGGTTAGCAATTTGATTTCTTGTTCTAACCCCTTCATTTAAATCACCTATGATGTCTCCTTGATAGTGTAAGTTTCTAAGTCTTGGGTGAGAATGTTCAACAATTTGGTCATTTTGTTGATTATCATTTAAAGCATTTTCCAACCCTTGACTTACAACTTCAATATGACTATCAATTTCATCATCTTGACTAGAAACACTACTAGCCACATCAATAGGTGTTTTAGTGTCATTCAACATGTTTTCTTTAGGTTCATTGACACCATTATCATCACACAAATTAAGCATGCTAAGATCATCTATCTTCACATTGATAGACTCCATGATAGTCTTAGTAGTCAAGTTAAAGACTCTATATGCACGACTATTAATAGCATACCCAAGAAAGAGACCAACATCACTTTTTGCATCAAACTTTCCTAAGTGATCTCTATCATTCAAAATATAACATTTACTCCCAAAAGTTTGGAAACTAACTCACATTGGGCTTCTTGCCCTTCCATAGCTCATAGGACGTTTGTTTTGTGCCGGGCCTCTTAAAAACACGATTTGACACATAACAAGCGGTATTGACCGCCTCGACCCATAGCTTTCTAGGGACTTTCTTGCTATTGAGCATGACCCTAGCCATCTCTTGCAAGACACGGTTTTTCCTCTCAACAACACCATTTTGTTGAGGAGTTCTAGGTGCGGAGAACTCATGAGAAATCCCTAAACCCTCACAAAACTCACTAAATTTTGCGTTTTCAAATTCCGTCCCATGATCACTCCTAATGCGACATATTTTCTTGATATCAAGACCTTTTTCATTTTGAACTTGATTACAAAACTTTTTAAAGTAATCAAAAGCCTCGGTCTTGTTTCTAAGAAAATAAACCAAGTAAACCTAGAGAAGTCATCAACGCATACAAAAATGTACTTTTTGCCATTAATGCTCTTGGTTTGAATTGGCCCCATTAGGTCCATATGCACAAGTTCTAAAGGTCTCTTGGTAGCTATGTAAGAATTTTTCTTATGAGGCACTTTGGTTTGCTTACCTAATTGGCAAGGTTCACAAACCACCTCAAGCTTTTTACCAAGATTAGGAAGACCTCTAACAATGTCATGTTTTTCAAGCTTTTTCAAATCTTTAAAATTCATGTGACCCAAGCGTTGATGCCACAAATCAAGCTTATTGCACTCATGTGCCATGTTGCATGTTAGAGGATCTATCTCAAGACAATAGCAATTGTCTATAGACCTTTTGACTCTTAGGACGACATCGCCCTTTTTATCAATTATAGTGCATACATCTTTGTTAAAACTAACTTTTTTAAAAATTTCACACAAGTGAGTAATGCTTATCAAGTTAGCTTGTAACCCATCAACATACAAAGTATTACGAAGTTTAGGCAATCCGGGGATACAAATTGTTCCCTTGCCAAGAACTTGCTTTTTGGTACCATCACCAAAAGTAACCCAACCTCCATCCTTTAAAACAAGATTCTTAAAGAACTCTTTGTTCCCGGTCATGTTCCTAGAGCAACCGCTATCTAGGTACCAAGAATAGGAGGAGTTGGCACGTAAAGCATATTGTGCAACATTACATTTAGATGTGTCTTTTCTAATCCACACATTTTTCACAACATGCTTCTCACTCTTACTTCTAACATGCTTTGACTCAATGTTAGGCTTTTTAACATGCACCTTGACCTCATTGGTCACATCTTCAAAAATATCAAACAAAGCATTATCAATTTTCTTATGCATAGTAGAGTGAGGCACAACACAAGATTTAGCAAGCAAGTCATCAACAACTCTTTCAACAACATGCTTTTCCAAGGTCTTCCTAGGTCTATTTCTATATCCATACACGGATGATTGCCTAGGTCCATTCAAAGACATATCATGAAAAGCATTATCAAGTTTGCATTTCCGAATATACTCAAAGCATCCTAGGTCGAATATGTCCTATCATATTACAATGATGACAAATAGGAATAAATTTGAGAAGTTTACCATTTGCATTTGCTTCCATAGCATTTGGTCTTCTCACAATTTTACCTCTTTGAAGAGCAACCCTTGATGCTCCACCTCTTGCATTTGAGGTTGTTGCTTCATGATGCTTAAGTTGTTGAGTTCTTCCATTGAACATCCTTGTTGATGAAGAGACACCTTCGGTAGCTTTCATAGCTTTACCTTGAGAGAGTGTACCTACAATTGATTCAATGCTTGCTTTGACAAAAGTAGATTTGTTAGATGAAGGAGTCTCCTTCTCATTGATATAACCCAAACCTCTTTTGTCACATGGATGCTTTCCACTTTTAATGAGGGTTTCAACTTTATTAGAACTAGATGACATCTTGTTAATCACCCTATTAGCCTCATCAAGTTTCTCACGAAGCATCCTAAGTTCAATGGCATATTTTTCCGCTTTGTTATCACTAAACAAAACATCTTTATGTGATTTATCAAGCCATTGTTCATACTTTTTCTCTTGATTTAAATGCTCATTAAGTTTGGATTTAAGCACATTTTCAAGTTTCTTAGCATTAACAAGAGAACAATCTCTTTGCTCAATTTCTTGCTTCAAGATACCAAGTCTATCATTGCTATCTTTAAGATTCAATTCTAGACTTAGGATTTTGTCTTTAAGTTCATTGAACTCTTTTGAGCCAAGATCATGATTCTCTAACTTCTTGTTGAGGGACATATTGACATTGGATAAACGTTCATTTTCAAAAGTAAGATCATTGATCTTTTTCTCATCTAAGTCAATATGTTCAACAAAAGAAGCCACATAGGAATATACTTCCTTAATCATGATTTTATCACAAACGAAAACAAACACAAAAATACTACAAAGAAAGGATCAATCTAAGTGCGTCTAGACACCCGCTCTGATACCAAATGAAATTTCCCTTAATGTAGTAGTGAAATATACCTAGAGGGGGGGTGAATAGGTATAGGCTCCAAATTCTTCCAAATAAAAATAATGCGGAAAATTACAAGGCAAATGCACACTTGATTAGATTTAGCAAATGAATTAATTTCACTAAGACAAGAGTTAATCAATTTTACACGATGTACAATCAATGTAATATATGGAAGATAAAGGAAAGTAAAGCAAAATTGAACACAATGATTTTAACGTGGTAAAACCTCAATGAGGAAACATCCACGGGTTGATTACCACAACCACCGGCGAAGCAATCCACTATGTGAAAAAGGACTTACACACTCAAGCTATCACTCATGATATCCGCTCAAGCTATCAACTCCTAATCTACCCTCGGGCTAGTGAATCACCAAGCCTACTTCCTATCCGAGATGTGTCCTACACCTCTAGAAAGCAACTTCCTATCCAAGACGCTCACGTCTCTAGGAAGATTTCTTGCTTGCCTATCCAGATCCTCCCAACCCTAGACAAGACTTCCTTGCTTGATTATCCGAGTCCTCCCGACTCTAATCAAGGCTTCCTTGCTCTATCCACAAAGCTTCACTCACTTTGCTAGAGACTTCAACCTAATGCAAGGCTATGATCTAAAGTGATGCAAGTGATGCAAACACAAACTAATTAAGCTAGATGATCAATCAAGCAAAATGTACATGTTCAATGATAGTCTAGAATATTATTTCAACACACAATCACAAAATTATCTAGAAATCAAGACATGCAAATCAATAAGAACAAAGGTATGAATATTCAATATATCACACTAAAAACCTAGTTCTTAGATCATGAAATAAAACATAGAAAATGACATGAAGCACATCACACATATATTTTCTAGAATCAATTTCATGATAAATCAAGTTTAGCACATATATGTTCAAAACAAATCACAAAGCTAAAACTCAATTAATAAATGATCAAACAACCCTAGCAAGTGATCTAACATACTTCTCAAGAAATTTCATCAATCAAATAGTAAGAATCAAGAGATGATCAAAGATGAAATCGAAAAAGAAGAAGTTAAAATTCAACACTGACCACGTACTGAAAATGCTTCAGCTGAGAAAAATGGTGAAGTTAGCTGCCTCTGTAAATGCTTGAGATTTTTAGCTCTCTTCGAGACCAACAATTTTGGTTTTTGAATCGATTGATTTCGAGTTCGTATGAGAGAGATATGATCAAAACAAGTAAACAAAAAATGTAGAATTCTGATGCGAAAATCTTCAAGTGTTCTTCAAAATTCATCTCAATGTGGAGGGAAGGAGGAGAGCTTAAAATGAGGGAAGAGAGAATTTTTACGAGCAAATCAGGAGCTGCCACATCACCACCCCATGGGGGGCGCGTGGGGCCCACGGGAGCAGAGGACTCCCTTGTCCGTGGGGCCCACGGCCTCCCACACGGGCTGGCCATGTGGCCACACGTGATCTCAACTCCTCTCACGCGCCCCTTCGGTTCTTCAGCCCATATCTTGAGCATCCGACCTCCGATTTTGAATTTGTTTTCGGATTATGAACTGTGACTCCCTCATGCACGACTACGACTACTCAACTTTGAAAAATGGTTGAGAAATCATCTTGGAATCCGACGATGAAGTCAACACAACAAATGAGAACGAAAAGTAGCATAGTCAACTTGTTTGGACTCGAAACCTTATGAATGAGTAACCGAAACGACCGGAACTCAATAAGGCATTAAATAAGAACATGTTCAAGTCCTAAACACAAAATACAGAAACAAATAAACACATATTCACACAAGCATGTCATATCAAAGAGATAGTCACAAAGCATGCAATTTACAATGTTTGTCAATATAAGATCAATGCATGAGCATGCTATGAAGTGTGTGAATGTGTTATACCAAATGTTTGAACCACGATGCAGGGACACATATGTATGAATTGTGTGTGTGTGCGCTAACGCCTTGCAAGAGGATGGAAGTCAAGATTTACCTTTGACGTTTTTCACCTCTTGAAGACGACTTTTGCACTAGACGTTGCTCTTCACTCTTTAAGCTTCCTTTCTTCAAATAATGTCCTAAGCAACAACTAATACAATCATAGAGTGTTTTGCAATGGAATTAACCCAATACAAATCATAAACCTTACATAATGTATTAATTTAAGGCATGTGGACTTGTTTCTTTTAGTAAGAATGGGTCTAGTTCACATGTAGACTTTTTATTAAAGTCCAATGGATTTAATAAAATAGAAAAAATAATATATTGCTCATATTTTAGACATGGGCGGCAAGGCTAAGAATATTGGCCTATTATATTGTTTTATTTTATTATTTAATTAAATGGAAGTTAATTAATTAATTAATTAATTAATTATTTGATTAAAAGTCAAAATCTTTTTCTAACTAGGAGAAGGTCTCTTAGTGTTATACTATTGTTGGTAGTATAATAAGAATCAAAGACTTTATTTGATAAGTAGATAAATAAAATTTTATTTATCTAGTCAAATTAGAAAGTTTTTGATTAAGTCACAATTTAATTTATATTCAATATATTATTGGATAATACACTAAGGAGTTGGATTAGGGTTTGGATTCTAAAGTTGATAGGAGTTTTGGTGAAACACAAATCCTCTTGGTGTGAGGATTCGGCCACCACATATAACACCCATCAAAGGAATTAGGCCAACCCTAATGTTTCTAGAGAGAGTTTTTCTTTTGCTTAAAAAAATAATAATCCAACTCTAAGCATATAGTGTGAAATTCAGCCTAGAGGAAATAGTAGGGAAAGAATGTTTTGTGTTCGAAAGTGCACTACTAGTTTTTATATCAAAAGGCTTTGTGCACAACATCGAATCGGGTTCACGCGAGTTTCGATCAAAATATTGATAATTCACAAGTGACCGAATGTTCTTCGTTTTCTCAAGGAGGGTTATTGTGACTAACAAAAAGGAAAAAGTTTTTGTTTTTCATCCTCAGGTACACAATTCAAAGAAAGGGAGCCCACACTCCTAGGTGATTTACATTCGTGATTGGATTGGAAGATCTTGCGGATTACTATCGACGCAACATCAATCGTCACGTGGAAAAAGGTACGAAATCTTTTATTATATGTTATTAATCAAGGGTTAAGGTTCTTCTTTTAAAGGAAATTTTTAAATATTCAAATCTATTTTTCGCTTCCGCCGCGTGTATTTTCCCTACAATTGGTATCAGAGCCTGGTTGTACCCTTGATTAATTGATGTATATATATACGTGGATCTATTTCTTTTATTGTAAATATGCATGTTTTAGAAAGAGATGGCACTCTAGGTATTCTCATAAATAATTACATTGGAAGGTATGGATTTATATATGTTATTATAATATGATTTGTTGTTGCTCGATTTTGGTCCTAGAATTTCAATGTATTTTTGTTTGGAACTGTAACAAGGAGGGTGGCCTATTATCGCCATAATTTCATTCTTGGTAGTTGCTAAGTTTTTTTTATTTTACTATTGTAAAAAAAAAAAAAAACTGCAGTAATATTAATAAAAAAAAATACTGCAGTAATAATAATAAAAAAATTCTGCTGTAATATATATTCAAGTTTTGAAGAATCGAAGAGTTGAAGAATTGGAAGCAAAAAAAAGGAAGCAACCGGTACCAATCCTACACCGTGCGCACCAAAGCAACAAGCGTGCGCGCAAACAAGCATGCATCTGCGTTTGTTGTGGTGTGGTAGCACACGGCTGCCCATGGGGGCTGGGTGCATGCGCACGCCCATGGGTGGGGCAGCCAAGGTGCACACACGAGACGGCCGCTTGATGACTTGTTCGCCAAGTTAGGGTTTTTGTATTTCCAACAAATGTAATTTACTTGCTTTTCTATTATGGACCAAAATTGTGGCTATTTATTTTTCCGTAAATATTACAATGTTTGTTATTGTTTGATAACATGTCATATAGAATAAGAGTGCCACTCATATATCTCTTTTGGTATGAACATGCATTGAATGATTTAGTTATCTAATTGGCATGTAGATAACTTGGTAAATCATTCTATGTAATATAATCACATGCCTTAAATAATTGAGTGGGAGAAGGTGTTTTGAAACACCTATGACCTCCAAGGTTAATTGAGCTTTATGTTTCGTGTGATTACCCCCCAAGGGGTTCCATGAATGAAATTTAGCAAGATACTTTTGAAAAAATATAAACGTGTCCTAAAGTAATCTAGAGGGGGGGGGGGGGGGGGGGGGGGGGTGAATAGATTTTAAACATTTTTACCCAATTTTTCGAGATTAGTCCAAATTACGAAAAGCCCCAATCTAGTCAATATACAAAAAGGCATACAAGTGTGGAAATTAAAGGACACAATATTTACGTGGAAACCCACACGGGGAAAAACCACAGGCTGTTATGTGCGCCACACGAGAATCTCGAATCCACTATTGCAAATACGATTACAAATTAGGTTGACCACATCACACCTAAATTTACTAATCGTCTTTGCTACCCGCGGGCCTTTAATAGTGACTCTAATCCCTTGCTTGCTAACTACCTAAGAGGTAAATACAAGACTTGTCTCTAAAGTGAAGAGATAGCACAACCTAAAGTGAATATGTGAAATACTCAAGATGCTAAAATGCAAGGTTAGACATTTAAGCTTATCTAGGCATGGATGAACATGTTAGACATTCCTAGATATCATATTACTAGATGACATGCATAAAACAACACTAAATAAGCAACCAAAATCCTATATGCATTATCTATCACAAAACAACTCACAAACCACAATAAAACAATCTTGAAGCTAAGTCAAGTCATAAAGATGCAATCTTGAATCAATTCAAGTGATAAAAAAGCTATCTTGTAAAGCAAGAACATATAGATATGAGAATGATGTTCTAGATACAAGTCATGTGAGCAAAACTAAAAACCCTAAATGAAATCAACCTAGAATCATGCTAGATGATGAATGAAAGATGCAAGATGAAGGGTTTTGTGATTTTGAAGCTTAAAGATGAAGTCTTGATACCTTGAAGTGGAAGATGCTCAAGAAGCTCTCAAATGAGTAATTTTTGGTATAAAAAACGAGCCAAGGCTGTCAAGACATATATAAATGGGATCCAAGTGAAGTGACATCGTTTGGAAATGCATGAAATGGCCTTGGCGATGTAACAGGTCCACTGTCGTAGAGCGACCTGAACAAAAATCGCCTCAGAATAAGGAAACGTCTTCAAGCAGAGGTCGCTGTTCAGTAACAGCGCCTGAACAGTTCCAATAATTCTGATCTGCTTCGGCCAAGGAAGGGCGCTGTACGTTAGCGCTTTCGTATAGTGCTCGTACAGCGCCTACTCAAAAATGCATCAAGGTTTGATGCAAAAAATGACCCATTCTCATCAGGTCTTGAAGGGGCGCTGTTCTTACAGCGCCTTGTAGGGCGCTTTGACGCCGCCCTTGCAACAGTGTACTTCCTAGGACTAATGCATGGCAAGGCTTTGGGAATACAAATTGCATCAATCAAACTGCAAATGTGAGTGTGGTTGCAACTACATCCTCTTCAAATAGAGTTAGTCAAGAAATCTACCTTCCTTGAAGCTCTTGATCAACACAATGAGGTTTTCTTCCATTCTAAGCTACCCTTACATATAGAACCCCATTGTGATTTGTGCCAACGAAATACGCCAATCAAAAGTGAGGCACTTACAATCTCCCCCTTTGGCTATTTCGTGACAAAATCACCACTCACATAGCAACCTCACAAAACAAAAGATTGGTCAACAAAATTTTCTACATTACAATTAAGCTCCTAGTCTAAGTCTTGAACATCTTCAAGTCAATTCCAAGCTTGTAGAAAAAATCCAACCTACACACAATCAACAAGAAAATACCTTCCAAGAACAAGTGTGTGAGAGATGCTAATACAAAAGAAATGTCATTTTCAAAAGGAATCAAACAAGCAATGTAATGCAATGCAACTCCCCCTCAATGCAATCATCTCCCAACATGGGTTAATCACTCTCAACTCCCCTAAATGCAATGCCTAGAAGCACAAATTCTCCCCAAACCTTACTCCCCCTTTTTGTCATGAGATAGGCAAAGGGAGTCTCCCTTAATGGGTAAGCATTAGCAAGGAGAGCTTGTAGACACGAACATATATGCAATCATATAGGCAATTTTATGCACCTCAATCAAGTAAGAGAGATTCAAGGAGTTTTATTTTATGAAAAATGTGTGACAAGGATGCTTTGCATGCAAGACATGTTGCATTTAAGATCAAAACAATGGTATTTGGCAAAGCAAACAACAAAGGTTTCCAATAGAATTCAAACCAATTTCACTCTTTGTCATGGAAAAAGCAAGGATATAGAATTTTAGCATTTCAAAATAAAGAGCAACTATATCCAACTTTATAGGCAAAACAAGACATGAGCGACTTTGCACCCTATTTGATTTTTCCGGGTGAGATACCCGTATGATAGTAGCCTTGTTCTACAAATAAAGAAGAGAGACTTATTGAATTAAGTCTCAATATTGCTTTTGCACACATATTTGCATTTAACATTTGCAATCAAACATTTCACATTTTCATACTCATACTTTTCAATTAAGCATGTCATTTAAAAAGGAATCATCATGTCAAGGAGATCAATTAAAGGTCATTCAAAAGTACTTCCAAAGTACATCTCCTATTCCAAAAATGCATGTTTGAGCATAAATATCACATGGATTGCAAGCAAGGTAATGTAGCACACTTATTTAGAAAATACATATAAGTATGTACAACCAATCATCTCAAGCAATTAACTAAGAGGCATAAAATGTAATCAATTTGGCACAATGCATGATCATGCAACTTTGCTCTCTTTGCTTGAGCTCCCCATATGGGGTCAAGGACACACCAAATCAACCCAATTGGCAAATCCCAATAGACTTGCTAAGGTTCCCAAATCTAATGGTGTCTAAGGGCTTTGTAAACAAATCCGCTAGTTGGTCATTTGTTCCCACTATGTTCCAATGCAATGGTTTTGCTCTCAACTAGCTCTCTTATGAAATGGTGTCTTATGTCAATGTGCTTTGTCCTAGAATGTTGGACGGGATTCTTAGAAATGTTAATGGCACTCATATTATCACAAAATAAAGTAAGAGTACCTTGCTCCAAGCCATAATCGGCTAGCATTTGTTTCATCCACATCAATTGAGTGCAAGCACTACCGGCGGCAATATATTCCGCCTCGGCCGTGGATAGGGAAATTGAGTTTTGCTTCTTGCAAAACCAAGAGACCAAATTGTTCCCAAGGAAGAAGCAACCGCCCGATGTACTCTTCCTATCATCACAATTTCCCGCCCAATCGGCATCACTAAATCCAACAAGACTTGGATTAGTGTCAAAGGAGTACCATATCCCATGATTTGAGGTACCATTCACAAACCGAATGATCCTCTTCACCGCCACAAGGTGAGACTCTTTGGGATTAGCTTGGTACCTAGCACAAACACCCACACTAAAACAAATATCGGGCCTACTTGCGGTCAAGTAAAGCAAGCTACCTATCATGCCACGATATAGACTTTGTTCCACATCCTTTCCACTAGCATCTTTGCTAAGTTTCAAGGTGGTGCTCATGGGTGTGTCACAATGTTTGGCATTCTCAAGGCCAAACTTTTTCACTAGGCTCTTAGCATACTTAGCTTGGGATATGAAGATCCCATCATGCATTTGCTTGATTTGCAAGCCTAGGAAATAATTTAGTTCACCAACCATGCTCATTTCAAACTCATGAGACATGACATCAACAAATTGTCTAACTTTGGATTGGTTGGTGGAACCAAATACAATGTCATCAATATAAATTTGAGCTATGAATAGCTCATCTTTAGTGCACTTGATGAACAAGGTCTTGTCAACACTACCTCTAAAGTAGCCATTGTCAACAAGATAAAGAGTGAGGCGCTCATACCAAGCCCTCGGTGCTTGTTTCAACCCATATAGAGCCTTCTTGAGGCGATAGACATGAGAGGGGTGGTGTGGATCCACAAACCCCTTGGGTTGCTCAACAAACACTTCCTCATGCAATAAGCCATTGAGGAAGGCACTCTTGACATCCATTTGGTGTAACTTGAACTTGTACACACAAGAAATGGATAAGAGAAGCCTTATGGACTCAAGACGGGCAACGGGAGCAAAAGTCTCCTCAAAGTCAATACCCTCAATTTGAGAGTATCCTTGTGCAACAAGCCTTGCCTTGTTTCGCACAATGTTGCCATCCTCATCGGATTTGTTCCTAAACACCCATTTAGTGCCTATGACATTTGTGTTTCTAGGTCTAGGAACAAGAGTCCAAACCTCATTTCTCTCAAATTGGTTTAGCTCTTCTTGCATGGCAAGAACCCAAAACTCATCTTCCAAGGCTTCATCAACCTTTTTGGGTTCTATTTGAGAGGTGTAACAAGTGTAGCTAATTTGATTAGCTATTTGACGCCTAGTCCTAACACCCTCTCCAACCTCTCCAATGATATCATCCTTATCATGGAGCTTTCTAACCCAAGGAGCGGGTTCATTAGAGTCCAAAGGAGGAACTCTATTAAGAGGCAAATCATCCTCTTCATCTTGGTTTGACTTCACACCACTTGAAGTCTCACCACTTTCCTTCAAAGGAAGGTCATTCACCTCACAAACATCCTCCTCATGGTCATCATGTTTGGGCCTACAATCATCAAAGACAACATTTGATGATTCCATAACACTTTAGAGTCTTTAGATTAAAAACTCTATAGGCCTTGCTATTAAGTGCATACCCAATGAAAATACCCTCATCACTCTTGGCATCAAACTTGCCAAGTTGATCCCGGTCATTTAGTATATAGCACTTACTCCCAAAGATGTGGAAGTAGCTCACATTGGGTTTTCTACCCTTCCATAACTCATAGGATGTTTGTTTAGTCCCGGGCCTAAGGAAAACTCTATTCCCTATGTAGCAAGCCGTATTGATGGCTTCGGCCCAAAGATTTCTAGGGACTTTGTTGCTAAGCAACATCACATCGGGCCATCTCTTGGAGGACTCTATTCTTCCTCTCAACAACACCATTTTGTTGAGGAGTCCTAGGTGCCGAAAATTCATGGGAAATGCCTAAGCTATTGCAAAAGTTTTCAAACTTAGCATTTTCAAATTCTTTCCCATGATCACTTCTAATTTTCTTAATGCTTTTAATGTGAGAAGTTTTCTCATTTTGAATTTCGACACAAAGCATTTTGAATTTCTCAAAGGCTTCGGACTTTTCTCTAAGGAAGTAAGTCCAAGTAAACCTAGAGAAGTCATCAACAACAACAAGAATGTACCTTCTACCACCTAAACTTTCGGTTTGAATGGGACCCATAAGGTCCATATGGATGAGCTCCAATGGCTCTTTGGTGGAGAGGTATTTGCCTTTCTTGTGCACATTTTAGTTTGCTTTCCTTGTTGACAAGGTCCACAAACTCCCTCAACCTTTTTCCCAAACTTGGGAAGGCCCCTAACAACATTCAACCTATCAAGGACTTTCAAGTCCCTATAATTCATATGGCCAAGTCTTTGGTGCCACACCTCAATTTGCTCACTAGTAGACAAGTTACAAGAGATGAGATTAGACTCAAGACAATAACAATTGTCACTTGATCTCTTGCCTTTCAACAAAACTTGCCCATTTTCCTTAAGAATAGAGCAATCAACTTTTCCAAACATAACCGAAAGCCCTTCATCACTTAAGTGTGATATACTAATGAGATTGGCTTGCAAGCCATCAACATAGAGAGCATTGGGCAAGGAGGGTAATCCGGGAATAGATATATTACCTTTCCCTATGACTTTTTTCTTAGATCCATCACCAAAGGTGACATACCCACCATCCTCCATCACAAGAGTTTCAAAGAAACTCTTGTTTCCGGTCATGTGCCTAGAACACCCACTATCAAGGTACCAAGTGTTAGAGGCATTTGCTTTTAAGGCAACTTGGGCCACATAGCAATAATAGTCATCATGTCTACTCATCCTAGGTGAAACATGGTCATTTCTAGAAGCCATTGGTCCATTAGCTCTAAAATTCCTAGGTGCATGCATTGTGGCTCTTCTAAGCATATTTTTCTCAATCATACTTTCTCTTCTACACATTTTAATATACTTAAGGCAATTAGGCCTAATGTGGCCTTCAATTCCACAAAAATGGCAAGTAGGAGTAAAAGTAGGAATTCATACCATAGCCTTGAGCAAACATTTGTGGCCTCCTTCTATTTTGAGTTGCTATTGGATGTTGGGGCAACTCTCTCCTTTGTGGTTGAGCCAAGTTGGTATGTCTTCTAGGTTGAGCATGAAAGATCCCATGTTGAGCTTGTGGGATCCTTTGTTGTGGAGGTCTTGGTTGTGGGGGTCTTGGTTGTGGAGCTCTAGGTTGAGAAGGTCTTGGTTGTGGAGCTCTAGCTTGTGGTGGAGCTCTTGTTGGAATCCTTGCTTGTGCTTGCGCTTGCTGGAGGATTCAC
The DNA here is from genome assembly GCA_030490815.1 of Acer saccharum. NCBI lineage: Eukaryota > Viridiplantae > Streptophyta > Magnoliopsida > Sapindales > Sapindaceae > Acer > Acer saccharum. Next base: position 47,528,147 of record CM059869.1, on the reverse strand, counting down.
CAACTTCAACCCACTTGGTTGATTGTTGAGGGGTTTGAGCATTATCAACCTCCTTGCTCTTGACAAAAGTTGTCTTCTTCAAGGATAGTGGCTTCCATTTCTTCCACATATCCTAACCCCTTCTTGTCACTAGGACTCTTCCCACAAGATAGCATCTTGTCAAGCTTCTCGGTTCCGGAAGTCATCTTAGCAATCAACTCTTTTGCTTCCATGAGTTCTTTCCTCAAGCTTTGTTCACTTTTCTTGACCAAGACTAACTCCATCTTCAACCCTTCTTCTATCTCTTTTGCCTTACTCATTTCCTTGCTCAAATGAGTCACTTTGGATGTCAACTCAAGCTTCTCCCCTTTCAACTTTTGTATCTCCTTTTTCTTCTTCAATCTTGAGTTCTCAAAGAATCTCATGAAGTCATCATAGTCCATCTCTTCATCAAACTCAAAATTTGATGTTGAGGAGTTACTCCCACCATTTGAGTCATTTTCATCTACTTCTTCTTGCTTGTCCTCTTCCTCTTCTTTATCACTCATAACTTCATTGCTATTGTGAGAGGATGAGAAGCAATGAAGTTGGCAACTTGGTCTTCCTCATCATCCGAAGACTTGTCTTCATCTTCTAGGTCATCACTATCACTCCAAGTAACCGCCATGGCTCTTCCTTTCTTCTTTTTCAAATTAGCACACTTCGGAGCAATGTGTCCAAACCCACTACACTCATAGCATTGGACACCCTTCTTGTGGTCCTTCTCTTGAGCTTGCTCCACTTTCTTGAAAGGAGCCTTCTTCTTTACAAACTTTCCCTTGGAGCCAAACCCTCTCTTCTCAAATCTCATAAATTGCTTGAACTTCTTTGCCATCAAAGCTATTTCTTCATCCGAGTCTTCTTCATCCTTCTCAACCTTGACACTTTTCAAGGCAAGACTCTTTTGCTTCTTTGGAGGTGTAGTTGTAGGACCTTTCCTAGATTCATAGGCCAAGAGCCTTCCAATAACTTCACTTGGCTTCATTCTTGAGTAGTCACTATTTTCCTCCAATGCCGTCACTTTGGATTCAAACCTCTCGGGAAGTGACCTCATGATCTTTTGCTTGATTCTTCTATCCGAGTAGGGATCACCAAGTTGGTGACTTTGGTTCACTATATCCATGAGCTTCACTTGGAAGTCATTGAAGCACTCATCATCCTCCATCCTTATGGTCTCAAATTGTGTTTGGAGAACTTGGAGCTTGGAATCCTTAACCACATCGGTTCCTTCATGAGCCGTCTCTAATATGTCCCAAGCTTCCTTTGCTATCCTTGTAGTTTGAATGAGCTTGTATTGGTTGTCATCCATGGCACATAGGATTGCATGCATGGCTTTGTTGTTCCATTTAGAAGCCTCAAATTCTTGTGGAGTCCATTGTGCCTTCGGCTTGAGGACTTCCTCTCCACCTCCCGTAGGAGTCATCATAGGTGGAGTGTATCCATCTTCAATCGCCATCCATGCCCGGTCATGAATTTGACTCACATAAGCTTCCATTTTACCCTTCCATGAGGCGTAATTGACCCCGGTGAGCAAGGGGGGTCTTGTGCTAGAGGCACCCTCACCTCCCATTCCATTTCCACTCATTGTGTTTGGGTTTGAATGAAATGAATGCACACAAATAAGCTAAGCACACACAACAATGCAAACAAATGCAAGAGACTCTAACAAGAGCAAGGGATCTCCTAATTATGTTAAGGAACCCGCTCTGATACCAATTGAAAATAAATATAAACGTGTCCTAAAGTAATCTAGAGGGGGGGGGGGGTGAATAGATTTTAAACATTTTTACCCAATTTTTCGAGATTAGTCCAAATTACGAAAAAGCCCCAATCTAGTCAATATACAAAAAAGGCATACAAGTGCGGAAATTAAAGGACACACAATATTTACGTGGAAACCCACACGGGGAAAAACCACGGGCTGTTATGTGTGCCACACGAGAACCTCGAATCCACTATTTGCAAATACGATTACAAATTAGGTTGACCACATCACACCTAAATTTACTAATCCGTCTTTGCTACCCGTGGGCCTTTAATAGTGACTCTAGTCCCTTGCTTGCTAACTACCTAAGAGGTAAATACAAGACTTGTCTCTAAAGTGAAGAGATAGCACAACCTAAGGTGAATATGTGAAATACTCAAGAAGCTAAAATGCAAGGTTAGACATTTAAGCTTATCTAGGCATGGATGAACATGTTAGACATTCCTAGATATCATATTACTAGATGACATGCATAAACAACACTAAAATAAGCAACCAAAATCCTATATGCATTATCTATCACAAAACAACTCACAAACCACAATAAAACAATCTTGAAGCTAAGTCAAGTCATAAATCAATCTTGAATCAATTCAAGTGATAAAAAAACTATCTTGTAAAGCAAGAACATATAGATATGAGAATGATGTTCTAGATACAAGTCATGTGAGCAAAACTAAAAACCCTAAAAGAAATCAACCTAGAATCATGCTAGATGATGAATGAAAGATGCAAGATGAAGGGTTTTTGATTTTGAAGCTTAAAGATGAAGTCTTGATACCTTGATGGAAGATGCTCAACAAGCTCTCAAATGAGTAATTTTTGGTGTAAAAAACGAACCAAGGTTGTCAAGACTGTTAGGATTATGCTCAATAGCAAGAGTGTAATGTTGTAATTAACAATCTTTTTCATATTAAAAGAGATTTCTGGTTTAACAAATCGTATAGCATTATAGTTATAATTTAATTGTCAAAGTAAATATCATAAGGTCTAAAGACTATGGGAAAAGAAGAATTGTTCGTACATCTGGATATGTATGTGGTAGACACAATTCTTTAGTTAGTCTTGAATAATGTTCACAACTTAAGTTAAAGGTTGGGCACCTTTATCTTGTTAAAGTTGTAGAATTCTTTTGCTAGCATTTGAGTGGGATCAAATGAGATATGAGTCTAAAATCATCGGAGTGTCTTCGAGCAAAAGGATCTAGTGCACTGGGTGCATTGTGTAAGGTTCACTATTTGTATTGGCTTGATTCCATTGCAAAACACTCTATGATTGTATTAGTTGTTGCTTAGGACATTACTTGAAGAAAGGAAGCTCAAAGAGTGAAGAGCAACATCTAGTGCAAAAGTCGTCTTCAAGAGGTGAAAATCGTCAAAGGCAAAACTTGACTTCCACCCTCTTGCAAGGCGTTAGCGCACACACACAATTCATACATGTGTGTCCCTGCATCGTGGTTCAAACATTTGGTATAACACATTCACACACTTCATAGCATGCTCATGCATTGATCTTGTATTGACAAACATTGTGAAATTGCATGCTTTGTGACTATCTCTTTGATATGGCATGTTTGTGTGAATATGTATTTATTTGTTTTCGTATTTTGTGTTTAGGACTTGAACATGTTCTTGTTTAATGCCTTATTGAGTTCCGGTTGTTTCGGTTACTCATACATAAGGTTTCGAGTCCAAACAAGTTGACTATGCTACTTTTCGTTCTCATTTGTTGTGTTGACTTTATCGTCAGATTCCGAGATGATTTCTCAACCATTTTTCAAAGTTGAGTAGTCGTAGTCGTGCGTGAGGGAGTCACGGTTCGTAATCCAAAAACGGATTCGAAATCGGAGGTCGGATGCTCAAGATATGGGCCGAACGAACCGAGGGAGCGCGCGAGAGGAGTGTGAATCACGTGTGGCCACTTGGCCAGCCCGTGTGGGAGGCCGTGGGCCCCACGGGCAAGGGAGCCCTCTGCTCCCGTGGGCCCCACGCGCCTCCCACGGGGTGCTGATGTGGCAGCACGTGATTCGCTCGAAAAATTCTCTCCTTTCCCTCCTTTTAAGCCAACCTCCTTCCCTCCACACTTGTGCAATTTTTGAAGAACACTTCATTTCCCGCATCAGTTTTTCAACAATTTTTGCTTACTTGTTTTGATCATATCTCTCTCATACGAACTCGAAATCATTCGATTCAAAAACCGAAATTGTTGGTCTCGAAGAGAGCTACAAACCCCAAGCATTTCCAGAGGCATTTGACTTCGGCATTTTTCTCAGCTGGTTCATTTCCAGTCCGTGGTCAGTGTATGATTTTCAACTTCTTCTTTTTCAATTTCATTTTTGATCATCTATTGATTCTTTCCATTTGATTGATGAAATTTGTTGAGAAGTATGTTAGATCACATGATAGGGTTATTTGATCATTTGTTAATTGAGATTTAGCTTTGTGATTAGTCTTGAACATTTATGTGCTAAACTTGATTTATCATGAAATTGATTCTAGAAAATATATGTGTGATGTGCTTCATGTTATTTTCTATGTTTTATTTCATGATCTAAGAACTAGGTTTTTAGTGTGCTAAATTGAATATTGATACCTTTGTTCTTATTGATTTGCATGTCTTGATTTCTAGATAACATTTGTGATTGTGTGTTGAAATCATATTCTAGACTATCATTGAACATGTACATTTTGCTTGATTGATCATCTAGCTTAATTTGATTGTGCTTGCATCATTTGCATCACTTAGATCATTGCCTTGTGAAAGGTTGAAGTCTCTTGCAAAGTGAGTGAAGCTTTGTCTTGAGCAAGAAGTCTTGGCTAGGAAAGTGTTCCGGATAGCCAAGCAAGAAGTCTTGATTAGAGTCGGGAGGACTCGGATAGTCAAGCAAGAAATCTTCCTAGAGACGTGAGCGTCTTGGATAGGAAGTTGCTTTCTAGAGGTGTAGGACACATCTTGGATAGGAAGTAGGCTTGGTAGTTCACTTGCCCGAGGGTAGATTAGGAGGTGATAGCTTGAGCGGATATCATGTGTTGATAGCTTGAGTGTGTAAGTCCTTTTCGTATAGTGGATTGCTTTGCCGGTGGTTGTGGTATCAACCCGTGGATGTTTCCTCTTTGAGGTTTTACCACGTTAAAATCATTGTGTTCAATTTTGCTTTACTTTCTTTTATCTTCCATATATTACATTGTTTGCACATCTTGTAAATTGATTAACTCTTGTCTTAGTGAAATCAATTCATTTGCTAAATCTTATCAAGTGTGCATTTTGCTTTGTAATTTTCCGCATTATTTTTAATTGGAAGAATTTGGAGCCTATACCTATTCACCCCCCCTCTAGGTATATTTACACTATATTGCTTAAGGGAATTTCAATTGGTATTAGAGCGGATGTCTAGAAGTAATTAGATAGATCCATATTATAGTGTTTTGTTGTGTTTTGTTGTGTTTGTTCATTTTTGTAGCTATGGGTGATTCAATGCCGGAAGGTGCTTCTAGTGGTAGACCTCCTCTATTGAATAGTGGTAACTACTCCTTTTGGAAAATTAGGATGAGAGCTTACATTAGATCCATTAATGAAAAAGCATGGATAAGTGTTGAGGAAGGTTATGAGTTGCCTACCAAAAGGATTGAAGATGGCACTATGATTACGAAGCCTAGAGCCGAATGGACGGCCATTGATTTTGATAATGCTAAATGGCATCATCGGGCGATGAATGCTATTTTTGGAGGTGTAGATTGTACTCAATTTATCTACATCCAAAACCTTGAATCGGCAAAGGAAGCATGGGATACTTTGCAAACTACCAATGAGGGTACGTTAGCGGTTCGAAGGTCTAGAGTACAAATGCTTACTTCTCAATTTGAAAGTCTTGTTATGAACGAGGATGAGAAGTTAGTAGACTTCCAAACTAGACTCTTGAATATCACCAACCAAAGTCAAACTTTGGGAGAGCTATATCCACAAGAGAGAATTAATTGGAAGATCTTGAGATCCTTGCCTAAGAGATTTAATGCAAAGGTGACCGCAATTGAAGAAAGCAAGAATGTCGATCTTATGAGGGTTGATGAGCTTCTTGGGTCTCTACAAACTTATGAGCTTGGGTTCAAGCTGAAGATTGAAGATAAGGGAATAGCACTCAAGGTAACCAATGAGGAGAGTGAAGATGATGTGGCTTGTATGGTGAGAACTTTCAAGAAATTTCTAAAGAACATATGTTCTAAGAGAGAGGAAGTCAAGAAGAAGATCACTCAAAAAGAAGTGGTAGATTGCAAGGATAAATCTATGAAGAAGTTAATTCAATGCCATGAATGCAAAGGGATTGGATTTATCTCCACCAAGCATGCTAATGAGAAGAGAGAGTCTAAGAAAGGATTAGCAATGGCGGCTTCTTGGAGTGATGTGAGTGTGAGTGATAAAGAAGAGGAAGAGGAGTCCTCGAATGAACGAGAATATACTAGCAATTATATTGCTCACCCGGCTATATATGAAGGAAGATTTGAGGATAGTGGTGAAGACTCCTCAAGTAATGAGGAAAGTGAATACTCTTCGAGTAGTGAAGATAGTGAAATCTCCTCCAATCAAGAAGAGTTCGAAGCCTCCTCAAATCAAGATTTTATAAGCTTCAATGACAAGATCCTTCAACAAAAGAATGAAGAAAACATCAAGTTGAAGTTGATTAATGCCAATTTAGTGGTGATCTTTAAAGCTCTTGTCAATGAAAAGAAGATGTCTTTGGAGAAGATGAGCAAGCAAAGTGAAGTCATTAAGGAGCATGAAAAGACCATTGAAAAGTATGTCTCAAAGGTGGAAGAAAGTGCTCAAGAGCTAGATGATCTAAGAGAAGACTTTACTATGAAGTTGTTTGCCATGGAAGGAGAGATTAAGCAAAAAGAGAACTCTTTGTCTATCATGAAGATAAAAGAGTGTGAGCTTATAGATGAAGTTAAAGCTCTCAAAGAGTCTATTAATGGCATGAAAATTGGAGCCATTAAGCTTGATGATGTGATAAAACTTGGAAAGCATCATGGAGATAAAAGTGGCTTGGGTTATGTAGAAGAAGTTAAGAAGACTCCTACAACCAAGAACAAGTCAAGAAAGTCCAAGAAGAATAAAGACTCTAGTACTATTCCTTCCAACATCAAAGACAAAGGCAAGAAGAGCAATGGAACTTCTTAACCGTCCTCTCAACCAAAGCATGCACACCTAAAAGGTAACTTTTCTAAATTCATTCCGGTTTGTCATTATTGTAATGTGGTTGGTCACATTAGGCCTAAGTGCTATGAATATGCTAGGCAATGCAAACTAGGAAATATGGAACATGATAAAAATGTGAAAAAGTTACCTAATCATTCTCCTAAGCATGTGTTTAAGTCTAGAGCTAAACATAACATCTCTAAGTTTATCCCGGTTTGTCATTTTTGCAATGTTGTAGGGCATATCAAACCTAAATGCTACAAGTATATTAGACAATGCGAACTAGGGAATGAGATGCATGCTAGTGAGATGAAAAGACTTCCTTTGGTTGTTTCTAAACATGTTGGGGCATTAGAGAATATGCATGATGAACATGTTAATGAAAAGAAATCAACAAGGAAAGTTTGGGTTAAGAAAAATAATGTGCATACTTGTGAAATTGATAAATCTTCTTTGAAAGTTTCTAAACATGACAATAGCTTTGATGCTTTGAGAAATGTGCATATTGATCATATTCATGTGAAGAAACCTATCAAGAAAATTAGGATTGAAAAGAATAACATGCATGTTAATGATAATCATGTTAAGAAATATGTTGAGAAGAAGTTGGTTAAGAAGAGTGTTAACCATGATCATTTGAAGAGTCTTGATGAAGTATTTGTGCGTGGCAAAAATGATGACTTTAATATGAGTGATATTTTCATGAAGAAGATAGTTGATGATTTATCTTCTAGATTTCATATTGCCATGCGTAATGATCATGATGTTGTTTGTGTTGGTTCACCTAAGACTAATATGGTCAAAGGTGAGTGCTCTCATACTTGATTGAGTAGCACATATGAGAATATTTTTGTTCTTGTTTGTTAAGAGTTCTAGGTTTGATGCTTGACTATGCCATTTTTAATGTGCTAGGTCTAGTATTCGAACTTGGTGTCTCTAGTCAATACATGAACTTAATATTCTCATAATCACTATGATAGTCAAAATTTGTTGATTAACTTTAAAGAAGTTGAATTTTGAAATTTAATTGGTGAAAGTTTGTGTTAAGACTTTTAGAGAAAGTCATTTTCATGTGTTTGTTTGAGTTGAAAGTGTTTGGTCTTTATTTTCTTGGGATGACACACCAACAACTTGTTGTCATGAGGACAAACAAGCCAAGAAAGCTCATAAAAAGAGCGGAGACCTTTCATTGGTGAAAAAGCTTGCTAAGGTATTTCTCTACTCTAAAAGCTTGCTTTCTATTTCATCTTTTGAACTCTATGTATGCATGATATCATTGCACATAGATATTAGGCATCATTTCATTAGAGAATATGTTGAACATTCTATTGTTTCTCTAAAGCATGTGCCTACTAAAAATCAACTTGCGGATTTGTTTACTAAGTCCTTGGACAAAAAAAGGTTTAAAACTCTTCAAAGATCCATTGACATGATTTGTGTTGATTATTGTCTTTGTGTGATTGTGAGTGGCTTGATGAGCAAAACTTTATTTGAATATTAATATCCTTGAGAGCTACTCACTTGAGAAGTAATGATCTTAAACAAATATCTTTTATTGTTTCTAGATCATGCACTTGAGCTTGAAAATCATATTTTTTTTTGAAAAGTGCACTAATGCTTCTTTATATGTTTTAGTTTTGAGTATATGTGGTTGAATATGTGTAGATAATGGATGCATCTAGAAGTTTATTGTTAAGTACATGATAGATGACCTATGGTATGTATCCATTTTGCTTCGGCACTACATAGTAATCAACGAGCACCCTCATGGAAAGGGCTACACACCTTGGTTGTGAAGCCACCCAATGTAGGAAAGGGCTACGCCATTGTGATGAGTGAAAGCCGCCATGAGGAGTATATGTTTTTGTTAGTAAAATCAAAGAAGTGTTGAAATGAATCATAAAAAAAATTTCTTTAATTCAAGCCTAAAACAAAACAAAAAGGCTTATGGTGTATAGTTGAGAATTGTGAAAAAGCTCGGGTTGACAAATAGAAACGGGAAAACGAGCCACATGCACACACACGCTCATATGTTGATATCTATTCATTTTAAAAGCAAAAAACCGGATGAATATCGGTTTGACCTATTTTTGGAAAGGTTTTAGATGGATAGGTGTGGATAGAGTTTGCATGTTGATATCACAATTACTCCTACTATATATTTGAGAAGCATTCACACACACACATTTTGCTTATGTGCTTGATTCATTAGCAATGTGAGAATATTTTTGAGAGATTAATGAAAATCTATGATTCTCTCTTGGACTTTGACAAGTTATGAAATATTTTCTCTTATTGCTTGATTGTGTGAATGTGTGAGTCCCTTGTGAACAAATCTAATTGTTGATAATATGTGGAGCATATGTTAAGGGGGAGCTTTAGTTTATTCAACTTTCGCTTTCTATACGATTTGTTTGTTTAATATCTCGTTCTTTATCTCTTGTGTCCCTTGTCTATTCCTTGACAAAAAGGGGGAGAAAATGTATACCTCACCATGTTTGATATTGGGGAGTTTTTGTATACTTCACACCTTGTGTGGAAATTGTTCCAATTGTGTGAATCTTATTCCTCTTTGTGCTTAATTGTGACTTTGTCTTAAGGGGGAGAAAAAATTCTTTCTTGACAATGTTAAGGATAGTTGATTCTTGGAAATTGGGAAACTAAGGGAATGCTTTAATATGAACATATTTTATTCACTTGAGATAATGCATTTGTGTATGAGATAAGGGATATCTTCTTTGTTTGTTGTTTGGTTAAATAACTCACCATTCTTCTTTAGAGAAGATCTCTTGTTTGGTTGCTATTTTCTCTCATAGGTACTTTGAAGACCGAAAGAGGAATTCTTGAAGACTTGAAGATTTTTAGTCTAGGAATTTCTTTGTAATGTGAGATTGAGAGTATGCTATCATCTTGAGTTTATTTGAGTGAAACATTGTATGGTGAGGTTGAGTGTTTTTGCCAATGGAATAGCCAAAGGGGGAGATTGTAAGGTTCACTATTTGTATTGGCTTGATTCCATTGCAAAACACTCTATGATTGTATTAGTTGTTGCTTAGGACATTACTTGAAGAAAGGAAGCTCAAAGAGTGAAGAGCAACATCTAGTGCAAAAGTCGTCTTCAAGAGGTGAAAATCGTCAAAGGTAAAACTTGACTTCCACCCTCTTGCAAGGCGTTAGCGCACACACACACAATTCATACATGTGTGTCCCTGCATCGTGGTTCAAACATTTGGTATAACACATTCACACACTTCATAGCATGCTCATGCATTGATCTTGTATTGACAAACATTGTGAAATTGCATGCTTTGTGACTATCTCTTTGATATGGCATGTTTGTGTGAATATGTGTTTATTTGTTTTCGTATTTTGTGTTTAGGACTTGAACATGTTCTTGTTTAATGCCTTATTGAGTTCCGGTCATTTCGGTTACTCATACATAAGGTTTCGAGTCCAAACAAGTTGACTATGCTACTTTTCGTTCTCATTTGTTGTGTTGACTTTATCGTCGGATTCCGAGATGATTTCTCAACCATTTTTCAAAGTTGAGTAGTCGTAGTCGTGCGTGAGGGAGTCACGGTTCGTAATCCGAAAACGGATTCGAAATCGGAGGTCGGATGCTCAAGATATGGGCCGACGAACCGAGGGAGCGCGCGAGAGGAGTGTGAATCACGTGTGGCCACTTGGCCAGCCCGTGTGGGAGGCCGTGGGCCCCACGGGCAAGGGAGCCCTCTGCTCCCGTGGGTCCCACGCGCCCCCCATGGGGTGCTGATGTGGCAGCACGTGATTCGCTCGAAAAATTCTCTCCTTTCCCTCCTTTTAAGCCAACCTCCTTCCCTCCACACTTGTGCAATTTTTGAAGAACACTTCATTTCCCGCATCAGTTTTTCAACAATTTTTGCTTACTTGTTTTGATCATATCTCTCTCATACGAACTCGAAATCATTCGATTCAAAAACCAAAATTGTTGGTCTCGAAGAGAGCTACAAACCCCAAGCATTTCTAGAGGCATTTGACTTTGGCATTTTTCTCAGCTGGTTCATTTCCAGTCCGTGGTCAGTGTATGATTTTCAACTTCTTCTTTTTCAATTTCATTTTTGATCATCTATTGATTCTTTCCATTTGATTGATGAAATTTGTTGAGAAGTATGTTAGATCACATGCTAGGGTTATTTGATCATTTGTTAATTGAGATTTAGCTTTGTGATTAGTCTTGAACATTTATGTGCTAAACTTGATTTATCATGAAATTGATTCTAGAAAATATATGTGTGATGTGCTTCATGTTATTTTCTATGTTTTATTTCATGATCTAAGAACTAGGTTTTTAGTGTGCTAAATTGAATATTGATACCTTTGTTCTTATTGATTTGCATGTCTTGATTTCTAGATAACATTTGTGATTGTTTGTTGAAATCATATTCTAGACTATCATTGAACATGTACATTTTGCTTGATTGATCATCTAGCTTAATTTGATTGTGCTTGCATCATTTGCATCACTTAGATCATTGCCTTGTGAAAGGTTGAAGTCTCTTGCAAAGTGAGTGAAGATTTGTCTTGAGCAAGAAGTCTTGGCTAGGAAAGTGTTCCGGATAGCCAAGCAAGAAGTCTTGATTAGAGTCGGGAGGACTCGGATAGTCAAGCAAGAAATCTTCCTAGAGACGTGAGCGTCTTGGATAGGAAGTTGCTTTCTAGAGGTGTAGGACACATCTCGGATAGGAAGTAGGCTTGGTAGTTCACTTGCCCGAGGGTAGATTAGGAGGTGATAGCTTGAGCGGATATCATGTGTTGATAGCTTGAGTGTGTAAGTCCTTTTCGTATAGTGGATTGTTTTGCCGGTGGTTGTGGTATCAACCCGTGGATGTTTCCTCTTTGAGGTTTTACCACGTTAAAATCATTGTGTTCAATTTTGCTTTACTTTCTTTTATCTTCCATATATTACATTGTTTGCACATCTTGTAAATTGATTAACTCTTGTCTTAGTGAAATCAATTCATTTGCTAAATCTTATCAAGTGTGCATTTTGCTTTGTAATTTTCCGAATTATTTTTAATTGGAAGAATTTGGAGCCTATACCTATTCACCCCCCCTCTAGGTATATTTACACTATATTGCTTAAGGGAATTTCACATTGAACTGGATCACAATGAAAAGCTTTATCTAGAACCGTCAGTAGATAATAGTCTTTTCATTATCAGGACAATCGGAGGGTCTATCTTAATCCTGAGATAAATGATGGACTTATGGTTGCAAGTGATATCATTTGAGTTATCAATGAGTACGATTATATCGCATAGTCTATCCTCGATAGTTTGGTGATATTCATTTGTTAATCGATAGAGGACTTCATTTATAGATATGGACATCGTGGCTCCATTTAATAAAATGAGAGTATAATATTATTATATGGATGTTTTGAGGTAATTGGATATTAAATCCTAACGTTGAGTTTTCGATAGTGTCTATTGAAAACATGGCTTCTGGACAAGTCAAAATATCCAAGTTCAAAACGTGGTCATATGAGTAAATATGGTAACTTGGAGAGTTATAGGCGGTCTATGAACTCTTGGCGATTACTGATATTAATCACGAGGATACACTATCTCCAATATGATTGTCTAGGGTATGAATGAGGAGCATCTTCCTTTTCTATCTTTATTTAAAAGTTCAGTTTTAGCTCTTTAGTGGAATGAGTTAAAATTAATGGATCGGACCTAAGTGAATCATTTGTTGATTGTGATTAGGTTATGTCTATTGAAGCTTAAATTTAGATGGCCCGCCAAGATCCCCAATCCACACGGACTTGCATGGATCACTTGATATATTCTACCGGACCAATTTAAGGGTCCATCTAGAATTGCATTTAATATATTAAGAATATAATTTACACATTATTTAAGTAATGGGCTGCTCAATTATATTAATATATTAATGAAAGACATGTGGGCTTGTTTCTTTTAGTAAGAATGGGTCTGGTTCACATGTGGGCTTTTTATTTAAAGTCCAATGGATTAAATGAAATAGGAAAATAATATTAGGCCCAATCTTATATAAGTGGGGCGGCTAGGTTAATGTTTTAACCTAAAAATATTATTTTGTTTCATTTATTTTAATTAAATAAGAATTAATTAATTTATTGATTAATTGTTTAATTAAAGAAACAAATCTTTCCTAAAAGTAAAAGACTTGTTTGATAAGTAAATAAATAAATTAGTTTTATTTATTTAATCAAATAAGGAGTCTTTTTATTTAGTCAAAATAAAAGAATAAAAATAAAAGAGTTGGATTAGGGTTTGAAGTCTTAAAAGACATGTGGTTTTTGGGTGCAATACAACTCCTCTTTTGTAGAGGAAAATTGCGGCAACCCTAGGCAAACACACATAGAGAATTCGGCCACCCTATAAGGAAAGAAGGAAGAAATTTTGGCCACCTATATAAGCATACATATAGAATTCGGCCACCACAATGAATGGTGCTTTGAGTTTTTATTTCTTTCTTCTTCTTCTTAATTCCAAGAGAGTTTTTATTCTAAAAAGACAAAAAGGAGTGTGAGATTATTCTTTGATAGTATACTATTGCTTAATCATCAATAAGCTTGTGTATACGATATCGATCTAGGTTCACGCGAGTTTCGATCATTAGATTGAGAACTCAAAAGTGACCGGAATAATTTTTGACATTCTTTTGATTGTTTTGTGACTAACAAAGAAAAGAAAGTTTTTGTTTGGTCCATTCACAGGTTTGCAATTCAAAGAAAAGGGAGACCACGCTCCTAGGTGATCCACGTTCGTGCTCGGATTGAAGGTCTTGCGGATTACCATCGACGTAAGTCAATCGGATCACGCGACAAAAGGTAATTTACTTTTGTTAATATATATGCATGTTTATTGATTAAAAGGGTTTAAGGTTCATAAAGGAAAAAATTTTAAAAGTCACTAAATCGTTTTTAGTATCGCTTCCGCTGCGTTTACCACTTTTGTTATTATTTTTCCCTACAATTGGTATCAGAGCCTAGGTTGAACCCTTTTAATTAATTAACGTATATATACGTGGATCTATTTCTTTTTATTGTGATTATGCATGTTTAGAAAGAGATGGCACTCTAGGTATTCAAATATATAATTACATGTGATGTATGGATTTATATATGTTTTATGTGGTTTGTTATTGCTCGATTTTGGCCCTAGATTTTCAATGTAATTTTTGTTTTGGAGTTGTAACAAGAAGGGTGGTCTATTATCGCCATAATTCCTTCTTGGTAGATTGCTAGGTTTTATTTTTTTTTTAGGTGCAGTATTTTTATTATACTACTGCAGTTTTTTTTTATTTTTTTTTGTGCAGTTTTTGTTTGTAAAAAAGTACTGCAGTGATTAAAATAAAAAATAAAAAAAATACTGCAGTATTTTATTTGTTTAAATACTACCGTAATATATTTAGGTCTTGAAGATTCGAAGACACGATGAAAAACAAAGCAACCGGAACCAAGAACGAGCATCGTGCGCACCCTAGGAGTTGATTGGGCTGCGCATGGCAAGCCCATTGCAAGGTGGGCTGCGCACGGCAGCCTTGAAGGCCCTATGGGCTGCGCATGGCAGCCCCTTTGTGGGGTTGTGGGTCGTGCACGCCCATGGGGTTTGGGCCGAAGGATGAGCGTATGGTTGATGGGCCACCTGAAGATCTTGTATTCCTGACAATTGTAATTTACTTGTTTTTCTAGGATGGGCCAAAATTGTTGCTATTTAATTTATGCTTAAATATTACAATATTTGTTATTGTATGATAACATGACATATAGAATAGGAGTGCCACGCATATATCTCTTTTGCTATGAACATGCATTGAATGATTTAGGTATCTAAATTGGCATCTAGATAACTCGGTAAATCATTCTATGGGATTTAATCACACGCCTTAAATAATTGAGTGGGAGAAGGTGTTTTTGTAACACCTATGGCCTCCAAGGTTAGTTGAGCTTTATTATTTATTGGTAATCCCCCCAAGGGGCGTCCATGAATGGAATTTAGCAACATACTTCCTTACAAGGGTAGACTAGACAATGGACTCAAACGAGATCTACTCCCCAAGGAGGGATTTTCGTGAGAGAAAATTGAGGGTCGATATCTTGGTAACACACTCAATGTAATTTTATTGATATCCTCCCAAGAGTTCTTGTCAGTAAAATTGCAAGGCTAAAATTGAAAACGCTGGTTGTTATGTTAACAATTAGGTGGGACCTAGTCTAACTAGTAAATAGTGCGAACTCCCAAAGGAGGCGTAACATTTATGGGTGTTAGATCACCGTTGAATTTTATGATTGAGTTATTTATTTAATTCAAGATAAATATTTAAAAGTGCTTTATCATGATTATTTACTTATATATGTTTTGTTTTATTCAGAAATCATGACCCCATCACTTATGAACATCCTGAAAGATAACACTTTAACTGGAGATAATTATGTCACATGGAAAAGGAAAATTGGGTTGTTGCTGCAAAGTGAAAAACATAAGTTTGTTCTAACTACTCCTAAACCACCTGCTCCTAATAATGAATCTAGCATAATGTATAGAGATGAGTATGAGCAGTGGAAGACTTCAGATGATATGGCAAAATGTTACATTATGGCCACTATCTCCGACGTGTTGCAACAGCAGCATGAAGGAATGGAGTCCGCTGCTGATATAATGATGTCTCTAGAGGAGATGTTTGCTATGAAGTCTAGGACGACTAAGAGAGAGGCAGTGACTGCTTTTATGAATCTTAGGATGAAACCTGGACAGGCTGTGAAAGATCACATGATGAAAGTCATAGCACATCTCAACATTGCTGAACTGCATGGCGCTGAGATAGATGGTGAGACAAAGATTGATATGGTTGTCAATTCATTGTCAGATTCCTTTGATCAGTTCAAATTGGACTACACTTTGAACAAAAAGGAATACACCTTACAAGGCCTGATGCAAGATGTTCAAAGTGCTGAAAAGATCCTTGTGAAAAGCAAAGGTCAAGAGATTCATATGGTTGGTAAAGTTGCTACTGTTAAGGCCCGTCAAAAGGTCAAGAAACAACAGAAGAAAAAGCAACTTGGGCCTATCAAGAAGGAGACCAAGAAAGTAACCAAGATCAAAGGGAAATGCTTCCTTTGTGGTGAAAAGGGACATTGGAAGAGAGATTGCCCAAAGTCCCAGAACAAGAAGGAAGAAGGTAATTTGAATTATCTTGAAACATGTTTTTTGGCTGATTCTTCAGATTCTTGGATCATAGACTCAGGAGCCACTAATCATGTTTGTTATTCCTTGCAGGGGTTTCAAGAAAGGAGAAAGCTGAGTAAGAATGAAATCAATTTGTGCTTGGGCAACGGAACGTTAGTGTCTGCAAGTGCAGTGGGAGATATTAGAGTTTATTTGGATTCTAGAAGGCATTTAGATTTAATAGACGTTTATTATGTACCTCAATTCAAGAGGAATTTAATTTCAGTTTCTTTTTTTGAATAAATTTGGATATTCGGTTACTTTTAATAAAGTTTTTATTATTAGTAAGAATGACAAAATTATTTGCAAAGGTACATTGGAAAACGGTCTATACTTTTTGCATAGAAATATATCTCACTCGTTAGACACAGAAATAACGGAACCTAATCATAAAAGAGTAAAATTATCAACAGATGAAACCTACCTTTGGCATTTACGCTTAGGACATATTAACCTTAATAGGATTAAAAGATTGGTATGTGACGGACCTTTGAGTGACTTAAAGGTTGATGATCTACCAACTTGTGAATCTTGTTTGGAAGGTAAAATGACCAAAAGGACGTTCTCTGCCAAAGGTGCAAGAGCCACTGAATGTTTAGGATTGATACACACTGATGTATGTGGACCTATGAGCATTCTAGCTAGAGGTGGATATGAGTACTTCATCACCTTCACGGATGATTACTCGAGATTTGGTTATGTGTATCTCATGAGACATAAGTCGGATGCTCTTGACATGTTCAAAGCATTCAAAGCTGAAGTTGAAAATCAGCTTGAGAAACACATAAAAATCTTGAGATCTGATCGTGGTGGAGAATATCTATCTGGTGAGTTTCAGCAATATCTTATTGATAATGGGATAGTTTCTCAGTTTTCTACACCAGGTACACCTCAACAAAATGGGGTAGCAGAAAGGAGAAATAGAACTCTTTTGGATATGGTTAGGTCTATGTTGAGTTATTCAACGCTTCCTATTTCTTTTTGGGGATATGCTTTACAAACTGCTATATACATTCTAAACGATGTACCATCTAAGTCTGTTCCTAAAACACCGCATGAGTTGTGGACTGGGCGCAAGCCTAGTTTACAACACTTAAGGATATTTGGTTGTCCTGCGCATGTGTTAAAAGGAAAGACAGAAAAGATGGAGTCCCGTTCAGAAACATGTATATTTGTAGGGTATCCAAAAGAAACTAAAGGATATTATTTCTATAGTCCTTCAGATCTTAAAGTATTTGTTTCGACAAATGCTAAATTTCTGGAAAAGGACTATATGAATGATTTTGTGCCTAGAAGTAGAATTGTCCTGAATGAGATGTCAGGAGATACAATTCCACGAGAGGTTACACAACCTAACCCAATTGTAAGTTCCGATCCAACATAAGATCAACAACCTACCATTCCTCGTCGTAGTGGGAGGGTTAGAACACAACCCGAAAGATACATCGGTCTGGGAGAATCAGTGGAGAATCTCCCGGACGACGATGATCCCTATACGTACAAGGAAGCTATGGAGGATGTTGATAGTCGCCATTGGCAAAAGGCAATGCAATCCGAGATTGAATCTATGTTCGATAACAAAGTCTGGTCCCTTGTAGACTTGCCTAAAGGGATAAAACCCATTGGGTGCAAGTGGGTATACAAGAGGAAAAGAGGTATGGATGGAAAGGTGGAAACCTTTAAAGCTAGATTGGTAGCTAAAGGGTATACACAGAAAGAAGGTATCGATTACGAGGAAACCTTCTCTCCTGTGGCCATGCTTAAATCCATTAGGATACTCTTATCCATTGCAGCATCTTTAGATCTAGAGATTTGGCAAATGGACGTCAAGACAGCTTTCCTAAATGGAAGTCTTGACGAAAGCATCTACATGATGCAACCAGAGGGATTCATTGAAAAGGGCCAAGTGGATAAGGTATGCAAGTTGCAGAAATCCATATATGGATTAAAGCAAGCATCCAGATCCTGGAACATAAGGTTTGATCAAGCTGTCAAAGGTTTTGGATTTATTCAGAATCCTGACGAACCTTGTGTATACAAAAGGATTAAAGGCGACAAGTTGGTTTTCCTGATTCTTTATGTTGATGATATACTACTCATTGGAAACGATGTAGGTGTATTGACATCAGTAAAAGAATGGTTAGCAAAACAATTTGATATGAAGGACTTAGGAGAAGCAAGTTTTATTCTAGGTATCCAAGTAATAAGGGATAGAAAGAATAGAACGATTGCATTATCCCAAGCTTCATACATAGACAAAATCTTGTCTAGGTTTTCCATGCAGGATTCCAAGAAAGGTATGTTACCTTTCAGACATGGAATCAAGCTTTCTAAGGAACAAGTTCCTAAGAATGAGCATGAAGAGCAATTCATGAGTAGAGTTCCATATGCCTCGGCAGTTGGAAGTCTCATGTATGCAATGCTCTGTACTAGACCAGATATTTGTTTTGCTGTTGGCATAGTTAGCAGGTTTCAATCGAAACCTGGTCCTGATCACTGGACGGCAGTCAAGCATATTTTCAAGTATCTCAAGAGAACGAGAGATAATATGCTTGTATACTCTGGAGGGGATTTGGTTCCCGTTGGGTATATAGATTCTGACTCCAGAAAATCCACATCAGGGGCTGTGTTTACTATTGGAGGAGGAGCAGTTATATGGAGGAGTATCAAGCAATCTTGTATTGCTGATTCCACCATGGAAGCTGAGTACGTTGCTGCATGCGAAGATGCCAAAGAGGCTGTTTGGCTCCGCCAATTCTTGATTGACTTAGAAGTGGTTCCTAGTGCGAATAAGCAGATCACTATCTACTGTGACAACAGTGGAGCAGTGGCTAATTCGAAAGAACCAAGAAGTCACAAGAGAGGTAAACACATTGAAAGAAAGTATCATCTTTTTAGGGAGATTGTTCAAAGAGGTGACGTGACGATTACCAAAATCGCGTCAGCAGAAAATCTAGCGGATCCCTTCAAAAAGGCTCTACCTCAGAAGAGTTTTGATGGGCATCTAGAGAACATGGGCTTGAGAGATATGACACATTTGCTATAGCGCAAGTGGGAGATTGTTAGGATTATGCTCAATAGCAAGAGTGTAATGTTGTAATTAACAATCTTTTTCATATTAATAAAGAGATTTTTGGTTTAACAAATCGTATAGCATTTATAGTTTATATTATAATTGTCAAAGTAAATAATCATAAGGTCTAAAGACTATGGGAAAAGAAGAATTGTTCGTACATCTGGATATGTATGTGGTAGACACAATTCTTTAGTTAGTCTTGAATAATGTTCACAACTTAAGTTAAAGGTTGGGCACCTTTATCTTGTTAAAGTTGTAGAATTCTTTTGCTAGCATTTGAGTGGGATCAAATGAGATATGATGAGTCTAAAATCATCGGAGTGTCTTCGAGCAAAAGGATCTAGTGCACTGGGTGCATTGAACTGGATCACAATGATAAGCTTTATCTAGAACCGTCAGTAGATAATAGTCTTTTCATTATCAGGACAATCGGAGGGTCTATCTTAATCCTGAGACAAATGATGGACTTATGGTTGCAAGTGATATCATTTGAGTTATCAATGAGTACGATTATATCGCATAGTCTATCCTCGATAGTTTGGTGATATTCATTTGTTAATCGATAGAGGACTTCATTTATAGATATGGACATCGTGGCTCCATTTAATAAAATGAGAGTATAATATTATCATATGGATGTTTTGAGGTAATTGGATATTAAATCTCAACGTTGAGTTTTCGATAGTGTCTATTGAAAACATGGCTTCTGGACAAGTCAAAATATCCAAGTTCAAAACGTGGTCATATGAGTAAATATGGTAACTTGGAGAGTTATAGGCGGTCTATGAACTCTTGGCGATTACTGATATTAATCACGAGGATACACTATCTCCAATATGATTGTCTAGGGTATGAATGAGGAGCATCTTCCTTTTCTATCTTTATTTAAGAGTTCAGTTTTAGCTCTTTAGTGGAATGAGTTAAAATTAATGGATCGGACCTAAGTGAATCATTTGTTGATTGTGATTAGGTTATGTCTATTGAAGCTTAAATTTAGATGGCCCGCCAAGATCCCCAATCCACACGGACTTGCATGGATCACTTGATATATTCTACTGGACCAATTTAAGGGTCCATCTAGAATTGCATTTAATATATTAAGAATATAATTTGCACATTATTTAAGTAATGGGATGCTCAATTATATTAATATATTAATGAAAGACATGTGGGCTTGTTTCTTTTAGTAAGAATGGGTCTGGTTCACATGTGGGCTTTTTATTTAAAGTCCAATGGATTAAATGAAATAGGAAAATAATATTAGGCCCAATCTTATATAAGTGGGGCGGCTAGGTTAATGTTTTAACCTAAAAATATTATTTTGTTTCATTGGTTTTAATTAAATAAGAATTAATTAATTTATTGATTAATTGTTTAATTAAAGAAACAAATCTTTCCTAAAAGTAAAAGACTTGTTTGATAAGTAAATAAATAAATTAGTTTTATTTATTTAATCAAATAAGGAGTCTTTTTATTTAGTCAAAATAAAAGAATAAAAATAAAAATAAAAGAGTTGGATTAGGGTTTGAAGTCTTAAAAGACATGTGGTTTTTGGGTGCAATACAACTCCTCTTTTGTAGAGGAAAATTGCGGCAACCCTAGGCAAACACACATAGAGAATTCGGCCACCCTATAAGGAAAGAAGGAAGAAATTTTGGCCACCTATATAAGCGTACATATAGAATTCGGCCACCACAATGAATGGTGCTTTGAGTTTTTATTTCTTTCTTCTTCTTCTTAATTCCAAGAGAGTTTTTATTCTAAAAAGACAAAAAGGAGTGTGAGATTATTCTTTGATAGTATACTATTGCTTAATCATCAATAAGCTTGTGTATACGATATCGATCTAGGTTCATGCGAGTTTCGATCATTAGATTGAGAACTCAAAAGTGACCGGAATAATTTTTGACATTCTTTTGATTGTTTTGTGACTAACAAAGAAAAGAAAGTTTTTGTTTGGTCCATTCACAGGTTTGCAATTCAAAGAAAAGGGAGACCACGCTCCTAGGTGATCCACGTTCACGCTCGGATTGAAGGTCTTGCGGATTACCATCGACGTAAGTCAATCGGATCACGCGACAAAAGATAATTTACTTTTGTTAATATATATTCATGTTTATTGATTAAAAGGGTTTAAGGTTCATAAAGGAAAAAATTTTAAAAGTCACTAAATCGTTTTTAGTATCGCTTCCGCTGCGTTTACCACTTTTGTTATTATTTTTCCCTACAAGCATGTGATCTAAAAACATACAAGTAATTAAAAAGATGTCTTAATATGAAAATTGTTAGGATTATGCTTAATAGCAAGAGTGTAATGTTGTAATTGACAATCTTTTTCATATTAATAAAGTGATTTCTGGTTTAACAAATCTTATAGCATTTATAGTTTAATATTATAATTGTCAAAGTAAATAATCATAAGGTCTAAAGACTATGAGAAAAGAAGAATTGTTCGTACATCTGGATATGTATGAGGTAGACACAATTCTTTAGTTGGTCTTGAATAATGTTCACAACTTAAGTTAAAGGTTGGGCACCTTTATCTTGTTAAAATTGTAGAATTCTTTTGCTAGCATTTGAGTGGGATCAAATGAGATATGATGAGTCTAAAGTCATCGGAGTTTCTTCGAGTAAAAGAATCTAGTGCACTGGGTGCATTGAACTGGATCACAATGAAAAACTTTATCTAGAACCGTCAATAGATAATAGTCTTTTCATTATCAGGACAATCGGAGAGTCTATCTTAATGCTGAGATAAATGATGGACTTATGGTTGCAAGTGATATCATTTGAGTTATCAATGAGTACGATTATATAGCATAGTCTATCCTCGATAGTTTGGTGATATTCATTTGTTAATCGATAGAGAACTTCATTTATAGATATGGACATTGTGGCTCCATTTATTAAATGAGAGTATAATATCATCATATGGATGTTTTGAGGTAATTGGATATTAAATCTCAACGTTGAGTTTTCGATAGTGACTATTGAAAACATGGCTTCTGGACAAGTCAAAATATCCAAGTTCAAAACGTGGTCATATGAGTAAATATGGTAACTTGGAGAGTTATAGACGGTCTATGAACTCTTGGCGATTACTGATATTAATCACGAGGATACACTATCTCCAATATGATTGTCTAGGGTATGAATGAGGAACATCTTCTTATTCTATCTTTATTTAAGAGTTCAATTTTAGCTCTTTAGTGGAATGAGTTAAAATTAATGGATCGGACCTAAGTGAATCATTTGTTGATTGTGATTAGGTTATGTCTATTGAAGCTTAAATTTAGATAGCCCGCCAAGATCTCCAATCCACACGGACTTGCATGGATCACTTGATATATTCTACCAGACCAATTTATGGGTCCATCTAGAATTGCATTTAATATATTAAGAATATAATTTGCACATTATTTGTTTAATGGGTTGATCAATTATATTAATATATTAATGAAAGGCATGTGGGTTTGTTTCTTTTAGTAAGAATGGGTCTGGTTCACATGTGGGCTTTTTATTTAAAGTCCAATGGATTAAATAAAATAAGGAAATAATATTTGGCCCATATATTTAATGTGGGGCGGCAAGGCTATAATATTAGTCAAAAAATATTATTTTATTTTATTGTTTGATTAAATGAGAATTAATTAATTAATTAATTAATTATTTAATTAAGAAACAAAATCTTTTTCTGATTAGAAAATATGTTTCCTAGAATTATACTATTGGTTGTAGTATACTAAAAGTAAAAGACTTGTTTGGTAAGAAAATAAATAATTAAGTTTATTTATTTAATCAAATAAGAAGTCTTTTTATTAAGTCAATAAAAAGAATAAAAATACTTATGAGTTGTATTAGGGTTAGGAGTCTAAAGTTGATGTGAATTAGGGTGCAACACAAATCCTTTTTTGTAGAGGAATTGCAGCAACCCTAATAGAACAACATGTAGATTTCGGCAACCCTAAAAGGAAAAGAGAAGAAAATTCGGCCACCCAATATAAGAAATAATATAGGGTTCGGCCACACCAAAAAGTTTTTACTGAATCAATTTTCTTCTTCTTCTCAACTCATAGAAAAGTGTTTGATTATTCTGCCAAGACAAAAAAGAGAGAAGAGATTATTCTTTTGATAGTACACTAATTGCTTGTTCATCAATAAGCTTGTGTGTACAATATCGAATTAGGTTCACGCGAGTTTCGATCATTAGATTGAGAACTCAAAAGTGACCGGAATAATCTTTGTGGTCTTTTGATTGTTTTGTGTCTAACAAAAAGAAAAAGAAAGTTTGTTTGTCCATTCTCAGGTTTGCAATTCAAGGAAAAGGGAGACCACGCTCCTAGGTAATTCAAGTTCGTGCTAGGATTGAAGATCTTGCGAATTACCATCGACGTAAGTCAATCGGATCACGCGACAAAAGGTATTATACTTTTTGTTACTTTATATGTATGGTTAATTAATTTAAAGGGTTATGGTTCATCAAAGGAAAAATTTTAAAACATACTAAATCTATTTTTAGTCTCACTTCCGCTGCATGAACTACGGTATTTTTCCCTACAAAAATAACTTAAAATAGATGAAGTTAGTGAAGAACATACCAAGTAAGATGTGAAGATCCAAAACCCTGCATGGATGCATTTTATATAGACATAGAAGATGCAATATGAAATTTGATGCACAAAGGATTTGATTTGAGTGGTTAAAGGTGAGTTCTTTGAGAAATTTTCACTTGAAAAATATTCTAAGGAAAATATATGATATTTTGAACTCAACAAACTGACCTAAAGGCAGAGAGGCATATATATAGGGTGTCAAAACCAAAGTGGTGCGTTTTGATAAGTGACACAAAAATTGCCTTGGGCGCTGTACGTACAGCGCTTTGTAGAACGCCTTCCTGGGAAAATGAAGACTGTTCTTCATTGGCGCTATTCGAACAACGCTTCTAAATAGCGTCTGAACAGCGACACAATTCTGAACCACCTGGGTTTCAGATAGGCGCTGTACGTACAACGCTTTTGAACAACGCTCGTACATTGCCTTCAATAAAATGCATCAGGTCTGATGCATTAAAAAGCCATTTTCCACCAGGTCAATATGGGCGCTGTTCGTACAACGCTTTGTAGAGCGCTTTGAACAGCGCCCTTTGCAGTAATGAAATCCTAAGCCTATGCATGACATGGCATTTGGACATACAAAATGCAATCATATAAAGCATGCAAGAAGAGATGTTAATGAACATTAATGCACATAAATAAGACACACACCATACACGAATTAAACACTATGTATGAGTTGTGAGTGTGTGCAACTATCTGTTCAAAGCAATTAAGCACATAGAAATTACCTTCGGTGCTTATCAAGATGAGGTCTTCAAAGGGCATTGAACATGAACACTAATACCTAAGCTACCCTTACAATGAACCCCAACATGTGGTTTGTCCACGAAATAAGCCAATCAATGAATGAGAATCCTTAAAATCTCCCCCTTTGGCTATTTTGTGACAAAACCACCGCTTACATTGTTTCCTCACAACATAATAGAAATTACAGGTCAGCAATGATTTTCTACTTTACAAGGAGATATTTAAATAAATCTTAAAGTCTTCAATCTCTTGTAGAACAATCACTCCCTGAAAGCAAAGTTTCTATACTTTCCAATACAAGTAAAATGTGAGATTAATCAAGTGAGAGTATAAACAAGCATTTGCATTTAAGAATTTAAGCACAACATCATGCAATGTATGTGTATGTAATGCTCCCCCTCAACAGGTTACTCCCCCTTAATGTATATTCTCCCCAACATGCACAATTGCTACTACAATTTGCAACTCCCTTTACCATATTCTACTCCCCTTTTTTGTCATGATATAGGCAAAGGAGTAGTCCCTAATCGGGTCACTCTTAGCAATGAGAGATAGAAGCATGCAAGATATTTGCATAATCATAAAAGACACTTCATGCATCCCAATTAATTGAAGAGAAACAATGAGATTTATTTGACGAAAATGTGTGAATCAAACATGATTTGCATATAAGACATATAGCATTCAAGTCCAAAATACAATGGTATTTGGCAAAGTAAATGTCAAAGGTTTCTAATAAGAATTCAAACCAATTTCACCATTGTCATGAGAAAAGCAAAGATATAGAGATTTTATTGATTTCAATTTAAGAGCAGTTATATCCAACTTTATAAGCGAAACATGGCATGAGCGACTTTGCACCCTATTTGATTTTTTCGGGAATGATACTCGTATGATAGTAGCCATGTTCAACTAATAAAGAAAGAGAGACAATTTGGAATTTAACTTCCTTTGAATGGATACAAGATCCTTTAATCATTTTGAGTCTCATAAGCATTTTCACACAAGTTTTGCATTTTAAGAATATGCAATCATCAATTCATGCTTTTTCATTTGAGCATGTTATATGAATTTCATGCTTTTTCATTTGACATTAGCATGTTATAAAAGAATCATCATGACATGTAGATAACTATAGGTCATCCAAATCATACTTCCTAAGTGAATCTCCTAGTCCAAACATGCATGTTTGAATATAAATATGACATGGATTGTAAACAAGCATGGTTCACACTTATTGAATTGAAAACATATATACATATGTGCAAGCAAGCTTACTCAAGCAATTAAAAAAAGAAGCATAAGATATTTCAGATTTTTGCATGTGACAAGTATGCAAAACAGCTCTCTTTGCTTGAGTTCCCCATATGGGGTCATCACCATCCTTCATCAATGAAGGTCATGAGGTCCTATGGACCTACCAAGTCCATTGGACTTAGTTGAACCTATTTGAGACTTGTTAGTCTCGTAGCAAGCAGGTTCAACTTTCCTTATCCACATAGATATGACATTTTTCTTCCTAGTGGTCAATGGTTCAAGAGTTCTAGAAATCATAGGATCATGAACATGAAATTTTTCCTTACTATTAACATGCATTCTAGCTCTTGTCATTCTCTTTTCAATCATGCTTTTGACTCTACATAATTTAATGTAATGAAAACAATTTGGTCTAATGTGACCATTAATACCACAAAAGTGACATGTAGGGATGAAGTTAGGAATCATACCATGTCCTTGTTCATGTATATGAGCCTTCCCATATCTTTGTGGTTGATTGGGTTCAATCCTTCTTCGTTGTTGAACCGGTCTAGCTTGCTTCCTTGGTTCATTTTGAATGATTGGCCTCTTTCCATTTAGAGTCATTTGTTGAGGAATGTTGACTTGAGAGACTCTAATACGTTGAGCTTGGGGTTGTCTCCTTGGAGCTACCTTCACTTGTGCACTTCTTGAACATTGTCCTAGATCAATTTTCTTCTTAGGAGTGTGCACCAGCGAGGCTTCTATCTTGCCCAAAACTCTTGACAAAGATGGTATTGGTTGGAGTAGAGATCTCCTTGCTATCTTCATACCCAATACCTCTCTTGTCACAAGGGTTCTTTCCAACACCAAGTATGTGGTCAAGCTTCTTGGTGCTTGTAGTCATCCTAGTCAATGACTCTTTAGCTTCATCAAGCTCCCTCTTCAAACCCTCTTCATTCCTCTTAGACAAAGCTAGCTCATCTCTTAGCTTGTCTTCAATCTTCTTGGATTCCTCCACTTGCTTACTTAAGTGGTCATTGTGTGTTGAAAGCTCTAGATTTTCTTCCTCTAAAATCCTTAGTTTTCTATCTTTCTTCTTCAATGAGCTTTCACATTTGACTGTAAAGTCATGAACATCCATTTTCTCTACATTTCCATTTGTAGAGTTAGATGTGTTAGGATTATGCTCAATAGCAAGAGTGTAATGTTGTAATTGACAATCTTTTTTCATATTAATAAAGTGATTTCTGGTTTAACAAATCTTATAGCATTTATAGTTTAATATTATAATTGTCAAAGTAAATAACCATAAGGTCTAAAGATTATGAGAAAAGAAGAATTGTTCGTACATCTGGATATGTATGAGGTAGACACAATTCTTTAGTTAGTCTTGAATAACGTTCACAACTTAAGTTAAAGGTTGGGCACCTTTATCTTGTTAAAGTTGTAGAATTCTTTTGCTAGCATTTGAGTGTGATCAAATGAGATATGATGTGTCTAAAATCATCGGAGTGTCTTCGAGTAAAAGAATCTAGTGCACTAGGTGCATTGAACTGGATCACAATGAAAAGCTTTATCTAGAACCGTCAATAGATAATAGTCTTTTCATTATCAGGACAATCAGAGAGTCTATCTTAATCCTGAGATAAATGATGGACTTATGGTTGCAAGTGATATCATTTGAGTTATCAATGAGTACGATTATATAGCATAGTCTATCCTCGATAGTTTTGTGATATTCATTTGTTAATCGATAGAGGATTTCATTTATAGATATGGACATCGTGGCTCCATTTATTAAATGAGAGTATAATATCATCATATGGATGTTTTGAGGTAATTGGATATTAAATCTCAACGTTGAGTTTCCGATAGTGACTATTGAAAACATGGCTTCTGGACAAGTCAAAATATCCAAGTTCAAAATGTGGTCATATGAGTAAATATGGTAACTTGGAGAGTTATAGGCGGTCTATGAACTCTTGGCGATTACTGATATTAATCACGAGGATACACTATCTCCAACATGATTGTCTAGGGTATGAATAAGGAACATCTTCTTATTCTATCTTTATTTAAGAGTTCAATTTTAGCTCTTTAGTGGAATGAGTTAAAATTAATGGATCGGACCTAAGTGAATCATTTGTTGATTGTGATTAGGTTATGTCTATTGAAGCTTAAATTTAGATAGCCCGCCAAGATCCTCAATCCACACAGACTTGCATGGATCACTTGATATATTCTACCGGACCAATTTATGGGTCCATTTAGAATTGCATTTAATATATTAAGAATATAATTTGCACATTATTTATTTAATGGGCTGCTCAATTATATTAATATATTAATGAAAGACATGTGAGCTTGTTTCTTTTAGTAAGAATGGGTCTGGTTCACATATGGGTTTTTTATTTAAAGTCCAATGGATTAAATGAAATAAGAAAATAATATATGGTCCATTTGTATGAGTGGGGCGGCAAGGTGTAAATATTAACCTAATATATTATTTTGTTTCATTGTTTTAATTAAATAAGAATTAATTAATTTATTAATTAATTCTTTAATTAAGAAACAAATCTTTTTCTGATCAGGAAATATATTTCCTAGAGTTATACTATTGGTAGTAGTATACTAAAAGTAAAAGACTTGTTTGATAAGAAAATAAATAATTAATTTTATTTATTTAATCAAATAAGAAGTCTTTTTATTTAGTCAATAAAAGAATAAAATATCTATGAGTTAGATTAGGGTTTGAAGTCTAAACTTTGATGGAAATTAGGGTGCAACACAAACCCTTTTAGGTGTGTGATTTGCGGCAACCCTAGTGTAAATTAGAGGAGGATTTCGGCAACCCTAAAAGACAAGAGGAAGCAAATTTCGGCCACTTATATATTTACACTTATAGAATTCGGCCACCCTACTTGTTGCTTGATACAATTTTCTTCTTCTTCTCAATTCATAAAAAAGTATTATTTTTATTCTACTAAAACATAAAAGAGTGAATAGATTATTCTTTGATGGTACACTAATTGCTTGTTCATCAATAAGCTTGTGTGTACAACATCGATTTAGGTTCACGCGAGTTTCGATCATTAGATTGAGAACTCAAAAGTGACCGGAATAATCTTAGTCTTCTTTTGATTGTTTTGTGACTAACAAAAGAAAAAGAAAAGTTTGTTTGTCCATTCTCAGGTTTGCAATTCAAAGAAAAGGGAGACCACGCTCCTAGGTGATTCACGTTCGTGCTAGGATTGAAGATCTTACGGATTACCATCGACGTAAGTCAATCGGATCACGCGACAAAAGGTATTCTTCTTTTGTTGATTATATGTATGCTTAATTAATTAAAGGGTTAAGGTTCATAAAAAGGAAAAATTTTTAAAACTACTAAATCTATTTTTAGTCTCGCTTCCGCTGCGTGTACTACGGTATTTTTCCCTACAATTGGTATCAGAGCCTTGGTTGAACCCTTTTAATTAATTAACGTATATATACGTGGATCTATTTCTTTTTATTGTGATTATGCATGTTTAGAAAGAGATGGCACTCTAGGTATTCACATATATAATTACATGTGGATGTATGGATTTATATATGTTTTATGTGGATTGTTGTTGCTCGATTTTGGTCCTAGATTTTCAATGTATTTTTTGTTATGGAATTGTAACAAGAAGGGTGGTCTATTATCGCCATAATTCCTTCTTGGTAGTTGCTAGGTTTTATTTATTGTTTTTTAAATAAGTGCAGTATTTTTATGACTACTGCAGTTTTTTTTTATTTAATTTTTATGTGCAGTTTTTTGTTTGTAAAAGTACTGCAGTGAATAAAAATAATAATAATAATAATACTGCAGTATTTTATTATTTTATACTGCTATAATGTATTCGGGTATTGAAGATTTGAAGACACGAAGAAAAGGAAGCAACCGGAACCAAGAACGAGCACCGTGCGCACCCTAGGAGTGGATTGGGCTACGCATTGCAAGCCCAAATCTTGGTGGGCTGCGCACGGCAGCCTTGTGTGGCCTCATGGGTTGCGCATGGCAGCCTGTAAGGTTGATAATTAGTGTTGACATTAATTCCATATCAAAACGTGTTTAACTTGTAATGTTTAGTGGTTAGTAATTGAAGAATTTCGAAGACGAAGGACGTCTCAACCACAATTCGTTCAAGTTGCCGGCTTTTAAGAGATTCGGGCATTATCGGTCGACCAAGGTATTCAAAGACCTCTTATCTCTTACAAGGCTAGGCACACACTCACACATATCATACTTGTGTGTTCCTTCATGATTTAATTTCATTTACATATCACTTTCACACACTTGGCAAAATATGCTCATGCATTCATATTTAGTTAATAAACTTTGTGTTTTGCATTTTCTAGGACTTTGTCCGGAAACTAGCATATGTGTGTGTCTTTGTGTTTGTATGTTTCCATATTTTGTGTTTAGGACTTGAACATGTTCTTATTCAATGCCTTATTGAGTTCCGGTCATTTCGGTTACTCATTCATAAGGTTTCGAGTCCAAACAAGTTGACTATGCTTCTTTACGTTCTCTTTCGTTGAGTTGACTTCATCGATGATTTCCGAGATGATTTCTCAACCGTTTTTCAAAGTTGTATAGTCTTCGTCGTGTGTGAGAGAGTCACGGTTCGTAATCCGGAAATGGATT
This sequence comes from Acer saccharum, assembly GCA_030490815.1. Lineage (NCBI taxonomy): Eukaryota > Viridiplantae > Streptophyta > Magnoliopsida > Sapindales > Sapindaceae > Acer > Acer saccharum. The sequence continues at coordinate 47,497,567 of CM059869.1, read as the reverse complement.
CGAATTCGGAGTTTGGACACCCAAGATACGGGCCGACGAACCGAGGGAGCGCGCGAGAGGACAGCCCAGGCCGTGGGCCACATGGGCTGGCTGTGGATGAGGCTGTGGGCCCCACGGCCTGGAGCACTCTCTGCTCCCGTGTGGGCCACGCGCCCCCCATGGCTAGGGGGTGACGTGGCACTACGTGATTGGCCGAAAACCTCTCTCTCTCTCTCCTCCTATTTCTTCCCTCTCTCTCTCCATTTTGAAATCCAAGAAGAAAATTTCAGAAAATCCCGTCAGAATTCTCTCCAATTTTTCCAAACTTCAAAACACCATATCTTCCTTATCCGGAGTCGGATTTGAGTGATTCAGGTTGGAGAGTGTTCGTATTTGAGTCCTCTAACATCTCCAATGGTTTGGTGGCTGTTTGATCATGATTTCCAGTGGTTGAACACTGATTTCCGAACCAGCTGCAAAATCCAAGGTATGAGTTTCAACTTTGGGATTTCTTGCTTTTTTGACCTTCCATTTGCTTGGGGTTTCTTCTTCTATATCTATGTTAATGTTTGGTAAAAGCTATTTGGAAAGATAGCTTGATTATGATTCTAATTGAAACTCAATTTGTGGACTAATGTTGACTAGATTCTATGATTCTAGGTTTTACATATGTTTGTGAGTTGTATTGTGATTAGAATGGCATCTTAGGTTGTTTGATACTTAATTGAATTAATTTTGTGTTAAAATGACTTTGAGATTTGATTTGATCCTTTGATTAATAAAATCTAGGATTTGTGTATTTGTTTGTGATTTAGAGAATATAGGTTTTGATTGATGTAAATCTCAAAACCTTGCTCTATATTTTTGTCTAGTATATTGATTGATTTTAATCTCATATATCTAGCATTTAATTGTACATTGATAGCATCTTGAATTTGTACTTCATGAACATATTGTGTTTCAAGTGTTATGTGTGTGAATGAGACTTTGAGTGTATGTGTTAGGTGTTTCACATGCTTAGGTTTCTATTCATGTATTTTTGCATCTAGACTTGATTATTTGTGATTTCGCATGTTTAGGTCTATTTGTGCCATAGAATGTATTGATCACATGTTCTATGTTGTATTGAATGTTTGCATCATTTGTATTCACATGATCACACTAGGAAGTCCTTGTAAAAGGCATGAAGTCTTGGTTAGAGTCGGGGTGACTCGGATAGCCAAGCAAGAAGTCTTACCTAGAGTCGGGATGACTCGGATAGGTAAGCAAGGAGTCATGGCTAGAGTCGGGAGGACTCGGATAGTCATGCATGGGAGGCTCCCTAGAGGCAAGAGTGCCTTGGATAGGGAGTTGGCTATTGTATTGGTAGGCCTAGGCGTATGGTTAGACATAGAGTCCGATAGAGCGGGGTACACGGGAGGTGTATGCACTCTTGAGGAATTTCTAATCTACCATCGATGTTGGTTGTGTGTGGTGTCCAATATATGGTGGTTTCGCATCATTGAGGGATTTTACACTTTCCAATAGGGTTTGGTAGGCTTAGACTTCACTAGGTTGGGTGAGCTAAAGATTGGTCACTTTGTGAATGTTCTATGTTTGCTTTCCAATAATATAGTATCCAATGGTTGTAGTTCAACCCGTGGATGTTTCCTCCTTGGAGGATTTACCACGTTAAAAGCTCCCTTGTGTTAATTCTTCCTATCTCTTTCTCTTATATTTTAATTGTATATTTTATTGTCTTGATTCATAATATCCACATGTGATGTAATGTGAAGCAAGTCTCTGTATAGTGTGATTAGTGAATTCATTCTATAGATCAATTTGTATCTTTGATTCTTTTGTATATTGTAATTTTTGTTTAGTGACATTTTGTTCACTCTTGTAACACATTGAACATCTTATGAAATACAAGCTTATTTTGTTATTATGTTTATTTGTTCTTATACCTCACATAACTTGTTGATATGCTTAGACTTTGCTCTTATGATTGTATTATAGTATTGTCTACGTATGTCTACCTTGGCTTATTGTGTTGTGTGTAAGGCTACCTTGAGGGACAAACGAAAGTTTGTTCAAGGGTTTGAAAAAGGTGTAAAAACCTATTCACCCCCCCTAGGTATGCTTTAAACAATTTAACTTCGTTTGTGTATATTCAATTGGTATCAGAGCAGGTCGTCGGACGGCACTCGACGAGATCCGGTTTATACTTACGAGTGGATTGCTTAGGTATTTGCTAGTATGGTTTTCCAAGATGATGTGATGACCGAAGGGGCTTCGAATTCTTGGCCTCCTCTTCTCAAGGGTGACAACTACGGGTTTTGAAAATTGAGGATGAAGGCTTACATCCAATCTATTGATGAGAGAGCTTGGATGACCGTTGAAGAAGGTTACCTTGCTCCTAACAAGATTGAGGATGGAGTGACCGTTTCCAAGCCTAGGAGTGAGTGGTCTACTAATGAGTTAGAGTTAGCAAAATGGCATCATTGGGCGGTGAATGCTATTTTCGGAGGTGTTGATAGTAGGCAATTTTCCTACATTTAAAACCTAGAAACCGCTAAGGAGGCATGGGAGGCTCTCCAAGTCACCAATGAGGGGACTAAAGTGGTGAAGAAGTCTCGTTTTCAATTGCTCACTTCCCAATTTGAGGTTTTGCAAATGGGTGAGGAAGACAAGTTTGTTGACTTCCAAGATAAGCTACTAGACATCGCCAACCAATGCCAAGAACTTGGTACTCCTATCTCCGATGAGAGGCTAAATTGTAAGATTCTTAGATCACTTCCAAAGAGGTTCAAAGCCAAGGTTACCGCCATTGAAGAGAGCAAAGACGTTGACGTCATGAGCATAGATGAGTTGCTAGGATCTCTTCAAACTTTTGAGGCGTGCATGAAACCAAAGGCTAAGAATAAGGGTTTAGCTCTCAAGGTTGTCAAGGAAGCTAGTAGTAGCGATGATGATGAGGAGATGGCTTTATTGGTTAGAAAGTTTAGGAAGTTCATGAGGAAAGGTGCCAAGTCAAGTGGCAAGTACTCAAGGGACAAGGAAGTCAAGAAGTCCTTTACTCCACCTCATGAGAGGAGTGGCCATGCTAAGAGCAATAGGAAGGTTCAATGCTTCAAGTGCAAGAAGCTTGGACATTATGCTTTGAATTGTCCTAGTGGTGATTCTAAGAAGGACAAGAAGGGAAAGGCTATGGCGGCTACATGGAGTGAAGATGATGCCTCTAGTGATGAGGAGAGCTCAAGTGATGAGTCTTCTAGTGAAGAAGAGCTAGTAAGCAACTTTGTTGCATTCATGGCTTCTCACTCTACTCTAGAGGATGTTAATCAAGGTTCGTTGGATAAGGAGATTGATCAAAGTCATCAAGAGTGTTTAAGTGATAATCCATCCTACATTGATCTTTTGGCTAAGGTGAAGTTTCTTGAGGAGAAGTTGAAATTAGCCTTGAGTGAGATTGATGAGAAGGAGGACTTGATCAAGATTCAAGTGGATGAGTTTGTTGCTACAACTCGTAGGCTCTTGCGTGAAAAGAATGCTATTGAAAAGAAGCTTTGTGAAGTTGAGGGTACTTTGCTTGAAAAGGATAAGATCATCTCTAATATGAACTTAGAGAGCTCAAGTGTAGCGGTGGTTGAAGAGAAGCTCATAGAAGCATCACTTCCTACTAGCGAAGCTATCATTGAAGAGAAAGCTCCTAAGAAGAGACGTTCCAAGAAGAAGAACAAATTGAAGAATAAGGTACCCCTTGAAACTCCCATTTGTCCTCCACCACCACTGGAAGGTAAAATCTCTCCTTTTGTTCCCATATGTCATTTTTGCAATACCTTAGGCCATATCAAGCCCAAGTGCTATAAATTCATTGAATATTGAAACTTAGAAAATGCATCTAGGAATAGAGATATTGGACCTAATTCTATGCATGCTAAAGCTTTTGAATATGGAAAGCATGATAATTTGTCAAAGCATGTTAAGAATATCCGGAAGGTGAAGAATGCATATCCTACAAAATTTGACCATGCATGTGTTGCTAACAATGTTGAGAAAAAGAGTATTAATGATATTATTGTGAATCAAGTTGTGGAAGAACTTTACTCTAGGTTCAACATTGTGGTCAAAGAGAACCTTGATGATGTTCATGTATGTCCACCCAAGACAAAATTTGTCAAGGGTGAGTGCTCTTATCATTAGTGTAAGTTGCACATGTGAGTTAGCTTTAAGACTAGTGTCGTTGATAAGAAGCTTAGTTTTTTGCTTTGTATCTTTACAACTTGACATGAACTTAGCTATCTCACTTTGTTTGTTTTGATAGTCAAAATTTGTTGATTAACTTTTGAGAAGTTTTTTTTTTGAATCTATATGATAACATTATTGTTATGGCTTTTAGAGAAAGTCATTTTTTTTGTTGATGTGAGTTGGATTACATTGTCTTTAGTCTCTTGGAATCGACACACCTATAACTTGTAGTCATGAGGACTTACAAGCCAAGAGGACTCATAAAAAGGGTGAAGACATTGTATTTGGTGAAAATAGCTTGCGAAGGTATCTCTATATCATATTGCTTGCTTACTTGATTTTTCATCTATCAACTCATTGTTTGTATCACATTCATGAAGCATGTCATAATTGAGAACTAATATAGTGTTTATATGGTCCTCTTTGACATTTGCTAGTTTAAGATCTTTTGGTGATAAGTGTTCACATTGATCTTATTTCATGAAGTGTGTTGTTATTTGTATAATTGTTGAGTGGCTAATTTTTGAATAATGTGAGCTTCATATTCTTTGATAGCTACTCTCTTGAGAAGTAGAGATCTTAAGTAAGTCTCTTTACTTGCTTCTAGATCATGTGCTTTTAAGCCTTGAAATTGGTTTCAAAAATGCACTTTGCTTCTCTTGTATGTTTTGTTAAGTATGTTGAGCTTGATTGATGTTCGCTTTGGATACACCTTGAAGTCCTAAGGACTAGTACATTTAAAAATGACCAATGGTTGGTATCCATTTGCTTCGGCAACATAGAACTCAACGAGCACCCTCATGGAAAGGGCTACACACCTTGGTTGTGAAGCCACCCAATGTAGGAAAGGGCTACGCCATTGTGATGAGTGAAAGCCGCCATGAGGTGTATATGTTTATGTTAGAAAAATCAAAGAAGTGTTGAATTGAATCATAAAAAAAAAAAAAAAAAAAAAATCTTTGATTCAAGCCTTAATAAAAAAAAAAAATAAGTAAAAGGCTTTTGGAGTATAGTTGAATAATCAAATGAGCTCGGGTTGACAAATAGAAATGGGTTGACGAGCCACATGCACACACACGCTCACATGTTGAAATCTATTCCCTTTATAAGCAAAATTTCGGATGATAACCGGTTTGACCTTTTTATGGAAAGGCCTAAGATGAATAGATGTTGAAATTGTATGCATGCTTGATTATCAAACTACTTCTTTTCATATACTTGAAGCAAAATCTTCACACACTCACGTTTGCTTAATTAGTATTTTTGAGACTTTAGCAATTTTTGATGACATATGAGAGTGATTGAAAATCTTGATGTAACTCTCTTAGATATGTGAAGCTTATTTGCAAATCTAATAAAATTGCTTGTGATGTGATTGTGTAGTGATTTTTGTGAACATTTGTCTATCTTGATTTTAGATAAGGCACTTGTCAAGGGGGAGCACAATATGCTAAATTCTTGTTCTCTTTTATGACATGTTCACATGTACTTCAAGGTTGTTAATTGTTGGCATTATTCTTATTTTTGATAAATCATGAAGATGCTATGATAAATTCTTATTTGCATGATGATTTATTGAATATAGTGTTTTGCCTTTGTATATGTTTATTGGTTCTATATTTGTTTCTTTGTTTCCTCTCACTTTGGTTTTTAGTTTGTTTTGTGTAGCAAGATTATGGGAAAAGCAAAGAAGGTCGGTGGAAATACTTCTTCAACTCCCATTGCCAAGTCCAAACCTACAATTTCTTCCAAAATTTCCAAACGTAACAAAGTGGATGAATTGGGAATTTTTGGTTGCAAAAAGATAATTCAAGAAAGAGGTATTGACTTGTACTCTTGTGTTGGATCCAATGTTTATGATGTGCTTAAGAGTAGAAATTGGATTTCATGGGTGAACATGTTAGGAATCTCTAATGAGACCGTTGTTAGAGAGTTTTATCATGCTTACATATCCGGTTCTACTGTGACTAGTGCTACTCTAAGCATAAGGAAAGTTGTCTTTAGAGTTTGTCCTAGGAAGGTTAATGAATTCCTTAACTTGCCCGATGATATTGAATCGGAATTCCTTGATGTTGATACCTTGGAAAACCTTGATTTAATGGGTAGGATTCTATGTGATGATAATAATTTTGTGTGGGGGAAACGTGCTTTTATTAGGCAAGGTGAGCTAACAAAAATTAGTGCATTTTGGCATTTATTTGTGTGCTCCAATCTTATTGTTTCTACTAATGCCTCGGAGCTTAATAGAGACAAAATTAAGATTGTATATGCCATGGTAACTAACCAACCTATTAACCTTGGTGAATTGCTTGTGGAGCAAATTGAAATTGCGGCTTGTACTAGTCGTTTGGACAAGTAATTGGCTTTTCCGGGGTTTATAACTCAATTGTGCTTAGCTAAAGGTGTGAGGAATCTTGATGGTGATGTTATGCTTCCTCCCTTAGAGAAGTTGAGTGAGAAACGTATGGCAACCATGTCGTACAAGGACAAGGGAAAGTCTAATGATGTACTTAGGCTTTTTGGTGATTCTCTTGATTCTAACCATGTCCCTATCTCACCCGCTCTTCCTAGTTGGGCTTTAAAATTGAGGAAAGAGGTTGAAGAATCTCATAGGTTGATTGAGGCGTCACAAAGGAAGATTGAAGACCTTAGTGCCAAGCTTGTTGCTCAAGATGAGAGGATCAAACGGATTCATACATGGTTTATTGTAAGGTTGCTTAGGACTGTTAGGATTATGCTCAATAGCAAGAGTGTAATGTTGTAATTAACAATCTTTTTCATATTAATAAAGTGATTTCTGGTTTAACAAATCGTATAGCATTTATAGTTTAATATTATAATTGTCAAAGTAAATAATCATAAGGTCTAAAGACTATGGAAAAGAAGAATTGTTCGTACATCTGGATATGTATGTGGTAGACACAATTCTTTAGTTAGTCTTGAATAATGTTCACAACTTAAGTTAAAGGTTGGGCACCTTTATCTTGTTAAAGTTGTAGAATTCTTTTGCTAGCATTTGAGTGGGATCAAATGAGATATGATGAGTCTAAAATCATCGGAGTGTCTTTGAGCAAAAGGATCTAGTGCACTGGGTGCATTGAACTGGATCACAATGAAAAGCTTTATCTAGAACCGTCAATAGATAATAGTCTTTTCATTATCAGGACAATCGGAGAGTCTATCTTAATCCTGAGATAAATGATGGACTTATGGTTGCAAGTGATATCATTTGAGTTATCAATGAGTACGATTATATCGCATAGTCTATCCTCGATAGTTTGGTGATATTCATTTGTTAATCGATAGAGGACTTCATTTATAGATATGGACATCGTGGCTCCATTTATTAAATGAGAGTATAATATCATCATATGGATGTTTTGAGGTAATTGGATATTAAATCTCAACGTTGAGTTTTCGATAGTGTCTATTGAAAACATGGCTTCTGGACAAGTCAAAATATCCAAGTTTAAAACGTGGTCATATGAGTAAATATGGTAACTTGGAGAGTTATAGGCAGTCTATGAACTCTTGGCGATTACTGATATTAATCACGAGGATACACTATCTCCAATATGATTGTCTAGGGTATGAATGAGGAGCATCTTCCTTTTCTATCTTTATTTAAGAGTTCAGTTTTAGCTCTTTAGTGGAATGAGTTAAAATTAATGGATCGGACCTAAGTGAATCATTTGTTGATTGTGATTAGGTTATGTCTATTGAAGCTTAAATTTAGATGGCCCGCCAAGATCCCCAATCCACACGGACTTGCATGGATCACTTGATATATTCTACCGGACCAATTTAAGGGTCCATCTAGAATTGCATTTAATATATTAAGAATATAATTTGCACATTATTTAAGTAATGGGCTGCTCAATTATATTAATATATTAATGAAAGACATGTGGGCTTGTTTCTTTTAGTAAGAATGGGTCTGGTTCACATGTGGGCTTTTTATTTAAAGTCCAATGGATTAGATGAAATAAGAAAATAATATTTTGGACCATTTACTCTAAGTGGGGCGGCAAGGGTTATTTTTAACCTAATATATTATTTTGTTTCATTGTTTTAATTAAATAAGAATTAATTAATTAATTAATTAATTGTTTAATTAAAGAAACAAATCTTTTCTAATCAGGAAATATATTTCCTAAAAGTAAAAGTAAAAGACTTGTTTGATAAGGAAATAAATAATTAGTTTTATTTATTTAATCAAATAAGAAGTCTTTTTATTTAGTCAATAAAAGAATAGAATAAAATATCTATGAGATTTGGTTACTCGAGATTTGGTTATCACAGATGATTACTCGAGATTTGGTTATGTGTATCTCATGCTACATAAGTCGGATGCTTTTGACATGTTCAAAGCAATCAAAGCTGAAGTGGAAAATCAGCTTGAGAAACACATAAAAATCTTGAGATCTGATCGTGGTGGAGAATATCTATCTGGTGAGTTTCAGCAATATCTTATTGATAATGGGATAGTTTCTCAGTTTTCTGCACCAGGTACACCTCAACAGAATGGGGTTGCAGAAAGGAGAAATAGAACTCTTTTGGATATGGTTAGGTCTATGTTGAGTTATTCAACACTTCCTATTTCTTTTTGGGGATATGCTTTACAAACTTCTATATACATTCTAAACGATGTACCATCTAAGTCTGTTCCTAAAACACCGCATGAGTTGTGGACTGGGCGCAAGCCTAGTTTACAACACTTAAGGATATTTGGTTGTCCTGCGCATGTGCTAAAAGGAAAGACAGAAAAGATGGAGTCCCGTTCAGAAACATGTATATTTGTAGGATATCCAAAAGAAACTAAAGGATATTATTTCTATAGTCCTTCAGATCTTAAAGTATTTGTTTCGACAAATGCTAAATTTCTGGAAAAGGACTATATGAATGATTTTGTGCCTAGAAGTAGAATTGTCCTGAATGAGATGTCAGGAGATACAATTCCACGAGAGGTTACACAACCTAACCCAATTGTAAGTTCCGATCCAACACAAGATCAACAACCTACCATTCCTCGTCGTAGTGGGAGGGTTAGAACACAACCCGAAAGATACATCGGTCTGGGAGAATCAGTGGAGAATCTCCCGGACGACGATGATCCCTATACGTACAAGGAAGCTATGGAGGATGTTGATAGTCGCCATTGGCAAAAGGCAATGTAATCCGAGATTGAATCTATGTTCAATAACAAAGTCTGGTCCCTTGTAGACTTGCCTAAAGGGATAAAACCCATTGGGTGCAAGTGGGTATACAAGAGGAAAAGAGGTATGGATGGAAAGGTGGAAACCTTTAAAGCTAGATTGGTAGCTAAAGGGTATACATAGAAAGAAGGTATCGATTACAAGGAAACCTTCTCTCCTGTGGCCATGCTTAAATCCATTAGGATACTCTTATCCATTGCAGCATCTTTAGATCTAGAGATTTGGCAAATGGACGTCAAGACAGCTTTCCTAAATGGAAGTCTTGACGAAAGCATCTACATGATGCAACCAGAGGGATTCATTGAAAATGGCCAAATGGATAAGGTATGCAAGTTGCAGAAATCCATATATGGATTAAAGCAAGCATCTAGATCCTGGAACATAAGGTTTGATCAAGCTGTCAAAGGTTTTGGATTTATTCAGAATCTGACGAACCTTGTGTATACAAAAGGATTAAGGGCGACAAGTTGGTTTTCCTGATTCTTTATGTTGATGATATACTACTCATTGGAAACGATGTAGGTGTATTGACATCAGTAAAAGAATGGTTAGCAAAACAATTTGATATGAAGGACTTAGGAGAAGCAAGTTTTATTCTAGGTATCCAAGTAATAAGGGATAGAAAGAATAGAACGATTGCATTATCCCAAGCTTCATACATAGACAAGATCTTGTCTAGGTTTTCCATGCAGGATTCCAAGAAAGGTATGTTACCTTTCAAACATGGAATCAAGCTTTCTAAGGAACAAGTTCCTAAGAATGAGCATGAAGAGCAATTCATGAGTAGAGTTCCATATGCCTCGGCAGTTGGAAGTCTCATGTATGCAATGCTCTGTACTAGACCAGATATTTGTTTTGCTGTTGGCATAGTTAGCAGGTTTCAATCGAAACCTGGTCCTGATCACTGGACGGCAGTCAAGCATATTTTCAAGTATCTCAAGAGAACGAGAGATAATATGCTTGTATACTCTGGAGGGGATTTGGTTCCCGTTGGGTATACAGATTCTGATTTCCAATCAGATTCTGACTCCAGAAAATCCACATCAGGGGCTGTGTTTACTATTGGAGGAGGAGCAGTTATATGGAGGAGTATCAAGCAATCTTGTATTGCTGATTCCACCATGGAAGCTGAGTATGTTGCTGCATGCGAAGCTGCCAAAGAGGCTGTTTGGCTCCGCCAATTCTTGATTGACTTAGAAGTGGTTCCTAGTGCGAATAAGCAGATCACTATCTACTGTGACAACAGTGGAGCAGTGGCTAATTCGAAAGAACCAAGAAGTCACAAGAGAGGTAAACACATTGAAAGAAAGTATCATCATTTAAGGGAGATTGTTCAAAGAGGTGACGTGACGATTACCAAAATCGCGTCAGCAGAAAATCTAGCGGATCCCTTCACAAAGGCTCTACCTCAGAAGAGTTTTGATGGGCATCTAGAGAACATGGGCTTGAGAGATATGACACATTTGCTATATCGCAAGTGGGAGATTATTAGGATTACGATCAATAGCAAGAGTGTAATGTTGTAATTAACAATCTTTTTCATATTAATAAAGAGATTTCTGGTTTAACAAATCGTATAGCATTTATAGTTTATATTATAATTGTCAAAGTAAATAATCATAAGGTCTAAAGACTATGGGAAAAAAAGAATTGTTCGTACATCTGGATATGTATGTGGTAGACACAATTCTTTAGTTAGTCTTGAATAATGTTCACAACTTAAGTTAAAGGTTGGGCACCTTTATCTTGTTAAAGTTGTAGAATTCTTTTGCTAGCATTTGAGTGGGATCAAATGAGATATGATGAGTCTAAAATCATCGGAGTGTCTTCGAGCAAAAGGATCTAGTGCACTGGGTGCATTGAACAGGATCACAATGAAAAGTTTTATCTAGAACCGTCAGTAGATAACAGTCTTTTCATTATCAGGACAATCGGAGAGTCTATCTTAATCCTTAGATAAATGATGGACTTATGGTTGCAAGTGATATCATTTGAGTTATCAATGAGTACGATTATATCGCATAGTCTATCCTCGATAGTTTGGTGATATTCATTTGTTAATCGATAGAGGACTTCATTTATAGATATGGACATCGTGGCTCCATTTAATTAAATGAGAGTATAATATCATCATATGGATGTTTTGAGGTAATTGGATATTAAATCTCAACGTTGAGTTTTCGATAGTGTCTATTGAAAACATGGCTTCTGGACAAGTCAAAATATCCAAGTTCAAAACGTGGTCATATGAGTAAATATGGTAACTTGGAGAGTTATAGGCGGTCTATGAACTCTTGGCGATTACTGATATTAATCACGAGGATACACTATCTCCAATATGATTGTCTAGGGTATGAATGAGGAACATCTTCCTTTTCTATCTTTATTTAAGAGTTCAGTTTTAGCTCTTTAGTGGAATGAGTTAAAATTAATGGATCGGACCTAAGTGAATCATTTGTTGATTGTGATTAGGTTATGTCTATTGAAGCTTAAATTTAGATGGCCCGCCAAGATCCCCAATCCACACGGACTTGCATGGATCACTTGATATATTCTACCGGACCAATTTAAGGGTCCATCTAGAATTGCATTTAATATATTAAGAATATAATTTGCACATTTAAGTAATGGGCTGCTCAATTATATTAATATATTAATGAAAGACATGTGGGCTTGTTTCTTTTAGTAAGAATGGGTCTGGTTCACATGTGGGCTTTTTATTTAAAGTCCAATGGATTAAATGAAATAAGAAAATAATATTAGGCCCAATCTTATACAAGTGGGGCGGCAAGGTTAATGTTTTAACCTAAAATATTATTTTGTTTCATTTGTTTTAATTAAATAAGAATTAATTAATTTATTGATTAATTGTTTAATTAAATAAACAAATCTTTCCTAAAAGTAAAAGACTTGTTTGATAAGGAAATAAATAAATTAGTTTTATTTATTTAATCAAATAAGAAGTCTTTTTATTTAGTCAAAATAAAAGAATAAAAATTAATGAGTTGGATTAGGGTTTGAAGTCTTAAAAGACATGTGTTTTTTGGGTGCAACACAACTCCTCTTTTGTAGAGGAAAATTGCGGCAACCCTAGGTAAAAGCACATGAAGAATTCGGCCACCCTATAAGGAAAGAAGGAAGAAAATTTGGCCACCTATATAAGTGCTCTTATAGATTTCGGCCAACACAATGCTTGGTGCTTGAGATTTTATTTTTCTTCTTCTTCTTAATTCATAGAGAGTTTTTATTCTAAGAAAGACAAAAAGGAGTGTTAGATTATTCTTTGATAGTATACTATTGCTTAATCATCAATAAGCTTGTGTATACGATATCGATCTAGGTTCACGCGAGTTTCGATCATTAGATTGAGAACTCAAAAGTGACCGGAATAATCTTAGACATTTTTTTTTTTTGATTGTTTTGTGACTAACAAAGAAAAGAAAAGTTTTGTTTGGTCCATTCACAGGTTTGCAATTCAAAGAAAAGGGAGACCACGCTCCTAGGTGATCCACGTTCGTGCTCGGATTGAAGGTCTTGCGGATTACCATCGACGTAAGTCAATCGGATCACGCGACAAAAGGTAATCTACTTTTTGTTAATGTATATGCATGTTTATTGATTAAAAGGGTTTAAGGTTCATAAAGGAAAATTTTTTTAAAAGTCACTAAATCTAATTTTAGTATCGCTTCCGCTGCGTGTACCACTTTTGTTATTATTTTTCCCTACAGGGGCGACCCCCCATGCGTGCAAAGGTTGCTGCGAATACTCCTGTTGCAACTACTGTTGCGACTACCCCTGCTGCGGCTACCCCCAGCCGTAAAAGTAAGGAGAAAGTTGGTGCTTCAGAGGGGTCAGTGACATTCCAGATTTTAACGCGGATGTCCCAGAGACTCCTCATGATCCCGCGAGTGATCTTGCCCGTAGAGCTGGTAGAGGTAAACGCCCAGCTGAGAATGCACTTGATTGTGCTGCTCGACCCCCTAAGCGGGCATCAAGGGTGGTGCAGTATGTCGTCTCTTCTAACGAGGAGGGTGCTGGCGAGCCAGCTCTCGCTGAAACTCCTATTCAAACGGATCTGCGAGGACAATGTTGAGGGGACTAATGCAGCGGTGCCTCCCCCTGAGGAGGTTAATGAATTGAATATCCCCGCTTCTACTCTGCCCCGAACAGCTTCTCCTCTTGATCGGTCCTTTATTGTATATGTTTTTGATCCCCATTCCTCCAATCAATTGCTTGTTTCTCGAGTCTTTTAGGGATTTAATGTGTGTTTATGAGCTTTTTCAGGATTTTGGATCCAGATGAATAAATTGAAGAATATCAGGCAAATAGTGCTATTTTGAAGACTTCAGGGGCTTTCGTGCAATTATCCAATAGTGCAGCTAAAAGAGCTCCCAATTGTTCAGCAGCGGTGCAGCAGCGCTCCAAGATCAGTAGGAACCGCTGCCGAACCGCTGCCGTGCCGCTGCAGTTCTCCATCTCTCGTCAAGGCTGCTGCAGTGCCGTTGCCACACTGGCAGCGGTCACGGCAGCGGTTTTGCGATAAAAGGCCATTCGAGGGTTTCTTTTCGTAGTCAGTTTGAGTAGAGCCTATAAATAGGTTATGATATCTTTTAGGGCACTCTCTCGCGCATTCGCTCTAACTTCTCTCTGGCTGGTTCTGCAATTCTTCCATTCAGACATCAGAGACTCTTTGCTCATCACACAATCCATCATTCATCTTTACTCATAGAAGATTCGAAGACGAAGGCATTCATCGAGGATTTGAAGAATTTGTTGAAGCTTTTCAATGGGTTTTATCTTTCCTCCCTCTTGTTTCTTTGTTTCTAATATGTGTAACTAACTCCATACTAGGGAGTCAATGTGAACCTCTATGAATACTCTTTGTTAGAATTGACTATATTTTCTTAATTCAAGTTTTGATTCATTCAATTCATTCTAAGTCTTAATTCTTTGTTTGTGTTGATGCATGATCATACGTTGGCATGAATTTAGGGTTTTGATAATTTAACAATTAAGTTTGGAGTGTCGATCTACACGTAACCTTAATTAATATTCAATTGAATGGGTAAAACTGATCTTGGCATTGATCTATGCAAGTAGGTTTTGGTTCATTAGTTCTTGCACTTAATGGGTTCTCGGTTGTAGTTTGCGCCATTGATCTATGGGTAAATTATAATTGAGAACACTTGATTCATCCCAGGATCATACGGTAATAATCATAAATAAGATAAGAACGATTCCTTAACTTGAGTTACATCTTTTATCAAAGTCAATTCGAAGCATTGAGTAAACATAGTTGGGGAGCATTGATGACCTAGTCCTCTCACCTCTTTATCACATTCACATATTCTTGTTAATTGCTTTCTTAGTTTAATTTAGTTTTAGTTAATCAATACTCACTCAATCAATCAATCAATCTCAAATCTCTTGGATACTGTTAATTGCTTAGCTTTAATTAGAATTAGTTTTAGTTAATAAATCCCTACTTGTCGCTGTACTTATCTCACGATTCGTGCACTTGCGAGTTAGGTTTTTATAACACGATTTTACACATCACCTCTAGTGGCCATGGGCGAGTCTAATGTCTCTTCAGATCAGCCTAGACTGTCTGGTCAGCCTGAATCAGTTGACCGACTCGGTCCATCGAAGCAACCTGGGACTTCTGCTTCTGGTTCGGGTTTTGCCCGTGAAGCCCCTCCCGCGGGGTCATCTGGAGCCGATGAAGGGAATGTGTCTCTTTCTGATTTTTCGGCTACCGAAATCTGCTCCCACTTGGTTAATAACGATGTGTACATCAATGAAAGCTGGGGGCATGTTAAAGGCAAGTCCTGCAATAGAAAGATGGAATTTTTCTTCAACTGCCACTCTTTAGTAAGCTTTTCGCCACAAATCTTTATATATATATATATATATATATATATATATTTATATATACACTTCCTAATTCAGCTATTTTTTCTTTCCAAATGATGTCTGAGTTGGCTGAGAACTATAAGTATGGGAACAAAGCTTCCCGAGAGATTAAGCGCTTGCGCGAGCAGGCTTCTGTTATGGTTACTGAGAAGCTCTCTGTTGAAGAATCCCAAGCTCAACAGCTCGCTCAACTAAGAGAGTCCTCAGATGGTCATCTGTCTGCTCGGCTAGCCGCCGAGGAAAAGCTCTCTACTGCTGAAGAAGAGGTCCGCTCGCTAAAGGAGCATTTATCTACCAGTTAAGAATCCTTCGCAGCACGTTTGGAGGCTGAGCGGGTGGCTGAAGAGGCTAGGGAAAAAGCTGAGCATGAGGCGCTGGACTTGCGCAATCAGTTGTCTTCTCGTGAACTCATCTTTGATAACCTAAAGGCTGTGCTAGAGGTTGAAGCGGTTGATCGTTTCAAGAGATCCCCTGCCTATGACGCGCTTTTGCTGCGTGAGTTTGAACGAGGCATGAGGCAGTCGAAGAAGTTCTTCGCCATGAAGGATCATTCGAATGAAAAGGCTTTAAGGCGCTTCGACAGGTCTCTTGAACAGCATATGGCCAGCGGAGTGGGTTCGATTAAAGAGCAAATAAAACGATGGAAAGCCCACTGCCGTTATAACAGGACTGATCCTCATCCTATGCATTTAGAAATCCCCAGCAAGCATGCCTTCAATACTTACTATTCGGGTCAGAAGGGCAGCTTTTCTGGTTCTGGTGCTGAGCCCGACTTGGGTCCTGTCGCTGGAAGGGATTATGAGCCTTTTATGCCGGATGGGGATGAAGAAGTCACCTGGCCTTCTGAAGAGGAAATCGAAGATGAGGAAGACAGCGAAGGCCTTCCTGCAGCTAGTTGAGCTTTAGGTCTCTGTATACTGTTTAAGATTTGTAAATTTTTATATCTTTTTTTTTTTTTTTCACCTTCATTTGTAATTCTTCAGTTGTAAATAACTTTTTTTATTTAAGTTATAAACTCTTTTGTTTTTTGTTCAGCTGCCTTTGCTGAGTTTTCGGCTTACTCAGTATTTCACCAAGTTTTTGTCATGCTTTATAGCTTTATTCAGCTGCCATTGCTGCATTTTGGCATACTCAGTATTTGTCAGGATGTATCCGACCAGACACTGAGTTTTTAACATGTTTATTTGTTTGTTCAGCTGCCATTGCTGAGTTTCAGCATTTTATTGGGACGTCTCCCTCTTGCTTTTGCTTTTTTTTTTTTTTTTTTTCAGCTGGCTTTCTCGCCTCCTTAGGGATTTTGTTTTCCCGTAATGGCGATCGCCGATTTTTATAACTTGGGATTTTACTTTATCTCGCCAGTTCTCATTGCTGCGAGTATGAAACTCGTCTTTATGCAATGGTAGTGATGTGCGAAGGCGAATGCCCTTTGTGACTGGTGAGTGAAATCGTGAATTTTCAGTAATAAATTACTCTTTATTGAATGCTTCCTGCAACTTTTGTTAACATAGTCACAGAAAAAATGCTATAACGAAAATTGTTCTAAGAAATAAAAAGGATGAAATAAATCCTGAAAGCAATGAAAAAGTCAAGGGTAATATATCTTCAAGTATTGCGCATTGCATGGACGAGGTAGTTCGCCTAAACCCTCTCGAGTAATGCGATATGCCCCGTGACCAGCTATGCCTGTGATTTGGTAAGGCCCCTCCCATTTGTTTGCGAGTGACCCTGCAGCTTTGTCTCTTGTTCCTGGGTTCACCCTTTTCAACACTAAGTCGCCAAGCGAGAACCTTCTTTCACGCACATGTGAGTTGTAATATCTGGCCACCCTCTGTTGGTACGCAATATTTCTTATTTGTGCACGCTCTCTTCTTTCTTCTAATTCATCCAGACCGCATTTTAGCATATCAATGTTAAGTTCCGGTTGAAAGAGTTGTACCCTTGGTGAAGAGAAAGATGTTTCCATGGGAATGACAGCTTCAGCTCCATAGGCCATGGAATATGGGGTCTCACCTGTTGAAGCCCTTTCTGTGGTTCGATATGCCCAGAGTACCTGTGGTAATTTATCTGCCCAGCTACCTTTTTTCGCCGCCAACTTAGCTTTTAGGTTGTGTTTGAAGTCTATTCTTTGATGGAAATTAGGGTGCAACACAAACCCTTTTAGGAGTGTGATTTGCGGCAACCCTAGTGTCAAAAGGAGCAAGATTTCGGCAACCCTAAAAGACAAGGAGAGGAAAATTTCGGCCACCTATATATTCCCACATATAGAATTCGGCCACCCTAGTTGTTCTTGATACAATTTTCTTCTTCTTCTCAATTCATAGAAAGTGATTTTATTTTACTAAAAACATAAAAGAGTGAATAGATTATTCTTTGATGGTACACTAATTGCTTGTTCATCAATAAGCTTGTGTGTACAACATCGATTTAGGTTCACGCGATCATTAGATTGAGCACTCAAAAGTGACCGGAATAATCTTAGTCTTCTTTTGATTGTTTTGTGACTAACAAAAGAAAAAGAAAAGTTTGTTTGTCCATTCTCAGGTTTGCAATTCAAAGAAAAGGGAGACCACGCTCCTAGGTGATCCACGTTCGTGCTATGATTGAAGATCTTGCGGATTACCATCGATGTAAGTCAATCGGATCACGCGACAAAAGGTATTCTTCTTTTGTTGATTGTATGTATGTTTAATTAATTAAAGGGTTAAGGTTCATAAAAAGGAAAAATTTTTAAAACTACTAAATCTATTTTTTAGTCTCGCTTCCATTGCGTGCACTACGGTATTTTTCCCTACAATTTCTTCCTATTTGCCTGGCGAACATTTTGTTGACCAGGCGCTGGTAAATTGCTCCAGCGTTCTTCAGGCCGAATGGCATGACTGTGTAACAGTATAAACCCTGGTCAGTGGTGAATGCTGTCTTCTCCTCATCTGGCTTGTGCATCTTTATCTGGTTATATCCTGAATATGCATCCATGAAGCTCAACGTCTCATGTCCAGCCGTTGCATCGACTAACTGGTCAATTCTTGTTAGCGGGAAGCTATCTTTGGGGCAAGCCTTGTTCAGATCGGTGAAGTCGACACACATCCTCCATTGGATGTTCTTCTTTTTCACTAGAACTACATTCGCCACCCATTCCGGGTACTTGACTTCTCTAATTGATCTTGCGGCGAGCAACTTTGGCACCTCCTCTTTTATTGCTGCACTTCTTTCTGGGTTAAAGCTTCTCCTTTTTTGCACAACCGGTTTGCATTTTTCATTCACAGCCAGGTTGTGTGAAATCACGCTTCTATCAATTCCCGGCATATCTTCATGGCACCAAGCGAAAATCTCCTTATATTCTCTCAACAAGTTTGTCACTTCTCTCTTAACTCGTTCAGTCAGCCTTGCTCCGATCTGAATGTACACAAACGAAGTTAAATTGCTTAAAGCATACCTAGAGGGGGGGGGGGGGGGGGGGGTGAATAGGTTTTTACACCTTTTTTCAAACCCTTGAACAAACATCCGTTTGTCCCTCAAGGTAGCCTTACACACAACACAATAATCCAAGATAGACATACATAGACAATACGATGACACAATCATAAGAGAAATGTCTAAGTATATCAACAAGTCATGTGAGGTAAAATATCAAATAATCATAACAACAAAATAAGCTTGTATTTCATAAGATGTTCAATGTGTTACAAGAGTGAGCAAAATGTCACTAAACAAACATTACAATATACAAAAGACTCAAGGATACAAATTGATCTATAGAATGAATACACTAATCACACTATACAAAGACTTGGTTCACAATATATCACAAGTGAATATTATGAATCAAGACAATAAAATATACAACTAAAATATAAGAGAAGAGATAGAAAGAATTAACACAAGAGATTTTTTTAACGTGGTAAAACCTCCAAGGAGGAAACATCCACGGGTTGACCCAACCTAGTGAAGTCTAAGCCTACCCAACCCTATTGGAAAGTATGAAATCCCTCAATGATGCGGAACCACCATATATTGGACAACACACTCAACCAACATCGATGGAAGATTAGAAATTCCTCAAGAGTGCATACACATCCCGTGTACCCCGCTCTATCGGAGTCTATGTCTAACCATACGCCTAGGCCTACCAATATGTTAGCCAACTCCCTATCCAAGGCACTCTTGCCTCTAGGGAGCCTCCCATGCATGACTATCCGAGTCCTCCCGACTCTAGCCATGACTCCTTGCTTACCTATCCGAGTCATCCCGACTCTAGGCAAGTCTTCTTGCTTGGCTATCCGAGTCATCCCGACTCTAACCAAGACTTCATGCCTTTTACAAGGACTTCCTAGTGTGATCATGTGAATGCAAATGATGCAAACATTCATTTCAACATAGAACATGTGATCAATACATTCTATGGCACAAATAGACCTAAACATGTGAAAACACAATTAATCAAGTCTAGATGCAAAAATACATGAATAGAAACCTAAGCATGTGAAACACCTAACACATACACTCAAAGTCTCATTCACACACATAACACTTGAATCACAAAATGTTCATTAAGTCCTAATTCAAGATGCTATCAATATACAATCAAAGGCTAGATATATGAGATTAAAATCAATCAATATACTAGACAAAAATATAGAGCAAAGTTTTTGAGATTCACATCAATCAAAACCTATATTCTCTAAATCACAAACAAATACACAAATCCTTGATTTCTTCAATCAAAGGACCAAATCAAATCTCAAAGTCATTTTAACACAAAATTAAATCAATTAAGTATTAAACAACCTAAGATGCCATTCTAATCACAATACAACTCACAAACAAATGTAAAACCTAGAATCATAAAATCTAGTCAACATAAGTCCATAAATTGAGTTTCAATTGGAATGATAATCAAGCTACCTTTTCAAATAGCTTTCATAAAACAATAACATAGATATAGAAGAAGAAACCCCAAGCATTTGGAAAGTCAAATAACAAGAAATCCCTAAGATGAGACCATTACCTTGGATTATGAAGCTGGTTAGGAATTCAGTGATCAACCACTGGAAATCACGATCAAACAGCTACCAAACCACTTGGAGATGTTAGAGGACTCAAATACGAACACTCTCCAACTTGAATCACTCAAATCCGACTCCGGATGAGGAAGATATGGTGTTTCGAAAATCTGAAAATTCAGAGGAGAGGGCTGACGGGAAAACTTGATTTTTCTTCTTGGAAATTCAAAATGAGAGAGAGAGGGAAGAAATAGGAGGAGAGAGAAAAGATTTTTCGGCCAATCACGTGGTGCCACGTCACCCCCAGGCCGTGGGGGGCGCGTGGCCCACACGGGAGCAGAGGGTGCTCCAGGCCGTGGGGCCCACGGCCTCAACCACGGCCAGCTCATGTGGCCCACGGCCTGGGCTGTCCTCTCCCGCGCTCCCTCAGTTCGTTGGCCCGTATCTCGAGCATCCGAACTCCGAATTCGAATCTGTTTTCGGATTACAAACCATGACTCTCTCACGCACGAAAAAGACTATACAACTTTGAAAAACGGTTGAGAAATCATCTCGGAAATCATCGATGAAGTCAACACAACGTAAGAGAACGTAAAGTGGCATAGTCAACACGTTTGGACTCGAAACCTTATGAATGAGTAACCGAAACGACCGGAACTCAATAAGGCATTGAATAAGAATATGTTCAAGTCCTAAACACAAAATACGGAAACATACAAACACAAATACACACACATATGCTAGTTTCCGGACATAGTCCTAGAAAATGCAAAACACAAAGTTTATTAACTAAATGTGAATGCATGAGCATATTTTGCCAAGTGTGTGAAAGTGAAATGTAAATGAAATAAAATCATGAAGGGACACACAAGAATGATATGTGTGAGTGTGTGCCTAGCCTTGTAAGAGATAAGAGGTCTTTGTATACCTTTGTAGACCGATAATGTCCGAAACTCTTAAAAGCCGGCAACTTGAACGAATAATGGTTGAGACGTCCTTCGTCTTCGAAATCCTTCATTTACTAACCACTAAACATTACAAGTAAAACACGTTTTGATATGGAATTAATGCCAACACTAATTATCAACCTAACAATCTCCCCCTTTGGCAAATTCCATGACAAAACCCTTAAACAAACACTAAAACAATTACAAAGAAAATTTGGTCACAATGAGTACAATGAGTTACACATATAGACACAAATTATAAATCAAGTCTTGAACTTCATCTTGGTCTTCTCTTGATATCACCTAAAAAAGAAACTTGAAAGCACAAGAATATCCAAGAGACAACAAGTATGGCAATATCCAAGTATCCAATCATAGGCAAGAAAATAATAACATATAAGTTCAAATGGATCAAGTATGCTCCCCCTTAATACATACTATCCATCAATATATTCTAAGCCAAGATTCAACAAAAATATTACATGCCATATAGTTCAAGCTAGATACCAAATATACAAAAACAACTAACATAAGGCTAAGTAAGCTAGATATCTCCCATGTGTTTCTCATATTTCTCCCCCTTTTTGACATGATATGAAGCCAAAGGGAAAGAGTAAGAAATTATACCTCATGAAGCTTTCTAGCCACTTGTGCCACCAAGGAAAGAAGAACGGTGTGCGGATCTCACATATTGCCTTGTTGGAGTTGATTTTCCTTCCAACTCTTTGATCCTCTCATCTTGAGCAACAAGCTTTGCACTAAGGTCTTCAATCTTCCTTTGTGACGCCTCAATCAACCGATGAGATTCTTCAACCTCTTTCCTCAATTTTAAAGCCCAACTAGGAAGAGCGGGTGAGTTAGGGACATGGTTAGAATCAAGAGAATCACCAAAAAGCCTAAGTACATCATTAGACTTTCCCTTGTCCTTGTATGACATGGTTGCCATACGTTTCTCACTCAACTTCTCTAAGGGAGGAAGCATAACATCACCATCAAGATTCCTCACACCTTTAGCTAAGCACAATTGAGTTATAAACCCCGGAAAAGCCAATTTCTTGTCTGTAAGGATTCCCTTTTGTTGATTGGCTTATTTCGTGGTCAAACCACAAGTTGGGGTTTGGTTGTAAGGGTAGTCTAGGTGATTAGTTGAAGATCAAAGACCCTTTCCAAGACCTCAAGAGGACAAGCACCAAAGGTATATATCTTGTGCTTACTTTGCCTTGAAGAGATATAGTTGCACACACACACAACATGCATAACTCTTATTCTTGAATGTTGTGTTTATATTTTGTGTGCATTGTGCTTTATTGATTATTCAATATCTCTTCTTGCATTAAATTGATTGCATCTTGTTCTATGAAATGCCATGATATGTTTAGGCATTAGGATGCAAAGTCATGAATTTTATTCATGCATGTTTGAATTGAGTGCATCTTATTCAATGATAATGCCATGACATGTTAGGCATTAGGATGCATTCAATACCCACACTTGCACTTCATGATTAGTCTTAAGTGTGGTGTAATTCGTTTCCGTTTGTGTGATCGGAAACGTCCGCGCTTGCACGATGGTGTGCATGTCTTAGCGCGATGGTTGACCACTTGAGAAGGTCTCATTCTTCTCTTGGATAAGTGGTAGTTTTGGTTTGGTTGATTGGAGTAAGGTGTCTAGTTTTAAAAGATTGGATTTCAATGTTTTAAGTGTTTTCAAAACTGACCTTTGCATGGTCTTGTGACCATAACTTTTTACACAAAGCTTCAAAATGAGTTTTGAAAATTTCTGTACAAACTAGACACCCATACCTTTCCAACGGTATATTATTCGTAATATTTCATGACCGTTTGGATTGGTTTTAAAATCTCCAAAGTTACAACCAAAACAGGGCAACTCTGTTGTTGTCCGTTTCTGACCTTTGGTCACTCAATTGACCATAACTTTTTCTACAGACATCAAAATTCCATTCTGTAAAAACGAGTAGAAAGTAGATATTCATACCTTTCCAACGATATATCATATGAAAGGTTTCGATGTCGTTTGGTCATGTTTCGAAGCGCTCGAATATTGAGTCGCTGCATTGACGCGAGTACCGCGAAAATGCCCATAATTTTTCCATTTCTTTCAAAACGACATAGTTTCATTTGGGCATTATAAATACATATCTTTCTCATCATTTTGAGGGTAGAGCCACAAAATCAAATCCTAGAGAGAGAGGCTCCTTATTCTTGAGAGAGAAAGAGAGACTTGAGAGAAAAGAGAGACTTGAGAGAAAAAGCTTAAAGATTACATCTTTATCTCTCTAAACCCATTCCCACATGCACAAATCATCGTCTAGGCATCATCTAGGTTCATCTAGCATTGCTAATGCATGGGTCTTCTTCAACACACATGGTATGATTTGTTGAACACTTTTATCTTACATAATTAGTGTTTCTACTTATCAATTTTATCTCATTTATTACTTGTATGTGTTTAGATTAATTTCTACATACATGATTGAGATTATGTGTTGATTGGGTTATTTATATTAGCTAGGTTTTCATGCCTATTTTATATCTAGCTAATTAATCTCATTATATGATTGAGATTATTTTTTATAGCTTAATTGATTAGGTCATTATTGCCTAAAAGCTATGCCATAAACATTCTTGTGTGATTTATTTATAACTAGGTTGATAGATTGTTTTTTAATCAACTAGTTAATCTTTTGAATGTTTGTGGGTTTTTTGTGATAGCTTTGTATCTAGGATTGGTTATCCTTTACTTAGCTAAAGTTGTATGCCATGACATATAGCTATTTTCATATCTAGGATTGATTTAAATTGAATATATCATCATCCTAGAAAAGCATCTAAGGTTCCCTAGCCTTGTTTGTTAATTGAATATTCATACATATTCACATAGGGTTGTGCATCTCTTTTGAGAGATTGAAGTCTTGTGTGATTGACCGGGATTAGGTCGGACACCGGGAACAGGTGGTCACATAAGCAATTGGACTAGAGCCACTTTTAAAGGCCCGCGTGGTAGAAGTGGGGGGTTATTGACCGGAGTGTTAGACGAGGTCTACATAGGTTGTAAACTCCATTTCAATTAGTGGATTTCGAGGTCCGAGTGTGGCGCACTAAACAGCCCGTGGTTTTTCCCAGTGGTTGGGTTTCCACGTAAACATCAAGTGTCATTTATTATTTCCGCATCTTATTACACTTGTATGTATATTTGACTTGCTAGGGGTATTTTCGTAAAATTGACATGCACGCGAAAATTGGGTAATAATTAGCTAAAATCTATTCACCCCCCCTCTAGCTTTATATTAAACACGCCTCTAGGACTTTTCATTGTCCAAGCGACTAGTACAAGCCGCACTTTGAATTTGCTCCACAAGCAATTCACCAAGGTTTATAGGTTGGATAGTAACCAAGGCATACACAATCTTAATCTTGTCTCTATTGAGCTCCGAAGCATTAGTAGAAACAATAAGATTGGAGCATACAAATAAATGCCAAAATGCACTAATTTTTGTTAGCTCACCTTGCCTAATAAAAGCACGTTTCCCCCACACAAAATCATCATCATCACAAAGAGTCTTACCCATTAAATCAAGGTTTTCCAAGACATCAACATCAAGGAAATCCGATTCAATGTCATCGGACAAGTTAAGAAATTCATTAACCTTCTTAGGGCAAACTCTAAAGACAACTTTCCTTATGCTAAGAGTAGCACTAGTCACAGTAGAACCGGATTTGTAAGCATTATAAAATTCTCTAACAATGGTCTCATTAGATACTCCTAACATGTTGACCCATGAAATCCAATTCCTACTCTTAAGCACATCATAGACATATGATCCAATACAAGAGTCCAAGTCAATACCCCTTTCTTGAATTATCTTTTTGCACCCAAAAATTCCCAATTCATCAACTTTGTTACCTTTGGAAATTTTGGACGAAATTGTAGGTTTCGACTTGGCAATGGGAGATGAAGAAGTATTTCCACCAACCTTCTTTGCTTTACCCATGATCTTGCAACACAAAACAAACTAAAAACAAAGTGAGAGGAAACAAAGAAACAAATAAGAAACCAATAAACATATACAAAGGCAAAACACTATATTTAATAAATCACCGTGCAAGTAAGAATTTATCATAGCATCTTCATGATTTATCAAAAATAAGAATAATGCCAACAATTAACAACCTTGAAGAACATGTGAACATGTCATAAAAGAGAACAAAAATTTAGCATATTATGCTCCCCCTTGACAAGTGCCTCATCTAAAATCAAGATAGACAAATGTTCACAAAAATCACCACACAATCACATCACAAGCAATTTTTATTAGATTTGCAAATAAGCTTCACATATCTAAGAGAGTTACATCAAGATTTTCAATCACTCTCATATGTCATCAAAAATTGCTAAAGTATCACAAATACTAATTAAGCAAAAGTGAGTGTGTGAAGATTTTGCTTCAAGTATATGAAAAGAAGTAGTTTGATAATCAAGTATGCATACAATTTCAACATCTATTCATCTTAGGCCTTTCCATAAAAAGGTCAAACCGGTTATCATCCGAAATTTTGCTTATAAAGAGAATAGATTTCAACATGTGAGCGTGTGTGTGCATGTGGCTCGTCAACCCATTTCTATTTGTCAACCCGAGCTCATTTGATTATTCAACTATACTCCAAAAGCCTTTTATTTTTTTATTTATTTTTTTTATTAAGGCTTGAATCAAAGAATTTTTTTTTTATGATTCAATTCAACACTTCTTTGATTTTTCTAACATAAACATATACACCTCATGGCGGCTTTCACTCATCACAATGACGTAGCCCTTTCCAACATTGGGTGGCTTCACAACCAAGGTGTGTAGCCCTTTCCATGAGGGTGCTCGTTGAGTTCTATGTTGCCAAAGCAAATGGATACCAACCATTGGTCATTTTTAAATGTACTAGTCCTTAGGACTTCAAGGTGTATCCAAAGCAAACATCAATTAAGCTCAACATACTTAACAAAACATACAAGAGAAGCAAAGTGCATTTTTGAAACCAATTTCAAGGCTTAAAAGCACATGATCTAATAAGCAAGTAAAGAGACTTACTTAAGATCTCTACTTCTCAAGAGAGTAGCTATCAAAGAATATGAAGCTCACATTATTCAAATATTAGCCACTCAACAATCATACAAATAACAACACACTTCATGAAATAAGATCAATGTGAACATTTATCACCAAAAGATCTTAAACTAGCAAATGTCAAAGAGTACCATATAAACACTATATTAGTTCTCAATTATGACATGCTTCATGAATGTGATACAAACAATGAGTTGATAGATGAAAAATCAAGTAAGCAAGCAATATGATATAGAGATACCTTCGCACACTATTTTCACCAAATACAAAGCCTTCACCCTTTTTATGAGTCCTCTTGGCTTGTGAGTCCTCATGACTACAAGTTATAGGTGTGTCGATTCCAAGAGACTAAAGGCAATGTAATCCAACTCAAACAAACAAAAAAATGATTTTCTCTAAAAGCCATAACAATAATGTTATCATATAGATTCCAAAAAAAAAACTTCTCAAAAGTTAACCAACAAATTTTGACTATCAAAACAACACAAAGTGAGATAGCTAAGTTCATGTCAAGTTGTAAAGATTCAAAGCAAAAAGCTAAGCCTCTTATCAACGACACTAGTCTTAAAGCTAACTCACATGTGCAACTTACTCTAATGGTAAGAGCACTCACCCTTGACAAATTTTGTCTTGGGTGGACAAACACGAACATCATCAAGATTCTCTTTGACTACAATGTTGAACCTAGAGTAAAGTTCTTCCACAACTTGATTCACAATAATATCATTAATACTCTTTTTTTCAACATTGTTAGCAACACATGCATGGTCAAACTTTGTAGGATATGCATTCTTCACCTTCCGGATATTCTTAGCATGCTTTGACAAATTATCATGCTTTCCATATTCAAAAGCTTTAGCATGCATAGA
Organism: Acer saccharum; assembly: GCA_030490815.1. Taxonomy (NCBI): domain Eukaryota; kingdom Viridiplantae; phylum Streptophyta; class Magnoliopsida; order Sapindales; family Sapindaceae; genus Acer; species Acer saccharum. The sequence continues at coordinate 47,470,279 of CM059869.1, read as the reverse complement.
ATTAGGTCCAATCGCTCTATTCCTAGATGCATTTTCTAAGTTGCAATATTCAATGAATTTATAGCACTTGGGCTTGATATGGCCTAAGGTATTGCAAAAATGACATATGGGAACAAAAGGAGAGATTTTACCTTCCGATGGTGGTGGAGGACAAATGGGAGTTTCAAGGGGTACCTTATTCTTCAATTTGTTCTTCTTCTTGGAACGTCTCTTCTTAGGAGCTTTCTCTTCAATGATAGCTTCACTAGTAGGAAGTGATGCTTCTATGAGCTTCTCTTCAACCACCGCTACACTTAAGCTCTCTAAGTTCATAGTTGAGATGATCCTATCCTTTTCAAGCAAAATACCCTCAACTTCGCAAAGCTTCTTTTCAATAGCATTCTTTTCACGCAAGAACCTACGAGTTGTAGCAACAAACTCATCCACTTGACTCTTGATCAAGTCCTCCTTCTCATCAATCTCACTCAAGGCTAATTTCAACTTCTCCTCAAGAAACTTCACCTTAGCCAAAAGATCAATGTAGGATGGATTATTATTTGAACACTCTTGATGACTTTGATCAATCTCCTTATCCAATGAATCTTGATTAACATCCTCTAGAGTAGAGTGAGAAACCATGAATGCAACAAGGTTGCTCACTAGCTCTTCTTCACTAGAAGACTCATCACTTGAGCTCTCCTCATCACTAGAGGCATCATCTTCACTCCATGTAGCCGCCATAGCCTTTCCCTTCTTGTCCCTCTTAGAATCACCACTAGGACAATCCGAAGCATAATGTCCAAACTTCTTGCACTTGAAGCATTGAACCTTCCTATTGCTCTTAACATGGCCACTCCTCTCATGAGGTGGAGTAAAGGACTTCTTGACTTCCTTGTCCCTTGAGTACTTGCCACTTGACTTGGCACCTTTCCTCATGAACTTCCTAAACTTCCTAACCAATAACGCCATCTCCTCATCATCATCGCTACTACTAGCTTCCTTGACAACCTTGAGAGCTAAACCCTTGTTCTTAGCCTTTGGTTTCATGCACGCCTCAAAAGTTTGAAGAGATCCTAGCAACTCATCTATGCTCATGACATCAACGTCCTTGCTCTCTTCAATGGCGGTAACCTTGGCTTTGAACCTCTTTAGAAGTGATCTAAGAATCTTCCAATTTAGCCTCTCACCAGAGATAGGAGTACCAAGAGCTTGGCATTGGTTGGCGATGTCTAGAAGCTTATCTTGGAAGTCAATAAACTTGTCTTCCTCACCCATTTGCAAAACCTCAAATTGGGAAGTGAGCAATTGAAGACGAGACTTCTTCACCGCTTTAGTCCCCTCATTGGTGACTTGGAGAGCCTCCCATGCCTCCTTAGCGGTTTCTAGGTTTTGAATGTAGGAGAATTGCCTACTATCAACACCTCCAAAAATAGCATTCACCGCCCGATGATGCCATTTTGCTAACTCAAACTCATTAGTAGACCACTCACTCCTAGGCTTGGAAACGGTCACTCCATCCACAATCTTGTTAGGAGCAAGGTAACCTTCTTCAACGGTCATCCAAGCTCTCTCATCAATAGATCGGATGTAAGCCTTCATCCTCAATTTCCAAAACCCGTAGTTGTGACCCTTGAGAAGAGGAGGCCTAGAATTCGAAGCCCCTTCGGTCATCACATCATCTTGGAAAACCATTCTAGCAAATACCTAAGCAATCCACTCGTAAGTGTAAACCGGATCTCACCGAGTGCCGTCCGACGACCCGCTCTGATACCAATTGAATGTACACAAACAAAGTTAAATTGCTTAAAGCATACCTAGAGGGGGGGTGAATAGGTTTTTACACCTTTTTTCAAACCCTTGAACAAACATCCGTTTGTCCCTCAAGGTAGCCTTACACACAACACAATAATCCAAGATAGACATACATAGACAATACGATGACACAATCATAAGAGAAATGTCTAAGTATATCAACAAGTCATGTGAGGTAAAATATCAAATAATCATAACAACAAAATAAGCTTGTATTTCATAAGATGTTCAATGTGTTACAAGAGTGAGCAAAATGTCACTAAACAAATATTACAATATACAAAAGAATCAAGGATACAAATTGATCTATAGAATGAATACACTAATCACACTATACAAAGACTTGGTTCACAATATATCACAAGTGAATATTATGAATCAAGACAATAAAATATACAACTAAAATATAAGAGAAGAGATAGAAAGAATTAACACAAGGGATTTTTTTAACGTGGTAAAACCTCCAAGGAGGAAACATCCACGGGTTGACCCAACCTAGTGAAGTCTAAGCCTACCCAACCCTATTGGAAAGTATGAAATCCCTCAATGATGCGGAACCACCATATATTGGACAACACACTCAACCAACATCGATGGAAGATTAGAAATTCCTCAAGAGTGCATACACATCCCGTGTACCCCGCTCTATCGGAGTCTATGTCTAACCATACGCCTAGGCCTACCAATATGTTAGCCAACTCCCTATCCAAGGCACTCTTGCCTCTAGGGAGCCTCCCATGCATGACTATCCGAGTCCTCCCGACTCTAGCCATGACTCCTTGCTTACCTATCCGAGTCATCCCGACTCTAGGCAAGTCTTCTTGCTTGGCTATCCGAGTCATCCCGACTCTAACCAAGACTTCATGCTTTTTACAAGGACTTCCTAGTGTGATCATGTGAATGCAAATGATGCAAACATTCATTTCAACATAGAACATGTGATCAATACATTCTATGGCACAAATAGACCTAAACATGTGAAAACACAATTAATCAAGTCTAGATGCAAAAATACATGAATAGAAACCTAAGCATGTGAAACACCTAACACATACACTCAAAGTCTCATTCACACACATAACACTTGAATCACAAAATGTTCATTAAGTCCTAATTCAAGATGCTATCAATATACAATCAAAGGCTAGATATATGAGATTAAAATCAATCAATATACTAGACAAAAATATAGAGCAAAGTTTTTGAGATTCACATCAATCAAAACCTATATTCTCTAAATCACAAACAAATACACAAATCCTTGATTTCTTCAATCAAAGGACCAAATCAAATCTCAAAGTCATTTTAACACAAAATTAAATCAATTAAGTATTAAACAACCTAAGATGCCATTCTAATCACAATACAACTCACAAACAAATGCAAAACCTAGAATCATAAAATCTAGTCAACATAAGTCTATAAATTGAGTTTCAATTTGAATGATAATCAAGCTACCTTTTCAAATAGCTTTCATAAAACAATAACATAGATATAGAAGAAGAAACCCCAAGCATTTGGAAGGTCAAATAACAAGAAATCCCTAAGATGAGACCATTACCTCGGATTATGAAGCTGGTTCGGAATTCAGTGATCAACCACTAGAAATCACGATCAAACTGTAGGGAAAAATAATAACAAAAGTGGTAAACGCAGCGGAAGCGATACTAAAAATAAGATTTAGTGACTTTTAAAATTTTTTCCTTTATGAACCTTAAACCCTTTAATTAATTAAACATGCATATACATTAACAAAAAGTAGATTACCTTTTGTCGCGTGATCCGATTGACTTACGTCGATGGTAATCCGCAAGATCTTCAATCCTAGCACGAACGTGGATCACCTAGGAGCGTGGTCTCCCTTTTCTTTGAATTGCAAACCTGTGAATGGACAAAACAAAACTTTTCTTTTCTTTGTTAGTCACAAAACAATCAAAAGAATGTCTAAGATTATTCCGGTCGCTTTTGAGTTCTCAATCTAATGATCGAAACTCGCGTGAACCTAGATCGATATCGTATACACAAGCTTATTGATGATTAAGCAAATAGTATACTATCAAAGAATAATCTAACACTCCTTTTTGTCTTTCTAGAATAAAAACTCTCTTAGACTTAAGAAGAAGAAGAAAGAAATAAAAACTCAAGCACCAAAAAAAATGTGGTGGCCGAACCCTATAAGAACCCTTATATAGGTTGGCCGAATTTTTTCTTCTTTTTCCTTTAGGGTTGCCGAATTCTATGTAGTCTTAGATTAGGGTTGGCCGAATTTCATCATGTCACTTATATAGGGTGACTAAAATTCAACCCTAATTCTTTTCAACTTTATAGACTTCAAACCCTAATCCAACTCCTTGATTTTTATTCTTTTATTTTGACTAAATAAAAAGACTCCTTATTTGATTAAATAAATAAAACTAATTTATTTATTTCCTTGTCAAACAAGTCTTTTACTTTTAGGAAAGATTTGTTTCTTTAATTAAACAATTAATCAATAAATTAATTAATTCTTATTTAATTAAAACAAATGAAACAAAATAATATTTTAGGTTAAAATTTTAACCTTGCCGCCCCACTTGTATAAGATTGGGCCTAACATTATTTTCTTATTTCATTTAATCCATTGGACTTTAAATAAAAAGCCCACATGTGAACCAGACCCATTCTTACTAAAAGAAACAAGCCCACATGTCTTTCATTAATATATTAATATAATTGAGCAGCCCATTACTTAAATAATGTGCAAATTATATTCTTAATATATTAAATGCAATTCTAGATGGACCCTTAAATTGGTCCGGTAGAATATATCAAGTGATCCATGCAAGTCCGTGTGGATTGGGGATCTTGGCGGGCCATCTAAATTTAAGCTTCAATAGACATAACCTAATCACAATCAACAAATGATTCACTTAGGTCCGATCCATTAATTTTAACTCATTCCACTAAAGAGCTAAAACTGAACTCTTAAATAAAGATAGAAAAGGAAGATGCTCCTCATTCATACCCTAGACAATCATATTGGAGATAGTGTATCCTCGTGATTAATATCAGTAATCGCCAAGAGTTCATAGACCGCCTATAACTCTCCAAGTTACCATATTTACTCATATGACCACGTTTTGAACTTGGATATTTTGACTTGTCCAGAAGCCATGTTTTCAATAGACACTATTGAAAACTCAACGTTGAGATTTAATATCCAATTACCTCAAAACATCCATATGATGATATTATACTCTCATTTAATTAAATGGAGCCACGATGTCCATATCTATAAATGAAGTCCTCTATCGATTAACAAATGAATATCACCAAATTATCGAGGATAGACTATGCGATATAATCGTACTCATTGATAACTCAAATGATATCACTTGCAACCATAAGTCCATCATTTATCTCAGGATTAAGATAGACTCTCCGATTGTCCTGATAATGAAAAGACTATTATCTATTGACGGTTCTAGATAAAGCTTTTCATTGTGATCCAGTTCAATGCACCCAGTGCACTAGATCCTTTTGCTCGAAGACACTCCGATGATTTTAGACTCATCATATCTCATTTGATCCCACTCAAATGCTAGCAAAAAAATTCTACAACTTTAACAAGATAAAGGTGCCCAACCTTTAACTTAAGTTGTGAACATTATTCAAGACTAACTAAAGAATTGTGTCTACCACATACATATCCAGATGTACGAACAATTCTTCTTTTCCCATAGTCTTTAGACCTTATGATTATTTACTTTGACAATTATAATATAAACTATAAATGCTATACGATTTGTTAAACCAGAAATCACTTTATTAATATGAAAAAGATTGTTAATTACAACATTACACTCTTGCTATTGAGCATAATCCTAACAATCTCCCACTTGCGCTATAGCAAATGTGTCATATCTCTCAAGCCCATATTCTCTAGATGCCCATCGAAACTCTTCTGAGGTAGAGCCTTTGTGAAGGGATCCGCTAGATTTTCTGCTGACGCGATTTTGGTAATCGTCACGTCACCTCTTTGAACAATCTCCCTTAAAAGATGATACTTTCTTTCAATATGTTTACCTCTCTTGTGACTTCTTGGTTCTTTCGAATTAGCCACTGCTCCACTGTTGTCACAGTAGATAGTGATCTGCTTATTCGCACTAGGAACCACTTCTAAGTCAATCAAGAATTGGCGGAGCCAAACAGCCTCTTTGGCAGCTTCGCATGCAGCAACATACTCAGCTTCCATGGTGGAATCAGCAATACAAGATTGCTTGATACTCCTCCATATAACTGCTCCTCCTCCAATAGTAAACACAGCCCCTGATGTGGATTTTCTGGAGTCAGAATCTGATTGGAAATCAGAATCTGTATACCCAACGGGAACCAAATCCCCTCCAGAGTATACAAGCATACTATCTCTCGTTCTCTTGAGATACTTGAAAATATGCTTGACTGCCGTCCAGTGATCAGGACCAGGTTTTGATTGAAACCTGCTAACTATGCCAACAGCAAAACAAATATGTGGTCTAGTACAGAGCATTGCATACATGAGACTTCCAACTGCCGAGGCATATGGAACTCTACTCATGAATTGCTCTTCATGCTCATTCTTAGGAACTTGTTCCTTAGAAAGCTTGATTCCATGTCTGAAAGGTAACATACCTTTCTTGGAATCCTGCATGGAAAACCTAGACAAGATCTTGTCTATGTATGAAGCTTGGGATAATGCAATCGTTCTATTCTTTCTATCCCTTATTACTTGGATACCTAGAATAAAACTTGCTTCTCCTAAGTCCTTCATATCAAATTGTTTTGCTAACCATTCTTTTACTGATGTCAATACACCTACATCGTTTCCAATGAGTAGTATATCATCAACATAAAGAATCAGGAAAACCAACTTGTCGCCTTTAATCCTTTTGTATACACAAGGTTCGTCAGGATTCTGAATAAATCCAAAACCTTTGACAGCTTGATCAAACCTTATGTTCCAGGATCTGGATGCTTGCTTTAATCCATATATGGATTTCTGCAACTTGCATACCTTATCCACTTGGCCCTTTTCAATGAATCCCTCTGGTTGTATCATGTAGATGCTTTCGTCAAGACTTCCATTTAGGAAAGCTGTCTTGACGTCCATTTGCCAAATCTCTAGATCTAAAGATGCTGCAATGGATAAGAGTATCCTAATGGATTTAAGCATGGCCACAGGAGAGAAGGTTTCCTCGTAATCGATACCTTCTTTCTGTGTATACCCTTTAGCTACCAATCTAGCTTTAAAGGTTTCCACCTTTCCATCCATACCTCTTTTCCTCTTGTATACCCACTTGCACCCAATGGGTTTTATCCCTTTAGGCAAGTCTACAAGGGACCAGACTTTGTTATCGAACATAGATTCAATCTCGGATTGCATTGCCTTTTGCCAATGGCGACTATCAACATCCTCCATAGCTTCCTTGTACGTATAGGGATCATCGTCGTCCGGGAGATTCTCCACTGATTCTCCCAGACCGATGTATCTTTCGGGTTGTGTTCTAACCCTCCCACTACGACGAGGAATGGTAGGTTGTTGATCTTGTGTTGGATCGGAACTTACAATTGGGTTAGGTTGTGTAACCTCTCGTGGAATTGTATCTCCTGACATCTCATTCAGGACAATTCTACTTCTAGGCACAAAATCATTCATATAGTCCTTTTCCAGAAATTTAGCATTTGTCGAAACAAATACTTTAAGATCTGAAGGACTATAGAAATAATATCCTTTAGTTTCTTTTGGATACCCTACAAATATACATGTTTCTGAACGGGACTCCATCTTTTCTGTCTTTCCTTTTAACACATGCACAGGACAACCAAATATCCTTAAGTGTTGTAAACTAGGCTTGCGCCCAGTCCACAACTCATGCGGTGTTTTAGGAACAGACTTAGATGGTACATCGTTTAGAATGTATATAGCAGTTTGTAAAGCATATCCCCAAAAAGAAATAGGAAGCGTTGAATAACTCAACATAGACCTAACCATATCCAAAAGAGTTCTATTTCTCCTTTCTGCTACCCCATTCTGTTGAGGTGTACCTGGTGCAGAAAACTGAGAAACTATCCCATTATCAATAAGATATTGCTGAAACTCACCAGATAGATATTCTCCACCACGATCAGATCTCAAGATTTTTATGTGTTTCTCAAGCTGATTTTCCACTTCAGCTTTGAATGCTTTGAACATGTCAAAAGCATCCGACTTATGTCGCATGAGATACACATAACCAAATCTCGAGTAATCATCTGTGAAGGTGATGAAGTACTCATATCCACCTCTAGCTTGAATGCTCATAGGTCCACATACATCAGTGTGTATCAATCCTAAACATTCAGTGGCTCTTGCACCTTTGGCAGAGAACGTCCTTTTGGTCATTTTACCTTCCAAACAAGATTCACAAGTTGGTAGATTATCAACCTTTAAGTCACTCAAAGGTCCGTCACATACCAATCTTTTAATCCTATTAAGGTTAATATGACCTAAGCGTAAATGCCAAAGGTAGGTTTCATCTGTTGATAATTTTACTCTTTTATGATTAGGTTCCATTATTTCTGTGTCTAACGAGTGAGAGATATTTCTATGCAAAAAGTATAAACCGTTTTCCAATGTACCTTGGCAAATAATTTTGTCATTCTTACTAATAATAAAAACTTTATTAAAAGTAACCGAATATCCAAATTTATTCAAACAAGAAACTGAAATTAAATTCCTCTTGAATTGAGGTACATAATAAACGTCTATCAAATCTAAATGCCTTCTAGAATCCAAATAAACTCTAATATCTCCCACTGCACTTGCAGACACTAACGTTCCGTTGCCCAAGCGCAAATTGATTTCATTCTTACTCAGCTTTCTCCTTTCTTGAAACCCCTGCAAGGAATAACAAACATGATTAGTGGCTCCTAAGTCTATGATCCAAGAATCTGTAGAATCAGCCAAAAAACATGTTTCAAGATAATTCAAATTACCTTCTTCCTTCTTGTTCTAGGACTTTGGGCAATTTCTCTTCCAATGTCCCTTTTCACCACAAAGGAAGCATTTCCCTTTGATCTTGGTTACTTTCTTGGTCTCCTTCTTGATAGGCCCAAGTTGCTTTTTCTTCTGTTGTTTCTTGACCTTTTGACGGGCCTTAACAGTAGCAACTTTACCAACCATATGAATCTCTTGACCTTTGCCTTTCACAAGGATCTTTTCAGCACTTTGAACATCTTGCATCAGGCCTTGTAAGGTGTATTCCTTTTTGTTCAAAGTGTAGTCCAATTTGAACTGATCAAAGGAATCTGACAATGAATTGACAACCATATCAATCTTTGTCTCACCATCTATCTCAGCGCCATGCAGTTCAGCAATGTTGAGATGTGCTATGACTTTCATCATGTGATCTTTCACAGCCTGTCAAGGTTTCATCCTAAGATTCATAAAAGCAGTCACTGCCTCTCTCTTAGTCGTCCTGGACTTCATAGCAAACATTTCCTCTAGAGACATCATTATATCAGCAGCGGACTCCATTCCTTCATGCTGCTGTTGCAACACGTCGGAGATAGTGGCCATAATGTAACATTTTGCCATATCATCTGAAGTCTTCCACTGCTCATACTCATCTCTATACACTATGCTAGATTCATTATTAGGAGCAGGTGGTTTAGGAGTAGTTAGAACAAACTTATGTTTTTCACTTTGCAGCAAGAACCCAATTTTCCTTTTCCATGTGACATAATTATCTCCAGTTAAAGTGTTATCTTTCAGGATGTTCATAAGTGATGGGGTCATGATTTCTGAATAAAACAAAACATATATAAGTAAATAATCATGATAAAGCACTTTTAAATATTTATCTTGAATTAAAATAAATAACTCAATCATAAAATTCAACGGTGATCTAACACCCATAAATGTTACGCCTCCTTTGGGAGTTCGCACCATTTACTAGTTAGACTAGGTCCCACCTAATTGTTAACATAACAACCAGCGTTTTCAATTTTAGCCTTGCAATTTTACTGACAAGAACTCTTGGGAGGATATCAATAAAATTACATTGAGTGTGTTACCAAGATATCGACCCTCAATTTTCTCTCACGAAAATCCCTCCTTGGGGAGTAGATCTCGTTTGAGTCCATTGTCTAGTCTATCCTTGTAAGGAAGTATGTTGCTAAATTCCATTCATGGACGCCCCTTGGGGGGATTACCAATAAATAATAAAGCTCAACTAACCTTGGAGGCCATATGTGTTACAAAAACATCTTCTCCCACTCAATTATTTAAGGCGTGTGATTAAATCCCATAGAATGATTTACCAAGTTATCTAGATGCCAATTTAGATACCTAAATCATTCAATGCATGTTCATACCAAAAGAGATATATGAGTGGCACTCCTATTCTATATGTCATGTTATCATACAATAACAAATATTGTAATATTTAAGCATAAATTAAATAGCAACAATTTTGGCCCATCCTAGAAAAACAAGTAAATTACAATTGTTTTAGGAATACAAGATCTTCAAGTGGCCCATCAACCATACGCTCATCCTTCAACCTTCTCCTATGGGCGTGCACAGCCCACAACCCCACAAAGGGGCTGCCATGCGCAGCCCATAAGGCCACACAAGGCTGCCATGCGCAGCCCACCAAAGTTTGGGCTTGCCATGCGCAGCCCAATCCACTCCTAGGGTGCGCACGGTGCTCGTTCTCGGTTCCGGTTGCTTCGTTTTTCATCGTGTCTTCGAATCTTGAAGACCTAAATATATTACGGCAGTATAAAATAATAAATACTGCAGTATTAAATTTTTTTTTTTTTTTTATTCACTGCAGTATTTTTACAAAATAAAAACTGCACACAAACTTAAAAAAAAAAACTGCTGCAGTAATAATAAAATACTGCACCTATATTAAAAAAAAAAAAAAAAAAAAAACCTAACAACTACCAAGAAGGAATTATGGCGATAATAGACCACCCTTCTTGTTACAACTCCGAAACAAAAATTACATTGAAAATCTAGGACCAAAATCGAGCAATAACAATCCACATAAAACATATATAAATCCATATATCACATGTAATTATATATTTGAATACCTAGAGTGCCATCTCTTTCTAAACATGCATAATCACAATAAAAAGAAATAGATCCACGTATATACGTTAATTAATTAAAAGGGTTCAACCTAGGCTCTGATACCAATTGTAGGGAAAAATAATAACAAAAGTGGTAAACGCAGCGGAAGCGATACTAAAAATAAGATTTAGTGACTTTTAAAATTTTTTCCTTTATGAACCTTAAACCCTTTAATTAATTAAACATGCATATACATTAACAAAAAGTAGATTACCTTTTGTTGCGTGATCCGATTGACTTACGTCGATGGTAATCCGCAAGATCTTCAATCCTAGCACGAACGTGGATCACCTAGGAGCGTGGTCTCCCTTTTCTTTGAATTGCAAACCTGTGAATGGACAAAACAAAACCTTTCTTTTCTTTGTTAGTCACAAAACAATCAAAAGAATGTCTAAGATTATTCCGGTCGCTTTTGAGTTCTCAATCTAATGATCGAAACTCGCGTGAACCTAGAACGATATCGTATACACAAGCTTATTGATGATTAAGCAAATAGTATACTATCAAAGAATAATCTAACACTCCTTTTTGTCTTTCTAGAATAAAAACTCTCTTAGAATTAAGAAGAAGAAGAAAGAAATAAAAACTCAAGCACCAAAAAAAATGTGGTGGCCGAACCCTATAAGAACCCTTATATAGGTTGGCCGAATTTTTTCTTCTTTTTCCTTTAGGGTTGCCGAATTCTATGTAGTCTTAGATTAGGGTTGGCCGAATTTCATCATGTCACTTATATAGGGTGACTAAAATTCAACCCTAATTCTTTTCAACTTTATAGACTTCAAACCCTAATCCAACTCCTTGATTTTTATTCTTTTATTTTGACTAAATAAAAAGACTCCTTATTTGATTAAATAAATAAAACTAATTTATTTATTTCCTTGTCAAACAAGTCTTTTACTTTTAGGAAAGATTTGTTTCTTTAATTAAACAATTAATCAATAAATTAATTAATTCTTATTTAATTAAAACAAATGAAACAAAATAATATTTTAGGTTAAAATTTTAACCTTGCCGCCCCACTTGTATAAGATTGGGCCTAACATTATTTTCTTATTTCATTTAATCCATTGGACTTTAAATAAAAAGCCCACATGTGAACCAGACCCATTCTTACTAAAAGAAACAAGCCCACATGTCTTTCATTAATATATTAATATAATTGAGCAGCCCATTACTTAAATAATGTGCAAATTATATTCTTAATATATTAAATGCAATTCTAGATGGACCCTTAAATTGGTCCGGTAGAATATATCAAGTGATCCATGCAAGTCCGTGTGGATTGGGGATCTTGGCGGGCCATCTAAATTTAAGCTTCAATAGACATAACCTAATCACAATCAACAAATGATTCACTTAGGTCCGATCCATTAATTTTAACTCATTCCACTAAAGAGCTAAAACTGAACTCTTAAATAAAGATAGAAAAGGAAGATGCTCCTCATTCATACCCTAGACAATCATATTGGAGATAGTGTATCCTCGTGATTAATATCAGTAATCGCCAAGAGTTCATAGACCGCCTATAACTCTCCAAGTTACCATATTTACTCATATGACCACGTTTTGAACTTGGATATTTTGACTTGTCCAGAAGCCATGTTTTCAATAGACACTATTGAAAACTCAACGTTGAGATTTAATATCCAATTACCTCAAAACATCCATATGATGATATTATACTCTCATTTAATTAAATGGAGCCACGATGTCCATATCTATAAATGAAGTCCTCTATCGATTAACAAATGAATATCACCAAACTATCGAGGATAGACTATGCGATATAATCGTACTCATTGATAACTCAAATGATATCACTTGCAACCATAAGTCCATCATTTATCTCAGGATTAAGATAGACTCTCCGATTGTCCTGATAATGAAAAGACTATTATCTATTGACGGTTCTAGATAAAGCTTTTCATTGTGATCCAGTTCAATGCACCCAGTGCACTAGATCCTTTTGCTCGAAGACACTCCGATGATTTTAGACTCATCATATCTCATTTGATCCCACTCAAATGCTAGCAAAAGAATTCTACAACTTTAACAAGATAAAGGTGCCCAACCTTTAACTTAAGTTGTGAACATTATTCAAGACTAACTAAAGAATTGTGTCTACCACATACATATCCAGATGTACGAACAATTCTTCTTTTCCCATAGTCTTTAGACCTTATGATTATTTACTTTGACAATTATAATATAAACTATAAATGCTATACGATTTGTTAAACCAGAAATCACTTTATTAATATGAAAAAGATTGTTAATTACAACATTACACTCTTGCTATTGAGCATAATCCTAACACAAACAGCTACCAAACCACTTGGAGATGTTAGAGGACTCAAATACGAACACTCTCCAACTTGAATCTCTCAAATCCGACTCCGGATGAGGAAGATATGGTGTTTCAAAAATCTGAAAATTCAGAGGAGAGGGCTGACGGGAAAACTTGATTTTTCTTCTTGGAAATTCAAAATGAGAGAGAGAGGGAAGAAATAGGAGGAGAGAGAAAAGATTTTTCAGCCAATCACGTGGTGCCACGTCACCCCCAGGCCGTGGGGGGCGGGTGGCCCACACGGGAGCAGAGGGTGCTCCAGGCCGTGGGGCCCACGGCCTCAACCACGGCCAGCTCATGTGGCCCACGGCCTGGGCTGTCCTCTCCCGCGCTCCCTCGGTTCGTCGGCCCGTATCTCGAGCGTTCAAACTCCGAATTCGAATCCATTTTCAGATTACGAACCGTGACTCTCTCACGCACGAAAACAACTATACAACTTTGAAAAACGGTTGAGAAATCATCTCGGAAATCATCGATGAAGTCAACACAACGTAAGAGAACGTAAAGTGGCATAGTCAACACGTTTGGACTCGAAACCTTATGAATGAGTAACCGAAATGACCGGAACTCAATAAGGCATTGAATAAGAACATGTTAAAGTCCTAAACACAAAATACAGAAACATACAAACACAAATACACACACATATGCTAGTTTCCGGACATAGTCCTAGAAAATGCAAAACACAAAGTTTATTAACTAAATGTGAATGCATGAGCATATTTTGCCAAGTGTGTGAAAGTGAAATGTAAATGATATAAAATCATGAAGGGACACACAAGAATGATATGTGTGAGTGTGTGCCTAGCCTTGTAAGAGATAAGAGGTCTTTGTATACCTTGGTAGACCGATAATGTCCGAAACTCTTAAAAGCCGGCAACTTGAACGAATAATGGTTGAGACGTCCTTCGTCTTCGAAATCCTTCATTTACTAACCACTAAACATTACAAGTAAAACACGTATTGATATGGAATTAATGTCAACACTAATTATCAACCTAACACGATCTTGACTGTTTTGTCCGGTTCTGCTTCGTTTAAAACAATCGACTCAGTTGGCTCTTCTTTTTCTCTGCTCGTTTTGTCCCTTGGGTCTAGTTCGAAGGTTTCCGGATTATCCTCCTGCACTTCCTTGTCTACTTCGAATATGCTCAAGGTTTCCATCCCTGCCTTATCTTTGAAGATTGATAGGTTTGCGCGGCGAGACATCTCTTGTGACCCTTTCAATTCTCCGACACCAAATTCTGTAGGGAACTTTATTTTCAACGCATGGGTTGAAGTAACAGCTCGAGCTTTGTTAAGAAACGGTCGGCCAAGCAAAGCATTATACGGCCAATTATGGATGTCGACTACAACAAAGTCCAGCAGGATCGTTCACCGGCATGGTGCTATACCAAACCTCACCGGCAGCTTCACGGTTCCTAACGATCTCACTTCTACACCACTGAAACCTTTCAACGGCACATGGAAAGGTTCAAGATCTTTTCTGTCCAGCCGCAACTCATCGTATACCTTGGCACTTAAAATATCAGCTGAACTCCCGTTGTCAATCATTACCCGAAGGACATCCCTATGGGCTATTCGGACCCCCACTACGATTGTATCGTTAGGCTTTGCATCAATTCCGTCTGAGTCTTCTGCTGTAAACGTTATGGGATCATGTCCTTCTCTCCCTTTCTTAGGGTTTCTTTGCACAGAATTGATCTCCATGCTTCTGCTTTCATACATTACTTCTCGGACTTCTGACATCCTTTCTCGATTGCTTCTCCCAGTATGAAGTCCGCCAAAAATGGTGTTTATAGTGGCATTAGGGCTGTTTCTCCTTGGACTCTTCCTTTCTTACACGTTTCCTTAGCGGCTGTCCTGGCGACCACCATGCTTGTCCCCTTTCAAAGCAAAGTCCTTCAGGTGCCCATCTCTGATCAAGCTTTCAATGTGATCGCGCAGCTGGAAACATTTAGAAGTTTCATGCCCATGGTCTTTGTGAAACTGACAGTATTTAGTTGTATCTCTCCTAGCATTTGCTGATTGCTGCCGAGGGTATTTAGCGAGTCCTTTGTCTTCTACCACAGAAAGTATTTCCTCCTGATCGCCAGTTAAAGGGGTGTAATGGTTGTACCTTCCTCGAAACCTATTGGCTCGAGCGTTTCCTCTGCTTTCCCTTGGATGTCCCTTTTGGCCCTTCTCATCTCTCTGGCGATCACGTGACTAGCGTCTTTTTGTCATCCTTATGGTCCGATTTTGAGTCAGGCTTGTGTCCATGTACGTAGCTACCCCCTTGCGCTACTTCTTCTTCTTCTGCCAGTGCATAGTCGCCAGCTATTTCCATCATCTCCTCATAAGTTTTTGGTCTCTCCCTTCGTAGGTCAAAGGATAATCGCCCACTTTGTAACCCATTGGTGAAAGCGGCGATCACAGCCACATCACTGGCGTCCTCAATTTGAGAAACCTCCTTCCCGAATCTTGCTAGATACTTCTTGATCGACTCATTGCGCTCCTGCTTCAAGTTTGATAGATGAGCGAGTGACTTTCTTCTCTGGACACTCCCCATGAATTGCCTTATGAATGCTTTGCTGAGGTTTGAGAAACTGCTTATACTTCCGGGTGGAAGTCTTCCAAACCACCTGGAGGCAAGGTCGCTGAATGTTTGCGAGAAGGAGAAGCACAACAGCCCGTCATTGGATGAGTACTGGGCCATAATATTACGGAATCGGTGAACATGCTCCTTCGGATCCCTATTCTCCTTATACTGCTCAATGGTTGGCATTCTAAATCTGTCTGGAAATTGGGTGCGAGCAATATTTTCAACGAATGGGCTATCTGACTCATCATCCGAAGATACGTTACGACCATACCTTCGTGCCATCGCTGAAACTTTTCTTGATAGCTCTTGTAGGGTGACATCTCGCTGACCAGTTGGTTCTCCTACTGGATCGAGTCTACTCTTGATTGTCATTCTCCCATGATTGCCTCTATCATCCGGGCTCCTTCGATCTTCTGTGCTCTTGGATCTTCTTCACCGTGCTCTTTTGGATTGTAATTCCCTTCGTGGACGAGGACTTTTATCTTCAGACGAGATAGAACGGTGTCTCCGCCGGTTCCGTTGATATGTGTCACTGGAATTGACCCCATGTGTTTGATCACCACAGATTTGGTTACGCGATAGTTCTATAAACTATCGGAAATGATCGGGCGTGCGAGTTTTTACCCTCTCGCAAGTATACGAATCGTTCGCCACATATAGTGGTTACGAGTACGGGTATCGTTCCCACGGAGGATGTAGTGTTTACCTTAAGTCGGTCCTAGGTCGTATATTATATATACACACTATATATATACAATATGTTTATATATATATATATATAATTACACTATTAACAAACAATAAAAGTAAAGGAAGATGGTCAAAAGCAAATAAACTAATTAATCTAAGATACACTAAGAGAGCATTAATCTAATTACCCCTAAGTTAACTAATCCTAACTACAACTAAGGTTTGTCAATCCTTAGCAATTAACTAATCTAAACACTAACTTAATTACCAATAACAATTATACTAAATTAACTAAATTAACTAATTAGCTAAACTAATTACCACTAATGCAAAGTTATGCAAGAGTGATAATGAGATATGTTAGGGAACTAATGGATCATGTAAATTACCTAATTACTAGTTGATTACAATTAAGCACTTCAATTAGAGGTTAACTAAATTAAGCAAGGTTTGCATTAATCTAGTAAATCCTATTTTGCATGTTAACAATTAGATTAATTAATTAACAAGCATATATCAATTAAAGCTCAAATCAAATGATATGTTCAACTAGTATCATAGATAATAATACATAAATACACCAAATCCTTAACATAAATGTTTAATTACACATCAATAACAAACTAAGGAAATAAGAGAGACAATAGAGACAACCCAATGATATTGGAGAAGTCTTCAAGCTTGCTCACTCATCTTGCTTCCCCAAGCTTGGAATCAACATGTAGATTGCTTGGATCGAGATTGGTGGCTGGAAAACCACCTTACACACTAGTTAAAAGCTAAGTGAAGTGGTGTGAGTTTATTCTAAGCTATATGGATGATATGTGAGGTTATTTGGTGTGAAATTTACTTCTTTGGATATTTAGGGATGTGTTTAGGTTTAGGGAAAGGTAAATATATATAGTAGGGGAGGTTTGAGAGAGTTTGGACGTGCAAAAAGGCTGAGTCGGTCTGGTCGGCGAGCTTGGAACCGTCGAGTTCGCGGGCTCTTGCCCACCGTCGGAAGCCACCGCATGAAATTGGACATTTGAGGCGAGCTTGAACCTCTGGATGGCGGGCATAAAGTCGCCGCATGAACCCGCGGTCTTCAGGCGA
The DNA here is from genome assembly GCA_030490815.1 of Acer saccharum. NCBI lineage: Eukaryota > Viridiplantae > Streptophyta > Magnoliopsida > Sapindales > Sapindaceae > Acer > Acer saccharum. The sequence continues at coordinate 47,452,630 of CM059869.1, read as the reverse complement.
GTTTAGACCGTTTGGAAAGCGGGAAAGAAGCCGCCGAAGTTGGCCTTGAAGCTTGCACATCCATGGAGTTTTGGAGACTTGGATGGCATGGAAAATGTTTGCATGGGATGCCAAGAATGGGTGCAATGTAACCTCCGGAGTGTGGGCTGAAATTCTGGGCAGAAAACCGTCGAAAAATCGGTCGAAAAGTGGCTGGAAAATGGCCGGGAAGTCGCCGTGTCAGTCGGGTCAAAACCGGGTCAACCGGGTTGGCGTGGCGGGTCGGGTCGGGTCGGTCGTGCCCGGTAGAGGTTGAAGACGCTGTGACGTCATGCTGACGTCAGCGTGATGACACGCCCAAACCGGTTCTACAAATGTCACTACAATATAACCTATTCTACCTCGGTTGTATTAAAGGGGCGTGCGAGTCTGGTGACCCTATTGCAAGTGCACAAGTCGTTAAACTAGTGTAGTGAGCAAATAAGGGTATCGTTCCCACTAGGTAAGCACTACAAGCTTTCTATCCTTAAATTACTCTACAATTTCCTAATGCTTCTAACAAGTTTTACTAAAATTAACTAGTGATTAACAAATGAATTAGTCTAGGTTGAAGATGTCTAATTAGCAATTACAACTACTTGAATTAAATTCTAAAGTGAAAATTGTTAAGGAATTAGATTCATTCAAGTAACATCCTAGCTTCTAATCAATCAATCATTAAGCCTATCCTTCAATTACTAGCATGCATATATTCATATGAATGTTCTAAGCACCTAATTCTCAACTTAATCACTATTAATTCTATGATTAGAGAGTGATCAAGGGGAGATCAATGATTGAGTAGTAGAGAATTACAAGTTAGTAATCTCCACTCATAGGTGCTTCACTATTTAATATGCAATAAATGATCCCATGCATACAATTTCATCAAGTTTTGCACTATAGAAAGTTAGGTAGTTGCAACCACCACACATGCAATTATAAATGCACAAAACAAGACTTAAGAGGATTATACAAATATGATTGATTAGATAACAAGGAAGTACAAGAATTACATCTAATTCCTTAGCAAAAGGGATTAGCTACACATAGTATCAAAATTACAAGGGTATACAAGTAAGGAAAACATCACCAATGGACAACTTGTGAAGTGGAAATGCTCTTCCTTGCAATCCAAGCAACTCACTATTCTATGGCAACTTGAGATAATCACTCTAAATAACCAATATGGGGTGTTTGGCTACCTAGAAATTGGCCAAGAAAATACTATCTTTCTTGATTCCTAAGAACAAAATATCTTTTACTAATATCTCCTTTCTACTTCTCTCTCTAACTAACTCTATCTATTTTCTAAAAACTTCGTATATGCATGAGAGAAAGGAGGCCCTCCAAGGACAATAGGTGGAGAATGGGCAGCCTTTTTTGACTCTTGGGGCGAGCTTCAGCCAACTTGCATCATCTCAGAATCGGCGGCGGGCTTGCACGGCGGGCTTGCACGGCTGCTTCTTGCCCGCCGTAAGATCCCGCCTTGACGAGGGCGGCTTCGGCGGCAGCTTCTTGCCCGCCGCAATATCCCGCCTGGATGACGGCGGCCTTGGACGGCGGCCTTGAACGGCGGCTTCTTACCCACCGCAATATCCCGCCTAGATGACGACGGCCTTGAACGGCGGCCTTGAACGGCGGCTTCGAACGGCGGCTTCTTGCCCGCCAGCCTGAATGCATGAGCCAGCCTGAATGCTTTTCTTCTATTCTTTGCCCAATTTGCCCTCATTTCTTCACTTTGGACAAAAATGCCCTTGGTACACCTGTTTTACCTGAAAATACTTATTTATACAATTAAACACATAGAATGCTTAGAAGTTGATTACAAAAACAAGGTAAAAGGAGCGCTAAATGTAAACATTTGAAGCGCGATCACGTGACGCGCGGTCCCTCCAAACGACATCGTTCTGCGTGTGACGTGGCAGGCTGATCTGTGCTTTGGCTGGCGAATTACAATATGCACCCCTCTACTCTTCACTATTCACAGAATGTGCAATTATAATTCGGTTATTGCACTTTTGCCCCTGATTTCTCCATAATTACCAAATTGCCCCTGAACTTCCCTAATTCCTTGAAACACTTATTTACACCCTATTAAATATACAAAAATGCTCGGAAACAAATACAAAAGATAGGAAGAGGGAGCGCTAAATGTGAACATTTGGAGCGCGATTAGTGTTCGTGCATTGTCTCACTCCTCCCTAGATTCTTCATTCATCACACCTTTTCCCTTCCTTTGTTTTCTCCCTTCGAAATTCTCAGGGTGGTCCTGTGGAGTCTCCTCAGTGGATTGCATTGCTTGAGCATCAGGGGTTGCAATGTGAACTTTAGATCGTAGCCTTCTGGGCGGATGGATTCCAGGAGTGGTTAACTCGTAAGGAGAAGAAACTCCCAACTCTATGGGAAGCGAAAGCCCTATTTTGCTAGCCTCGCTGATTAAGTTTGCCAATGCAGTCTGGAAGTACTGTAGAACCCCGGGGTCGGCTGCCCTAGTTCCTGGCGTTGCCGCCGATTGTTCCCCGATCGCCACTGCCCTATCTCTTGTCGGCGCGGTTGGTTCAACAATTAGATCTCCGCTGGAGTTACCATCTCTGTCACTGTCGTTGTTCATATTCTTCAATTCGCAAGGGTTCCTCGAAGTTTCTGTTCAAAGGCCCCCTCATTCTAGCGCCAATTGTTGACGGTGAAATTTGGATTGCCACACACAACAATTATATTAATTTAAAGTAAAACGAGAAAATACTCAATGCATGCAAGAGACAGTTTTTAATGTGGAAAACCCTTGAATGGGAAAAAACCACGGTGCCCTAGAGGGCAGAAAAATAATACTAGTCTTTATTGCTTGGTTACACACTCAGATCTCTCATACGATTGCTCTCCTCTCTCTCTCTCTCAGTTTTAGAACCCTTTCCTCATGAGATGGATGGTTCTATTTATACATGTTTAATTAGGGTTTCCCCTTGTTTTTAGCCGCATTGGTGGTAGATTTCCCTCTTTGATTCGTACTAGGATTCCTATCTTTGTCACGGGCTAGGATGTTTCTCTTATCTCTTTACGATTCTTTGTTGCCATGGTTCTTCTAAAGTTTAGGGTTGATTTCTGTGTTTCTGCCGGGTCGGTTCGGGCCTAGTACGCTGATGCAGCGAATACCTATACTTCTGGGTTTTTTCCTTCGGCGACCACGTTTCTACCTGTGGCGAGTATATATCTAGTTCTGGTGACCACGCCTTTGACTTTATTGATTTAAGTCAGCAACATTCTGGCTCGCCTTATTTTCTCCCTTTGACTCGGTCAATGAGTGACGTGGCAACCTTCTCTTCATCATCTATTGACTCTTTTGGTGACGTGTCCGCTTGGCGAATTTATATATACAACAATAGGTAACCATGGTAAGGATAACCGTGGTTAACCTGACTCTAGTTATGAAAAAGATAATAATATATTATGGCGATTGTACTAGGGTAGATTCCATAAGCTTTTTTCACATGGGATGAGTAGGGAGTAATCATTCCTGTTGATGATGGATAGATGCTGAGTCGTAGTCACAAGCGATTGTTGGTAAGTACTTCAATTGTTTTCTTTTGTCAATTGTCTTCTTCTATCGATACTTTTTTTTTTTCATCATCTGCCATCACAGGGTTGATAGTGGATGATTCATGATCATAAGTGTTGATAGGGGAATGGGTGGTGATAAATGCTAATAATGGATCTCATGTTCTCTAAGGATAAGTCTGGTGAATTCTGTGGGGCTAAAGCCCCTGAAATTGTGATAAGTCATGGCCGAAGGTGTTCCCACTATGCTGTTGAGAATAGCTGTTGCCTTCGATGGGGTCATCTTCACTGAGGAAATCATCATGATCTTCTGAATCTAAGTCTTTTTGGGAAATAACTGCCATAGTTTTTCTCATTTCATCAACGATGGCTAGGAGTTCTTCAGGAGTTTTTGCTACTGCAATTCTGGCATGATTCTGGGATTTGGCCATTAAAAACTGAGATTGGTCTTTGCATGTGTTGTAGAGACTGGGGTTCTCGTTAAACCATTTTGCAACTCTGGTTTTTCCATGGTTAGCCATATTCATACCACTCCACCATTTGATTTTCGTTTGTCTCCCAAAATAAGGAACATTGACATTGCCAATAAGTTGCTCTTGAATCTTATAATCAAGCATCACGATCCAAGTAAGACTGAAAATCCTGAAGAAAATTAATAAGTCATGAATAAAATCTCAATCCTTGGGTTTCTCAATATGTGTGACCCAATACTGATAACCTTCTTTGATGATGATTGGAAGGAAATCAATATTTGGACCGTACTTGTCCCACCATTCTAGAAACCGGAACGGTATATCTGTTAGGATTATGCTCAATAGCAAGAGTGTAATATTGTAATTAACAATCTTTTTCATATTAATAAAGTGTTTTCTGGTTTAACAAATCGTATAGCATTTATAGTTTAATATTATAATTGTCAAAGTAAATAATCATAAAGTCTAAAGACTATGAGAAAAGAAGAATTGTTCGTACATCTGGATATGTATGTGGTAGACACAATTCTTTAGTTAGTCTTGAATAATGTTCACAACTTAAGTTAAAGGTTGGGCAGCTTTATCTTGTTAAAGTTGTAGAATTCTTTTGCTAGCATTTGAGTGGGATCAAATGAGATATGATGAGTCTAAAATCATCGGAGTGTCTTCGAGCAAAAGAATCTAGTGCACTGGGTGCATTGAACTGGATCACAATGAAAACCTTTATCTAGAACCGTCAATAGATAATAGTCTTTTCATTATCAGGACAATCGGAGAGTCTATCTTAATCCTGAGATAAATGATGGACTTATGGTTGCAAGTGATATCATTTGAGTTATCAATGAGTACGATTATATCGCATAGTCTATACTTGATAGTTTGGTGATATTCATTTGTTAATCGATAGAGGACTTCATTTATAGATATGGACATCGTGGCTCCATTTAATTAAATGAGAGTATAATATCATCATATGGATGTTTTGAGGTAATTGGATATTAAATCTCAACGTTGAGTTTTCGATAGTGTCTATTGAAAACATGGCTTCTAGACAAGTCAAAATATCCAAGTTCAAAACGTGGTCATATGAGTAAATATGGTAACTTGGAGAGTTATAGGCGGTCTATGAACTCTTGGCGATTACTGATATTAATCACGAGGATACACTACCTCCAATATGATTGTCTAGGGTATGAATGAGGAACATCTTCCTTTTCTATATTTATTTAAGAGTTCAGTTTTAGCTCTTTAGTGGAATGAGTTAAAATTAATGGATCGGACCTAAGTGAATCATTTGTTGATTGTGATTAGGTTATGTCTATTGAAGCTTAAATTTAGATGGCCCGCCAAGATCCCCAATCCACACGGACTTGCATGGATCACTTGATATATTCTACCGGACCAATTTAAGGGTCCATCTAGAATTGCATTTAATATATTAAGAATATAATTTGCACATTATTTATGTAATGGGCTGCTCAATTATATTTATATATTAATGAATGACATGTAGGCTTGTTTCTTTTAGTAAGAATGGGTCTGGTTCACATGTAGGCTTTTTATTTAAAGTCCAATGGATTAAATGAAATAAGAAAATAATATATAGCCCATTTATTTTAAGTGGGGCGGCAAAGGTGAATTAATTAACCTAATACATTATTTTGTTTCATTGTTTAATTAAATAAGAATTAATTAATTTATTAATTAATTGTTTAATTAAGAAACAAATCTTTTCTGATTAGGAAATATGATTCCTAGAGTTATACTATTGGTAGTAGTATACTAAAATTAAAAGACTTGTTTGATAAGAAAATAAATAATTAATTTTATTTATTTAATCAAATAAGAAGTCTTTTTATTTAGTCAAATAAAAGAATAAAAGATTTATGAGTTGGATTAGGGTTTGGAAGTCTTAAACAAAATGGGAATTAGGGTGCAATACAAACTCCTTTTTGGCTTGAGTATTGCGGCAACCCTAGTCCCTTTTAGGTTATGATTTTCGGCCACCCTAATAGAAAGAGAGAAAGAAAATTTTGCCACCTATATATGTGGACTTACAGAATTCGGCCATTTTAGGTTTTTAGTGCTTGATTCTATTTTCTTCTTCTTCTCAATTCATAGAAAGATTATTTTTATTCTACTAAAAACAAAAAAGAGTGATAGATTATTCTTTGATGGTATACTATTTGCTTATTCATCAATAAGCTTGTGTGTACAACATCGATCTAGGTTCACGCGAGTTTCGATCATTAGATTGAGAACTCAAAAGTGACCGGAATAATCTTAGTATTCTTTTGATTGTTTTTGTGACTAACAAAGAAAAGAAAAGTTTGTTTGTCCATTCACAGGTTTGCAATTCAAAGAAAAGGGAGACCACGCTCCTAGGTGATCCACGTTCGTGCTAGGATTGAAGATCTTGCGGATTACCATCGACGTAAGTCAATCGGATCACGCGACAAAAGGTATTCTTCTTTTGTTAGATAATATATATGTTTAATTGATTAAAGGGTTTAAGGTTCATAAAAGGAAAAAATTTTAAAAGTTACTTAATCGATTTTTAGTCTCGCTTCCGCTGCGTGTACTACTGTATTTTTCCCTACAATTGGTATCAGAGCCTAGGTTGAACCCTTTTAATTAATTAACGTATATATACGTGGATCGATTTCTTTTTATTGTGATTATGCATGTTTAGAAAGAGATGGCACTCTAGGTATTCACATATATAATTACATGTGATGTATGGATTTATATATGTTTTATGTGGATTGTTATTGCTCGATTTTGGTCCTAGATTTTCAATGTATTTTTGTTATGAAATTTTAACAAGAAGGGTGGTCTATCATCGCCATAATTCCTTCTTGGTAGTTGCTAGGTTTTATTTTTTTTAAATATAGGTGCAGTATTTTTTTAACTACTGCAGTTTTATTTTATTTAATTTTTTAGTGTGCAGTTTTTATTTTGTAAATATACTGCAGTGTATAAAAAAAAAAATTAATACTGTAGTATTTATTATTTTATACTGCCGTAATGTATTTGGGTGTTGAAGATTCAAAGACACGAAGAAAAACGAAGCAACCGGAACCGAGAACGAGCACCGTGCGCACCCTAGGAGTGGATTGGGCTGCGCATGGCAAGCCCAAACCTTGGTGGGCTGTGCATGGCAGCCTTGTGTGGCCTTATGGGCTGCGCATGGCAGCCCCTTTGTGGGGTTGTGGGCTGTGCACGCCCATGGGAGAAGGCCAAAGGATGAGCGTATGGTTGATGGGCCACTTGAAGATCTTGTATTCCTAAACAATTGTAATTTACTTGTTTTTCTAGGATGGGCCAAAATTGTTGCTATTTAATTTATGCTTAAATATTACAATATTTGTTATTGTATGATAACATGACATATAGAATAGGAGTGCTACTCATATATCTCTTTTGGTATGAACATGCATTGAATGATTTAGGTATCAAAATTGACATCTAGATAACTTGGTAAATCATTCTATGGGATTTAATCACACGCCTTAAATAATTGAGTGGGAGAAGGTGTTTTTGTAACACCTATGGCCTCCAAGGTTAGTTGAGCTTTATTATTTATTGGTAATCCCCCCAAGGGGCGTCCATGAATGGAATTTAGCAACATACTTCCTTACAAGGATAGACTAGACAATGGACTCAAACGAGATCTACTCCCCAATGAGGGATTTTCGTGAGACAAAATTGAGGGTCGATATCTTGGTAACACACTCAATGTAATTTTATTGATATCCTCCCAAGAGTTCTTGTCAATAAAATTGCAAGGCTAAAATTGAAAACGCTGGTTGTTATGTTAACAATTAGGTGGGACCTAGTCTAACTAGTAAATGGTGCGAACTCCCAAAGGAGGCGTAACATTTATGGGTGTTGGATCATCGTTGAATTTTATGATTAAGTTATTTATTTAATTCAAGATAAATATTTAAAAGTGCTTTATCATGATTATTTACTTACATATGTTTTGATTTATTCAGAAATCATGACCCCATCACTTATAAACATCCTGAAAGACAACACTTTAACTGGAGATAATTATGTCATATGGAAAAGGAAAATTGGGTTGTTGCTGCAAAGTGAAAAACATAAGTTTGTTCTAACTACTCCTAAACCACCTGCTCCTAATAATGAATCTAGCATAATGTATAGAGATGAGTATGAGCAGTGGAAGACTTCAGATGATATGGCAAAATGTTACATTATGGCCACTATCTCCGACGTGTTGCAATAGCAGCATGAAGGAATGGAGTCCGCTGCTGATATAATGATGTCTCTAGAGGAGATGTTTGCTATGAAGTCCAGGACGACTAAGAGAGAGGCAGTGACTGCTTTTATGAATCTTAGGATGAAACCTGGACAGGCTGTGAAGGATCACATGATGAAAGTCATAGCACATCTCAACATTGCTGAACTGCATGGCGCTGAGATAGATGGTGAGACAAAGATTGATATGGTTGTCAATTCATTGTCAGATTCCTTTGATCAGTTCAAATTGGACTACACTTTGAACAAAAAGGAATACACCTTACAAGGCCTGATGCAAGATGTTCAAAGTGCTGAAAAGATCCTTGTGAAAGGCAAAGGTCAAGAGATTCATATGGTTGGTAAAGTTGCTACTGTTAAGGCCCGTCAAAAGGTCAAGAAACAACAGAAGAAAAAGCAACTTGGGCCTATCAAGAAGGAGACCAAGAAAGTAACCAAGATCAAAGGGAAATGCTTCCTTTGTGGTGAAAAGGGACATTGGAAGAGAAATTGCCCAAAGTCCCTGAATAAGAAGGAAGAAGGTAATGTGAATTATCTTGAGACATGTTTTTTGGCTGATTCTACAGATTCTTGGATCATAGACTCAGGAGCCACTAATCATGTTTGTTATTCCTTGCAGGGGTTCCAAGAAAGGAGAAAGCTAAGTAAGAATGAAATCAATTTGCGTTTGGGCAACGAAACGTTAGTGTCTGCAAGTGCAGTGGGAGATATTAGAGTTTATTTGGATTCTATAAGGCATTTAGATTTAATAGACGTTTATTATGTACCTCAATTCAAGAGGAATTTAATTTCAGTTTCTTGTTTGAATAAATTTGGATATTCGGTTACTTTTAATAAAGTTTTTATTATTAGTAAGAATGACAAAATTATTTGCCAAGGTACATTGGAAAATGGTCTATACTTTTTGCATAGAAATATCTCTCACTCGTTAGACACAAAATTAACGGAACCTAATCATAAAAGAGTAAAATTATCAACAGATGAAACCTACCTTTGGCATTTACGCTTAGGTCATATTAACCTTAATAGGATTAAAAGATTGGTATGTGACGGACCTTTAAGTGACTTAAAGGTTGATGATCTACCAACTTGTGAATCTTGTTTGGAAGGTAAAATGACCAAAAGGACGTTCTCTGCCAAAGGTGCAAGAGCCACTGAATGTTTAAGATTGATACACACTGATGTATGTGGACCTATGAGCATTCAAGCTAGAGGTGGATATGAGTACTTCATCACCTTCACAGATGATTACTCGAGATTTGGTTATGTGTATCTCATGCGACATAAGTCGGATGCTTTTGACATGTTCAAAGCATTCAAAGCTGAAGTGGAAAATCAGCTTGAGAAACACATAAAAATCTTGAGATCTGATCGTGGTGGAGAATATCTATCTGGTAAGTTTCAGCAATATCTTATTGATAATGGAATAGTTTCTCAGTTTTCTGCACCAGCTACACCTCAACAGAATGGGGTAGCAAAAAGGAGAAATAGAACTCTTTTGGATATGGTTAGGTCTATGTTGAGTTATTCAACACTTCCTATTTCTTTTTGGGGATATGCTTTACAAACTACTATATACATTCTAAACGATGTACCATCTAAGTCAGTTCCTAAAACACCGCATGAGTTGTGGACTGGGCGCAAGCCCAGTTTACAACACTTAAGGATATTTGGTTGTCCTACGCATGTGTTAAAAGGAAAGACAGAAAAGATGGAGTCCCGTTCGGAAACATGTATATTTGTAGGGTATCCAAAAGAAACTAAAGGATATTATTTCTATAGTCCTTCAGATCTTAAAGTATTTGTTTCGACAAATGCTAAATTTCTGGAAAAGGACTATATGAATGATTTTGTGCCTAGAAGTAGAATTGTCCTGAATGAGATGTCAGGAGATACAATTCCACGAAAGGTTACACAACCTAACCCAATTGTAAGTTCCGATCCAACACAAGATCAACAACCTACCATTCCTCGTCGTAGTGGGAGGGTTAGAACACAACCCGAAAGATACATCGGTCTGGGAGAATCAGTGGAGAATCTCCCGGATGACGATGATCCCTATACGTACAAGGAAGCTATGGAGGATGTTGATAGTCGCCATTGGCAAAAGGCAATGCAATCTGAGATTGAATCTATGTTCGATAACAAAGTCTGGTCCCTTGTAGACTTGCCTAAAGGGATAAAACCCATTGGGTGCAAGTGGGTATACAAGAGGAAAAGAGGTATGGATGGAAAGGTGGAAACCTTTAAAGCTAGATTGGTAGCTAAAGGGTATACACAGAAAGAAGGTATCGATTACGAGGAAACCTTCTCTCCTGTGGCCATGCTTAAATCCATTAGGATACTCTTATCCATTGCAGCATCTTTAGATCTAGAGATTTGGCAAATGGACGTCAAGACAGCTTTCCTTAATGGAAGTCATGACGAAAGCATCTACATGATGCAACCAGAGGGATTCATTGAAAAAGGCCAAATGGAAAAGGTATGCAAGTTGCAGAAATCCATATATGGATTAAAGCAAGCATCCAGATCCTGGAACATAAGGTTCGATCAAGCCGTCAAAGGTTTTGGATTTATTCAGAATCCTGACGAACCTTGTGTATACAAAAGGATTAAAGGCGACAAGTTGGTTTTCCTGATTCTTTATGTTGATGATATACTACTCATTGGAAACGATGTAGGTGTATTGACATCAGTAAAAGAATGGTTAGCAAATCAATTTGATATGAAGGACTTAGGAGAAGCAAGTTTTATTCTAGGCATCCAAGGGATAGAAAGAATAGAAAGATTGCATTATCCCAAACTTCATACATAGACAAGATCTTGTCTAGGTTTTCCATGCAAGATTCCAAGAAAGGTATGTTACCTTTCAGACATGGAATCAAGCTTTCTAAGGAACAAGTTCCTAAGAATGAGCATGAAGAGCAATTCATGAGTAGAGTTCCATATGCCTCGGCAGTTGGAAGTCTCATGTATGCAATGCTCTGTACTAGACTAGATATTTGTTTTGCTGTTGGCATAGTTAGCAGGTTTCAATCGAAACCTGATCCTGATCACTGGACGGCAATCAAGCATATTTTCAAGTATCTCAAGAGAACGAGAGATAATATGCTTGTATACTCTGGAGGGGATTTAATTCCCGTTGGGTATACAGATTCTGATTTCCAATCAGATTCTGACTCCAGAAAATCCACATCAGGGGCTGTGTTTACTATTGGAGGAGGAGCAATTATATGGAGGAGTATCAAGCAATCTTGTATTGCTGATTCCACCATGGAAGCTGAGTATGTTGCTGCATGCGAGGCTGCCAAAGAGGCTGTTTGGCTCCGCCAATTCTTGATTGACTTGGAAGTGGTTCCTAGTGCGAATAAGCAGATCACTATCTACTGTGACAACAGTGGAGCAGTGGCTAATTCGAAAGAACCAAGAAGTCACAAGAGAGGTAAACACATTGAAAGAAAGTATCATCTTTTAAGGGAGATTGTTCAAAGAGGTGACGTGACGAGACGATTACCAAAATCGCGTCAGCAGAAAATCTAGCGGATCCCTTCACAAAGGCTCTACCTCAGAAGAGTTTCGATGGGCATCTAGAGAACATGGGCATGAGAGATATGACACATTTGCTATAGCGCAAGTGGGAGATTGTTAGGATTATGCTCAATAGCAAGAGTGTAATATTGTAATTAACAATCTTTTTCATATTAATAAAGTGATTTCTGGTTTAACAAATCGTATAGCATTTATAGTTTAATATTATAATTGTCTAAGTAAATAATCATAAGGTCTAAAGACTATGAGAAAAGAAGAATTGTTCTTACATCTGGATATGTATGTGGTAGACACAATTCTTTAGTTAGTCTTGAATAATGTTCACAACTTAAGTTAAAGGTTGGGCACCTTTATCTTGTTAAAGTTGTAGAATTCTTTTGCTAGCATTTGAGTGGGATCAAATGAGATATGATGAGTCTAAAATCATCGGAGTGTCTTCGAGCAAAAGAATCTAGTGCACTGGGTGCATTGAACTGGATCACAATGAAAACCTTTATCTAGAACCGTCAATAGATAATAGTCTTTTCATTATCAGGACAATCGGAGAGTCTATCTTAATCCTGAGATAAATGATGGACTTATGGTTGCAAGTGATATCATTTGAGTTATCAATGAGTACGATTATATCGCATAGTCTATCCTCGATAGTTTGGTGATATTCATTTGTTAATCGATAGAGGACTTCATTTATAGATATGGACATCGTGGCTCCATTTAATTAAATGAGAGTATAATATCATCATATGGATGTTTTGAGGTAATTGGATATTAAATCTCAACGTTGTGTTTTCGATAGTGTCTATTGAAAACATGGCTTCTGGACAAGTCAAAATATCCAAGTTCAAAACGTGGTCATATGAGTAAATATGGTAACTTGGAGAGTTATAGGCGGTCTATGAACTCTTGGCGATTACTGATATTAATCACGAGGATACACTATCTCCAATATGATTGTCTAGGGTATGAATGAGGAACATCTTCCTTTTCTATATTTATTTAAGAGTTCAGTTTTAGCTCTTTAGTGGAATGAGTTAAAATTAATGGATCGGACCTAAGTGAATCATTTGTTGATTGTGATTAGGTTATGTCTATTGAAGCTTAAATTTAGATGGCCCGCCAAGATCCCCAATCCACACGGACTTGCATGGATCACTTGATATATTCTACCGGACCAATTTAAGGGTCCATCTAGAATTGCATTTAATATATTAAGAATATAATTTGCACATTATTTATGTAATGGGCTGCTCAATTATATTTATATATTAATGAATGACATGTGGACTTGTTTCTTTTAGTAAGAATGAGTCTGGTTCACATGTGGGCTTTTTATTTAAAGTCCAATGGATTAAATGAAATAAGAAAATAATATATAGCCCATTTATTTTAAGTGGGGCGGCAAAGGTGAATTAATTAACCTAATACATTATTTTGTTTCATTGTTTAATTAAATAAGAATTAATTAATTTATTAATTAATTGTTTAATTAAGAAACAAATCTTTTCTGATTAGGAAATATGATTCCTAGAGTTATACTATTGGTAGTAGTATACTAAAATTAAAAGACTTGTTTGATAAGAAAATAAATAATTAATTTTATTTATTTAATCAAATAAGAAGTCTTTTTATTTAGTCAAATAAAAGAATAAAAGATTTATGAGTTGGATTAGGGTTTGGAAGTCTTAAACTAAATAGGAATTAGGGTGCAATACAAACTCCTTTTCGGCTTGAGTATTGCGGCAACCCTAGTCCCTTTTAGGTTATTATTTTCGGCCACCCTAATAGAAAGAGAGAAAGAAAATTTTGCCACCTATATATGTGGACTTATAGATTTCGGCCACTCTAGGGTTTTTGTGTGCTTGATTCTATTTTCTTCTTCTTCTCAATTCATAGAAAGATTATATTTTTATTCTACTAAAAACATAAAAGGGTGATAGATTATTCTTTGATGGTATACTTTTTGCTTATTCATCAATAAGCTTGTGTGTACAACATCGATCTAGGTTCACGCGAGTTTCGATCATTAGATTGAGAACTCAAAAGTGACCGGAATAATCTTAGTATTCTTTTGATTGTTTTTGTGACTAACAAAGAAAAGAAAAGTTTGTTTGTCCATTCACAGGTTTGCAATTCAAAGAAAAGGAAGACCACGCTCCTAGGTGATCCACGTTCATGCTAGGATTGAAGATCTTGCGGATTACCATCGACGTAAGTCAATCGGATCACGAGACAAAAGGTATTCTTCTTTTGTTAGATAATATATATGTTTAATTGATTAAAGGGTTTAAGGTTCATAAAAGGAAAAATTTTTAAAAGTTACTAAATCGATTTTTAGTCTCGCTTCCGCTGCGTGTACTACGGTATTTTTCCCTACAATATCGAGGGGAAAATCTTTGTCAAAGTAGATAAACCAGGATAAAGAGTTTCCTGGGTTTTGGCCATACAAAACATACGTCCAAGCATCAATGTAATCCCAGTAGGAAAACTTAGAGATGTGGAAAGGTCTTGAAAATCTTCTTTTCTTGTTTGGGTCATTTCCCCATTACTCTAGGGTAATGATTTTGCAAATCTTTATTTTTCTAAAAATCAATTTTTTTGTGTCAATTTTGTCAAAAACATATGAAATATATATTGAATCTGTATCTACAAGAATGAATTCATAAAAAAAATATGTCTTTTTAATATGTCTTCAGGAATCCTACAAAACAGTGGATCAATGATTGCATTCGCCAGTCTTTTAGGTTCTTTGAAATAAGTCTCGAGTAGTAGTGGGATTTCTACTACAAAGAATTTGTCAAAATATGGTTTTTCATGATAATGATAAGTCGGGTTATTGACCTTAGGGAATGGTGATGATGTGGAGTGAGCATAAGTCTTTTGTTTTTCAAATATCATGTCTTGCTTTATTGAATGTGGGCTGATATGGGAAGATGCTACGGTTTTAAAAGATGATGAGTCTGATTTTAAAAGGGATAAACTATTTGTAATTTGTAGTGGGGTTGATAAGGTAGGTCTTGGTGGTGAAGATTGGGTTGTAATGGCCAGATGGTTGGATGCAATAGAGTATTTGTCTTTATGGCTGGGTTTTCTTTCTGGGCTGGACCTTTGTTCATCATAAGTCACAATAGCAACAGTGTTTTTGCCATGATAAGTCACCAAAAAATTGTTCTCATTTGATAAGTCATTTGATAAGTCAGGCCTGAATCTAGCCATAGATGGGTTTAAAGTGGGTCTGGGACCCTGGCTCATAGTGGGCCTGAGGCTCTGTACCTTCTTCTTGCTACTGCTCATGGGCCTCCCTGTAAAAATTCTGTAGTCAAGAAATTTGGTAGACTATTATCTGATCCTTTAATATGTTCAATAGTAAAATCAAATGCAGATAATAAGGCTTGCCATCTAGCAAATATTTGTTTCAAAATGAATTTTGTTGATTGACAATCAACCTTCAAAACAAATTTTTGGTTGATTAGATCGTCTTGTAATTTTTGGATAGTTAAAACAATAACCAGGATTTCTTTTTTGACAATGGAGTACTTTTGCTGGGTGTCATTCTAAACACCTGAAACATATCTAACAAGACATTCTTGGTCGTTGATGACTTGTTTTAGGATGCCACCATAGCCAAGCTCTAATGCATCAGTTTCAACTATTTTGGGCGCAGTGGGATAACAAATAATAAGACATCAGAGACTTTTGACTTGGGCTTTTATCTTTTGGACAGCTAAGGTGTGCTCATTGGTCCAAGGTGCTGGATTTTTCTTGAGTCTTTGAAAAAGAGGTTTGCAGATGATACGAAGTTATTGATAGAAATTAGCTATATAATTGAGACATCCTAGAAACCTTTGTAGCTGGGTTTTATCTTTGATGACATCTAGGAATTTATCAGCAAACTCAAGACTCTCTAGAAGATAGAGATCGGTCTCTGAAAAAGATTTGAAGATTCCCATCTTGGTCGGATATACAATCTCTGAGATTTCTCATGGGTGGTCGATAAATGGGCCTATCTGCATGTTCCTTTAACCAAGTTTCAAGAAAGTTGATATCTTCCCATTTAACTGGTGTGGGAACCATCAAGTTAACTGTAGGACAAGCATTATAACATATAGTTTGTCCAGCAGGAACAACAGGAGGAATATAACTAGGGATAAGTACAGTGGTTAGTACACGATAATGAATTCTATAAATGAGTTTATAAGGGCTTGAACCCCTTAGAAAATGATAATTATGTGTTTGAATATCAATAGAAAGGCCTTTTTCTTTATGCTCATCCGAATTTAAAGCAACAGTGAAATTTGGATAACATTGAAAATAGATAGGTCCATAAGTCAATCTAGTTTCAGTAATTCTTAAAATAGATTCGTTATAGTTGGTGATCCTTTTGTCATGAAGGACTACTAAAAGGGAATTGTTGAGACCAATTTTGGCCAAGGGTTTCAAACCAATTTGAACGCTACCTATATGCAAATCATTATAACCAATTTTATGATAATGGTTCAAGCTATTTCTATTCAATAAATTTGTGCTAAAAGTATTTTTATGGAACTTGACATTAATCTCTTTAGACTTTTGACCTAAAATAGTTCTAAAATCTAGGGTTCTGCTCTTCCTATAAATGCTATATTGTTGAATATTTGGCAATTGCCAGTTTACTAAGTCTTTATCATCCTAGTTTGTTTCATAATCTGCGATAAATTGACATGCAATACTATTATTATCGTCAGGCTCTATCCCAGACCTAGAACTACTTGCAGACATGGTAAAGAAAAGACTTATATAGACTTAGACCCAGGTTTTGACTCACAGCTTGTCTGGAGGTCTGCCTAATGCCTCTCCTGGCTAACGGCAATCCTGGTGACTACTGACTTTTGCACCTAGAGAATAAATCTAACTCAATTTTTCTTCAACAGTTAAAAACTATCAACAAATAACTAACATTTTTTATATATATTATTAATCTATTAATAATATAATATATATATATAATACATATAATAATATATATATTATATATAAATATATATAATATATATATTATATTATATAATATATAATAATAATAATATATTTATATAATATAATATAATATATCAATATATTAATATATTAATATTATATATATTATATAATATAATATATATATTATATATAATATATATGTAATAACATATAATATATATATAATATAATATGATATATATATTATATATATACATAATATATAAATATATTTTATTATATATGTTTATATATCATTTTATATATTATAATAATATAATATATAATAATAATGTATATAATATATATAATAATATAATATATAATACATATATATAAAATATATATTTATATATCATTAATATAATATATAATAATAATATATTATTTTTGGAAAGGAGGGTATTTTTGGAATGGGGTTAGGGCATATGAGGGTATTTATGGAATATAAATTTTAGTTTGGAATGGAAGGGCATTCCATTGGTTTTTGGATGGAAAGCCCATTCAACCAAAATGGGATGGAATCCCCATTACAATGGAATCACTATTCCATTGCATTTTAACAAACCAAACGAATGGAATGACTTTCTTTCCATTTCATTCCATCCAACAAAACATGGCCTATAAGAGACTCATGACATCAATTGTAATAAGCATAATTTGGAATACAACTCTCACTACATTGGAGATATTTCTTAATATGCATCTTGCAATTTAATGAACAAATGTAAGACTCAGATTATTAATTTATATGGGTAATTGAATTATTAACGTGTCTCTTAGTATGAAACAAGAGGGTGCAAAATAAAAGTAAATTTATTAAATTTAAAATTTTACTTATCCAATATCGGTTTGCCAAAAAACCGATATCTTACTATAAAATAAATCCATATCAAGATTTTGTTTGGTGTTGAAAATAGGAAGTAAGAGTTTAAAAAAAAAATTATTAAATATAAAAAAAATTTATATATTATGAATGTTTTATAATATATAATATATAATATAATATATATTATATATTATATATTATTATATTAAATGATATATATTATATATTTATTATTCAATATATATATATTATATTATATTATACAATATATACAATAATATATTTATATAATATAAATATATAATATATATTATAAATATATATTACTTAATAAATATATAATATAAATTATTTAATATAATAATATATATATATATATATATTATATAATATATTATAAAACATTCATAATATATAATTTTTTTATCTTTAATAATTTTTTTAAATTTTTACTTCCTATTTTCAACACCAAACAAAATCCTGAAATGGATTTATTTTACAGTAAGATATCGGTTTTTAGGCAAACCTATATTGGATAAGTAAAATTTTAAATTTAATAAATTTACTTTTAAAAAATTCAAAAAATTAATTTTAAAAAAATTGTTTATTTATTTTGCACCCTCTTGTTTCATACTAAGAAACACGTTAATAATTCAATTACCCATATAAATTAGTAATCTGAGTCCTATATTTGTTCATTAAATTGCAAGATGCATGTTGAAAAATATCTCTCATGTAGTGAGAATTGTATTCCAAATCATGCTTATTACAATTGATGTCACGAGTCTCCTATAAGCCATGTTTGGTTGGATAAGATGGAATAGAATGGAAAGAAAGCCATTCTATTCGTTTGGTTTGTTAAACTGAGAAACAAATTACGGTGTGTACAATATTAATCTAAAGGGGGGGGGGGGGGGGGGGGGGGGGGGGGGGGGGGGGGGGGGGGGGTGGGGTGGGGAGGGTGAATAGATTTTATCCGATTTTACCCAATTTTCATGTATGGTCAAGATTATGAAAATACCCCTAATAGTCAATATAATATAGCAAGTGTAATATGGTGCGGAATATAAATAACACTTGATATTTACGTGGAAACCCTCACGGGAAAAACCACGGGCTAGTAAGTGCGCCACACTCGAACCTTGAATCCACTAAATGTGTTAAAGATTACAACCTAATCCTGGTATATAATCACACACCTACCTAATCCCGGTATAAGTGGACCTAGTCCAATTGCTTGTGATTTAAGCAACCTAATCCCAGAAGCAACACAAGACTTACTTCTCAATGAAGAGATAATATGGTCTATGTGAATATGTATGAATATCCAAAATGCACAAAGAGCTAGGGAACCCTATATGCTTATCTAGGATGATAAGATGACAATACAATCAATCCTAGATATCAAATGCTAGTAGACATGGCAAAAAGCATGGCTAAACATAGATTAAGCAATCCAATGTAGCTACCACAATACAACACTTAATCAATACATTACACACAATCTCTATCTTGTATCTAGAATATATTCTAAAAGCATACAAGTAATTAAAGAGATGACTTGATAGGAAAGATACTAAAATTAGATGAAGTTAGTAAAAATCTTACCAAGCAAGTTGTGATGATGCAAACCCTTGCATGGATGCATCCTATATGATCATGGATGATCCTAGAAGAACTTTGATGCACAAGGAATAACTTTGAATGTTTAAAGGTGAGTTCTTGTGAATTTTTGGCTCTTGAAATATGTTCTAGGAGAAAAATATGCTTTTGGAACTCTTGGGGACGACCTAGAATGAAGTGGTGTATTTATAGGTATCAACCAAAACTGCAGCATTTTGAGCTTTTCTCGCATGACGGACTGCCGTGGTTGTGATTGTCGTGGTTTCCAACCGCGGCAGTTACATCGCGAAAGAGACAAAAAATCTCTGTCTCTTGCATGCCGCGGTTGTTCCAATTGCAACAGAGAAAACACTTCTCTATCGCTTACATGCCGCAGTAGTCCAACCACGGCAGCATAACCGCAGCAGAGAAGGATAAAGCCTTCTCATGCAGCTTCTCACATAAAACCAATGCAATAAGTGCAAGTGTGTGAGTGAATATAATGTATCCTTATGCATAACATGTTATGGCATTTAACAAGCTAGATGCAATCAATAAAATAAGCAAGAAAAGATATTCAAAACATGAATGTACACAATAAAAAAACACACAACATACAAGAAAAAGAATTATGCATGAGATGTGAGTGTGTGCAACTATATCTCGTCAAAGCAAGTAAGCTGTAAGGATTCCTGTAGTTTTTAATTGGCTTATTTCGTGATCAAACCATTTGTGGGGATCATGTAAGGGTAGCTTAGGAATGTGTTCAAGCTCAAGGCCCTTGCAAATGTTAAGCACTCCAAAGGTATATGTTTAGTGCTTAATTTTCTATGAAGAGATTTAGTGCACACACTCACTTAGCATACTTGCATTTGTGTGCATTCTCTTCACATGTCACTTATCACACTTGCACTTCTTTGTTATATGTTGTTGTGTATTTATGTGTCTTGTAATTCGTTTCCCGTTGTTGTTCGGAAACGTCCGCGCATGCACCGTGTGTGCTTGTTTTTAGCGCGAAGATCGCCGTTGGAGAAGCCCTTGGCTTTTCCCTTGGTTTCACCAAGATTGGTGAAACGGCGGTTTGGATCGGCGGCCTGGCCGCCGAATGAAACCGCCGTTTCATACCTGATTGATTTTATCTCTCGGGTTTATTCGGCGGTTTGATCGGCGGTTACGAAACCGTCGAATGATACTGCCGTTTCTCCCCTGTTGTGTCAGGTCCAATTTGGCGGTTGGATCGGCGATCGGTGGCCGCCGAATTAAACCGCCGAAGTTCCCCTGTTTCTCTCGGGACCAATTCGGCGGTCACATTCTGCGGCCTGGTCGCCGAATGAAACCACCGATTGGCGCGTTTCTTTGAAACTTACTTAAACGACCTCACTTTGATTTGGCCCCCTATATATATGCCATTTTGTCTTTAGGTCAAGTAAGAGAGTTCATATTCAGATTTCATACTTAGGATATTTTTCAAAGAGAAGAAAAATTCCAAGAACTCATTTTTAATTACTCAAACACTTTTTCATGATCATCAATCATCATCTAGCATCATCCTTGATCATCTAGATGTCATCTTGCATGGATTCTTCATCATACTTTGCTTGGTAAGCTTTTCACTAATATCTTACATATTTTGTGTTTCTCTTAACAAGCAATCTCAATTTAATTACTTGTATGTGATTTTATATTCTTTGAATACAAGTTTGAGATTAGTATGATGTATGTTTGAGAAGTTGTATTGTGCTAGCATATTAGGTTTTGTGCTTAATATTGATTAGCTAAACTAATTGACATGTCATTTAGTTTTGATATCTAGGATTGTTCTTAATTGCATATTAATCATCTTAGATAAGCATATAGGGTTTCCCTTGCTCTATGTTGCATTTTGGATATTCACATATATTCACTTAGGGTTGTATTCTCTTCATAGAGAAAGTAAGTCTTGTGTGTAGCATCCGGGATTAGGTTGCTTAGATCGCAAGCAAAATTGGACTAGGTTCACTCATACCGAGATTAGGTAGGTGTGTGATTACTTCCGGGATTAGGTTGTAATCGTTTGCACATTTAGTGGATTCGAGGTTCGAGTGTGGCTTACTTACATAGCCCGTGGTTTTTCCCGTGAGGGTTTCCACGTAAAAATCAAGTGTTGATTTAATTTCCGCACCATATTACACTTGCTTGTTTATATTATCTTGAGGGCATTTTCGTAATTTTGACTAACACGAAAAATTGGGTAAAAAGCGAAAAAACTATTCACCCCCCCCCCCCCCCCCCCCCCCCCCCCTCTAGATAGGTTTATACACACCGTGCTATAATTAGTTTCATAAGCACTTAGAAATTTACCTTTGAAGTGCTTGTCACCTTGAGATCTTGAAAGGGTCTTTGAACATGATCCTCAATTCACCTAAACTACCCTTACAATTCAAACCCTAACATGTGGTTTGTCCACGAAATAAGCCAATCAATAAATGAGAACCTTACAAAATGCAATGGAATAGTGATTCCATCAGAACGGGGATTCCATTATTTTGGTTGAATGGGCATTCCATCCAAAAACCAATGGAATGCCCTTCTATTCCAAACTAAAATTTATATTTCATAAATACCCTCATATGCCCCAACCCCATTCTAAAAATACCCACCTTTCCAAAAATAATATATTATTATTATATATTATATTAATGATATATAAATATATATTTTATATATATGTATTATATATTATATTTATTATTATTATATATTATATTATTATAATATATAATACTATTATATATATTATATATTATTACATATTATATAATATAGATATATATGTTATTATATGTATTATATATATATATATATAATATTATTATATTAAATAATATATAATTATATATATAATATACTTATATATTTATAATATTATTATATTAAATAATATATAATTATATATATATATAATATACTTTTATATTTTATTATTATTATCCATAATATATAATGTTATTATGAATGCTTTATAATTAGGGGTATTTTGGTCAAAATACAGCAACCCCATTCCATTCCGTTGTTAACCAAACAAAATAATACTGAATCAGAGACTAATTCTAAAGTTCCAACCAAACAAAAAACTTAGTTTTCCTTTCCTTTCCATTCTCATTCTCATTCCGATTACCATTTCATCATGTAACCAAATGTGACCAAAGAGTATTGACCAATAACTTGACTATATATGTTTTAAAAAATATAATTTTATTAAAAGTTTCAATAAATATTTTTTAATATATGTTTGTCGAAGAAATTAGAATTTTGATTAGTTGAATAAATTTAAATTTATCTAACTAGTTTTTTTTTATTTTTTTTATTTTTTTTATTTTTTTTTATTTCTAACAACTCATATAGGTTATATATAAATATTGTTTAATTGTTAACACATTAAATATTGTAGTCAAGTGGTAAAGATTTACAACTTTTGGCTTGAGGTCTCAAGTTCAATCCATACTAATGACAATTAATTGTCATTATTTTCAGAAGAGGGCAGGGCAGGGCAGGGCAGGGCCGGACGGTGGGCGGGGGCGGCAGCGGCGGAGGTGCCGGTCGACAGTGGTCCGACGGCGACAAGGCGCCAGTGGTGGTGGAGGTCCGGTGGTGGCTGGACGGTGGCAGTGTAGGCGGTGCCGAACGGCGATGATGGTCCGGCGGCTGCGAGGGCGGCCAGTATTTGGTGGCGGCGGTGGTCGGAAGCCGGCTCTGTCCGACGGCGGCAGCGGGTTGGTGGTGTCTAAAAATAAAAAATGTTATTTAATTAAATATTATAATTAAACATTAAATAATGAAAATTAAAAAAAAATTAAAAAAATATCTTGACAGTTAAGTTAAGAATCCTTTTCTTGACAGTTTTTAATTGTCAACAAATGCTCTATTTCCTTGTAGTGTGGGGAGGCCATTGAAACTTGATCATGAACAATGAAGAACCTAATTTACCCTTACAAAATTAAACCCCAATGTGGTTTGTTAAGAAGCAAACCAATCAAAATATGAGGAATTTACAGACTTAGAACTAGATCTAGGTCTCTTACATGCATCATTACTAGCTGATAACGAAGCATCTCCTATATTTATGATCTTTAGAGCAAAATCATCAATGGAATTTGATCCTTTATCATAGACTATAACTGATTCTTGAGTTGACAAATCTTGGCCATTCATTGCTGTGAATACAACCTTTCAAGTCGACTCTAGACCTCAAACGAAATTTGACAACCAATCACTTGTCCAATGACATTTTCACTGATCGTTGAATAGTCCAACTTATGAGCAGTTTACCAATTCTTTTCTAGCTGGAAAATTGTTTACTCATACTTTGTTCAACAATGTTTTGATCAAATTCATTTAAGATCTCTACACTAACATAGTTATTTGCAGGTTGATTAAGATCACAAACATATTCTTTTAAATCAAAAGCTTGAATGGCAGATAATACCTACGATTTCCAGTAAACATAGTTTGATTTGCCTAGTTTTGTTGCCACGTTGAAGTCAGACCCATATCATCAATCCTTCTTGTATGAGATTTAATGCTTAATAGACTTGTTAGAAGCTTCTTCACATTTAGATTGCCAGAAGCCTCTCTATTCTCATCACATTCCAACTTGATAATTTTCACCAAAAAGATTATAGAATTGAAATATTCAATAATGAGAAAGAAGCATATTTATTAGAAAATTGTTGAATCCTTATAAAAAGAGTTCAACTTCTCTCATAGTCTGGGGTTTTTCCTAATATATTGACACACAAGCATAAAAATCATTACATGATCAATATTTGTTATATTTTTCTAAACATTACCGTGAGATGATCCAAACTCCTTTTTTTTTTTTTTTTTTTTTTTTAAATTTATTAAATCTTACATCGATTGAGTTAGAGGTTTGCTGCAACTCAACAAGATTAATAGTTACAAATACGATTTGAAATGCAACTTCCATTACATGGAGGGGTCTCCCCACACTTTGCGATTTGTGATTTAATTGGCATAATTGAGACTCAAACCCTGAGGACCAAGCCCGCGTCTAAGTCCTATAGTTGGGTAGGTCGAGCTTTAATATTAAAGCATGTGAGCTTAGATGGCCAGGGATGGCAACGGGGCAGGTTCGGGGCGGGGTGACCCTCCCCGCACCCACCCACCCACCCCAATTTATTTTTTGAAACCCCATCCCCACATAAAACCCCACACAATATTTGGAGCGGGGTGGGGCGGGGAGGGGTATGCTTTACCCATCCCCACCCATTTACCCAATTTGCACCATTTAACCCATTTATCAAAATTATTTATTAAAATAATAAATATACAACCTAATGAACATGATATAATATAAAAAGTAATTCTAATCAATTATTGAAAATCATCTCATAAACATTAAAAATAAATATAAATCTCACAACTAAACAAATAAATTCAAAAAAAAAAAAAAAAATTAAACATAACATTAAAAGAAAAAAACTATATAATAATAAAAAGAAAGATTATATTTTAAGTGGGACGGGGCGGGGCAGGGCGGAGAATATAAAACCCATTCCTGCCTCATATTGATTGCGGGTTTTACTATTTATCCCCATCCCCACCCCATAAGTGCGGTTCCCAGTGTGGCCCCATACCCGCAGGTTATTTTTTGTCATCCCTATAGATGGTTGGAATGATTTTTTTTTTTTAATAATTTTATATACAAAATAAGCTATGAGTGGCGATATTGCACCAGAAACTAAGACACCCCAAGTCCTGATTCACAACTAATGATCAAAAGATCTAATCATTATCTAATAAAAATAATCCAAATTAAAAACCTAGAAACCATAACAAAGAAAATCAAAATTAAAAACATAACAAAAGTGGGTTCTCTCTAGTTAAGGGACAAACCTGATGACGAAGAAGTTTTATGGTTATTGATGACGATGGTTGTTTTGTGGATTTTCAGCAAAAGCCTCCATGCTTTCCAGTCAGTTTGTATTCCTTAGAAGAAATTGAAATTAGTATTTAAAATAGAAGTTAGGGTTTGAGAAAATAGAAAGGTTTTTATTATACATGTGAATATCAAACAGGAAACTTATGACATGAGAGAGAAAGTTAGAGAGAGTAGGCCTGGCCTTCTTGACCATGAAGAAAGTCTAGGAGAGATTAACATCGGGTTTCGAAGGAAGGATTTCGGGGAAGGGCTGGTGTCAGTCTTCTTGGATAATCTGAATCCTGTTATGGATTCGGTGAGTTTGTGGGGTTTTCTATAGCCTTTTGGGAGGGTGAGAGATGTGTTCTTACTTCAAAAAAGAGCTCACGCAGTAGTGTTTTTGGTTTTGCTCACTTTGAAACAATGGAGGAGGCAACTAAGCTGGTGAAAATAGTGAATGGAAGGTTCCAAGAAGGCTAGCCTATTAGAGTGCAGGTGGATGCTTTTGGTTGGAATAGCCGAAGACTTCTACAGTCAAATCAACATGGTAGGTATGGTGTGGAAGGGATGAACTTGGCTAGAGAAAAGAATGGTTTGGAGAGCTCTCTCAAGGCCGGCAGTGAAGATAACAGATCCTTTTGTGGAGGTTGTGTCAAGAAATCAGAATTGTAGGGAAAAATACAATAAGGTTGTGGTTCAGTAGGTGTTAGAAATGGTGTGGAACAATCACGATAATGAAGATGGGTGGCTATCTAGGTGTGCAGTGGGTATTCTTAAGGAATTTTCTCCAGTTTCTAGTGTCAATCTATGGTTGAGTTCAAGAGGATTTTCGTTCTCCTCAATATACTTAGGTGATAAGCATATTCTTAACGTGTTTGAGTCAGATTTTGAGAGGGATTTCTTTATCAAAAATAGATTCTTTTGGGATGATAAATTTTCTTTAATTTCAAAATGGGATGACTCTTTTAATCCACAAGCTCGTCTGGTGTGGATTGATTGTATTAGAGTTCCTCTAAGATTCTGGAACGAAGTCTTTTTTCATAAGGTTGGTAGGCAACTTGGTGAAACTATGATGGTTGAAGAAGAAACCTTACTCAAGAAGAGATTTGATAGAGGTCATATCCTAGTATTAATCCCTCTTAAACAATCTTGGCCTAATATGATCAAGGTCTCAGTTGGGAGTGATTTTTTGAACATTAAAATTTCTAGAGCTTCTTTTTCGGTGGTTTCCTCATGGTCGGAAAAGCTGTTAGGCTTGTAGACGGTGAATACTCAGTCATGTTCGAAGTTTTGTTCTAAATTGGAAAGGCAAGAGGTGGTAGTTCAACCTCTTTATGTGAGCCATGGTGTAAAGGAAATAGGAAGGAGTTGTGACAATATAAAGCACGTTTCTGTTTGAAAGGAAGAAGTGTTGGGCTTGACTCACCAGATTAAGAATAGAGATGGTAATGATAGTAGATTTATGGGTTTGGTGAAGACTCTTGCTTTGAATTCGTTGTCTATCTTAGAAAAGACAGATGGTGGTCCTAGAGTGAAGGACATAAAACAACTCATTGATTGCAATAAACTGACTGATGTGTGTTCTCAATTTCAAAATTCAAACAAGCAATGCAATGACAGTAGGAAGGTCAAAAGTTTGGCTATCAAAAGTACCTATTCTAAGCTTTGGAAGGATAAAGGCAATAGGAGGGTCAGCTCTAACAGGGATGGGATAGAAAAATTGCTAAGGCTGGAGATGTTAGCTCTCTTTTGCAAAATGATGTAGCTGACTCTAGCTTGCTTTTGTTTTCTCGTTTTGGGAAGGGTGAAAAATTAAATCAGGTGGACAATGGTCTGGAAGGAAAGGAAGTTGGTTTAAAGGTTGATGGGCTTGGTCGGGCCTTGGTAGAGTGGGCTAGTTCTAAGTCTAAAAGACCCATTCAAAGTTTGGAATTGAAGGCCCAAAGTGATAGGCTGGCTGGCTGTTGATCCAGCTAGTTTTAAATTCATTTCTAAAGTTTGTATAGCTAGAAGAAATCTTGATGAATCAGAGGAAGGTTTGGATGAGGTCAATGAAGAGGGTGTTAGGAGAGATGTGTTTGGTTCCAAGGTAGAAGAAGTGGGAGATGTTGGTTCTATGCATGACCGGCCTATAAAGAGGATAGGAAGAAAGAAAAATCTCTTGGTAAAGAGTCATGGTATGATAACGAGACTTTCGAAGGCTACGACTCTTGATCTTAATCAAGATTTCAGAAAGGAAAACTTAGTTCCTGAAGAGATGAAGGCATCCTGTAATTTAAAAGAAGAGATAGCTAAGGTCATCAAAGCCGAAAGGGTCTTATGTCTTGATTTTAATTGAAGAGAAAATGATATGGTGGAGGATATGTTATGAGGTTCAAAGCTGGAACCTTTGGTAAGATGAAGGGGATTCTATCGTGCAATAACAATTAGTGCTGCGTTTTGTGCTGTTTGGGCCTGCTTCAGAATTTTGGCTGATTTGCGGTTGTTTTTCGTAGTTTTGACTTTGTTGGGTTTTAGGCTATTTCTTTGAGTGGCATGGCCTTGGTTTAATTTTGGGTTGCTAGTTTCACGTTTGCTAGTGGGTTGCTTTCTATTTAGTTATTGTTGGTTTGTCATGTATTCTTTTCAGTTTGGGGGTTTTTCGGTTGCGTGCTCTGTTAGCTTGCGGGCTTGTTGTTTGTTTACTGCTCTTCGGCTTGGCCATTTTTTTTTTAATAAATTTGCCTTTCAAAAAAAAAAAAAAAAAAAAAACAAGAAACTTACTTTTTTTCATTTTTTTTACATAGAATTAATATAAAACAAATTAATAATTTTTGGGGTTTGTATTTACAAATTATTTAGTCCTTTAAGTAATTTTGCTTAAGGGTAATATTGAATTTTCTTAAAAATATATATGCTAATTTAGGATATACATACAGTTTTTTAAAGGTGCAAATATTGTCACTCATAAGTTAAATCTTTGTGAGCGGCCCAAGCTTGTGCAGGTAAGCGTTATTTTGGACAAGGCTCTTGGGTAGGGCAGGGCCTAAAAACATTTGAGGCCCATCCCCGTCCTATATTCGGCCCTCAAGCCATGTTGAACCTTAAAATTACGGCCTAGCCTCGACCTGGCCCATTCGACACCGGTAATAAATACCCTTAAAAATAGAGTTGAAATTTGGCCTTTGATTTATTCTTGAACTTTGCTGTCTATCTGAACAGCTGTTTTGATTTTTGAAGCATAAATTGATTGGTTATTCATTGTTAATCAAATTTGTAAGGACCTTTATTTTTTGATTAGCTTATTTCATGACATACCACATTGGGGATGAATTTGTAATTGCTAGCTTAGGTGTTCATTGGCAAGTTTCCAAGCATCTCCGTGACTTCAAGAGCAAGAACAAGAGTGAAAGGTACTTAACCTAACTTAATTCTTGAATAGATTATGTTCACACACACACTTACATGCATTCCCATATTACTTGCATTTGTGATTCCATGATTGTGTGCATTTATGTCTCATTTCACACGTGCACTTTGTTGTTAGTTCTAAGTGTGGTTTGTGTGGTGTAATTCGTATCCGTTTGTGTGATCGGAAACGTCCATGCTTGCACGATAGTGTGTCTGTCTTAGTGCGATGGTCGACCATTGGAGAAGGTCTTATTCTTCTATTGGATAAGTGTTAGATTTGGTTTGGTTATTTGGAGTAAAGTATCTAGTTTCAAAAGATTGGATTTCAATTATTTAAATATTTTTCAAAACTAACCTTTGTATGGTATTGTGACCACAACATTTTATACAAAGATTGAAATTGAGTTTTGAAAATTTTTGGACAAACTAGACACTCATACCTTTCCAACAGTATATTATTCGTAATATTTGATGACCGTTTGGATTGGTTTTGAAATCTCCAAAGTGACCACTAAAACAGGGCATCTCTGTTTTTTTGAGTCTGACCTTTGGTCACTCAATTGACTATAACGCTTTCTACAGACATTAAAACATCATTTTGTAAAAAGAAATAGAAAGTAGACATCCATACTTTTCCATTGATATATTATATGATAGGTTTCAATGTCGTTTGATCATGGTTTGGGGTGCTCAAATCTAGAGTTGTTGCGCTGTCATGCCTATTCGCCCTTGTTGCTTTACTCGTCAAGCGCATGTGTTGCGTGTAAGTCGTGCAACAGAAAATTATATGATAAGAACGATAGGTTTTAAAAATTTTATTGTGTTTGGACCTTTTTGTACCCACGAACATAAGGAAGGGATTTGTTTTCATACCTTTGAAGAACACTCCTTCGTTTTCTTTTCGATCCGTCACCACTAATCCTTCTGAGCTATATCTTGCGATCTACCAACTGTGTGTGTGGGCACGTCACAGATTCTAGGAGTAGTTGAATGGAGACTTGAGAGATCCGGAAGGCAACCCTTTGTCCTCTCTTGTGAATTTGGCCAAGATAGGGTGGAAGACAAAAATTCTTTTTCTTTCCTCTCTTATGTTGTCGCACCACTCGTCTCTCTAGGGTTTCAGTTAGTTTCTTTTTTCTGATAAGTATATCTTATGTACTAGGATCCTAGGGTTTAGTAAACCAAGTCAAAATAGGATTCTAAATCCTTTTTAATTCGGTCACCACTAGGGTTTGAACCTTTGACCTCTTTAAAGTAAATAAAAACAATCTCTTATTATTTTATTCTTTTGCTTTTGTCAAGGTTCGAAACTTAAACATCCAAATAACAATTAATAATTCTTAATTATTAATATGTCAATTAAATAATCATATTATTTAATAATATTTAATTAATCAATTAAATAATATATTAATTAAATAATCACATCATTTAATTAATTCCCAGAATATATTTAAATTACTTTTGTAACATAATTAATTGGACCATCTAATTCTCTGTGAGCCTTGTTACTATCAATCGTAAATGGCTAGCAAATGGACCTAATGGACCCACAGTTTTGAGCTCCAATAATACTTAGAAAAAATTAATTAAACTCTTTAATTAATATTTCACAATCATTATCCTCAGAGTTATTCCACTGAAAACTCAAGGTTGTACTCTCGTAATTGTAGATGTTTTACACAACAACCAAATTATCAGTGTCCATTGATATAGCTATTACATATGGTATAATCCTCCACAAGTAATTCATAATTAGAGTTAGGTCATAAAGTCCGTTATACCTCTCTAATTATATCTTTTCCTTTAAGTACCATTGATTCTGTAATGAATGATTATATCCTTCATTCCTTTACAAAAGAAGGAGAGCGCTCTTAATCGTTCAAGTCCTGAATCAACCCTTAAGGGAACTACTCATCTACTTCTTTCAAGAAGGAGTGGATTCCACTATTGTGTGTATATCTTCCGAGCCACAAGCCAAACCGTGATTTCAAGATACAGAGTTATTGACCAGGAATGCTACTCTGATCTCACCCATGGTATTTCAAGAAACACGATCTAACTCAAAGGAGTCAGTAAGACACTCAGGATTTAAATCAACCATATACAGCTATCATTTGTCGATATATATGAATCTTTTCAACAAACGGATCTTGGTGATAGATTTATATAGATTATGGCCCAGTCTTGTATGATCACACCATATAAGGTGCATCCATTCTCATATCACGGTATGAGTAGTCTAGAATAAGACCACCGTACAAAACGAAATGGACCGCAACTTTAGATTAACCACAAATAAAGTACCCAGCTTTATTTGCTTTCTATGGACTCTTTAGATTGCATATCTCAAAATGAATTCCTTTGTATATGACATTCATATACTCAGTTTGAGATTACATCTAGCTGTTAGGATTATGCTCAATAGCAAGAGTGTAATATTGTAATTGACAATCTTTTTCATATTAATAAAGTGATTTCTGGTTTAACAAATCTTATAGCATTTATAGTTTAATATTATAATTGTCAAAGTAAATAATCATAAGGTCTAAAGACTATGAGAAAAGAAGAATTGTTCGTACATCTGGATATGTATGAGGTAGACACAATTCTTTAGTTAGTCTTGAATAATGTTCACAACTTAAGTTAAAAGTTGGGCACCTTTATCTTGTTAAAGTTGTAGAATTCTTTTGCTAGCATTTGAGTGGGATCAAATGAGATATGATGAGTCTAAAATCATCAGAATGTCTTCGAGTAAAAGAATTTAGTGCACTGGGTGCATTGAATTGGATCACAATGAAAAGCTTTATCTAGAACCGTCAATAGATAATAGTCTTTTCATTATCAGGACAATCGGAGAGTTTATCTTAATCCTGAGATAAATGATGGACTTATGGTTGCAAGTGATATCATTTGAGTTATCAATGAGTACGATTATATAGCATAGTCTATCCTCGATAGTTTGGTGATATTCATTTGTTAATCGATAGAGGACTTCATTTATAGATATGGACATCGTGGCCCCATTTATTAAATGAGAGTACAATATCATCATATGGATGTTTTGAGGTAATTGGATATTAAATCTCAACGTTGAGTTTTCGATAGTGTCTATTGAAAACATGGCTTCTGGACAAGTCAAAATATCCAAGTTCAAAACGTGGTCATATGAGTAAATATGGTAACTTGGAGAGTTATAGGCGGTCTATGAACTCTTGGCGTTTACTGATATTAATCACGAGGATACACTATCTCCAACATGATTGTCTAGGGTATGAATGAGGAACATCTTCTTATTCTATCTTTATTTAAGAGTTCAATTTTAGCTCTTTAGTGGAATGAGTTAAAATTAATGGATCGGACCTAAATGAATCATTTGTTGATTGTGATTAGGTTATGTCTATTGAAGCTTAAATTTAAATAGCCCGCCAAGATCCCCAATTCACACGAACTTGCATGGATCACTTGATATATTCTACCGGACCAATTTATGGGTCCATTTAGAATTGCATTTAATATATTAAGAATATAATTTGCACATTATTTATTTAATGGGCTGCTCAATTATATTAATATATTAATGAAAGGCATGTGGGCTTGTTTCTTTTAGTAAGAATGGGTCTGGTTCACATGTGGGTTTTTTATTTAAAGTCCAATGGATTAAATGAAATAAGAAAAATAATATATGGCCCATTTATTCAAGTGGAGCGGCAAGGTGTATATATTAACCTAATATATTATTTTTGTTTCATTCTTTTAATTAAATAAGAATTAATTAATTTATTAATTAATTGTTTAATTAAGAAACAAATCTTTTTCTGATCAGGAAATATATTTCCTAAAGTTATACTATTGGTAGTAGTATACTAAAAGTAAAAGACTTGTTTGATAAGAAAATAAATAATTAATTTTATTTATTTAATCAAATAAGAAGTATTTTTATTTAGTCAATAAAAGAATAAAAAATACTTATGAGTTGGATTAGGGTTTGAAGTCTAAACTTTGATGGAAATTAGGGTGCAACACAAACCTTTTTAGGTGTGTGATTTGCGGCAACCCTACTGCAAAAAGAGGAAGATTTCGGCAACCCTAAATACAAGAGGAAGCAAAATTTCGGCCACCTATATATTACCACATATAGAATTCGGCCACCCTAGTTGTTGATTGATTCAATTTTCTTCTTCTTCTCAATTCATAGAAAAGTATTTTTTTTATTCTACTAAGACATAAAAGAGAGAAAAGATTATTCTTTGATGGTACACTGATTGCTTATTCATTAATAAGCTTATGTGTACAACATCGAATTAGGTTCACGCGAGTTTCGATCATTAGATTGAGAACTCAAAAGTGACCGGAATAATCTTTGTCTTCTTTTGATTGTTTTGTGACTAACAAAAGAAAAAGAAAAGTTTGTTTATCCATCCTCAGGTTTGCAATTCAAAGAAAAAGGGAGACCACGCTCCTAGGTGATTCACGTTCGTGCTAGGATTGAAGATCTTGCGGATTACCATCGACGTAAGTCAATCGGATCACGAGACAAAAGGTATTCTTCTTTTGTTGGTTTATATGTATGCTTAATTAATTAAAAGGGTTAAGGTTCATAAAAGGAAAAATTTTAAAACTCTACTAAATCTAATTTTTAGTCTCGCTTCCGCTGCATGTATTACGGTATTTTCCCTACAATAGCAATCTTAGATGTTTAGCACATATAATATAAACATATGAGTCATGTTAATTGAATGACATAATGATATGAACCTCACCAAGTAGTGAGACCTGAAACCAATAAATGGTAACGTAAGGATCGTTTTCCAATTCAGATTGATAACAAAAGAAAATAAAAGAACCTTGACCCGTTATCTATAGAGAGATAAGAACCAAAGGCATAAGAAAGATTGTAGACACCACACTCAATAAATAGGAAGGATTGTGAGTGATAAGTCAAGGTTTGAACGCCACAAGGTAGAACCCTTGATAAGTTCATAATTTCTTTGATTAACCAAAGAGAAAACGCTCTCTCAATATTATTTCCATTCAAAAACTTATTACATAAGACCTACATGCGTCCCTTTTATACTAAAAATATCTAAGACCTAAAAGGGGAATAGGCTACACACGCCTAGCACTAAAAGGAAACAAATATTTGACATTAATGCCTTACAATTAGGAAAGTAAAAGGCAAACAATTTTAGGAAATAAATAAATACTAAAACTAGCAGTGATCATGACAAATATGTTATATATTTTGGGCCTTAATTCCATATCCTTTGTGTCGTTTTCACGCATTTTAGCGTATCTTATGGGCTCTATGTTCGAAATTACAGGCGTTTATCCAATTCTGGTGTTTATAGCGGATTGCGGGACTTTCAGAGGAAAAGGGGACCAAGAGTTGCAGAAAGAAAGAGAAAGGCACCAGAGACTACAATAGTGCAGGTGAGTGCAGGTCATAACCGCACTTCACCTGCACTCTTGCCCAGTCCCGGTAGTTGAGATGTGCAAAGCTGATAAAGTGCGAGTGAGTGCAGGTCATCCAACCGCACTTCACCCGCACTCTTGCCCAGATCTGGAAGCCAAAGAAAGAAGAAATTGTTAAAGTGCGGGTGAGTGTAGGTCACTGAATCGCACTCCACCCGCACTCCACGCATGCCAGATTTCGTTTTCAAGTCATTTTGTGACCTATTTTTTGGAGAACTATATATAGAATGTGTTAGGAATGTTTTTAGAGAGCTTTACACTTAGAAAAATAGATTTCTTCAAATCTAAATTTAGGAATTCATTTCTTCACATTATCATACACTTTCTACTCAACTTCAAAGGAGCTAGGGATTGAAGGGAACTTTAAGGAAAGAGATGAACTCCAAGGGTTATTTCTCCATCCTTTCTCTTATTTTAATTGTTGTAATGAATAGCTAAATCCCCATTAAGGGGTTGATGGATTAGTTTGTTGAATATTGGGCTTTAGTATATAAACTATATTTCATATAATTTTCTATCTTTCATTGTTCTATTCAAGAGTATGAATGGTTTTCTTTTGATTTGCTTGTCTTGGATACACCCTCTTCGCAAGTATTCTTTGGATTCCATTTGTGTAGACAACTAGGTATACACCCTACTCTGTTGTTTATTGCTTAATTGAATAGAAGGGATTTCCGGAATCCCAGCTCAATAACCACGTTCTTAGTCTAACCTTGAACAAGTGTTCGTCACTATACACCCTAGGTTGGCACTTGTGAGGGGATTAGAAGCCTTCACTATACACCTTAGGTTGGCTAAATTAGTAAGGTTGAGCCCTCGATTGATGATCAAGCTTTCATTGTTAGAATCCTTGTAAGGTTTATGATTTGTATTGGCTTGATTCCATTGCAAAACGCTCTATGTTTGTATTAGTTATTGCTTAAGATGTTCTTTGAAGAAAGGAAGCTTAAAAGATGAAGAGCAATGTCTAGTGCAAAAGTCGTCTTCAAGAGGTGAAAAAAACGTCAAAGGTATATCTTGACTTCCATCCTCTTGCAAGGCGTTAGCGCACACACACACAATTCATACATGTGTGTCCCTGCATCGTGGTTCAAACATTTTGTATAACACTTTCACACACTTCATAGTATGCTCATGCATTGATCTTGTATAGACAAACATTGTGAAATTGCATGCTTTTTGACTATCTCTTTGATATGGCATGCTTGTGTGAATATGCTTTTATTTGTTTGTGTATTTTGTGTTTAGGACTTGAACATGTTCTTATTTAATGCCTTATTGAGTTCCGTTCGTTTCGGTTACTCATTCATAAGGTTTCGAGTCCAAACAATGTGACTATGCTACTTTTCGTTCTCATTCGTTGAGTTGACTTCATCGTCGTTTTCCGAGATGATTTCTCAACCATTTTTCAAAGTTGTGTAATCGTCGTCGTGCATGAGGGAGTCATGGTTCGTAATCCAAAAATGGATTCGAAATCAGAGTTCGGATGCACAAGATACGGGCTGAAGAACCGAAGGAGCGCGCGAGAGTGGTCTGGAGCGCGTGTGGCCACAAGGCCTGGCCGTGAGGGAGGCCGTGGGCCCCACGGCCAAGGGAGCCCTCTGCCCCCGTGTGGCCCACGCACCCCCCACGGGGAGGTGACATGGCACATGCTGATTTGCCCAAAAATGCTCTCTCTCTCCTCCTTTTAAACTCATCTCCTTCCCTCCACACTTGTTGAAGAAATTGAAGAACATTTCACGAAATTCTGCTGTTTTCTTCACAATTTGTGTTTTCTTATTTTGATCATAAATTTCTCATACGAACTCGAAATCAATCGATTCAAAAGCCAAAATTGTTGGTCTTGAGAAGCGCTACAAACCCCAAGTATTTCTAGAGGCAGCTAACTTTGCCATTTTTCTCAGTTGATCGATTTTCAGTCCGAGGTCAAGGTTGTTTGTTCAACTTCTTCTTTTTCAATTTCATCTTTGATCTTCTTTTGATTCTTACTATTTGATTGATGAAATTTGTTGAGAAGCATGTTAGATCATATACTAGGGGTGTTTGATCATTTGTTAATTGAGATTTAGCTTTGTGATTTGTTTTGAACATATATGTGTTAAACTTGATTTTGTGTGAAATTGATTCTAGAAAATGAATATATGATATGTCTCATATTATTTTCTAGATTTGATTTCATGATCTAAGAACTAGGTTTTTAGTGTGATAAATTGAATATTCATACCTTTGTTCTTATTGATTTACATGTCTTGATTTCTAGATAATCTTATGATTGTGTGTTGGAAGCATATTCTAGATTGTCATTGAACATGTACATTTTGCTTGATTGATCATCTAGCTTAATTTGTTTGTGTTTGCATCACTTGCATTAGGTTGAAGTCTCTAGCAAAGTGAGTGAAGCTTTGTGGATAGAGTAAGGAAGTCTTGATTAGAGTCGGGAGGACTCGGATAATCAAGCAAGGAAGTCTTGTCTAGGGTCGGGAGGATCCGGATAGGCAAGCAAGAAATCTTCCTAGAGACGTGAGCGTCTTGGATAGGAAGTTGCTTTCTAGAGGTGTAGAATACATCTCGGATAGGAAGTAGGCTTTGTGATTCACTAGCCCGAGGGTAGATTAGGAGTTGATAGCTTGAGCGGATATCATGAGTGATAGCTTGAGTGTGTAAGTCCTTTTTCACATAGTGGGTTGCTTTGCTGGTGGTTGTGGTATCAACCCGTGGATATTTCCTCTTTGAGGTTTTACCACGTTAAAACACTTGTGTTCATTTTTGCTTTTACTTTTCTTTATCTTCCATATCTTTCATTGATTGCATATCTTGTAAATTGATTAACTCTTGTATAAGTGAAATCAATTAATTAGTCAAATTTAATCAAGTGTGCATTTTCATTGATATATTCCGCATTATTTTTAAATTGGGAGAATTTGGAGCCTATACCTATTCACCCCCCCCCCCCTCTAGGTATATTTCACTACTACTTAAAGGAAATTTCATTTGGTATCAGAGCGGGTGTCTAGACATACTTAGATAGATCCTTTCTTTGTAGTGTTTTGTGTTTTTGTTTGTGATAATCATGATTAAGGAAGTGTGTAAGGATTCCCGTAGTTTTTAATTGGCTTATTTCGTGATCAAACCATATGTGGGGAACATGTAAGGGTAGCTTAGGAATGTGTTCAAGCTCAAGGCCCTTGCAAGCGTTAAGCACTCCAAAGGTAATACTCTAAGTGCTTACTTGTCTTGAAGAGATAGTTGCACACACTCACAACTCATGCATATGTTTAATCCTTGTATGTTATGTGTCTTATTTGTGTGCCTTAATGCTCATTAACATCTCTTCTTGCATGTTAGTTTGATTGCATCTTGCATATCCAATTGCCTTGTTATGCTTAGACTTAGGATTGCATTTTTGCACTGGGCTCTCCCAAAATCGCTGTACGAACAGCCCCTGTTGGGCGTTGTATAGACCTGATCGATTT
This sequence comes from Acer saccharum, assembly GCA_030490815.1. Lineage (NCBI taxonomy): Eukaryota > Viridiplantae > Streptophyta > Magnoliopsida > Sapindales > Sapindaceae > Acer > Acer saccharum. Next base: position 47,415,067 of record CM059869.1, on the reverse strand, counting down.
AATTCGGTCGCTGTACGAGCGCTGTAGAGGTGCTTGTTAGGATTATGCTCAATAGCAAGAGTGTAATGTTGTAATTAACAATCTTTTTCATATTAATAAAGTGATTTCTGGTTTAACAAATCGTATAGCATTTATAGTTTATATTATAATTGTCAAAGTAAATAATCATAAGGTCTAAAGACTATGGGAAAAGAAGAATTGTTCGTACATCTGGATATGTATGTGGTAGACACAATTCTTTAGTTAGTCTTGAATAATGTTCATAACTTAAGTTAAAGGTTGGGCACCTTTATCTTGTTAAAGTTGTAGAATTCTTTTGCTAGCATTTGAGTGGGATCAAATGAGATATGATGAGTCTAAAATCATCGGAGTGTCTTCGAGCAAAAGGATCTAGTGCACTGGGTGCATTGAACTGGATCACAATGAAAAGCTTTATCTAGAACCGTCAGTAGATAACAGTCTTTTCATTATCAGGACAATCGGAGAGACTATCTTAATCCTGAGATAAATGATGGACTTATGGTTGCAAGTGATATCATTTGAGTTATCAATGAGTACGATTATATCGCATAGTCTATCCTCGATAGTTTGGTGATATTCATTTGTTAATCGATAGAGGACTTCATTTATAGATATGGACATCGTGGCTCCATTTAATAAAATGAGAGTATAATATTATCATATGGATGTTTTGAGGTAATTGGATATTAAATCTCAACGTTGAGTTTTCGATAGTGTCTATTGAAAACATGGCTTCTGGACAAGTCAAAATATCCAAGTTCAAAACGTGGTCATATGAGTAAATATGGTAACTTGGAGAGTTATAGGCGGTCTATGAACTCTTGGCGATTACTGATATTAATCACGAGGATACACTATCTCCAATATGATTGTCTAGGGTATGAATGAGGAGCATCTTCCTTTTCTATCTTTATTTAAGAGTTCAGTTTTAGCTCTTTAGTGGAATGAGTTAAAATTAATGGATCGGACCTAAGTGAATCATTTGTTGATTGTGATTAGGTTATGTCTATTGAAGCTTAAATTTAGATGGCCCGCCAAGATCCCCAATCCACACGGACTTGCATGGATCACTTGATATATTCTACCAGACCAATTTAAGGGTCCATCTAGAATTGCATTTAATATATTAAGAATATAATTTGCACATTATTTAAGTAATGGGCTGCTCAATTATATTAATATATTAATAAAAGACATGTGGGCTTGTTTCTTTTAGTAAGAATGGGTCTGGTTCACATGTGGGCTTTTTATTTAAAGTCCAATGGATTAAATGAAATAGGAAAATAATATTAGGCCCAATCTTATATAAGTGGGGCGGCTAGGTTAATGTTTTAACCTAAAAATATTATTTTGTTTCATTTGTTTTAATTAAATAAGAATTAATTAATTTATTGATTAATTGTTTAATTAAAGAAACAAATCTTTCCTAAAAGTAAAAGACTTGTTTGATAAGTAAATAAATAAATTAGTTTTATTTATTTAATCAAATAAGGAGTCTTTTTATTTAGTCAAAATAAAAGAATAAAAATAAAAGAGTTGGATTAGGGTTTGAAGTCTTAAAAGACATGTGTTTTTTGGGTGCAATACAACTCCTCTTTTGTAGAGGAAAATTGCGGCAACCCTAGGCAAAAGCACATAGAGAATTCGGCCACCCTATAAGGAAAGAAGGGAGAAATTTTGGCCACCTATATAAGTATACTTATAGAATTCGGCCACTACAATGAATGGTGCTTGAGTTTTTATTTCTTTCTTCTTCTTCTTAATTCCAAGAGAGTTTTTATTCTAAAAAGACAAAAAGGAGTGTGAGATTATTCTTTGATAGTATACTATTGCTTAATCATCAATAAGCTTGTGTATACGATATCGATCTAGGATCACGCGAGTTTCTATCATTAGATTGAGAACTCAAAAGTGACTGGAATAATTTTTGACATTCTTTTGATTGTTTTGTGACTAACAAAGAAAAGAAAGTTTTTGTTTTGTCCATTCACAGGTTTGCAATTCAAAGAAAAGGGAGACCACGCTCCTAGGTGATCCACGTTCGTGCTCGGATTGAAGGTCTTGCGGATTACCATCGACGTAAGTCAATCGGATCACGCGACAAAAGGTAATTTACTTTTGTTAATTTATATGCATGTTTATTGATTAAAAGGGTTTAAGGTTCATGAAGGAAAAATTTTTAAAAGTCACTAAATCGTTTTTAGTATCGCTTCCGCTGCGTTTACCACTTTTGTTATTATTTTTCCCTACAATTGGTATCAGAGCCTAGGTTGAACCCTTTTAATTAATTAACGTATATATACGTGGATCTATTTCTTTTTATTGTGATTATGCATGTTTAGAAAGAGATGGCACTCTAGGTATTCAAATATATAATTACATGTGATGTAAGGATTTATATATGTTTTATGTGGTTTGTTATTGCTCGATTTTGGCCCTAGATTTTCAATGTAATTTTTGTTTTGGAGTTGTAACAAGAAGGGTGGTCTATTATCGCCATAATTCCTTCTTGGTAGTTGTTAGGTTTTATTTTTTTTTAATATGTGCAGTTTTTTTTAGGTTTACTGCTGCAGTTTTTTTTTTGTTGTTTATGTGCAGTTTTTATTTTGTAAAAATACTGCAGTGAATAAAAAAAAAAAAAAAATTAATACTGTAGTATTTATTATATATATACTGCCGTAATATGTTTAGGTCTTGAAGATTCGAAGACACGAAGCAAAACGAAGCAACCGGAACCATGAACGAGCACCGTGCGCACCCTAGGAGTGGATTGGGCTGCGCATGGCAAGCCCAAGCTTGGTGGGCTGCGCACGGCAGCGCTGGAGTCCTCATGGGCTGCGCACGGCAGCCCCTTAGTGGGGTTGTGAGTTGTGCTCGCCCGTGGGTTGGGCCGAAGGATGAGCGTATGGTTGATGGGCCACCTGAAGATCTTGTATTCCTGACAATTGTAATTTACTTGTTTTTCTAGGATGGGCCAAAATTGTTGCTATTTAATTTATGCTTAAATATTACAATATTTGTTATTGTATGATAACATGACATATAGAATAGGAGTGCCACGCATATATCTCTTTTGGTATGAACATGCATTGAATGATTTAGGTATCTAAATTGGCATCTAGATAACTTGGTAAATCATTCTATGGGATTTAATCACACGCCTTAAATAATTGAGTGGGAGAAGGTGTTTTTGTAACACCTATGGCCTCCAAGGTTAGTTGAGCTTTATTATTTATTGGTAATCCCCCCAAGGGGCGTCCATGAATGGAATTTAGCAACATACTTCCTTACAAGGATAGACTAGACAATGGACTCAAACGAGATCTACTCCCCACGGAGGGATTTTCGTGAGAGAAAATTGAGGGTCGATATCTTGGTAACACACTCAATGTAATTTTATTGATATCCTCCCAAGAGTTCTTGTCAGTAAAATTGTAAGGCTAAAATTGAAAACGCTGGTTGTTATGTTAATAATTAGGTGGGACCTAGTCTAACTAGTAAATGGTGCGAACTCCCAAAGGAGGCGTAACATTTATGGGTGTTAGATCACCGTTGAATTTTATGATTGAGTTATTTATTTAATTCAAGATAAATATTTAAAAGTGCTTTATCATGATTATTTACTTATATATGTTTTGTTTTATTCAGAAATCATGACCCCATCACTTATGAACATCTTGAAAGATAACACTTTAACTGGAGATAATTATGTCACATGGAAAAGGAAAATTGGGTTGTTGCTGCAAAGTGAAAAACATAAGTTTGTTCTAACTACTCCTAAACCACCTGCTCCTAATAATGAATCTAGCATAATGTATAGAGATGAGTATGAGCAGTGGAAGACTTCAGATGATATGGCAAAATGTTACATTATGGCCATTATCTCCGACGTGTTGCAACAACAGCATGAAGGAATGGAGTCCGCTGCTGATATAATAATGTCTCTAGAGGAGATGTTTGCTATGAAGTCTAGGACGACTAAGAGAGAGGCAGTGACTGCTTTTATGAATCTTAGGATGAAACCTGGACAGGCTGTGAAAGATCACATGATGAAAGTCATAGCACATCTCAACATTGCTGAACTGCATGGCGCTGAGATAGATGGTGAGACAAAGATTGATATGGTTGTCAATTCATTGTCAGATTCCTTTGATCAGTTCAAATTGGACTACACTTTGAACAAAAAGGAATACACCTTACAAGGCCTGATGCAAGATGTTCAAAGTGCTGAAAAGATCCTTGTGAAAAGCAAAGGTCAAGAGATTCATATGGTTGGTAAAGTTGCTACTGTTAAGGCCCGTCAAAAGGTCAAGAAACAACAAAAGAAAAAGCAACTTGGGCCTATCAAGAAGGAGACCAAGAAAGTAACCAAGATCAAAGGGAAATGCTTCCTTTGTGGTGAAAAGGGACATTGGAAGAGAGATTGCCCAAAGTCCCAGAACAAGAAGGAAGAAGGTAATTTGAATTATCTTGAAACATGTTTTTTGGCTGATTCTACAGATTCTTGGATCATAGACTCAGGAGCCACTAATCATGTTTGTTATTCCTTGCAGGGGTTTCAAGAAAGGAGAAAGCTGAGTAAGAATGAAATCAATTTGCGCTTGGGCAACGGAACGTTAGTGTCTGCAAGTGCAGTGGGAGATATTAGAGTTTATTTGGATTCTAGATGGCATTTAGATTTAATAGACGTTTATTATGTACCTCAATTCAAGAGGAATTTAATTTCAGTTTCTTGTTTGAATAAATTTGGATATTCGGTTACTTTTAATAAAGTTTTTATTATTAGTAAGAATGACAAAATTATTTGCAAAGGTACATTGGAAAACGGTCTATACTTTTTGCATAGAAATATCTCTCACTCGTTAGACACAGAAATAACGGAACCTAATCATAAAAGAGTAAAATTATCAACAGATGAAACCTACCTTTGGCATTTACGCTTAGGACATATTAACCTTAATAGGATTAAAAGATTGGTATGTGACGGACCTTTGAGTGACTTAAAGGTTGATGATCTACCAACTTGTGAATCTTGTTTGGAAGGTAAAATGACCAAAAGGACGTTCTCTGCCAAAGGTGCAAGAGCCACTGAATGTTTAGGATTGATACACACTGATGTATGTGGACCTATGAGCATTCAAGCTAGAGGTGGATATGAGTACTTCATCACCTTCACGGATGATTACTAGAGATTTGGTTATGTGTATCTCATGAGACATAAGTCGGATGCTTTTGACATGTTCAAAGCATTCAAAGCTGAAGTTGAAAATCAGCTTGAGAAACACATAAAAATCTTGAGATCTGATCGTGGTGGAGAATATCTATCTGGTGAGTTTTAGCAATATCTTATTGATAATGGGATAGTTTCTCAGTTTTCTGCACCAGGTACACCTTAACAAAATGGGGTAGCAGAAAGGAGAAATAGAACTCTTTTGGATATGGTTAGGTCTATGTTGAGTTATTCAACGCTTCCTATTTCTTTTTGGGGATATGCTTTACAAACTGCTATATACATTCTAAACGATGTACCATCTAAGTCTGTTCCTAAAACACCGCATGAGTTGTGGACTGGGCGCAAGCCTCGTTTACAACACTTAAGGATATTTGGTTGTCCTGTGCATGTGTTAAAAGGAAAGACAGAAAAGATGGAGTCCCGTTCAGAAACATGTATATTTGTAGGGTATCCAAAAGAAACTAAAGGATATTATTTCTATAGTCCTTCAGATCTTAAAGTATTTGTTTCGACAAATGCTAAATTTCTGGAAAAGGACTATATGAATGATTTTGTGCCTAGAAGTAGAATTGTCCTGAAAGAGATATCAGGAGATACAATTCCACGAGAGGTTACACAACCTAACCCAATTGTAAGTTCCGATCCAACACAAGATCAACAACCTACCATTCCTCGTCGTAGTGGGAGGGTTAGAACACAACCCGAAAGATACATCGGTCTGGGAGAATCAGTGGAGAATCTCTCGGACGACGATGATCCCTATACGTACAAGGAAGCTATGGAGGATGTTGATAGTCGCCATTGGCAAAAGGCAATGCAATCCGAGATTGAATCTATGTTCGATAACAAAGTCTGGTCCCTTGTAGACTTGCCTAAAGGGATAAAACCCATTGGGTGCAAGTGGGTATACAAGAGGAAAAGAGGTATGGATGGAAAGGTGGAAACCTTTAAAGCTAGATTGGTAGCTAAAGGGTATACACAGAAAGAAGGTATCGATTACGAGGAAACCTTCTCTCCTGTGGCCATGCTTAAATCCATTAGGATACTCTTATCCATTGCAGCATCTTTAGATCTAGAGATTTGGCAAATGGATGTCAAGACAGCTTTCCTAAATGGAAGTCTTAACGAAAGCATCTACATGATGCAACCAGAGGGATTCATTGAAAAGGGCCAAGTGGATAAGGTATGCAAGTTGCAGAAATCCATATATGGATTAAAGCAAGCATCTTGATCCTGGAACATAAGGTTTGATCAAGCTGTCAAAGGTTTTGGATTTATTCAGAATCCTGACGAACCTTGTGTATACAAAAGGATTAAAGGCGACAAGTTGGTTTTCCTGATTCTTTATGTTGATGATATACTACTCATTGGAAACGATGTAGGTGTATTGACATCAGTAAAAGAATGGTTAGCAAAACAATTTGATATGAAGGACTTAGGAGAAGCAAGTTTTATTCTAGGTATCCAAGTAATAAGGGATAGAAAGAATAGAACGATTGCATTATCCCAAGCTTCATACATAGACAAAATCTTGTCTAGGTTTTCCATGCAGGATTCCAAGAAAGGTATGTTACCTTTCAGACATGGAATCAAGCTTTCTAAGGAACAAGTTCCTAAGAATGAGCATGAAGAGCAATTCATGAGTAGAGTTCCATATGCCTCGGCAGTTGGAAGTCTCATGTATGCAATGCTCTGTACTAGACCAGATATTTGATTTGCTGTTGGCATAGTTAGCAGGTTTCAATCGAAACCTGGTCCTGATCACTGGACGGCAGTCAAGCATATTTTCAAGTATCTTAAGAGAACGAGAGATAATATGCTTGTATACTCTGGAGGGGATTTGGTTCCCGTTGGGTATACAGATTCTGATTTCCAATCAGATTCTGACTCCAGAAAATCCACATCAGGGGCTGTGTTTACTATTGGAGGAGGAGCAGTTATATGGAGGAGTATCAAGCAATCTTGTATTGCTAATTCCACCATGGAAGCTGAGTATGTTGCTGCATGCGAAGCTGCCAAAGAGGCTGTTTGGCTCCGCCAATTCTTGATTGACTTAGAAGTGGTTCCTAGTGCGAATAAGCAGATCACTATCTACTGTGACAACAGTGGAGCAGTGGCTAATTCGAAAGAACCAAGAAGTCACAAGAGAGGTAAACACATTGAAAGAAAGTATCATCTTTTAAGGGAGATTGTTCAAAAAGGTGACGTGACGATTACCAAAATCGCGTCAGTAGAAAATCTAGCGGATCCCTTCACAAAGGCTCTACCTCAGAAGAGTTTTGATGGGCATCTAGAGAACATGGGCTTGAGAGATATGACACATTTGCTATAGTGCAAGTGGGAGATTGTTAGGATTATGCTCAATAGCAAGAGTGTAATGTTGTAATTAACAATCTTTTTCATATTAATAAAGTGATTTCTGGTTTAACAAATCGTATAGCATTTATAGTTTATATTATAATTGTCAAAGTAAATAATCATAAGGTCTAAAGACTATGGGAAAAGAAGAATTGTTCGTACATCTGGATATGTATGTGGTAGACACAATTCTTTAGTTAGTCTTGAATAATGTTCACAACTTAAGTTAAAGGTTGGGCACCTTTATCTTGTTAAAGTTGTAGAATTCTTTTGCTAGCATTTAAGTGGGATTAAATGAGATATGATGAGTCTAAAATCATCGGAGTGTCTTCGAGCAAAAGGATCTAGTGCACTGGGTGCATTGAACTGGATCACAATGAAAAGCTTTATCTAGAACCGTCAGTAGATAATAGTCTTTTCATTATCAGGACAATCGGAGAGTCTATCTTAATCCTGAGATAAATGATGGACTTATGGTTGCAAGTGATATCATTTGAGTTATCAATGAGTACGATTATATCGCATAGTCTATCCTCGATAGTTTGGTGATATTTATTTGTTAATCGATAGAGGACTTCATTTATAGATATGGACATCGTGGCTCCATTTAATAAAATGAGAGTATAATATTATCATATGGATGTTTTGAGGTAATTGGATATTAAATCTCAACGTTGAGTTTTCGATAGTGTCTATTGAAAACATGGCTTCTGGACAAGTCAAAATATCCAAGTTCAAAACGTGGTCATATGAGTAAATATGGTAACTTGGAGAGTTATAGGCGGTCTATGAACTCTTGGCGATTACTGATATTAATCACGAGGATACACTATCTCCAATATGATTGTCTAGGGTATGAATGAGGAGCATCTTCCTTTTCTATCTTTATTTAAGAGTTCAGTTTTAGCTCTTTAGTGGAATGAGTTAAAATTAATGGATCGGACCTAAGTGAATCATTTGTTGATTGTGATTAGGTTATGTCTATTGAAGCTTAAATTTAGATGGCCCGCCAAGATCCCCAATCCACACGGACTTGCATGGATCACTTGATATATTCTACCAGACCAATTTAAGGGTCCATCTAGAATTGCATTTAATATATTAAGAATATAATTTGCAAATTATTTAAGTAATGGGCTGCTCAATTATATTAATATATTAATGAAAGACATGTGGGCTTGTTTCTTTTAGTAAGAATGGGTCTGGTTCACATGTGGGCTTTTTATTTAAAGTCCAATGGATTAAATGAAATAGGAAAATAATATTAGGCCCAATCTTATATAAGTGGGGCGGCTAGGTTAATGTTTTAACCTAAAAATATTATTTTGTTTCATTTGTTTTAATTAAATAAGAATTAATTAATTTATTGATTAATTGTTTAATTAAAGAAACAAATCTTTCCTAAAAGTAAAAGACTTGTTTGATAAGTAAATAAATAAATTAGTTTTTTTTATTTAATCAAAGAAGGAGTCTTTTTATTTAGTCAAAATAAAAGAATAAAAATAAAAGAGTTGGATTAGGGTTTGAAGTCTTAAAAGACATGTGTTTTTTGGGTGCAATACAACTCCTCTTTTGTAGAGGAAAATTGCGGCAACCCTAGGCAAAAGCACATAGAGAATTCGGCCACCCTATAAGGAAAGAAGGGAGAAATTTTGGCCACCTATATAAGTATACTTATAGAATTCGGCCACTACAATGAATGGTGCTTGAGTTTTTATTTCTTTCTTCTTCTTCTTAATTCCAAGAGAGTTTTTATTCTAAAAAGACAAAAAGGAGTGTGAGATTATTCTTTGATAGTATACTATTGCTTAATCATCAATAAGCTTGTGTATACGATATCGATCTAGGATCACGCGAGTTTCGATCATTAGATTGAGAACTCAAAAGTGACCGGAATAATTTTTGACATTCTTTTGATTGTTTTGTGACTAACAAAGAAAAGAAAGTTTTTGTTTTGTCCATTCACAGGTTTGCAATTCAAAGAAAAGGGAGACCACGCTCCTAGGTGATCCACGTTCGTGCTCGGATTGAAGGTCTTGCGGATTACCATCGACGTAAGTCAATCGGATCACGGACAAAAGGTAATTTACTTTTGTTAATTTATATGCATGTTTATTGATTAAAAGGGTTTAAGGTTCATGAAGGAAAAATTTTTAAAAGTCACTAAATCGTTTTTAGTATCGCTTCCGCTGCGTTTACCACTTTTGTTATTATTTTTCCCTACAGTGCTGTACAAAGCGCTCTACAGGGCGCTCTACGTAGAGCGCCCCTCTGTTTTCTCGCGAGAACAGTGTAGGGGCGCTGTACGGGCGCTGTACAGGCGCTGTACAGAAGCGCCCTACGTACAGCGCCCATGGCAAAATTGTGGTGTCACTTATCAAAACGACCACACTTCATCTTGACACCCTATATATATGCCACTTTGACTTTAGGTCAATTACAAGAGTTCATATTCAAATTTCATACTTAGGATATTTTTCAAAGAGAAGAAAAATTCCAAGAACTCATTTTTATCATCTCAAACACTTTTTCATGATCATCAATCATCATCTAGCATCATCTTTGATCATCTAGATGTCATCTTGCATGGATTCTTCTTCATACTTTGCTTGGTAAGTTTTTCACCAATATCTTACATATTTTGTGTCTTTCTTAACTAAGCAATCTCAATTAATTACTTGTATGTTATTTTATATATTTTGGATACAAGTTTGAGATTAGTGTGATGTATGTTTGAGAAGTTGTATTGTGATAGCTAATTAGGTTTTGTGCTTAATCTTGATTAGCTAAACTATTTGATTGAACATGTCATTTAGTTTTTAATATCTAGGATTGTTCTAATTGCATATTAATCATTTTAGATAAGCATATATGGTCTCCCTTGCTCTATGTTGCATTTTGGATATTCACATATATTCACTTAGGGTTGTATTCTCTTCATAGAGAAAGTAAGTCTTGTGTGTAGCTTCCGGGATTAGGTTGCTTAGATCGCAAGCAAATTGGACTAGGTTCACTCATACCGGGATTAGGTAGGTGTGTGATTACTTCTGGGATTAGGTTGTAATCGTTTTACACATTTAGTGGATTCGAGGTTCGAGTGTGGCTTACTTACTAGCCCGTGGTTTTTCCCGTGAGGGTTTCCACGTAAAAATCAAGTCTTATTTAATTTCCGCATTTTATACTTGATTTATTGCTTTATCTATTTAGGGGTAATTTCGTAATTTTGACTAACACGAAAAGTTGGGTAAAAAGTGCAAAATCTATTCACCCCCCCTCTAGATAGTTTTATACACACCGTGCTATAATTAGTTTCAATTGGTATCAGAGCGGGTTCCTAGACATACATAGGTGATCCTTGCTTATTTTGGTGTGTTTTGCATTTTGTGTGATTTTTGATCATTCATACACTTGCATTCATTTCATTCATTCATAAACACTATGAGTGGAAACGGTGGAAATGGTGGTGGCAACGAAGGTGCTTCTAGCACAAGGCCTCCACTTCTTACCGGTTTGAACTATTCCCAATGGAAAGGGAAGATGGAATCCTACATATGCCAAATTCACGACCGTGCATGGATGGCGGTGGAAGACGGATATGATCTCCCTATGATGACTCCCGCGGGTGGAGGAGAAGATGTTTTGAAGCCTAAGGCGCAATGGAACGCGCAAGAGTTTAAGGCTTCAAAGTGGAATAGGAAGGCTATGCATGCCATCATGTGTGCAATGGATGAGAATCAGTACAAGCTTATTCAGAACACTCAGATTGCAAAAGTGGCATGGGACATCCTTTAAGTTGCACATGAGGGAACCGAGGTGGTGAAGGAGTCCAAGCTTCAAGTCCTCCAAACTCAATTTGAGTTACTTAGGATGGGAGAGGATGAATGCTTCAATGACTTCGAAATCAAATTGATGGACATAGTAAATCAAAGCCATCAACTCGGAGACCCGTATTCGGATAGGAGAGTCAAGCAAAAAATTATGAGATCTCTCCCCGATAGGTTTGAATCAAAGGTGACAGCCATAGAAGAAAATAGTGGCTACATGGATATGAAGCCAAGTGAGGTAATTGGGCGTCTCCTTGCATATGAGTCTAGGAAGGCTCCTAGCACCACTACTCCTCCTAAGAAGTCTAAAGGAATAGTTTTGAAAGCATCTAAGGATGAAAATGAGCCAAAGCATGAATCGGATAAAGACCTTGCCTTATTCGTGAAAAGGTTTAATAAGGTTATGGGGTTCAAGAAGAAGAAGGGATTTGGGTCAAGAGGACAAGACTTGAAGAAAACAGGTTCCTTCAAGAAGTTTGAGCCTAGACAAAAGAGGACCGAAAGGAAAGGGGTCCGATGCTTTGAATGTGGTGGGATTGGTCACTTTGCCCCCGAATGTGCTAATCACAATGAAAAGAAGAAGGGCAAAGTGATGGCCGCCACTTGGAGTGGGAGTAGTGATGACTCCAATGAGGAAGATGAGTCTTCAAGTGAAGAAGAGCTCATGGCTAACTTCCTAGCTTTTGCCTTTTCTCACAAGAGCAAAAGTGCTAGTGAAAAAGAGGAGATGAGTTAAGAGGAAATTGACTCTAGTGAAGTAGAAAGTGACTCCTCTTCTAGTTCCAAAAAGAAATTTGTGGAGCAAAAGGTGCTTGCTAAATACCATGCCGAGTTCAATGATTTAGCATTTAAAAGCACAAGAAAGATTGAGAGGTTGAGAGAAGAGAACCTTGAACTTTCGGCTCACAATGACCACTTAAGTGAACAAGTGGAAAGATTGAAGAGGAGAGAGGATAAGTTAATTGAGGAGTTAGACTTATCCAAGAGAAGTGAAGAAGGCTTGAAGAGGGAACTTGTAGAAGTTAAAGGGTCCTTGGCTAGGAAAGATTCTAGCACCAAGAAGCTTGATCATTTACTTGGTGTTGGAAAGAGTCCAAGTGATAAGAGAGGTCTTGGGTATGAAGATGGCAAGAAAATCTCAACCTCTAACAAGACCGTGTTTGTCAAGAGCTTGAAGAACGAAGAAACTTTAATTGTGCAAATTCCTAGGAAGAAGTTAGAAGTAGGACAATATTCTAATGCACAAGTGAAGATGGGGCCAAGAAGGCAATCTCAAGCTCAACCCCCTAAGGTCCCTCAAGCCAACATTCCTCCACAATTGGCTCACAAAGGAAAGAGACCAATCATGCAACCTCAAGCTTGGAAGCAACCTAGACCGGTTTAACAACGAAGATGGATTGAACCCACTTATCCACAAAGACATGGACGAGCTCCCATACAAGCACACATACAAGGTATGATTCCTTTTTTCATCCCTATTTGTCACTTTTGTGGTTGTGATGGTCATATTAGACCAAATTGCTTTCAATATATTAAAATGTGTAGAAAACAAAGCATGATTGAAAAGAGAAAGAATAGAGCTAAGATGCATGTTTCTAGGAATGATAATATTGATTTGAATGATCCTAGGAATAGTAGAGCACATGTACCAAAGACCACTAAGAAAGCTAAAATTGTTGCTAAGTGGATTAGAAAGAATGAAAATGTTTGCCATGTTGCACAAATAGCCTTGAAGGCAAATTCTTCTAATTTTTGGTATTTGGATAGTGGGTGCTCTAGGCACATGACGGGAAACAAGAGTTTCTTCGAGACTCTTGTTATGGAGGAAGGTGGAAATGTCACTTTTGGTGATGGATCCAAAAGAAATGTTGTAGGGAAAGGAACCATTTCCGTTCCCGGATTACCCTTCTTATCCAATGCTTTATTTGTTGATGGCTTGAAAGCCAATTTAATAAGCATTTCACATCTTAGTGATGAAGGATACTCCGTCTTGTTTTCTAAAGATTATTGCTCTATCCTAAAACCCGATGGACAAACCTTGTTGAAGGGCATGAGATCTAGCGACAATTGTTATTGTCTTGAAGCTGGTATTGTATCTAATCATGTGTCCATGGATGAGCAAATTGAGTTGTGGCATGAAAGACTTGGCCACATGAATTTTAGGGATCTAAGGACCCTTGGAAAGTTCAATTGTGTGCGTGGCCTCCCTAAGCTTGGGAAGAAAGCCAATGGTATTTGTGGACCTTGCTAACAAGGAAAGCAAACTAAAAGCATGCACAAAAAGGGTAAGTATCTCACCACCAAGGAGCCTCTTGAGCTTCTCCACATGGACCTCATGGGTCCCATGCAAACCGAAAGTTTGGGTGGAAAGAGATACATTTTTGTTTGTGTTGATGATTTCTCTAGGTTCACATGGACATATTTTCTTAGAGAAAAATCCGAAACTTTTGATAAGTTTAAAATGCTTTGTAATAAATTACAAAATGAAATGAACTTTAATATTAAAAGCATAAAACGGATTAGAAGTGACCATGGGAGGAAATTTGAGAATGCTACCTTTGAAACCTTTTGTAATGGTTTAGGTATCTCCCATGAGTTTTCGGCTCCTAGGACACCTCAACAAAATGGAGTTGTTGAGAGGAAAAATAGGGTCCTTCAATAGATGGCCCGTGTGATGTGTCTTAGCAACAATGTCCCTAGGAACCTATGGGCCGAAGCCATTAATACGGCTTGCTATATAGGAAATAGAGTTTTCCTAAGGCCCGGTACTAGAAACACCTCCTATGAGCTATGGAAAGGCAAGAGGCCAAATGTTAGCTACTTCCACACTTTTGGAAGCAAATGCTACATTTTGAATGACCGTGATCAACTTGGCAAATTCGATGCTAAGAGTGATAAGGGTATTTTTATTGTCTATGCCTTGAATAGTAGAGCCTATAGAGTTTTCAACTTAAAGACTCTAAGTGTTATGGAATCATCCAATGTCGTATTTGATGATACTAGGCTCAAGTCTAATGTCCATGAGGAGGAGGAAATTTTAGATGATGACTCTCCTTTGGAGAGGGTTGTGGTGACTCCCAATGTTGGGACATCTAATGAAGTCACACAACCTATTACTAGAGTTCCTAACTTGGACTCTAATGAACCCGCTCCATGGGTTAGAAGACTCCATAACAAAGAAGATGTTATTGGAGATGTTAATGAGGGTGTTAGGACTAGGCGTCAAATAGCCAATCTAATTAGCTTTACATGCTACACCTCTCAAATAGAACCCAAAAAGGTTGATGAAGCCTTGAATGATGAATTTTGGGTTCTTGCCATGCAAGAAGAGCTAAACCAATTCGAAAGGAATGAGGTTTGGACTCTAGTTCCTAGGCCTAAGACTACTAATGTCATAGGCACTAAATGGATATTTAGGAACAAATCCGATGAGGATGGCAACATAGTGCGGAATAAGGCTAGACTTGTAGCACAAGGGTACTCTCAAATTGAGAGTCCATTAGGCTTCTCTTGTCCATCTCTTGTGTGCACAAGTTCAAATTGCATCAAATGGATGTCAAGAGTGCCTTCCTCAATGGCTTCTTGCAATAGGAAGTGTTTGTTGAACAACCCAAGGGGTTTGTGGATGCTCACCACCCCAACCATGTCTATCGCCTCAAGAAGGCTTTATATGGGTTGAAACAAGCACCGAGGGCTTAGTATGAGCGCCTCACTCAATTTCTTGTTGACAATAACTACACAAGAGGTAGTGTTGACAAGACACTATTCATCAAGAGAGAAAATGATGAGCTTTTCATAGCTCAAATATATGTTGATGATATAGTGTTTGGCTCTACCAACAACATCAAGGTCCAACAATTTGTTGATGTCATATCTCATGAATTTGAGATGAGTCTTGTTGGTGAGCTTAGTTACTTCCTAGGTTTGCAAATTAGGCAATTAGATGATGGGATTTTCATAACCCAAGCCAAATATGCCAAAAACCTAATAAAGAAGTTTGGTTTAGAGAATGCCAAACATTGTGATACACCCATGAGTACCACTTTGAAGCTAAGCAAGGATGCTAGTGGTAAAAGTGTGGAACAAACTTTATATCGGGGCATGATAGGTAGCTTGCTTTATTTGACCGCAAGTAGGCCCGATATATCCTTTAGTGTGGGTGTGTGTGCTAGGTACCAAGCGGATCCTAAGGAGTCCCATCTCTCTTCTGTAAAGAGAATCATTTGCTATGTGAATGGGACATCCAACTATGGGATTTGGTACTCTTTTGACACTAATGCTAGTCTTGTTGGCTTTAGTGATGCGGATTGGGCAGGAAATTGTGATGATAGGAAGAGCACATCGGGCGGTTGCTTCTTTCTAGGCAACAACTTGGTGTCTTGGTTTTGCAAGAAGCAAAACTCAATTTCCTTGTCCACGGCCGAGGCCGAGTACATAGCCGCGGGGAGTGGATGCACACAACTCCTATGGATGAAGCAAATGCTAGTAGACTACGGATTCAACCAAGGTACTCTCACTCTCTTCTGTGATAACATGAGTGCTATTAATATTTCCAAGAATCTGGTTCAACATTTTAGAACTAAGCATATTGACATCCGCCATCACTTCATTAGAGAGCTTGTTGAAAATAAATGCATAGTACTTGAACATGTAGGTGCTAATGATCAACTTGCGGACCTATTTACTAAACCCTTAGATGCTACTCGATTTAAAACTCTAAGTAGATCTATTGGGATATGTCTTGTGGAGTGATGTGTTCTATGATTGACCCCATATGGGGAACTCAAGCAAAGAGAGCTATTTTGCATTCTTGTAAATTGCAAAAAATTTGAAATATCTTATGCCTCTCCTTTTGATTGCTTGAGTAAGCTTGGTTGTACATATATATATATGTTTTCTATTCTATAAGTGTGAACCTTGCTTGTTTACAATCCATGTCATATTTATGTTCAAACATGCATTTTTGGACTAGGAGATTTACATAGGAAGTATGATGTGAATGACCTATAGTTATCTCCATGACATGATGATTCTTAAATAACATGCTAATGCTAAATGAAAAAGCATGAAATTCATATAACATGCTCACATGAAAAGCATGAATTGATGATTGCATATTCTTAAAAATACAAAACTTGTGTGAAAGCTTATGAGACTCAAAATGAATAAAGGATTTTGTATCCGTTCAAAGGAATTTACATTCCAAATGTCTCTCTTTCTTTATTGGTTGAAGATGGCTACTATCATACGGATATCTTATCCGGAAAAATCAAATAGGGTGCAAAGTCGCTCATGCCATGTTTCGCTTATAAAGTTGGATATAGTTGCTCTTAAATTGAAATCAATAATCTCTATATCCTTGCTTTTCCCATGACATTGGTGAAATTGGTTTGAATTCTTATTAGAAACCTTTGTCATTTGCTTTGCCAAATACCATTGTATTTTGGACTTGAATGCTATATGTCTTGTATGCAAAGCATGTTGGATTCACATGAAAATAAATATGAACGTGGCCTAAAGTAATCTAGAGGGGGGGTGAATAGATTTTAAGCATTTTTACCCAATTTTTCGAGATTAGTCCAAATTACGAAAAAACCCCAAACTAGTCAATATACAAAAACAAGCATACAAGTGCGGAAATTAAAGGACACAATATTTACGTGGAAACCCACACAGGGAAAAACCACGGGCTGTTATGTGCGCCACACGAGAACCTCGAATCCACTATTTGCAAATACGATTACAAATTAGGTTGACCACATCACACCTAAATTTACTAATCCGTCTTTGCTACCCGCGGGCCTTTAATAGTGACTCTAGTCCCTTGCTTGCAAACTACCTAAGAGGTAAATACAAGACTTGTCTCTAAAGTGAAGAGATAACACAACCTAAGGTGAATATGTGAAATACTCAAGATGCTAAAAATGCAAGGTTAGACATTTAAGCTTATCTAGGCATGGATGAACATGTTAGACATTCCTAGATATCATATTACTAGATGACATGCATAAAACAACACCAAATAAGCAACCAAAGACCTATATGCATTATCTATCACAAAACAACTCACAAACCACAATAAAACAATCTTGAAGCTAAGTCAAGTCATAAAGATGCAATCTTGAATCAATTCAAGTGATAAAAAAGCTATCTTGTAAAGCAAGAACATATAGATATGAGAATGATGTTCTAGATACAAGTCATGTGAGCAAAACTAAAAACCCTAAATGAAATCAACCTAGAATCATGCTAGATGATGAATGAAGGATGCAAGATGAAGGGTTTTGTGATTTTGAAGCTTAAAGATGAAGTCTTGATACCTTGAAGTGGAAGATGCTCAAGAGGCTCTCAAATGAGTAATTTTTGGTGTAAAAAACGAGCCAAGGCTGTCAAGACATATATAAATGGGATCCAAGTGAAGTGACATCGTTTTGGAAAAGTGGCCTGAAATTGCCTTGGGCGCTGTACAGGTCGCTGTACGTAGGGCGACCTGAACAGCGCCTAGAGAGGAATATGAAAGGTCATCTATATGGGCGCTGTTCAGAAGAGCGCTTTTGAACAGCCCCTGAACAGCGCCAAGATTCTGATCTAGCTCGGCCAAGGAAGGGCGCTGTACGTACAGCGCTTTCGTACAGCGCTCGTACAGCGCCTACACAAAAATGCATCAGGTCTGATGCAAAAATGACCCATTCTCATCAGGTGTGAAGGGGGCGCTGTTCGTACAGCGCCTTGTAGGGCGCTTTGAACAGCGCCCTTTGCATCAAAAGTATTCCTAGGACTAATGCATGGCAAGGCTTTGGGAATACAAAATGCAAACATCAAAACATGCAAAATGTGAGTGTGTGCAACTACATCTCTTCAAAATAGAGTTAAGTCAAGAAATCTACCTTCCTTGAAGTGTAGGGAAAAATAAACAAATAAAAGTGTTACACGCAGCGGAAGCGATACTAAAGACGATTTAGTGACTTTTAAAATTTTTCCTTTATGAACCTTAAACCCTTTTAATCAATAAACATGCATATATATCAACAAAAGTAAATTACCTCTTGTCGCGTGATCCGATTGACTTACGTCGATGGTAATCCGCAAGACCTTCAATCCGAGCACGAACGTGGATCACCTAGGAGCGTGGTCTCCCTTTCCTTTGAATTGCAAACCTGTGAATGGACCAAACAAATACTTTCTATTCTTTGTTAGTCACAAAACAATCAAAAGAATGTCAAAATTATTCCGGTCACTTTTGAGTTCTCAATCTTATGATCGAAACTCGCGTGAACCTAAATCGATATCGTATACACAAGCTTATTGATGTTTAAGCAATTGTATACTATCAAAGAATAATTTTTCACTCCTTTTTGTCTCTCTAGAATAAAAACTCTCTTAGAATTAAGAAGAAGAAGAAAGAAAATAAAAACTCAAGCACCAATTAATTGATGTGGCCGAACCCTATAAGAACATATATATAGGTTGGCCGAATTTTTCTTCTTTTTCCTTTAGGGTTGCCGAATTCTATTTAGTATAAGATTAGGGTTGGCCGAATTTCATCATGTCACTTATATAGGGTGACTAAAATTCAACCCTAATTCTTTTTAACTTTATAGACTTCAAACCCTAATTCAACTCTTTTATTTTTATTCTTTTATTTGACTAAATAAAAAAGACTCCTTATTTGATTAAATAAATAATACTAATTTATTTATTTACTTATCAAACAAGTCTTTTACTTTTAGGAAAGATTTGTTTCTTTAATTAAACAATTAATCAATAAATCAATTAATTCTTATTTAATTAAAACAAATGAAACAAAATAATATTTTTAGGTTAAAACCTTAACCTAGCCGCCCCACTTGTATAAGGTTGGGCCTAACATTATTTTCTTATTTCATTTAATCCATTGGACTTTAAATAAAAAGCCCACATGTGAACCAGACCCATTCTTACTAAAAGAAACAAGCCCACATGTCTTTCATTAATATATTAATATAATTGAGCAGCCCATTACTTAAATAATGTGCAAATTATATTCTTAATATATTAAATGCAATTCTAGATGGACCCTTAAATTGGTCCGGTAGAATATATCAAGTGATCCATGCAAGTCCGTGTGGATTGGGGATCTTGGCGGGCCATCTAAATTTAAGCTTCAATAGACATAACCTAATCACAATCAACAAATGATTCACTTAGGTCCGATCCATTAATTTTAACTCATTCCACTAAAGAGCTAAAACTGAACTCTTAAATAAAGATAGAAAAGGAAGATGCTCCTCATTCATACCCTAGACAATCATATTGGAGATAGTGTATCCTCGTGATTAATATCAGTAATCGCCAAGAGTTCATAGACCGCCTATAAGTCTCCAAGTTACCATATTTACTCATATGACCACGTTTTGAACTTGGATATTTTGACTTGTCCAGAAGCCATGTTTTCAATAGACACTATTGAAAACTCAACGTTGAGATTTAATATCCAATTACCTCAAAACATCCATATGATGATATTATACTCTCATTTAATTAAATGGAGCCACGATGTCCATATCTATAAATGAAGTCCTCTATCGATTAATAAATGAATATCACCAAATTATCGAGGATAGACTATGCGATATAATCGTACTCATTGATAACTCAAATGATATCACTTGCAACCATAAGTCCATCATTTATCTCAGGATTAAGATAGACTCTCCGATTGTCCTGATAATGAAAAAACTATTATCTATTGACGGTTTTAAATAAAGCTTTTCATTGTGATCCAGTTCAATGCACCCAGTGCACTAGATCCTTTTGCTCGAAGACACTCCGATGATTTTAGACTCATCATATCTCATTTGATCCCACTCAAATGCTAGCAAAAGAATTCTACAACTTTAACAAGATAAAGGTGCCCAACCTTTAACTTAAGTTGTGAACAATATTCAAGACTAACTATAGAATTGTGTCTACCACATACATATCCAGATGTACGAACAATTCTTCTTTTCCCATAGTCTTTAGACCTTATGATTATTTACTTTGACAATTATAATATAAACTATAAATGCTATACAATTTGTTAAACCAGAAATCACTTTATTAATATGAAAAAAGATTGTTAATTACAACATTACACTCTTGCTATTGAGCATAATCCTAACAATCTCCCACTTGCGCTATAGCAAATGTGTCATATCTCTCAAGCCCATATTCTCTAGATGCCCATCGAAACTCTTCTGAGGTAGAGCCTTTGTGAAGGGATCCGCTAGATTTTCTGCTGACGCGATTTTGGTAATCGTCACGTCACCTCTTTGAACAATCTCCCTTAAAAGATGATACTTTCTTTCAATGTGTTTACCTCTCTTGTGACTTCTTGGTTCTTTCGAATTAGCCACTGCTCCACTGTTGTCACAGTAGATAGTGATCTGCTTATTCGCACTAGGAACCACTTCTAAGTCAATCAAGAATTGGCGGAGCCAAACAGCCTCTTTGGCAGCTTCGCATGCAGCAACATACTCAGCTTCCATGGTGGAATCAGCAATACAAGATTGCTTGATACTCCTCCATATAACTGCTCCTCCTCCAATAGTAAACACAGCCCCTGATGTGGATTTTCTGGAGTCAGAATCTGATTGGAAATCAGAATCTGTATACCCAACGGGAACCAAATCCCCTCCAGAGTATACAAGCATATTATCTCTCGTTCTCTTAAGATACTTGAAAATATGCTTGACTGCCGTCCAGTGATCAGGTCCAGGTTTCGATTGAAACCTGCTAACTATGCCAACAGCAAAACAAATATCTGGTCTAGTACAGAGCATTGCATACATGAGACTTCCAACTGCCGAGGCATATGGAACTCTACTCATGAATTGCTCTTCATGCTCATTCTTAGGAACTTGTTCCTTAGAAAGCTTGATTCCATGTCTGAAAGGTAACATACCTTTCTTGGAATCCTGCATGGAAAACCTAGACAAGATTTTGTCTATGTATGAAGCTTGGGATAATGCAATCGTTCTATTCTTTCTATCCTTTATTACTTGGATACCTAGAATAAAACTTGCTTCTCCTAAGTCCTTCATATCAAATTGTTTTGCTAACCATTCTTTTACTGATGTCAATACACCTACATCGTTTCCAATGAGTAGTATATCATCAACATAAAGAATCAGGAAAACCAACTTGTCGCCTTTAATCCTTTTGTATACACAAGGTTCGTCAGGATTTTGAATAAATCCAAAACCTTTGACAGCTTGATCAAACCTTATGTTCCAGGATCTGGATGCTTGCTTTAATCCATATATGGATTTCTGTAACTTGCATACCTTATCCACTTGGCCTTTTTCAATGAATCCCTCTGGTTGCATCATGTAGATGCTTTCGTCAAGACTTCCATTTAGGAAAGCTGTCTTGACGTCCATTTGCCAAATCTCTAAATCTAAAGATGCTGCAATGGATAAGAGTATCCTAATGGATTTAAGCATGGCCACAGGAGAGAAGGTTTCCTCGTAATCGATACCTTCTTTCTGTGTATACCCTTTAGCTACCAATCTAGCTTTAAAGGTTTCCACCTTTCCATCCATACCTCTTTTCCTCTTGTATACCCACTTGCACCCAATGGGTTTTATCCCTTTAGGCAAGTCTACAAGGGACCAGACTTTGTTATCGAACATAGATTCAATCTCGGATTGCATTGCCTTTTGCCAATGGCGACTATCAACATCCTCCATAGCTTCCTTGTACGTATAGGGATCATCGTCGTCCGGGAGATTCTCCACTGATTCTCCCAGACCGATGTATCTTTCGGGTTGTGTTCTAACCCTCCCACTACGACGAGGAATGGTAGATTGTTGATCTTGTGTTGGATCGGAACTTACAATTGGGTTAGGTTGTGCAACCTCTCGTGGAATTGTATCTCCTGACATCTCATTCAGGACAATTCTACTTCTAGGCACAAAATCATTCATATAGTCCTTTTCCAGAAATTTAGCATTTGTCGAAACAAATACTTTAAGATCTGAAGGACTATAGAAATAATATCCTTTAGTTTCTTTTGGATACCCTACAAATATACATGTTTCTGAACGGGACTCCATCTTTTCTGTCTTTCCTTTTAACACATGCGCAGGACAACCAAATATCCTTAAGTGTTGTAAACTAGGCTTGCGCCCAGTCCACAACTCATGCGGTGTTTTAGGAACAGACTTAGATGGTACATCGTTTAGAATGTACATAGCAGTTTGTAAAGCATATCCCCAAAAAGAAATAGGAAGCGTTGAATAACTCAACATAGACCTAACCATATCCAAAAGAGTTCTATTTCTCCTTTCTGCTACCCCATTTTGTTGAGGTGTACCTGGTGCAGAAAACTGAGAAACTATCCCATTATCAATAAGATATTGCTGAAACTCACCAGATAGATATTCTCCACCACGATCAGATCTCAAGATTTTTATGTGTTTCTCAAGCTGATTTTCCACTTCAGCTTTGAATGCTTTGAACATGTCAAAAGCATCCGACTTATGTCTCATGAGATACACATAACCAAATCTCGAGTAATCATCCGTGAAGGTGATGAAGTACTCATATCCACCTCTAGCTTGAATGCTCATAGGTCCACATACATCAGTGTGTATCAATCCTAAACATTCAGTGGCTCTTGCACCTTTGGCAGAGAACGTCCTTTTGGTCATTTTACCTTCCAAACAAGATTCACAAGTTGGTAGATCATCAACCTTTAAGTCACTCAAAGGTCCGTCACATACCAATCTTTTAATCCTATTAAGGTTAATATGACCTAAGCGTAAATGCCAAAGGTAGGTTTCATCTGTTGATAATTTTACTCTTTTATGATTAGGTTCCGTTATTTCTGTGTCTAACGAGTGAGAGATATTTCTACGCAAAAAGTATAGACCGTTTTCCAATGTACCTTGGCAAATAATTTTGTCATTCTTACTAATAATAAAAACTTTATTAAAAGTAACCGAATATCCAAATTTATTCAAACAAGAAACTGAAATTAAATTCCTCTTGAATTGAGGTACATAATAAACGTCTATTAAATCTAAATGCCTTCTAGAATCCAAATAAACTCTAATATCTCCCACTGCACTTGCAGACACTAACGTTCCGTTGCCCAAGCGCAAATTGATTTCATTTTACTCAGCTTTCTCCTTTCTTGAAACCCCTGCAAGGAATAACAAACATGATTAGTGGCTCCTGAGTCTATGATCCAAGAATCTGTAGAATCAGCCAAAAAACATGTTTCTAGATAATTCAAATTACCTTCTTCCTTCTTGTTCTGGGACTTTGGGCAATTTCTCTTCCAATGTCCCTTTTCACCACAAAGGAAGCATTTCCCTTTGATCTTGGTTACTTTCTTGGTCTCCTTCTTGATAGGCCCAAGTTGCTTTTTCTTCTGTTGTTTCTTGACCTTTTGACGGGCCTTAACAGTAGCAACTTTACCAACCATATGAATCTCTTGACCTTTGCCTTTCACAAGGATCTTTTCAGCACTTTAAACATCTTGCATCAGGCCTTGTAAGGTGTATTCCTTTTTGTTCAAAGTGTAGTCCAATTTGAACTGATCAAAGGAATCTGACAATGAGTTGACAACCATATCAATCTTTGTCTCACCATCTATCTCAGCGCCATGCAGTTCAGCAATGTTGAGATGTGCTATGACTTTCATCATGTGATCTTTCACAGCCTGTCCAGGTTTCATCCTAAGATTCATAAAAGCAGTCACTGCCTCTCTCTTAGTCGTCCTAGACTTCATAGCAAACATATTTCTAGAGACATCATTATATCAGCAGCGGACTCCATTCCTTCATGCTGCTGTTGCAACACGTCGGAGATAGTGGCCATAATGTAACATTTTGCCATATCATCTGAAGTCTTCCACTGCTCATACTCATCTCTACACATTATGCTAGATTCATTATTAGGAGCAGGTGGTTTAGGAGTAGTTAGAACAAACTTATGTTTTTCACTTTGCAGCAACAACCCAATTTTCCTTTTCCATGTGACATAATTATCTCCAGTTAAAGTGTTATCTTTCAGGATGTTCATAAGTGATGGGGTCATGATTTCTGAATAAAACAAAACATATATAAGTAAATAATCATGATAAAGCACTTTTAAATATTTATCTTGAATTAAATAAATAACTCAATCATAAAATTCAACGGTGATCTAACACCCATAAATGTTACGCCTCCTTTGGGAGTTCGCACCATTTACTAGTTAGACTAGGTCCCACCTAATTGTTAACATAACAACCAGCGTTTTCAATTTTAGCCTTGCAATTTTATTAACAAGAACTCTTGGGAGGATATCAATAAAATTACATTGAGTGTGTTACCAAGATATCGACCCTCAATTTTCTCTCACGAAAATCCCTCCTTGGGGAGTAGATCTCGTTTGAGTCCATTGTCTAGTCTATCCTTGTAAGGAAGTATGTTGCTAAATTCCATTCATGGACGCCCTTTGGGGGGATTACCAATAAATAATAAAGCTCAACTAACCTTGGAGGCCATAGGTGTTACAAAAACACCTTCTCCCACTCAATTATTTAAGGCGTGTGATTAAATCCCATAGAATGATTTACCGAGTTATCTAGATGCCAATTTAGATACCTAAATCATTCAATGCATGTTCATACCAAAAGAGATATATGCGTGGCACTCCTATTCTATATGTCATGTTATCATACAATAACAAATATTGTAATATTTAAGCATAAATTAAATAGCAACAACTTTGGCCCATCCTAGAAAAACAAGTAAATTACAATTTGTCAGGAATACAAGATCTTCAGGTGGCCCATCAACCATACGCTCATCCTTCGGCCTTCTCCCATGGGCGTGCGCAGCCCACAACCCCACAAAGGGGCTGCCTTGCGCAGCCCATAAGGCCACACAAGGCTGCCATGCGCAGCCCACCAAAGTTTGGGCTTGTCATGCGCAGCCCAATCCACTCCTAGGGTGCGCACGGTGCTCGTACTTGGTTCCGGTTGCTTCGTGTCTTCGAATCTCCAAGACCTAAATATATTACGGCAGTATATATATAATAAATACTGCAGTATTAATTTTTTTTTTTTTTTTTTTATTCACTGCAGTATTTTTACAAACCAAAAACTGCACATACTAAAAATAAATAAAAAAAAACTGCAGTAACCCTAAAAAAATACTGCACATATAAAAAAATAAAACCTAGCAATCTACCAAGAAGGAATTATGGCGATAATAGACCACCCTTCTTGTTACAACTCCGAAACAAAAATTACATTGAAAATCTAGGGCCAAAATCGAGCAATAACAAACCACATAAAATATATATAAATCCATACATCACATGTAATTATATATTTGAATACCTAGAGTGCCTTCTCTTTCTAAACATGCATAATCACAATAAAAAGAAATAGATCCACGTATATATACGTTAATTAATTAAAAGGGTTCAACCTAGGCTCTGATACCAATTGTAGGGAAAAATAAACAAATAAAAGTGTTACACGCAGCGGAAGCGATACTAAAGACGATTTAGTGACTTTTAAAATTTTTCCTTTATGAACCTTAAACCCTTTTAATCAATAAACATGCATATATATCAACAAAAGTAAATTACCTCTTGTCGCGTGATCCGATTGACTTACGTCGATGGTAATCCGCAAGACCTTCAATCCGAGCACGAACGTGGATCACCTAGGAGCGTGGTCTCCCTTTCCTTTGAATTGCAAACCTGTGAATGGACCAAACAAATACTTTCTATTCTTTGTTAGTCACAAAACAATCAAAAGAATGTCAAAATTATTCCGGTCACTTTTGAGTTCTCAATCTTATGATCGAAACTCGCGTGAACCTAGATCGATATCGTATACACAAGCTTATTGATGTTTAAGCAATTGTATACTATCAAAGAATAATTTTTCACTCCTTTTTGTCTCTCTAGAATAAAAACTCTCTTAGAATTAAGAAGAAGAAGAAAGAAAATAAAAACTCAAGCACCAATTAATTGATGTGGCCGAACCCTATAAGAACATATATATAGGTTGGCCGAATTTTTCTTCTTTTTCCTTTAGGGTTGCCGAATTCTATTTAGTATAAGATTAGGGTTGGCCGAATTTCATCATGTCACTTATATAGGGTGACTAAAATTCAACCCTAATTCTTTTTAACTTTATAGACTTCAAACCCTAATTCAACTCTTTTATTTTTATTCTTTTATTTGACTAAATAAAAAAGACTCCTTATTTGATTAAATAAATAATACTAATTTATTTATTTACTTATCAAACAAGTCTTTTACTTTTAGGAAAGATTTGTTTCTTTAATTAAACAATTAATCAATAAATCAATTAATTCTTATTTAATTAAAACAAATGAAACAAAATAATATTTTTAGGTTAAAACCTTAACCTAGCCGCCCCACTTGTATAAGGTTGGGCCTAACATTATTTTCTTATTTCATTTAATCCATTGGACTTTAAATAAAAAGCCCACATGTGAACCAGACCCATTCTTACTAAAAGAAACAAGCCCACATGTCTTTCATTAATATATTAATATAATTGAGCAGCCCATTACTTAAATAATGTGCAAATTATATTCTTAATATATTAAATGCAATTCTAGATGGACCCTTAAATTGGTCCGGTAGAATATATCAAGTGATCCATGCAAGTCCGTGTGGATTGGGGATCTTGGCGGGCCATCTAAATTTAAGCTTCAATAGACATAACCTAATCACAATCAACAAATGATTCACTTAGGTCCGATCCATTAATTTTAACTCATTCCACTAAAGAGCTAAAACTGAACTCTTAAATAAAGATAGAAAAGGAAGATGCTCCTCATTCATACCCTAGACAATCATATTGGAGATAGTGTATCCTCGTGATTAATATCAGTAATCGCCAAGAGTTCATAGACCGCCTATAAGTCTCCAAGTTACCATATTTACTCATATGACCACGTTTTGAACTTGGATATTTTGACTTGTCCAGAAGCCATGTTTTCAATAGACACTATTGAAAACTCAACGTTGAGATTTAATATCCAATTACCTCAAAACATCCATATGATGATATTATACTCTCATTTAATTAAATGGAGCCACGATGTCCATATCTATAAATGAAGTCCTCTATCGATTAACAAATGAATATCACCAAATTATCGAGGATAGACTATGCGATATAATCGTACTCATTGATAACTCAAATGATATCACTTGCAACCATAAGTCCATCATTTATCTCAGGATTAAGATAGACTCTCCGATTGTCCTGATAATGAAAAAACTATTATCTATTGACGGTTTTAGATAAAGCTTTTCATTGTGATCCAGTTCAATGCACCCAGTGCACTAGATCCTTTTGCTCGAAGACACTCCGATGATTTTAGACTCATCATATCTCATTTGATCCCACTCAAATGCTAGCAAAAGAATTCTACAACTTTAACAAGATAAAGGTGCCCAACCTTTAACTTAAGTTGTGAACAATATTCAAGACTAACTATAGAATTGTGTCTACCACATACATATCCAGATGTACGAACAATTCTTCTTTTCCCATAGTCTTTAGACCTTATGATTATTTACTTTGACAATTATAATATAAACTATAAATGCTATACGATTTGTTAAACCAGAAATCACTTTATTAATATGAAAAAAGATTGTTAATTACAACATTACACTCTTGCTATTGAGCATGAAACTAAATATACCACGGTGTGTATAAAGCTATCTAGAGGGGGGGTGAATAGATTTTACGCTTTTTACCCAATTTTTCGTGTTAGTCAAAATTACGAATTTACCCTCAAGATAACATAAACAAGCAAGTGTAATATGGTGCGGAAATATAAATCAACACTTGATTTTTACGTGGAAACCCTCACGGGAAAAACCACGGGCTATGTAAGTAAGCCACACTCGAACCTCGAATCCACTAAATGTGCAAATGATTACAACCTAATCCCGGAAGTAATCACACACCTACCTAATCCCGGTATGAGTGAACCTAGTCCAATTTGCTTGTGATCTAAGCAACCTAATCCCGATTGCTACACACAAGACTTAGCTTCTCTTGAAGAGAATACAACCCTAAGTGAATATATGAAAATATCCAAAATGCAACATAGAGCAAGGGAAACCCTATATGCTTATCTAAGATGATTAATATGCAATTAAGAGCAATCCTAGATATCAAAACTAAATGACATGTCAAATAGTTAAGCTAATCAATATCAAGTATAAAACCTAATATGCTAGCACAATACAACTTCTCAAACATACATCATACTAATCTCAATTTTGTATCTAGAGCATACAAAATAACAATCAAGTAATTAATTGAGATTTGCTAGATAAATTAAACACAAAATATGTAAGATATTAGTGAAAAGCTTACCAAGCAAAGTATGATGAAGATTCCATGCTAGATGACATCTAGATGATCTAAGATGATGCTAGATGATGATTGATGATCATGAAATTGTGTTTGAGTAATTAAAAATGAGTTCTTTGTGTATTTTTCTTCTCTTGAAAAATATCCTAAGTATGAAGCATGAATAAGAACTCTTGTAAATGACCTAAAATCAAGTTAGCATATATATAGAGGCCATAAGTGAAGTGAGGTCGTTTTGAAAACTCGCCAGAAAAATACTCTGTGCGCTGGTGGACCAGCGCAGGACCAGCGCACAAGCCAATTTTGGCTTGAGCGCTGGACGTCAGGCGCTTCCACCAGCGCCAGTCCAGCGGCGCCATACTGGGCGATCGGCGCTGGTCCACACCAGCGCACGACCAGCGGCGCGCCACTGGGCGATTTGCGCCGGTGAGCGGCGCTGGTCGACCGGCGCTGGTGGACCAGCGCACAGTCCCAAAAATGTATCCCTCAAGCAATTTTGCAAGGGGTACAAAGTCAAACAAGATGCATCTTTAAAGCCTAAATGCTATGATGTTTTCAACACAAGATGCAATCATAAAATCAAGCAAGAAGAGATGTAAATAATCATTTATGCACAACAAAAAGAAACACAACATACAAAGATTAAACATATGCATGAGTTGTGAGTGTGTGCAACTATCTCTTCAAGACAAGAAAGCACTTAGAATATTACCTTTGGTGCTTGTCAATAATGAGGTCTTCAAAGGGCCTAATGCACTAACAACAACATTTAAACTACCCTTACAAAGTATCCCCATTTATGATTTGATCACGAAATAAGCCAATTAAAAACAACGGGAATCCTTACAGAGCATAATCCTAACATGAAGCTCTTGATCACACAATGAGGTATTCTTCCTTTCTAAGCTACCCTTACATATAGAACCCCCATTGTGATTTTGCCAACGAAATACGCCAATCAAAAGTAAGGCACTTACATCACACATTTTCTCAAATAAATCTCCTTGGTTCTCTCCAATGAATTGAGATGCATAAAGTGACTTATATTAATTATGCAAATATCTCGCATGCTAATATCTCTTGTTGCTATGAGTGACCCGGTTGGGGACTACTCCTTTGCCTATATCATGACAAAAAGGGGGAGTAGGAATGGTAAGGGGAGATGCAAATTGGTGTTGCAATTGTGCACTTTGGGGAGATAACACATTGAGGGGGAGTAACCCTTTGAGGGGGAGCATTGCATTTATCATACATTGCATGTATTTTGTAATGTTGTGCCTAATTTCTAAAAATGCAAATGCTTGTTTTGATATCACTTGATTAATCTCACATGTATTTTTTGGAAAAATATAGAAACTCTGTTTTGCAAGGTTGGCTGTTCTACAAGAGATTGGAGCATTGAAGATTTTATTTTGTTTATTATCTCTTTGTATTGTAGAAGATCTATGTTATCCAGTAGTTTCTATTTTTATGTGAGGAATCAATGTGAGTGATGGTTTTGTCACGAAATAGCCAAAGGGGGAGATTGTAAGGATTCCCGTTGTTATTAATTGGCTTATTTCGTGATCAAATCATATGTGGGGATCATGTAAGGGTAGCTTAGGAATGTGTTCAAGCTCAAGGCCCTTGCAAGTGTTAAGCACTCCGAAGGTAATACTCTTAGTGCTTACTTGTCTTGAAGAGATAGTTGCACACACTCACAACTCATGCATATGTTTATTCCTTATATGTTGTGGTTCTAATGGTTGTGCATTAATGTTCAAATTAACATCTCTTCTTGCTTGTTATTTTGATTGCATCTTGTGATTACATGCCATAGCATTTTAGGCTTTTAGGATGCATCTTAATTTACCTTTTTACCCCTTGCATGATCACTTGTGGGGTTCAAAGATGGTGGCTGTGCGCTGGTCCACAAGCGCCTGACCAGCGCAAAACGCCCAGTGGCGTGCCGTTGGTCGTGCGCTGGTCCACACCAGCGCAGCCCACCAGCACTAATCGCCCAGTGGTGCTCCGCTGGTCTGGCGCCTGTGTGAGCGCATGTCGTCTAGCGCCCTTGCAAAAATGTGCTTGTGCGCTGGTCCTGCGCCTGTCGTCCAGCGTAGGTCCACCAGCGCACAGAGCAATTTTCGGGTGCGTTTTCAAAACGACCTCACTTCACTTATGGCCTCTATATATATGCTAACTTGATTTTAGGTCATTGAAGAGAGTTCATATTCAAGCTTCATACTTAGGATATTTTTCAAGAGAAGAAAAATACACAAAGAACTCATTTTTAATTACTCAAACACTTATTCATGATCATTAATCATCATCTAGCATCATCTTTGATCATATAAATGTCATCTAGCATGGATTCTTCATCATACTTTGCTTGGTAAGCTTTTCACTAATATCTTACATATTTTGTGTTTCTCTTATCTAGCAATCTCAATTAATTACTTGTATGTTATTTTGTATGCTTTGGATACAAGATTGAGATTAGTATGATGTATGTTTGAGAAGTTGTATTGTGCTAGCATATTAGGTTTTGTGCTTAATATTGATTAGCTAAACTAATTGACATGTCATTTAGTTTTGATATCTAGGATTGTTCTTAATTGCATATTAATCATCTTAGATAAGCATATAGGGTTTCCCTTGCTCTATGTTGCATTTTGGATATTCACATATATTCACTTAGGGTTGTATTCTCTTCATAGAGAAAGTAAGTCTTGTGTGTAGCATCCAGGATTAGGTTGCTTAGATCGCAAGCAAAATTGGACTAGGTTCACTCATACCGGGATTAGGTAGGTGTGTGATTACTTCCGGGATTAGGTTGTAATCGTTTGCACATTTAGTGGATTCGAGGTTCGAGTGTGGCTTACTTACATAGCCCATGATTTTTCCCGTGAGGGTTTCCACGTAAAAATCAAGTGTTGTTTTAATTTACGCACCATATTACACTTGCTTGTTTATATTATCTTGAGGGCAATTTCGTAATTTTGACTAACACGAAAAATTGGGTAAAAAAGCATAAAATCTATTCACCCCCCCTCTAGATAGTTTTATACACACCGTGCTATATTTAGTTTCATAATCCATATATGGATTTCTGCAACTTGCATACCTTTTCCATTTGGCCCTTTTCAATGAATCCTTCTGTTTGCATCATGTAGATGCTTTCGTCAAGACTTCCATTAAGGAAAGCTGTCTTGACGTCCATTTGCCAAATCTCTAGATTTAAAGATGCTGCAATGGATAAGAGTATCTTAATGGATTTAAGCATGGCCACAGGAGAGAAGGTTTCCTCGTAATCGATACCTTCTTTCTGTGTATACCCTTTAGCTACTAATCTAGCTTTAAAGGTTTCCACCTTTCCATCCATACCTCTTTTCCTCTTGTATACCCACTTGCACCCAATGGGTTTTATCCCTTTAGGCAAGTCTACAAGGGACCAGACTTTGTTATCGAACATAGATTCAATCTCAGATTGCATTGCCTTTTGCCAATGGCGACTATCAACATCCTCCATTGCTTCCTTGTACGTGTAGGGATCATCGTCGTCCGGGAGATTCTCCATTGATTCTCCCAGACCGATGTATCTTTCGAGTTGTGTTCTAACCCTGCCGCTACGATGAGGAATGATAGGTTGTTGATTTTGTGTTGGATCGAAACTTACAATTGGGTTAGGTTGTGTAACCTCTTGTGGAATTGTATCTCATGACATCTCATTCAGGACAATTCTACTTCTAGGCACAAAATCATTCATATAGTCCTTTTCCAGAAATTTAGCATTTGTCAAAACAAATACTTTAACATCTAAAGGACTATAGAAATAATATCCTTTAGTTTCTTTTGGATACCCTACAAATATGCATGTTTCCGAACGGGACTCCATCTTTTCTGTCTTTCCTTTTAACACATGCGCAGGACAACCAAATATCCTTAAGTGTTGTAAACTAGGCTTACGCCCAGTCCACAACTCATGCGGTGTTTGAGGAACGGACTTAGATGGTACATCGTTTAGAATGTATATTGCAGTTTGTAAAACATATCCCCAAAAAGAAATAGGAAGTGTTAAATAACTCAACATTAACCTAACCATATCCAAAAGAGTTCTATTTCTCCTTTCTGATACCCCATTCTGTTGAGGTGTACCTGGTGTAGAAAACTGAGAAACTATCCCATTATCAATAAGATATTGCTGAAACTCACCAGATAGATATTCTCCACCACGATCAGATCTCAAGATTTTTATGTGTTTCTCAAGCTGATTTTCTACTTCAGCTTTGAATGCTTTGAACATGTCAAAAAGCATCCGACTTATGTCGCATGAGATACACATAGCCAAATCTCGAGTAATCATCTGTGAAGGTGATAAAGTACTCATATCCACCTCTAGCTTGAATGCTCATAGGACCACATACATCAGTGTGTATCAATCCTAAACATTTAGTGGCTCTTGCGCCTTTGGCCGAGAACGACCTTTTGGTCATTTTAGCTTCCAAACAAGATTCACAAGTTGGTAGATCATCAACCTTTAAGTCACTTAAAGGTCCGTCACTTACCAATCTTTTAAACCTATTAAGGTTAATATGACCTAGGCGTAAATGCCATAGGTAGGTTTCTTCTATTGATAATTTTACTCTATTATGATTAGGTTCCGTTAATTCTGTGTCTAACGAGTGAAAGATATTTTTATGCAAAAAGAATAAGCCATTTTCCAATGTACCTTTGCAAATAAATTTGTTATTCTTACTAATAATAAAATCTTTATTAAAAGTAATTGAATATCCAAATTTATTCAAACAAGAAACCGAAATTAAATTTCTCTTGAATTGAGGTACATAATAAACGTCTATCAAATCTAAATGCCTGAAAGAATCTAGATTAACTCTAATATCTCCTACTGCACTTGCAGACACTAACGTTCCGTTGCCGAAACGCAAGTTGATTTCATTCTTATTTAGCTTTCTCCTTTCTTGGAACCCCTGTAAGGAATAACAAACATGATTTGTGGCTCCAGAGTCTATGATCCAAGAATCTGTAGAATCTGCCAGAAAACATGTTTCAAGATAATTAATATTACCTTGTTCCTTCTTGTTCTGGGACTTTGGGCAATTTCTTTTCCAATGTTCCTTTTCACAACAAAAGGAGCACTTCCCTTTGATCTTGGTTACTTTCTTGGTCTCCTTCTTGGTAGGCCCAAGTTGCCTTTTCTTCTATTGTTTCTTGACTTTCTGACGGGTCTTAACAATAGCAACCTTACCAACCATATGAATCTCTTGACCTTTGCTTTTTACAAGGATCTTTTCAGCACTTTGACCATCTTGCATCAGGCCTTGTAAGGTGTATTCCTTTTTATTCAAAGTGTAGTCCAATTTGAACTGATCAAAGGAATCTGACAATGAATTGACAACCATATCAATTTTTGTCTCACCATCTATCTCAGCGCCATGCAGTTCAGCAATGTTGAGATGTGCTATGACTTTCATCATGTGATCCTTCACAGCCTGTCCAGGTTTCATCCTAAGATTCATAAAAGCAGTCACTGCCTCTCTCTTAGTCGTCCTGGACTTCATAGCAAACATCTCCTCTAGAGACATCATTATATCAGCAGCAGACTCTATTCCTTCATGCTGCTGTTGCAACACGTCGGAGATAGTAGCCATAATATAACATTTGGCCATATCATCTGAAGTCTTCCACTGCTCATACTCATCTTTTTGCATTATGCTAGATTCATTATTAGGAGCAGGTGGTTTAGGAGTAGTTAGAACAAACTTATGTTTTTCACTTTGCAGCAACAACCCAATTTTCCTTTTCCATGTGACATAATTATCTCCAGTTAAAGTGTTATCTTTCAGGATGTTCATAAGTGATGGGGTCATGATTTCTGAATAA
This sequence comes from Acer saccharum, assembly GCA_030490815.1. Lineage (NCBI taxonomy): Eukaryota > Viridiplantae > Streptophyta > Magnoliopsida > Sapindales > Sapindaceae > Acer > Acer saccharum. The sequence goes on along the minus strand of CM059869.1, from coordinate 47,380,350 downwards.
AACAAAACATATATATGTAAATAATCATAATAAAGCACTTTTAAATATTTATCTTGAATTAAATAAATAACTCAATCATAAAATTCAACGGTGATCCAACACCCACAAACGTTACGCCTCCTTTGGGAGTTCGCACCATTTACTAGTTAGACTAGGTCCCACCTAATTGTTAACATAACTGAAACTAATTATAGCACGGTGTGTATAAAGCTATCTAGAGGGGGGGGGGGGGGGGGGGTGAATAGATTTTACGCTTTTTACCCAATTTTTCGTGTTAGTCAAAATTACGAATTTACCCTCAAGATAATATAAACAAGCAAGTGTAATATGGTGCAGAAATTAAATCAACACTTGATTTTTACGTGGAAACCCTCACGGGAAAAACCACGGGCTATGTAAGTAAGCCACACTCGAACCTTGAATCCACTAAATGACATGTCAATTAGTTTAGCTAAACAATATTAAGCACAAAACCTAATAAGCTAGCACAATACAACTTCTCAAACATACATCATACTAATCTCAATCTTGTATTCAAAGAATATAAAATCACATACAAGTAATTAAATTGAGATTGCTAGATAAGAGAAACACAAAATATGTAAGATATTAGTGAAAAGCTTACCAAGCAAAGTATGATGAAGAATCCATGCTAGATGACATCTAGATGATCTAAGATGATGCTAGATGATGATTGATGATCATGAAAAAGTGTTTGAGTGAATAAAAATGAGTTCTTGGAATTTTTCTTCTCTTTGAAAAATATCCTAAGTATGAAATCTGATATGAACTCTCTTATGTGACCTAAAGTCAAAGTGTTATATATATAGGGGCCATAAGTGAAGTGTGGTCGTTTTGGAAAAATGCACTAAAAATATCTCTGTGGCTCACCTGCTGTGGTTGCTAAACCGCGGCACTATAGCCGCGGCACAGCAAGGACGTTGCTGTCGCTCGACTGCCGCTGTCACAAAACGCGGCACTGAAACCGTGGCAAGCGTCACAGCACAAAGCTTGATTTTCAAGCCACTCAAAACATGACCAAACGACATCGAAACCTTTCATATAATATACCATTGGAAAGGTATGGAAGTCTACTTTCTACTCCAATTAACAAAACATGATTTGGATAACTGTAGAAAAAGTTATGGTCATTTGAGTGACCAAAGGTCAGATTCGGATAACAGCTGTGATGTCCTGTTTTAGTGGTCACTTTGGAAATTTCAAAACCAATCCAAACGGTCATGAAATATTACAAATAATATACCGTTGGAAAGGTATGAGAGTCTAGTTTGTCCAAAATTTTACAAAACTCAATTTCAATCTTTTCATAAAACGTTATGGTCACAAGACCATACAAATGTCAGTTTTGAAAACACTTAAAACCTTGAAATCCAATCTTTTGAAACTAGACACTTACTCCAAATAACCAAACCAAATCTAACACTTATCCAAGAGAAGAATGAGACCTTCTCAAGTGGTCAACCATCGCGCTAAGACATGCACACCATCGTGCAAGCGCGGACGTTTCCGATCACACAAACGGAAACGAATTACACCACACTTAAGACTAATCATGAAATGCAAGTGTGGGAAGTGAATGCATCCTAATGCCTAACAAGTTATGGCAATTAATAAGCTAGATGCAATCATTTAACATGCAAGAAGAGATGAAAATAGGCATTAATGCACAACACAAATAAACACAACATACAAAGATAAGACATATGCATGAGTTGTGAGTGTGTGCAACTATCTCTTCAAGTCAAGTAAGCACAAAGAAAATTACCTTCGGTGCTTATCAACTCAAGGTCTTCAAAGGGCTTCGAACAATAAAACCAATACCTAAGCTACCCATACAAAGTACCCCAACATGTGGTTTGTCCACGAAATTAGCCAATTAACAAATGGGAACCTTACAATCTCCCCCTTTGGCTATTTCGTGACAAAACCACCACTTACATGGTTCCTTACAAAAAAAATAGAAACTACGGGACTACAATGATATTCTACATTACAAAGAGATAAGAGAATGCAACTTGAAGTCTTCAATCCTCTTGTAGAATAATCAATCCCTGAAAAAAGTTTCTAACATTTCCCATACAAGAAAAGTGTGAGATTAATCATGTGAGAACAATACCAAGCATTTGCATTTTTAGAATTTAGGCACAACATTACCAAATGTATGCAATGAATGATAAATACAATGCTCCCCCTCAAAGGGTTACTCCCCCTCAATGTTTTATCTCCCCAAAGTGCACAATAGCTTCTCTATTTTGCAACTCCCCTTACAATATCCTACTCCCCCTTTTTGTCATGATATAGGCAAAGGAGTAGTCCCCAACCGGGTCACTCATAGCAACGAGAGATAGAAGCATGCAAGATATGCATATACATATAAGTCACGTTATGCACTTCAATTAATTTGAGAGAAACAAGGAGATTTATTTGAGAAAAAAATGTGTGAATCCAACATGCTTTACATACAAGACATATAGCATTCAAGTCCAAAATACAATGGTATTTGGCAAAGCAAATGACAAAGGTTTCTAATTAGAATTCAAACCAATCTCACCAATGTCATGGGAAAAGCAAGGATATAGAGATTATTGATTTCAATTTAAGAGTAACTATATCCAACTTTATAAGCGAAACATGGCATGAGCGACTTTGCACCCTATTAGATTTTTCCGGATAAGATATCCGTATGATAGTAACCATGTTCAACTAATAAAGAAAGAGAGACATTTGGAATGTAAATTCCTTTGAACGGATACAAGATCCTTTATTCATTTTGAGTCTCATAAGCTTTCACACAAGTTTTGCATTTTTAAGAATATGCAATCATCAATTCATGCTTTTCATGTGAGCATGTTGTATGAATTTCATGCTTTTTCATTTAGCATTAGCATGTTAATTAAGAAACATCATGTCATGGAGATAACTATAGGTCATTCACATCATACTTCCTATGTAAATCTCCTAGTCTAAAAATGCATGTTTGAACATAAATATGACATGGATTGTAAACAAGCAAGGTTCACACTTATAGAATTGAAAACATATATACATATGTACAACCAAGCTTACTCAAGCAATCAAAAGAAGAGGCATAAGTTATTTCAAATTTTTTGCAAGTTACAAGAATGCAAAATAGCTCTCTTTGCTTGAGTTCCCCATATGGGGTCAATCATAGAACATCACTCCACAAGACATATCCCAATAGATCTACTAAGAGTTTTAAATCGAGTAGCATCTAAGGGTTTAGTAAATAGGTCCGCAAGTTGATCATTAGTACCTACATGTTCAAGTACTATGCATTTATTTTCAACAAGCTCTCTAATGAAGTGATGGCGGATATCAATATGCTTAGTTCTAGAATGTTGAACCGGATTCTTGGAAATATTAATAGCACTCATGTTATCACAAAAGAGAGTGAGAGTACCTTGGTTGAATCCGTAGTCTACTAGCATTTGCTTCATCCACATAAGTTGAGTGCATCCACTCCCCGCGGCTATGTATTCGGCCTCAGCCGTGGACAAGGAAATCGAGTTTTGCTTCTTGCAAAACCAAGACACCAAGTTGTTGCCTAGAAAGAGGCAACCGCCTGATGTGCTCTTCCTATCATCACAATTTCCTGCCCAATCCGCATCACTATATCCTACAAGACTAGGATTAGTGTCAAATGAGTACCAAATCCCATAATTAGAAGTCCCATTCACAAATCGAATGACTCTCTTAACCGAAGAAAGATGGGACTCCTTGGGATCAGATTGGTACCTAGCACAAACTCCTACACTAAATGATATATCGGGCCTACTTGCGGTCAAATAGAGCAAGCTCCCTATCATGCCACGATATAAGGTTTGGTCCACACTTTTTCCACTAGCATCCTTGCTTAGCTTCAAAGTGGTGCTCATAGGAGTGTCACAATGTTTGGCTTTTTCAAGACCAAACTTCTTCACTAGGTTTTTGGCATATTTGGCTTGAGATATGAAAATCCCATCATCTAGTTGCCTAATTTGCAAACCTAGGAAGTAACTAAGCTCACCAACAAGACTCATCTCAAATTCATGAGACATGACATCAATAAATTGTTGGACTTTGGTGTTGTTGGTGGAGCCAAAAACTATATCATCAACATATATTTGAGCTATGAAAAGCTCATCATTGTCTCTCTTGATGAATAGTGTCTTGTCAACACTACCTCTTGTGTAGTTGTTGTCAACAAGAAATTGAGTGAGGCGCTCATACCAAGCCCTCGGTGTTTGTTTCAACCCATAAAGTGCCTTCTTAAGGCGATAAACATGATTGGGGTGGTGTGCATCCACAAACCCTTTAGGTTGTTCAACAAACACTTCCTCTTGCAAGAAGCCATTGAGGAAGGCACTCTTGACGTCCATTTGGTGCAATTTGAACTTGTGCACACAAGAGATGGACAAGAAAAGCCTAATGGACTCTAAGCGGGCAACGGGAGCAAAAGTCTCCTCAAAGTCGATACCCTCAATTTGAGAGTACCCTTGTGCTACAAGTCTAGCCTTGTTCCGCACTATGTTGCCATCCTCATCGGATTTGTTCCTAAATATCCATTTTGTGCCTATGACATTAGTGGTCTTAGGCCTAGGAACTAGAGTCCAAACCTCATTCCTTTCGAATTGGTTTAGCTCTTCTTGTATGGCAAGAACCCAAAATTCATCATTTAAGGCTTCTTCAACCTTTTTGGGTTTAATTTGAGAGGTGTAGCATGTATAGCTAATAAGATTAGCAAGTTGACGTCTTGTCCTAACACCCTCATTTACCTCTCCAATGATATCTTCTTTATCATGGAGTTTCCTAACCCATGGAGCGGGTTCTTTAGAGTCCAAGAGAGGAACTCTATCAATAGGTTGTGTGTCATCATTGTTGACATTAGATGTCCCAACATTAGGCGACACCACAACCTCCTCCAAAGGAGAACCATCACTAAAAATAACCTCCTCCTCATGATCATTTGACTTGAGCCTAGTATCATCAAATACGACATTGGATGATTCCATAACACTTAGAGTCTTTAAATTGAAAACTCTATAGGCTCTACTATTTAAGGCATAGCCAATAAAAATACCCTCACTCTTAGCATCAAATTTGCCAAGTTGATCACGGTCATTCAAAATGTAGCATTTGCTTCCAAAAGTGTGGAAGTAGCTAACATTTGGCCTCTTGCCTTTCCATAACTCATAGGAGGTGTTTCTAGTACCGGGCCTTAGGAACACTCTATTTCCTATATAGCAAGCCGTATTGATGGCTTCGGTCCATAGGTTCCTAGGGACATTGTTGCTAAGCAACATCACACGGGCCATCTCTTGAAGGACCCTATTTTTCCTCTCAACAACTCCATTTTGTTGAGGTGTCCTAGGAGCAGAAAACTCATGGGAGATGCCTAAACCATTACAAAAGGTTTCAAAAGAAGCATTCTCAAACTCTCTCCCATGGTCACTTCTAATCCGTTTAATGCTTTTAATACTAGAATTTATTTCATTTTGTAATTTAGTACAAAGCATTTTAAACTTATCAAAAGTTTCGGATTTTTCTCTAAGAAAATATGTCCATGTGAACCTAGAGAAATCATCAACACAAACAAAAATGTATCTCTTTCCACCCAAACTTTCGGTTTGCATGGGACCCATGAGGTCCATGTGGAGAAGCTCTAAAGGCTCCTTGGTGGTGAGATACTTACCCTTTTTGTGCATGCTTTTAGTTTGCTTTCCTTGTTGGCAAGGTCCACAAATACCATTGGCTTTCTTCCCAAGCTTAGGGAGGCCACGCACACAATTGAACTTTCCAAGGGTCCGTAGATCCCTAAAGTTCATGTGGCCAAGTCTTTCATGCCACAACTCAATTTGCTCATCCATGGACACATGATTAGATACAATACTAGCTTCAAGACAATAACAATTGTCGCTAGATCTCATGCCCTTTAACAAGGTTTGTCCATCGGGTTTAAGGATAGAGCAATAATCTTTAGAAAACAAGACGGAATATCCTTCATCACTAAGATGTGAAATGCTTATTAAATTGGCTTTCAAGCCATCAACATATAAAGCATTGGATAAGGAGGGTAATCCGGGAACGGAAATGGTTCCTTTCCCTACAACATTTCTTTTGGATTCATCACCAAAAATGACATTTCCACCTTCCTCCATAACAAGAGTCTCGAAGAAACTCTTGTTTCCCGTCATGTGCCTAGAGCACCCACTATCCAAATACCAAAAATTAGAAGAATTTGCCTTCAAGGCTATTTGTGCAACATGGCAAAAATTTTCATTCTTTCTAATCCACTTAGCAACAATTTTAGCTTTCTTAGTGGTCTTTGGAACATGTGCTCTACTATTTCTAGGATCATGCAAATCAATATTTTCATTCCTAGAAACATGCATCTTGGCTCTATTCTTTCTCTTTTCAATCATGCTTTGTTTTCTACACATTTTAATATATTGAAAGCAATTTGGTCTAATATGACCATCACAACCACAAAAGTGACAAATAGGGATGAAAAAAGGAATCATACCTTGTCTTTGTGCACGTATGGGAGCTCGTCCATATCTTTGTGGATAAGTGGGTTCAATCCATCTTCGTTGTTGAACCGGTCTAGGTTGCTTCCAAGCTTGAGGTTGCATGATTGGTCTCTTTCCTTTGTGAGCCAATTTGGGAGGAGTGTTGGCTTGAGGGACCCTAGGGGGTTGAGCTTGAGATTTCCTTCTTGGCCCCATTTTCACTTGTGCATTAGAACATTGTCCTACTTCTAACTTCTTCCTAGGAGGTTGCACAAATGAAGTTTCTTCGTTCTTCAAGCTCTTGACAAACACTGTCTTGTTAGAGGTTGAGACTTTCTTGCCATCTTCATACCCAAGACCTCTCTTGTCACTTGGACTCTTTCCAACACCAAGTAAATGATCAAGCTTCTTGGTGCTAGAATCTATCCTAGCCAAGGACCCTTTAACTTCAACAAGTTCCCTCTTCAAGCCTTCTTCACTTCTCTTGGATAAGTCTAACTCCTCAATTAACTTATCCTCTCTCCTCTTCAATCTTTCCACTTGTTCACTTAAGTGGTCATTGTGAGCCGAAAGTTCAAGGTTCTCTTCTCTCAACCTCTCAATCTTTCTTGTGCTTTTAATTGCTAAATCATTGAACTCAGCATGGTATTTAGCAAACACCTTTTGCTCCACAAATTTCTTTTTGGAACTAGAAGAGGAGTCACTTTCTTCTTCACTGGAGTCAATTTCCTCTTGACTCATCTCCTCTTTTTCACTAGCACTTTTGCTCTTGTGAGATGAGGCAAAAGCTAGGAAGTTAGCCATGAACTCTTCTTCACTTGAAGACTCATCTTCCTCATTGGAGTCATCACTACTCCCACTCCAAGTGGCGGCCATCACTTTACCCTTTTTCCTCTCATTGTGATTAGCACATTCGGGGACAAAGTGACCAATCCCACCACATTCAAAGCATCGGACCCCTTTCCTTTCAGTCCTCTCTTGTCTAGGCTCAAACTTCTTGAAGGAACTCTTTTTCTTCAAATCTTGTCCTCTTGACCCAAATCCCTTCTTCTTCTTGAACCCCATAACCTTGTTAAACCTTTTCACAAATAAGGCAAGGTCTTCATCCGAATCATGCTTTGGCTCCTTTGCATCCTTAGATGCTTTCAAAGCTATTCCTTTAGACTTCTTAGGAGGAGTAGTGGTGCTAGGAGCCTTCCTAGACTCATATGCAAGGAGACGCCCAATTACCTCACTTGGCTTCATATCCATGTAGCCACTATTTTCTTCTATGGCCGTCACCTTTGATTCAAATCTATCGGGGAGAGATCTCATAATTTTTTGCTTGACTCTCCTATCCGAATACGGGTCTCCGAGTTGATGGCTTTGATTTACTATGTCCATCAATTTGATTTCGAAGTCATTGAAGCATTCATCCTCTCCCATCCTAAGTAACTCAAATTGAGTTTGGAGGACTTGAAGCTTGGACTCCTTCACCACCTCGGTTCCCTCATGTGCAACTTGAAGGATGTCCCATGCCACTTTTGCAATCTGAGTATTCTGAATAAGCTTGTACTGATTCTCATCCATTGCACACATAATGGCATGCATCGCCTTCCTATTCCACTTTGAAGCCTCAAACTCTTGCGCGTTCCATTGCGCCTTAGGCTTCAAAACATCTTGTCCTCCACCCGCGGGAGTCATCATAGGGAGATCATATCCGTCTTCCACCGCCATCCATGCACGGTCATGAATTTGGCATATGTAGGATTCCATCTTCCCTTTCCATTGGGAATAGTTCAATCCGGTAAGAAGTGGAGGCCTTGTGCTAGAAGCTCCTTCGTGGCCACCACCATTTCCACCGTTTCCACTCATAGTGTTTATGAATGAATGAAATGAATGCAAATGTATGAATGATCAAAAATCACACAAAATGAAAAACACACCAAAAAAAAGCAAGGATCACCTATGTATGTCTAGGAACCCGCTCTGATACCAATTGAAACTAATTATAGCACGGTGTGTATAAAGCTATCTAGAGGGGGGGGGGGGGTGAATAGATTTTACGCTTTTTACCCAATTTTTCGTGTTAGTCAAAATTACGAATTTACCCTCAAGATAATATAAACAAGCAAGTGTAATATGGTGCGGAAATTAAATCAACACTTGATTTTTACGTGGAAACCCTCACGGGAAAAACCACGGGCTATGTAAGTAAGCCACACTCGAACCTCGAATCCACTAAATGTGCAAACGATTACAACCTAATCCCGGAAGTAATCACACACCTACCTAAACTCGGTATGAGTGAACCTAGTCCAATTTGCTTGCGATCTAAGCAACCTAATCCCGGTTGCTACACACAAGACTTACTTTCTCTAGAAGAGAATACAACCCTAAGTGAATATATGTGAATATCCAAAATGCAACATAGAGCAAGGGAAACCCTATATGCTTATCTAAGATGATTAATATTCAATTAAGAACAATCCCAGATATCAAAACTAAATGACATGTCAATTAGTTTAGCTAAACAATATTAAGCACAAAACCTAATAAGCTAGCACAATACAACTTCTCAAACATACATCATACTAATCTCAATCTTGTATTCAAAGAATATAAAATCACATACAAGTAATTAAATTGAGATTGCTAGATAAGAGAAACACAAAATATGTAAGATATTAGTGAAAAGCTTACCAAGCAAAGTATGATGAAGAATCCATGCTAGATGACATCTAGATGATCTAAGATGATGCTAGATGATGATTGATGATCATGAAAAAGTGTTTGAGTGAATAAAAATGAGTTTTTGGAATTTTTCTTCTCTTTGAAAAATATCCTAAGTATGAAATCTGATATGAACTCTCTTATGTGACCTAAAGTCAAAGTGTTATATATATAGGGGCCATAAGTGAAGTGTGGTCGTTTTGGAAAAACGCACTAAAAATATCTCTGTGGCTCGCCTGCCGCGGTTGCTAAACCGCGGCACTGTAGCCGCGGCACAGCAAGGACGTTGCTGTCGCTGTCACAAACCGCGGCATTGAAACCGCGGCAAGCGTCACAGCACAAAGCTTGATTTTCAAGCGACTCAAAACATGACCAAACGACATCGAAACCTTTCATATAATATACCGTTGGAAAGGTATTGAAGTCTACTTTCTACTCCAATTAACAAAACATGATTTGGATAACTGTAGAAAAAGGTATGGTCATTTGAGTGACCAAAGGTCAGATTCGGATAACAGCTGTGATGCCCTGTTTTAGTGGTCACTTTGGAAATTTCAAAACCAATCCAAACGGTCATGAAATATTACAAATAATATACTGTTGGAAAGGTATGAGAGTCTAGTTTGTCCAAAATTTTACAAAACTCAATTTCAATCTTTTCATAAAAAGTTATGGTCACAAGACCATACAAAGGTCAGTTTTGAAAACACTTAAAACCTTGAAATCCAATCTTTTGAAACTAGACACTTACTCCAAATAACCAAACCAAATCTAACACTTATCCAAGAGAAGAATGAGACCTTCTCAAGTGGTCAACCATCGCGCTAAGACATGCACACCATCGTGCAAGCGCGGACGTTTCTGATCACACAAACGGAAACGAATTACACCACACTTAAGACTAATCATGAAATGCAAGTGTGGGAAGTGAATGCATCCTAATGCCTAACAAGTTATGGCAATTAATAAGCTAGATGCAATCATTTAACATGCAAGAAGAGATGAAAATAGGCATTAATGCACAACACAAATAAACACAACATACAAAGATAAGAAATATGCATGAGTTGTGAGTGTGTGCAACTATCTCTTCAAGTCAAGTAAGCACAAAGAAAATTACCTTCGGTGCTTATCAACTCAAGGTCTTCAAAGGGCTTCGAACAATAAAACCAATACCTAAGCTACCCTTACAAAGTACCCCAACATGTGGTTTGTCCACGAAATTAGCCAATCAACAAATGGGAACCTTACAATAACAACCAGCGTTTTCAATTTTAGCCTTGCAATTTTACTGACAAGAACTCTTGGGAGGATATCAATAAAATTACATTGTGTGTGTTACCAAGATATCGACCCTCAATTTTCTCTCACGAAAATCCCTCCTTGGGGAGTAGATCTCGTTTGAGTCAATTGTCTAGTCTATCCTTGTAAGGAAGTATATTGCTAAATTCCATTCATGGACGCCCCTTGGGGGGATTACCAATAAATAATAAAGCTCAACTAACCTTAGAGGCCATAGCTGTTACAAAACACCTTCTCCCACTCAATTATTTAAGGCGTGTGATTAAATCTCATAGAATGATTTACCAACTTATCTAGATGCCAATTTAGATACCTAAATCATTCAATGCATGTTCTTATCAAAAGAGATATATGAGTGGCACTCCTATTCTATATGTCATGTTATCATACAATAACAAATATTGTAATATTTATGCAAAAAATAAATAGCAACAATTTTGGTCCATCCTTGAAAAGCAAGTAAATTACAATTGTTTAGGAATACAAGATCTTCAAATGGCCATCAACCATACGCTCATCCCTTGGCTTCCTCCCATGGGCGTGCACACCCCACAACCCCACAACCCCACAAAGGGGCTGCCGTGCGCAGCCCATGAGACCACATAGGGCTGCCGTGCGCAGCCCATGAGACCACAAAGGGGCTGCCATGCACAGCCCAATCCACTCCTAGGGTGCGCACTGGTGCTCGTTCTAGGTTCCGGTTGCTTCCTTTTTCTTCAAGTCTTCGAATCTTCAATGCTTGAACATATTACAGCAGTATTTAAACTAATAAAATATTGCAGTATTTTTTTTTTTTTTATTCACTGCAGTACTTTTTACAAAAAAAAAACTGCACTTAAAATCAAATAAAAAATTGCAGTAAATTATAATATATAAAATACTGCACTATTTAAATACAATAAAAATAAAAGAAAACCTAGCAACTACCAAGAAGGAATTATGGCAATGATAGACCACCCTTCTTGTTACAATTCCATAACAAAAAATACATTGAAAATCTAAGACCAAAATCGAGCAATAACAATCCACATAAAAACATATATAAAACCATACATCCACATGTAATTATATATGCGAATACCTAGAGTGCCATCTCTTTCTAAACATGCATAATCACAATAAAAAGAAAAAGATTCACGTATATATACGTTAATTAATTAAAAGGGTTCAACCAAGGCTCTGATACCAATTGTAGGGAAAAATACCGGTCAACGCAGCGGAAGCGAGACTAAAAATAGATTTAGTATGTTTTAAAATTTTTCCTTTGATGAACCTTAACCCTTTAAATTAATTAACCATACATATAAAGTAACAAAAAGTATAATACCTTTTGTCGCGTGATCCGATTGACTTACGTCGATGGTAATCCGCAAGATCTTCAATCCTAGCACGACCGTGAATCACCTAGGAGCGTGGTCTCCCTTTTCCTTGAATTGCGTACCTAAGAATGGACAACCAAACTTTTTTTTTTTTTGTTAGTCACAAAACAATCAAAAGACCACAAAGATTATTCCGATCACTTTTGAGTTCTCAATCTAATGATCGAAACTCGCGTGAACCTAATTCGATATTGTACACACAAGCCTATTGATGAACAAGCAATTAGTGTACTATCAAAAGAATAATCTCTTCTCTCTTTTTTGTCTTGGCAGAATAATCAAACACTTTTCTATGAGTTGAGAAGAAGAAGAAATTGATTCAGTAAACTCTAATGGGGTGGCCGAACCCTATATTATGTATTATATAGGGTGGCCAAATTTTACTTCTCATTTAATTAGGGTTGCCGAAATCTCCTTATGATTCTATTAGGGTTGGCCGAAAATCCCCTACAAAAAAGGATTTGTGCTTTACCCTAATTCCCATCAACTTTAGACTCCTAACCCTAATTCAACTGATAAGTGTTTTTATTCTTTTTATTGACTAAATAAAAGACTTTCCTATTTGATTAAATAAATAAAACTTATTATTTATTTTCTTACCAAAGAAGCCTTTTACCTTTAGTATAACTCTAGGAAATATATTTCCTGATCAGAAAAAGATTTTGTTTCTTAATTAAATAATTAATTAATAAATTAATTAATTCTCATTTAATCAAACAATAAAATAAAATAATATTTTTGACTAAAAATTTAGCCTTGCCGCCCCACATTATATATATGGGCCAAATATTATTTTCTTATTTTATTTAATCCATTAGACTTTAAATAAAAAGCCCACATGTGAACCAGACCCATTCTTACTAAAAGAAACAAGCCTACATGCCTTACATTAATATATTAATATAATTGATCAGCCCATTAAACAAATAATGTGCAAATTATATTCTTAATATATTAAATGCAATTCTAGATGGACCCATAAATTGGTCCGGTAGAATATATCAAGTGATCCATGCAAGTCCGTGTGGATTGGGGATCTTGGCGGGCTATCTACATTTAAGCTTCAATAGACATAACCTAATCACAATCAACAAATGATTCACTTAGGTCCGATCCATTAATTTTAACTCATTCCACTAAAGAGCTAAAATTGAACTCTTAAATAAAGATAGAATAAGAAGATGTTCCTCATTCATACCCTAGACAATCATGTTGGAGATAGTGTATCCTCGTGATTAATATCAGTAATCGCCAATAGTTCATAGACCGCCTATAACTCTCCAAGTTACCATATTACTCATATGACCACGTTTTGAACTTGGATATTTTGACTTGTCCAGAAGCCATGTTTTCAATAGTCACTATCGAAAACTCAACGTTGAGATTTAATATCCAATTACCTCAAAACATCCATATGATGATATTATACTCTCTTTTAACAAATGGAGCCACGATGTCCATATCTATAAATGAAGTCCTCGATCGATTAACAAATGAATATCACCAAACTATCGAGGATAGACTATGCTATATAATCATACTTATTGATAACTCAAATGATATCACTTGCAACCATAAGTCCATCATTTATCTCAGGATTAAGATAGACTCTCCGATTGTCCTGATAATGAAAAGACTATTATCTATTGACGATTCTAGATAAAGCTTTTCATTGTGATCCAGTTCAATGCACCCAGTGCACTAGATTCTTTTACTCGAAGACACTCCAATGATTTTAGACTCAGCATATCTCATTTGATCCCACTCAAATGCTAGCAAAAGAATTCTACAACTTTAACAAGATAAAGGTGCCCAACCTTTAACTTAAGTTGTGAACATTATTCAAGACTAACTAAAGAATTGTGTCTACCTCATACATATCCCGATGTACGAACAATTCTTATTTTCTCATAGTCTTTAGACCTTATGATTATTTACTTTGACAATTATAATATTAAACTATAAATGCTATAAGATTTGTTAAACCAGAAATCACTTTATTAATATGAAAAAGATTGTCAATTACAACATTACACTCTTGCTATTGAGCATAATCCTAACATCTCCAGCAAGGGCAAGTTGACATTGACTTTCGAGAGAATGTCATAAATGTCTTTGTATGATTTCTCTAACTTGCTCTTTTGCAGTCTCCCTGGGAATGGAATTGGAGGAATATATGGATTGGCTGACCTGTGTAAGAATGGTGAAGCTTTGGATTTTTCCACCACTATCTCTTCCTCCTGGGATGTGTTGTTATCTTTTGAAGGACCTGAAACAGTAGCAGTTTTATTAGAAAGTTCAGCAGGTCTATTATCAGTTAGAACCTTACCATTTCGAATAACTGTTATAGCTTTGGCTTGCTCAGTGAAACTTGGAAACTTTCCTTGTTCCATCTTCTGTTGAGCCTCTGCTAATTGCCTAACTTGAGTTTCTATCTTCTTTAGTGAAGCATGAATGTTCTGAAATTGTACCTCATTCTTTTGATTCATTTGCTGGATTTGTTGCGTTTGTTGCTGCATTTGTTGCTGCATTTGTACAAGCATGTCTTCTATTGATGGCTTCTTAGGTTGGGATTCGGCATTTTGTTGGGATTCGGCATTTTGTTGGGCCTCGGCATTAAATTGCCTTTGATTTCCATTGTTGTTGCCCCATTGGTTCCCAGTGCCTTGAGTATTGTTGCCCCATTGGTTCCTAGAACTTTGATTGTTGTTGGACCATGAAATATTTGGGTGATTTCTCTAACCTGGATTGTAAGTATTGGAATATGGGTCATTTCGTGGCCTAGGATTAAAGTTGTTCATGGCTTGAACTTCTTCTTCTTTTTCTCTAGATCTAGGACATCCTGCTTGGTGTTCTCCTATAAACACTTTTTGTTGCCAACTCTTCATTTGCCCCATATCAGTAGCTAAAGCATCCATCTTCTTTATTATTTGTGTCATTTGAATAGAGCTTTTTGTATTGGCATCCACTGTATAGATTCCTTTCTTTCTCCTGGAATTCTTGTGATAGGAATTCTGAGCTAATTTCTCAAAGATAGAATATTCCTCCTCAGGTTGTTTGTCATACATGGAACCTCCACAGGCATTGTTCACCAAAAGACCTGATACTTCCGTTAGACCATCATAAAACCACTGACAGAGTTGATTTGTAAGAAATCCGTGCTGAGGACAATCTCTGGTGTACTTCTTGAAACGCTCCCATGCCTCATAAAAAGACTCGTTGTCTTGTTGGTAGAAACTTGAAATCTTGGCTCAGATTTCACTGGTCTTCTGAGGTGTTGTATACTGGTCAGTGATTTTCTCCCTTATTTCATCCCATATTCTCAAAGATGTTGGAGGCAATGTCAACAACCATGTCTTCGCCTCATCCTTTAATGCATGTGGAATGCATCTCATGCGCAGCTGGTCTTCTGTTATCCTATGGTTGGGCAAGGATTGTATTGCTGCATAAAACTCTCTAAAGAACAGAAGTACATCTTCATCTGGTAAACCCCGGAACACAGGTAGCTGGTTGTAATGGCTACTTCTCAGTTCATAGTTCCTAGCTGCAGGTTCTAGCACAATGCACAAGGGATGGTTGTTCACCACCGGCCTACTGTAATCCTTCATAGTTCTGATAGGCTCTGGTTCATAAACCGAATTCAGGACAAGGTTGGGCATCGAATCAGGCTCCTGGTTGAGCCCTTCTGGCTGCAGTTGGTCTCCGTCGTTCATTGTATGATTTCTGATGCGATCAATATTATCGTTCAAAGGTAACAATTCTCCCTACTGAGATCTTCTACCTTGCATCTACTATCAACACCTGAAATTAGAAAAGACAGCACACAAATAAACTGCGAAAAGAAAGAAATAAAGAAAAAAAAAAAAAAATTCTAAAGAAAAACTAAAAATTAATGACTCGACTACCTAAAACTTAAGTAAACCTATTAACTAAAACTAAAACTAGAAATAACTAATAAATTCACTATTCCCTAGCAGCGGCGCCAAAAACTTGATGTGTAAAATCGTGTTATAAAAACCTAACTCGCAAGTGCACGAATCGTGAGATAAGTACAGCGACAAGTAGGGATCGTTCCCACGAGGAAAAGTGATTTACCAATTAAACTAGTTCTAATTCAAGTTAAGCAATTAACAGTATCTAAGAGAGTTGATTGAGTGATTGATTGATTGAGTATCGATTAACACTAAATTAAACTAAGAAAATAATTAAAAAGAATATGTGAATGTAATTAAGAGGTGAGAGGACTAGGTCATCAATGCTCCCCAACTACGTCTACTCAATGCTTCGAATTGACTTTTGATAAAAGATGTAACTAAAGTTAAGGGTTTGTTCTTATCTTATTTATGATTGTTACCGTATGATCCTAGGATGAATCAAGTGTTCTCAACTGTAATTCAATTTAACTCAAAAACTTGAGATATAAATCACAACCAAAAACCCATTAAGCACAAGAACAAGTGAACCAAAATTGCGTCCCAAGAACTTAGGGTTGCTAATTTTATTCATTCAATTAAATATTGGCTCTCAATTATAATTTAATTTAACTCAAAAACTTGAGATATGAATCACAATCAAAAACCCTAAATTCCTACCTAGCATAAAACTATGCATCAACAAGAATAAAGAATTAAGATATAGGATGAATTGAATAAATCAAAACCTGAATTAATGAAAATATAGTCAATTCTAACAAAGAGTATTCATAGAGGTTCACATTGACTCCCTAGTATGGAATTAGTTACACATATTAGAAACAAAGAAACAAGAGGGGAAAAAGATAAAACCCATTAAACGTCTTCAACGAATTCTTCAAATCTCCAATGTTGGCAACTCCTTCGTCTTCAAATCTTCTATGTATAAAGATGGATGATGAAATTGTATGATGAGCAAAAGTGTGGAATGTCTGAATGGGGAGCGTCGAACCAGAGGCAGCCCTAAAGACCACTCAATATATATATAGGCCTCCCAATCCGAATACGAAAAGACTCCGTCAATCAGGACGAATATACCAGATTGCTGCCATTACCGCTGCCGCATCAGCGGTAGCGACGAAACACGGACAACCGCTACGGCTGCGACAGCGGTGCGGCAGTGGCATAGGCAGCGACACCTACTATTTTCAGAACGCTGCTGCATCGCTGCTAATTAATTGGGAGCGATTTCAACTACACTTTTGAATATTTGCACACAAGCCCCGAAGTCTTCTAAATAGCACTTTTTTCCTGATATTCTTCAAATTATTCATCTAGATCCAAAATCCTGAAAATGCTCACACACACACATTAAATCCCAAAAAGACCCGAGAAACAAGCAATTGATTAGAGGAATGGGGATAAAAAAACATATACAATAAATGACCGATCAAGCCGGTTCACATCTTCTTTGTGGTTGAACCGGAATGGGTTGCCTCCTTGGTTGAGGTAGCATGTAACGCCTTCTTGGTTGGTTAGACCATGATTGAGGAAGGCTTGGGCATGGAGCTCTGAAACTAATTATAGCACGGTGTGTATAAAACTATCTAGAGGGGGGGGGGGGGGGGGGGTGAATAGATTTTACGCTTTTTACCCAATTTTTTGTGTTAGTCAAAATAACGAAATTACCCCTAAATAGATAAAGCAATAAATCAAGTAAAATATGCGGAAATTAAATAACACTTGATTTTTACGTGGAAACCCTCACGGGAAAAACCACGGGCTAGTAAGTAAGCCACACTCGAACCTCGAATCCACTAAATGTGTAAACGATTACAACCTAATCCCAGAAGTAATCACACACCTACCTAATCCCGGTATGAGTGAACCTAGTCCAATTTGCTTGCGATCTAAGCAACCTAATCCCGGAAGCTACACACAAGACTTACTTTCTCTATGAAGAGAATACAACCCTAAGTGAATATATGTGAATATCCAAAATGCAACATAGAGCAAGGGAAACCCTATATGCTTATCTAAGATGATTAATATGCAATTAGAACAATCCTAGATATTAAAAACTAAATGACATGTTCAATCAAATAGTTTAGCTAATCAAGATTAAGCACAAAACTTAATTAGCTATCACAATACAACACTCAATCATGTCAACACAACAATCTCTATTTTGAATATTAGATTTTAATCTAAGAACAAGCAAATAATAAAAGAGATGCCTTGATAAATAAAACACTAATCATAAATGATAATAGTGAAGAACATACCAAGGGAAGTGTGTTGACCAAGACCCATGCAAGTAAACATCCTAACTATGCTAGAAAATGCTTAGATGATATTTTGATGCATATGAAAATGGGTTTTGAGAGTTAAAGACAAGTTCTTGGGGGTTTTTCTCTTGAAGATATTTTTGCTCTCTCAAAGTGTGTATGTTTGCCTTGCTAACAAAATGAAGAAAAAAGTATATATATATACAAATATGAATCAGGTTTAGCAAAATAAAAAGAGGCAAAACGCCATCGTATTTAAGAATATATATATATATATATATATATATATTTAATATATGCAAAAGACACAAAAGATAAAAACATTAGCAGAAGGCGTGAAGCACTTATATAATATATAATATATGCATAAGACAAAAAGAGAATATACAAATATAAATCTATATTAACAAACAGCAAATGGCACACGTGATATTATATATATATATATTTTAACAAAACAAAAAAGAGCACACTGCACACATATATATATTATATACTTTATCAGAAGTCAGACCATGTGATAATATATATATATATATAGATATTTTAACAAAACAAACAAACAGAATCTAAAGTAAACAAAACAAACAAGAAAATGAATAGGTGAGGGCACGTTGCTAGTCCCGTGGAGCAAACGGGAGCAGAGGAAGGGGTTGGGCGTGGGGAGCCCGTGGCTCACACGCCTCCCCATGCTATGTGTGGCAATCATGCCACATTAAGCTGACTTTGGACACGAGCGTTCTTCAGTCCAGTTAACCTCGAACTTCGGAATTCAATTCCGTCTTCGAAAAATTAACCCGAACTCAATTATAAATATGGAAAATTATATAACCTTTCAATTTAAGCTCGGAATTGAATTTCGGTTTCCGATAAAAACACAGAATGTCCCAAATGTCTCAGAAATCATCCGAAACATATAGACAAGTCTCTGAATCGCTCGGAACTCATCTATGGATAAATCCACACATAAAAATATAACAAAGAAGTGCAAGTGTGATAAGTGACATGTGAAGAGAATGCACACAAATGCAAGTATGCTAAGTGAGTGTGTGCACTAAATCTCTTTATAGAAAATTAAGCACTAAACATATACCTTTGGAGTGCTTAACACTTGCAAGGCCCTTGAGCTTGAACACATTCCTAAGCTACCCTTACATGATCCCTACATATGGTTTGATCACGAAATAAGCCAATTAAAAACTACGGGAATCCTTACAATCTCCCCCTTTGGCTATTTCGTGACAAAACCACCACTCACATTGATTCCTCACATAAAAATAGAAACAATGGGATAACATAGATCTTCTACAATATAAAGAGATAATAAACAAAATAAAATCTTCAATGCTCCAATCTCTTGTAGAACAACCAACCCTACAAAACAAAGTTTCTATATTTTTCCAAAAAGTACATGTGAGATTAATCAAGTGACATCAAAACAAGCATTTGCATTTTTAGAATTTAGGCACAACATTACAAAATATATGCAATGCTCCCCCTCAAAGGGTTACTCCCCCTCAATGTGTTATCTCCCCAATGTGCACAATTGCAACACCAATTTGCATCTCCCCTTACTTTGCATCTCCCCTTACCATATCCTACTCCCCCTTTTTGTCATGATATAGGCAAAGGAGTAGTCCCCAACCGGGTCACTCAAGGCAAAGAGAGATAGTAGCATACTAAATATTTGCATAGTCATATAAGCCACTTTATGCATCTCAATAAATTGGAGAGAAACAAGAAGATTTATTTTTATTGAAAATGTGTGAATAATCATGCTTTGCATACAAGACATGTAGCATTCAAGTCCAAAATACAATGGTATTTGGCAAATCAAATGACAAAGGTTTCTAAATGAATTCAAACCAATTTCACCATTTGTCATGAGAAAAGCAAGGATATAGAGATTATTGATTTCAATTTAAGAGTAACTATATCCAACTTTATAAGCGAAACATGGCATGAGCGACTTTGCACCCTATTTGATTTTTCCGGATAAGATATCTGTATGATAGTAGCCATGTTCAACCAATAAAGAAAGAGAGACATTTGGAAAATAAATTCCTTTGAACGGATACAAGATCCTTTATTCATTTTGAGTCTCATAAGCTTTCACACAAGTTTTTGCATTTTAAGAATATGCAATCATCAATTCATGCTTTTCATGTGTGCATGTTATATGAATTTCATGCCTTTTCATTTGACATTGGCATGTTATTTAAAAGAATCATCATGTCATGGAGATAATTATAGGTCATTCACATCATACTTCCTAAGAAAATCTCCTAGTCCAAAAATGCATGTTTGAACATAAATATGACATGGATTGTAGACAAGCATTGATCACACTTATTAGATAGAAAACATATATACATATGTGCAACCAAGCTTACTCAAGCAATTAGGAAAGAGGCATAAGATTTTTCAAATTTTTGCAAATAACAAATATGCAAAATAGCTCTCTTTGCTTGAGTTCCCCATATGGGGTCAAGTACAAATCACATCACTCCACAAGACATATCCCAATAGATCTACTAAGAGTTTTAAATCGAGTAGCATCTAAGGGTTTAGTAAATAGGTCCGCAAGTTGATAATTAGTACCTACATGTTCAAGTACTATGTATTTATTTTCAACAAGCTCTCTAATGAAGTGATGGCGGATGTCAATATGCTTAGTTCTAGAATGTTGCACCGGATTTATTTCAATTATCACAAAAGAGAGTGAGAGTACCTTGGTTGAATCCGTAGTCTACTAGCATTTGCTTCATCCATATAAGTTGAGTGCATCCACTCCCCGCGCCTATGTACTCGGCCTAGGCCGTGGATAAGGAAATCGAGTTTTGCTTCTTGCAAAACCAAGACACCAAGTTGTTGCCTAGAAAGAAGCAACCGCTCGATGTGCTCTTCCTATCATCACAATTTCCTGCCCAATCCGCATCACTATATCCTACAAGACTAGGATTAGTGTCAAATGAGTACCAAATCCCATAATTAGAAGTCCCATTCACAAATCGAATGACTCTCTTAACCGAAGAGAGATGGGACTCCTTGGGATCGGATTGGTACCTAGCACAAACTCCAACAATAAATGATATATCGGGCCTACTTGCGGTCAAATAGAGCAAGCTCCCTATCATGCCACGATATAAGGTTTGGTCCACACTTTTACCGCTAGCATCCTTGCTTAGCTTCAAAGTGGTGCTCATAGGAGTATCACAATGTTTGGCTTTTTCAAGACCAAACTTCTTCACTAGGTTTTTGGCATATTTGGCTTGGGATATGAAAATCCCATCATCTAGTTGCCTAATTTGCAAACCTAGGAAGTAACTAAGCTCACCAACAAAACTCATCTCAAATTCATGAGACATGACATCAACAAATTGTTGGACCTTGGTGTTGTTGGTGGAGCCAAACACTATGTCATCAACATATATTTGAGCTATGAAAAGCTCATCATTGTCTCTTTTGATGAATAGTGTCTTGTCAACACTACCTCTTTTGTAGTTATTGTCAACAAGAAATTTAGTGAGGCGCTCATACCAAGCCCTCGGTGCTTGTCTCAACCCATATAGAGCCTTCTTGAGGCGATAGACATCGTTGGGGTGGTGAGCATCCACAAACCCCTTGGGTTGTTCAACAAACACTTCCTCTTGCAAGAAGCCATTGAGGAAGGCACTCTTGACATCTATTTGGTACAATTTGAACTTGTGCACACAAGAAATGGACAAGAGAAGCCTAATGGACTCTAAACGGGCAACGGGAGCAAAAGTCTCCTCAAAGTCGATACCCTCAATTTGAGAGTACCCTTGTGCTACAAGTCTAGCCTTGTTCCGTACTATGTTGCCATCCTCATCGGATTTGTTCCTAAATATCCATTTAGTGCCTATGACATTAGTGGTCTTAGGCCTAGGAACTAGAGTCCAAACCTCATTCCTTTTGAATTGGTTTAGCTCTTCTTGCATGGCAAGAACCCAAAACTCATCATTTAAGGCTTCTTCAACCTTTTTGGGTTCAATTTGAGAGGTGTAGCAAGTGTAGCTAATAAGATTAGCAAGTTGACGTCTAGTCCTAACACCCTCATTAACCTCTCCAATGATATCTTCTTTATCATGGAGTTTCCTAACCCATGGAGCGGGTTCTTTAGAGTCCAAGAGAGGAACTTTATCAATAGGTTGTGTGTCATCATTGTTGACATGAGATGTCCTAACATTAGGAGACACCACAACCTTCTCCAAAGGAGAAACATCACTAAAAATAACCTCCTCCTCATGATCATTAGACTTGAGCCTATTATAATCAAATACGACATTGGATGATTCCATAACACTTAGAGTTTTTAAATTGAAAACTCTATAGGCTCTACTATTCAAGGCATAGCCAATAAAAATACCCTCATCACTCTTAGCATCGAATTTGCCAAGTTGATCACGGTCATTCAAAATGTAGCATTTGCTTCCAAAAGTGTGGAAGTAGCTAACATTTGGCCTCTTGCCTTTCCATAACTCATAGGAGGTGTTTCTAGTACCGAGCCTTAGGAAAACTCTATTTCCTATATAGCAAGCCGTATTGATGGCTTCGGCCCATAGGTTCCTAGGGACATTGTTGCTAAGCAACATCACACGGGCCATCTCTTGAAGGACCCTATTTTTCCTCTCAACAACTCCATTTTGTTGAGGTGTCCTAGGAGCTGAAAACTCATGGGAGATTCCTAAACCATTACAAAAGGTTTCAAAAGTAGCATTCTCAAATTCCCTCCCATGGTCACTTCTAATCCGTTTTATGCTTTTAATATTAGAGTTCATTTCATTTTGTAAATTAGTACAAAGCATTTTAAACTTATCAAAAGTTTCAGATTTTTCTCTAAGAAAATATGTCCATGTAAATCTAGAGAAATCATCAACACAAACAAAAATTTATCTCTTTCCACCCAAACTTTCGGTTTACATGGGACCCATGAGGTCCATGTGGAAAAGCTCAAGAGGCTCCTTGGTGGTGAGATACTTACCCTTTTTGTGCATGCTTTTAGTTTGCTTTCCTTGTTGGCAAGGTCCACAAACACCATTGGCTTTCTTCCCAAGCTTAGGGAGGCCACGCACACAATTGAACTTTCCAAGGGTCCGTAGATCCCTAAAGTTCATGTGGCCAAGTCTTTCATGCCACAACTCAATTTGCTCATCCATGGACACATGATTAGATACAATACTAGCTTCAAGACAATAACAATTGTCACTAGATCTTATGCCCTTCAACAAGGTTTGTCCATCGGGTTTTAGGATAGAGCAATAATCTTTAGAAAACAAGACGGAATATCCTTCATCACTAAGATGTGAAATGCTTATTAAATTGGCTTTCAAGCCATCAACAAATAAAGCATTGGATAAGGAGGGTAATCCGGGAACGGAAATGGTTCCTTTCCCTACAACATTTCTTTTGGATCCATCACCAAAAGTGACATTTCCACCTTCCTCCATAACAAGAGTCTCGAAGAAACTCTTGTTTCCCGTCATGTGCCTAGAGCACCCATTATCCAAATACCAAAAATTAGAAGAATTTGCCTTCAAGGCTTGTTGACGGTGAAATTTGGATTGCCACGCACTCAACAATTATATCAATTTAATATAAAACAAGAAAATTAAGAACACATGCAAAAGACAAGTTTTACGTGGAAAACCCTTGAATGGGAAAAAACCATGGCGCCCCTAAGGGCAGAAGAATAATACTAGGTTTTCGTTGCTTTGTTACACGCTCAGATCTCTCACAATTGCTCTCTTTTCTCTCTCTCTAGATTTTTGAAATGGGATAGGTGGTTCTATTTATACATGTTTACTTAGGGTTTCCCCTTGTTTTCAGCCGTGTGGGTGAAAGGTTTCCCTCTTTGATTCGTACTAGGATCCTGACTTGTCACGGATCAGGTCTACTTTCCTTTTTATGATTCCTTGTTGTTCTGGGTCTTCTAAAAGTTTGGGGTTTATTTCTGTGTTTTTACCGAGTCGGTTCAAGCCCAGTGTGCTGGTCCAGCGAGTACCTTTATTTTCTGGGTATTGCATATTTGGCGAGCACATTTCTATATTCGGCGAGTAGGTATTTAGCTTTGGCGACCATATCTTTGACTTCCTTCTGGTTTAAGCTATTCTATCATTCTGACTTGTCAAACTTCCTCCTTTATCCCGGTCAATGAGTGACGTGGCAGTCTTTCGTTAGCTCTTTTGATGACGTGTCAGTTTGGCGAATTTATACATACAACAATACCCCCATAAATACTTCGAGCTGGGCGAATGACTTGTTCTTCCCACTTCGTTTGCCTCTGCGAGTAGTATTTATATTTATGTTTATGAGATTTCAACACACTTTGCAATAACTCCTCCTTTCCTTTTAACCACGCGCTGTATTTATTAATTGATTCTTCCGGTGCACGCTTTCAATTTAAACCACACAACTTCTGGCGCTTCCACTTGTTTAACAGGTGAAGGGACATTCTGACGGCTTGGTTATCCCCAAGATGCCACATGTCATTTATTTGGTGGTGACTGTTGCGGTTTGGTAATTGTGGCCATCATTCTCATTAAATGCGTATCATTGTACTTGATTGCTTCTTTTTTGAATTTCGAAGTTCCCTCTTTTTAAGGCCCGATCGTTTCTCCTCTTTCACTTTGCTTTCTTCATCGTGTTTCATCAGAGTAGAAAAGAACAGTTTAATCTTTTGCTTCTGTCTTCTTTATTTTTTCGAGAACTAACTACAATCCTTTCCCTGTGCCTCTTATTACAGGACGGTTCACCGGATCCGACTTCTCTTGCTTCTCTGCGTCTCCGACTCTTCTGCACATTTTCGCGAATCTAGGGCTTTCTGGTGAGTTCCCATGGACCCTTCCTTACGTTCTTATCTTTTTAATCAGATGATGCAAGCCATGGAGCTTGGT
Source organism: Acer saccharum (assembly GCA_030490815.1). Taxonomy (NCBI): domain Eukaryota; kingdom Viridiplantae; phylum Streptophyta; class Magnoliopsida; order Sapindales; family Sapindaceae; genus Acer; species Acer saccharum. Next base: position 47,355,311 of record CM059869.1, on the reverse strand, counting down.
GATAAAAGTACTGCAGACAAGATTGAATCCTTGATTCGTAATTTTCGTCCGGATTCTCCGATCCCGGTTTCTGTTTATGTTCCATCTTCTGAAGATAACTTTATTCCTAACCTCTTTCCTCCATCTTCCAACAGTGGTTCTCCCAATATGTCGAGATCTTCCAATCCAGGCGGCAGTAAATGACGCGCCCCTACGGCTTCTCGTGAATCCTTGCTAGATGCGCAGACGACGGTTGATTCTGACGTCGAAGATCATCAGAAGGATGTGCTGCATTTTTCACCGAGTCGCCCGTGTTCCTTTGACACGGAAGTTAATGTGGTTGGCGAGGATGAGCTTCGCAAATACAAAAGTCGTTTCGACCTTCCAGACTCGGTGACTCTTATGTTACCCGGCCACCGGGCTGTGTGGAATCCTCCCAAAAATGTGGTCGCCATTTACGGGGCTATGCTCAGTTGTGAGGTAACTCTCCCTCTTCAGCCTTTCATTGCCAGATTCTTGGGGAGGCTCAAATTGCGCCGGCACAGCTCACCCCAAATAGCTACAGAATACTGATGTGCCTGTGCCTTATGTGGAAGTTGAAGGGTTATGGGCCCCCTACTCCTCGCGAGATTTGCCACTTTTACACTCTAAGGCAAGCGGGAAATGGTGGCACTTACTTCCTTCTTTCTTCGCCCGTGGAGAACTGGATCCCTGAGGGTGTGGCGAACCCCGGCCAAGTAGAAATATCCGGCGATGAAAAGAAAAAGGGGTTCATCTGGGGCTTTCCCACTTCGAATAAGAGGTGGAAGAATAGGTGGTTTTTTGTTGGCGGCGAGTGGGGCCGTGATGTACCTGCCAGCAGTCGTCGCAATCTCTCGGCGAAGAAGGTTCCCAGGCACTTTACATCACCTGAAGCCTGGTCGAAGGTGACCCCTGTTTTACCAGATAGAGAGGTCTCTCGCCTTGCCACGGCAGCTGTCCTCCCTTTGAGCTCAAGGGACAGGTCCTTCCTCTTGGATGAGGAAAAAATGATTTCTGAGGGGATTTTCACACGCCTGCATGCCAGGCTTCCTCGCTGTAAGTCTTTGTCCATTCTTTGCTTTACTGTTTCGTTTGGTTCCGTTGATTGACACTTTGTTTATTTTTCTTGCAGTGTGTGACTTTGACACCGTTTGCGACTTGCAAGCCCGGGCGGTGAAGAATTCCGAGGCTGCCAGCAAGAGGCATGCTGCTGGTTTGGCCAAGGAGGGAATTGCTGGCCCGGACGGTGATGAACCTTCTGATGGCGAGGATGCTGGTGACGTTACTGGGGAGGGGTTGAATCAGGGCAACCCCCTATGCGTGCAGAGGCTGCTGCGTTTGTTCCTATTGCTGCTGCTGCGACTACCCCCACTACTGCTACTGCTGCGACTACCCCGGCTGCGACCACTTCTAGTCGTAAGGGTAAGGAGAAGGTTGGGGTTTCAGGGGGGGTTAGTGACATCCCTATTTTTGACGCGGATGTTCCTGAGACTCCTCTCGATCCTGCGAGTGACCTGGCCCCCAGAGCTAGGAATAAGCATCCTGCTGAGAGTGCATCTGATCACTCTGCTCGACCTCCCAAGCGGGCTTCGTGGGTGGTGCAGTTCGTTGTTACTTCCGATGAGGAGGACGCTGAGGGGCCAGCTGTCGCTGAGACCCCTTCTACCCAACCTGAGGGGCCTGCTGAAGTAGAGAATGTAGCGGCGCCTCCCTTTGAGGGGGTTAATGAACAAACTCTCCCCGCTTCTACTTCTCCTCGACCAACTTCTCCTACAGTGGTTATGGGCGAGCCGAGTGTCTCAGATCAACCTAGGCCATCTAGCCAATCTGAGTCGACTGATCGGCCAGGCCCGTCAAATCAAGCTGGGACCTCTGCTTCTGGTTCGGGCTTGGCCCATGAAGTTCCTCCTACCGGACCGATTGAAGCCGATGAAGGGAACGTGTCCCTTTTCGATTTTTCGGCTACTGAGATATGCTCCCACTTGGCTAATAATGATATATACATCGGCGATGGCTGGGGGCATGTTAAAAACAAGTCTTGCAACAGGAAGATGGAGTTTTTCTTCAACTGCCACTCCTTGGTAAGTTCTTCGCCGCAAATCTCTATGTATTATTATTTTTCATATTTTTTCTAACTTTGGCTGTCTTTTTCCTCAGATGATGTCTGAGATGGGTGAGACTTACAAGTTTGGGATCAGAGCTTCTCGTGAGATTAAACGCTTGCGCGAGCAGGCTTCTATTTTGGCGGCCGAGAAGCTCTCCGCTGAAGAATCCCATGCTCAACAGCTCACTCAGTTCAGAGAATCCTCGGATGGTCATCTGTCTGCTCGGCTGGCCGCTGAAGAAAAACTTTCTGCTGCTGAAGAGGAAATTCGCTCGTTGAAGGAGCTTCTATCTTCGAGTCAAGAGTCCTTCGCAGCACATTTGGAGGCTGAGCGGGTAGCTGAGGAGGCTAAGGAGAAGGCTGAGCAGGAGGCGGCAGATATACGTAACCAGCTATCTTCCCGTGACCTTATCTTTGAAAACTTGAAAGCCGATGAAATTCCCTTAAGCAATATAGTGTATAATATACCTAGAGGGGGGGTGAATAGGTATAGGCCAAATTTCTTCCAATATTCAAAAATATGCGGAATACAAGAATTAAAAGCACACTTGTTAATTCTTAACAATAGAATTGATTTAATCAACACATGTGAAAATCAATATACAAGAGATGCAATTAAAACAAAGATATGGAAGATAATGAAAAGTAAAGCGAAAAGATACACAAGTATTTTTACGTGGTAAAACCTCAAAGAGGAAACATCCACGGGTTGATACCACAACCACCGGCAAAGCAATCCACTATACGAAAAGGACTTACACACTCAAGCTATCAACACATGATATCCGCTCAAGCTATCACCTCCTAATCTACCCTCGGGCAAGTGAACTACCAAGCCTACTTCCTATCCGAGATGTGTCCTACACCTCTAGAAAGCAACTTCCTATCCAAGACGCTCACGTCTCTAGGAAGATTTCTTGCTTGACTATCCGAGTCCTCCCGACTCTAATCAAGACTTCTTGCTTGGCTATCCGGAACACTTTCCTAGCCAAGACTTCTTGCTCAAGACAAAGCTTCACTCACTTTGCAAGAGACTTCAACCTTTCACAAGGCAATGATCTAAGTGATGCAAATGATGCAAACACAAGCAAATAGAGCAAGTAGATCAAACACACTCTATGAAGAATTAGATTTGCACAAATCAAGCTCACAAGCAAATATAGCTAATTCTTATGAACATGTGATTAGAGATCTAGATTAGACATTCAAAATCATTCACAAAAATATCTAGAAACCTAAACATGTCAATCAAAGCTAGAGTAACAAGTTTTCAATAGAAATCACAAAACTAGCTTTGAAATCAAGTGAACAAGTTAACACTTGAAATCCACAACATATTCAATCCAAACAAGAACTAGATTTAAATGGTAGATAGCACAATCAAAAATCCTAGTTCATGAACATGTGACAAAAACCTAGAAATCAACAATCAAGCTTAAGAACAAAAAGTATTTCTAGAATCAATGTCAAGATAGGTCAAGTTTAGCAATATATGTTCAATTGAAATCAAATGGCTAAAACTCAACAATCAATAGATCAACCACCCCTAGAATATGATCTAACAACATTCTAAACACATATCATCTATCAATTAGGAAGATTAAAAGAGATGATCAAAAGATGAAGTGAGAAGAAGAAGTTTCACATACAAAAGTTGAGTCTCGTACTGAAATCAGATCACTGGGAAAAATGACGAACTCAAATGGCTCTGAAAATGCTTGGGGTTTGTAGCTCTCTTCAAGACCAACAATTTTGGCTTTTGAATCACTCAATTCGGAGTTGAAATGAGAGAGATATGATCAAAATAAGAAATCAAAAATTGTAGAAAATTCTGCTCGGGATTTCGAATATAAATGGAGGGAAAAGAGATGGAGAAGAGAGAGGATGACGGGAGCCAATCAGAGGCTGCCACGTCAGCACCCCGTGGGGAGCGCGTGGGCCACACGGGACCAGAGGGGTGCTCTGGCCGTGGGTCCCACGGGCTCCACACGTGGTGGCCAATGCATGGCCTTTGGCCATGCATGCCTCTCACGCGCTCCCTCGGTTCGTTGCCCCATATCTTGAGCATCCGACCTCCGATTTCGAATCCGTTTTCGGATTACGAACCGTGACTCCCTCACGCACGACTACGACTACTCAACTTTAAAAAATGGTTGAGAGATCATCTCGGAATCCGATGATGAAGTCAACACAACAAATGAGAACGAAAAGTAGCATAGTCAACTTGTTTGGACTCGAAACCTTATGTATGAGTAACCGAAACGACCGGAACTCAATAAGGCATTAAATAAGAACATGTTCAAGTCCTAAACACAAAATACGAAAACAAATAAATACATATTCACACAAACATGCCATATCAAAGTGATAGTCACAAAGCATGCAATTTCACAATGTTTGTCAATACAAGATCAATGCATGAGCATGCTATGAAGTGTGTGAATGTGTTATACCAAATGTTTGAACCACGATGCAGGGACACACATGTATGAATTGTGTGTGTGTGCGCTAACGCCTTGCAAGAGGGTGGAAGTTAAGTTTTACCTTTGACGATTTTCACCTCTTGAAGACGACTTTTGCACTAGATGTTGCTCTTCACTCTTTGAGCTTCCTTTCTTCAAATAATGTCCTAAGCAACAACTAATATAATCATAGAGTGTTTTGCAATGGAATCAAGCCAATACAAATAGTGAACCTTACAATCTCCCCCTTTGGCTATTCCATTGGCAAAAACACTCAACCTCACCATACAATGTTTCTCTCAAATAAACTCAAGATGATAGCATACTCTCAATCTTGCATTACAAAGAAATTCCTAGACTAAAAAATCTTCAAGTCTTCAAGAATTCCTCTTTCGGTCTTCAAAGTACCTATGAGAGAAAAATAGCAACCAAACAAGAGATCTTCTCTAAAGAAGAATGGTGAGATATATTCACATAAACAAATAACAAGACTTCCCTTATCTCATACAAAAAAAAAGCATTATGTCAAGTGTATGAATGTTTTCACATTAAAGCTCTCCCTAAAATCCTTAACCCAATTAGGCAAGAATTCTTTTCTCCCCCTTAAGACAAGAATTCTCCCCCTTAAGACAAAGTCTCCATAAAGGCACAAAGAGGTACAAGACTCACACAATTGGAACATTTTTCCACACATGGTGTGAGGTATACAATTTTCTCCCCTATATCAAACATGGATTCCTCCATATCAAACATGGTGAGGTATACATTTTTCTCCCCCTTTTTGTCAAGGAATAGACAAGGGACACAAGAGATAAAGAACAAGATACAAAGCAAACAAATCGTATAGAGAGCGAAGTTGAATAAACTAAAGCTCCCCCTTAACATATGCTCCACATATTATCGCCAAATAGATTTGTTCACAAGGGACATCACACAATCACACAATCAAGCAATAAGAGAAAATATTTCATAACTTGTCAAAGTCCAAGAGAGAATCATAGATTTTCATTAGTCTCTCAAAAATATTCTCACATTGCTAATGAATCAAGCACATAAGCAAAATGTGTGTGTGTGAATGCTTCTCAAATATATAGTAGGAGTAATTGTGATATCAACATGCAAACTCTATCCACACCTATCCATCTAAAGCCTTTCCAAAAATAGGTCAAACCGATATTCATCCGGTTTTTGCTTTTAAAATGAATAGATATCAACATATGAGCGTGTGTGTGCATGTGGCTCGTTTTCCCGTTTCTATTTGTCAACCCGAGCTTTTTCACAATTCTCAACTATACACCAATAAGCCTTTTATTTTTCATTTCTTTTAGGCTTAGAATCAAAGATTTTTTTTTTTTAATGATTCTTTTCAACACTTCTTTGATTTTTCTAACATAAACATATACACCTCATGGTGGCTTTCACTCATCACAATGGCATAGCCCTTTCCTACATTGGGCGGCTGCACAACCAAGGTGTGTAGCCCTTTCCATGAGGGTGCTCGTTGATTACTATGTAGTGCCGAAGCAAAATGGATACATACCATAGGTCATCTATCATGTACTTAGCAATAAACTTCTAGATGCATCCATTATCTACACATATTCAACCACATATACTCAAAACTAAAACATACAAGAGAAGCATTAGTGCACTTTTAAAAAAAATGATTTTCAAGCTCAAGTGCATGATCTAGAAACAATAAAAGATACTTGTTTAAGATCATTACTTCTCAAGTAAGTAGCTCTCAAAGATATTGATATTCAAATAAAGTTTTGCTCATCAAGCCACTCACAATCACACATAGACAATAATCAACACAAATCATGTCAATGGATCTTTGAAGAGTTTTAAACCTCTTTTTGTCCAAGGACTTAGTAAACAAATCCGCAAGTTGATTTTTAGTAGGCACATGCTTTAGAGAAACAATAGAATGTTCAACATGTTCTCTAATGAAATGATGCCTAATATCTATGTGCAATGATATCATGCATACATAGAGTTGAAAAGATGAAATAGAAAGCAAGCTTTTAGAGTAAAGAAATACCTTAGCAAGCTTTTTCACTAATGAAAGGTCTCCGCTCTTTTTATGAGCTTTCTTGGCTTGTTTGTCCTCATGACAACAAGTTGTTGGTGTGTCATCCCAAGAAAATAAAGACCAAACACTTTCAACTCACACAAACACATGAAAATGACTTTCTCTAAAAGTCTTAACAAAAATTTTCACCAAATAGTTTTCAAAATTCAACTTCTTTAAAGTTAATCAACAAATTTTGACTATCATAGTGAATATGAGAATATTAAGTTCATGTATTGACTAGAGACACCAAGTTTGAATACTAGACCTAGCACATTAAAAATGGCATAGTCAAGCATCAAACTTAGAACTCTTATCAAACAAGAACAAAAAATTCTCAAATGTGCTACTCAATCAAGTATGAGAGCACTCACCTTTGACCATATTGGTCTTAGGTGAACCAACACAAACAACATCATGATCATTACGCATGGCAATATGAAATCTAGAAGATAAATCATCAACTATCTTCTTCATGAAAACATCACTCATATTAAAGTCAACATTTTTGCCACGCACAAATATTTCATCAAGACTCTTCAAATGATCATGGTTAACACTCTTCTTAACCAACTTCTTCTCAACATATTTCTTAACATGATTATTATTAACATGCATGTCATTCTTTTCAATCCAAATTTTCTTGGTAGGTTTCTTCACATGAATATGATCAATATGCACATTTCTCAAAGCATCAAAGCTATTGTCATGTTTAGAAACTTTCAAAGAAGATTTATCTATTTCACAAGAATGCACATTATTTTTCTTAACCCAAACTTTCCTTGTTGATTTCTTTTCATTAACATGTTCATGCATAGTCTCTAATGCTCTAACATGTTTAGAAACAACCAAAGGAAGTCTTTTCATCTCACTAGCATGCATCTCATTCCCTAGTTTGCATTGTCTAATATACTCATAGCATTTAGGTTTGATATGTCCAACAACATTGCAAAAATGACAAACCGGGATAAACTTAGAGATGTTACGTCTAGCTCTAGACTTAAACTCATGCTTAGGAGTATGAATAGGTAACTTTTTCACATTTTTATCATGTTCCACATTTCCTAGTTTGCATTGCCTAGCATATTCATAACACTTAGGCCTAATGTGACCAACCACATTGCAATAATGACAAACCGGAATGAATTTAGAAAAATTACCTTTTGGGTGTGCATGCTTTGGTTGAGAAGTCGGTTGAGAAGTTCCATAGCTCTTCTTGTCTTTGACTTTGATGTTGGAAGGAATAGTAGTTGAGTCTTTCTTCTCCTTGGAAATTCTTGACTTGTTCTTGGTTGTAGGAGTCTTCTTAACTTCTTCTACAAAACCCAAGCCACTTTTATCTCCATGATGCTTTCCAAGTTTTATCACATCATCAAGCTTAATGGCTCCAATTTTCATGCCATTAATAGACTCTTTGAGAGCTTTGACTTTATCTTTAAGCTCACACTCTTTTATCTTCATGATACTTAAAGAGTTCTCTTTTTGCTTAATCTCTCCTTCCTTGGCAAACAACTTCATTGTAAAGTCTTCTCTTAGATAATCTAGCTCTTGAGCACTTTCTTCCACCTTTGAGACATTCTTTTCAATGGTCTTTTCATGCTCCTTGATGACTTCACTTTGCTTGCTCATCTTCTCCAAAGACATCTTCTTTTCATTGATAAGAGCTTTAAAAATCACCACTAAATTGGCATTGATCAACTTCAACTTGATGTTCTCTTCATTCTTTTGTTGAAGGATCTTGTCATTGAAGCTTATAAAATCTTGATTTGAGGAGACTTCAAACTCTTCATCATTGGAGGAGATTTCGCTATCTTCACTACTTGAAGAGTTTTCACTTTCCTCAATACTTGAGGAGTCTTCACTATTATCCTCAAATCTTTCTTCATATATAGCCACGTGAGCAATGTGATTGCAAGTAGATTCTCGATCATCCAAGGACTCCTTTTCCTCTACTACATCACTCACACTCATCCATGCTTTATCATTGAATGCTCTAATGTAGGCTTTCGTTGTATTTCTCCAAAAGGTGTAGTTACCACTATCCGAGAGTGGAGGTCTAGCACTAGAAGCACCTTCCGGCATTGAATCGCCCATAGCTACAAAAATGAACAACACACAAAAAAAAAAAAAAAAAAAAACACAACAAAACAAAACACAAACACTATAATAGGGATCTATCTAATTACTTCTAGACACCCGCTCTGATACCAATTGAAATTCCCTTAAGCAATATAGTGTATAATATACCTAGAGGGGGGGTGAATAGGTATAGGCCAAATTTCTTCCAATATTCAAAAATATGCGGAATACAAGAATTAAAAGCACACTTGTTAATTCTTAACAATAGAATTGATTTAATCAACACATGTGAAAATCAATATACAAGAGATGCAATTAAAACAAAGATATGGAAGATAATGAAAAGTAAAGCGAAAAGATACACAAGTATTTTTACGTGGTAAAACCTCAAAGAGGAAACATCCACGGGTTGATACCACAACCACCGGCAAAGCAATCCACTATACGAAAAGGACTTACACACTCAAGCTATCAACACATGATATCCGCTCAAGCTATCACCTCCTAATCTACCCTCGGGCAAGTGAACTACCAAGCCTACTTCCTATCCGAGATGTGTCCTACACCTCTAGAAAACAACTTCCTATCCAAGACGCTCACGTCTCTAGGAAGATTTCTTGCTTGACTATCCGAGTCCTCCCGACTCTAATCAAGACTTCTTGCTTGGCTATCCGGAACACTTTCCTAGCCAAGACTTCTTGCTCAAGACAAAGCTTCACTCACTTTGCAAGAGACTTCAACCTTTCACAAGGCAATGATCTAAGTGATGCAAATGATGCAAACACAAGCAAATAGAGCAAGTAGATCAAACACACTCTATGAAGAATTAGATTTGCACAAATCAAGCTCACAAGCAAATATAGCTAATTCTTATGAACATGTGATTAGAGATCTAGATTAGACATTCAAAATCATTCACAAAAATATCTAGAAACCTAAACATGTCAATCAAAGCTAGAGTAACAAGTTTTCAATAGAAATCACAAAACTAGCTTTGAAATCAAGTGAACAAGTTAACACTTGAAATCCACAACATATTCAATCCAAACAAGAACTAGATTTAAATGGTAGATAGCACAATCAAAAATCCTAGTTCATGAACATGTGACAAAAACCTAGAAATCAACAATCAAGCTTAAGAACAAAAAGTATTTCTAGAATCAATGTCAAGATAGGTCAAGTTTAGCAATATATGTTCAATTGAAATCAAATGGCTAAAACTCAACAACCAATAGATCAACCACCCCTAGAATATGATCTAACAACATTCTAAACACATATCATCTATCAATTAGGAAGATTAAAAGAGATGATCAAAAGATGAAGTGAGAAGAAGAAGTTTCACATACAAAAGTTGAGTCTCGTACTGAAATCAGATCACTGGGAAAAATGACGAACTCAAATGGCTCTGAAAATGCTTGGGGTTTGTAGCTCTCTTCAAGACCAACAATTTTGGCTTTTGAATCACTCAATTCGGAGTTGAAATGAGAGAGATATGATCAAAATAAGAAATCAAAAATTGTAGAAAATTCTGCTCGGGATTTCGAATATAAATGGAGGGAAAAGAGATGGAGAAGAGAGAGGATGACGGGAGCCAATCAGAGGCTGCCACGTCAGCACCCCGTGGGGAGCGCGTGGGCCACACGGGACCAGAGGGGTGCTCTGGCCGTGGGTCCCACGGGCTCCACACGTGGTGGCCAATGCATGGCCTTTGGCCATGCATGCCTCTCACGCGCTCCCTCGGTTCGTTGCCCCATATCTTGAGCATCCGACCTCCGATTTCGAATCCGTTTTCGGATTACGAACCGTGACTCCCTCACGCACGACTACGACTACTCAACTTTAAAAAATGGTTGAGAGATCATCTCGGAATCCGACGATGAAGTCAACACAACAAATGAGAACGAAAAGTAGCATAGTCAACTTGTTTGGACTCGAAACCTTATGTATGAGTAACCGAAACGACCGGAACTCAATAAGGCATTAAATAAGAACATGTTCAAGTCCTAAACACAAAATACGAAAACAAATAAATACATATTCACACAAACATGCCATATCAAAGTGATAGTCACAAAGCATGCAATTTCACAATGTTTGTCAATACAAGATCAATGCATGAGCATGCTATGAAGTGTGTGAATGTGTTATACCAAATGTTTGAACCACGATGCAGGGACACACATGTATGAATTGTGTGTGTGTGCGCTAACGCCTTGCAAGAGGGTGGAAGTTAAGTTTTACCTTTGACGATTTTCACCTCTTGAAGACGACTTTTGCACTAGATGTTGCTCTTCACTCTTTGAGCTTCCTTTCTTCAAATAATGTCCTAAGCAACAACTAATATAATCATAGAGTGTTTTGCAATGGAATCAAGCCAATACAAATAGTGAACCTTACAGCCGTGCTGGAGGCTGAGTCAGTTGATCGCTTCAAGAGATCCCCTGCTTATGATGAGCTTTTGTTGCGCGAATTTGAGAAAGGCATGAGACAGGCGAAGAAATTCTTTGCCATGAAGGATCATTCCAATGAGAAAGCTCTGAAGCGCTTCGACAGATCCCTCCAGCAGCATATGGCCAACGGCGTGGACTCGATTAAAGATCAAATGAAACGATGGAAAGCCCACTGCCGTTATAACAGGACTGAGCCTCATCCCATGCATCTAGAGATCCCCAGTAAGCGTGTCTTTAATACTTACTACTCAGGTCAGAAGGGCAGCTTTTCTGGCTCTGGTGTTGAGCCCGACTTGGGTCCCGTTGCTGGGAGGGATTATGAGCCTTTCATGCCAACGGAGGATGAGCTGGCTTTCTGGCTTCTAGGATTTATATTTTCCCGTAATGGCGATCGCCGTTTTTTGCAACTCGGGTTTTTGTTTCTCGCCGATTATCATTGCTGCGAGTATGAAACTCGTCTTTATGTGATGGAGTTGATATTCGATGGCGAATATCCTTTGTTACTGGCGAGTGCGATTGCGAATTCTTAGTAATAAATTACTCTTTTATTGAATATTTCCTGCAACTTTGTTAACATAGTCATAAAGAAAGAATGCTAAAACGAAAAAACTGCTCTAAGACATAAATAAAAAGGGTTAAAAAACTCTTTGACTTTTTCCAAGAGTTTAAGGAAAATATATCTTCAAGTACTGTGCATTGCATGGGCGGGGTAGTTCGCCAAAGCCTTCTCGAGTGATACGATATTCCCCGTGGCCAGCTATTCCTGTAATTTGATAAGGCCCTTCCCATTTGTCTGCGAGTGATCCTACAGCTTTGTCTCTTGTTCCTGGATTCACCCTCTTCAGTACCAAGTCACCAAGCGCGAACCTCCTTTCACGCACATGCGAGTTGTAATATCTGGCTACCCTCTGTTGATACGCAGTATTCCTTATTTGTCCGCGCTCTCTTCTTTCTTCTAACTCATCTAGGCCGCACTTTAGCATATCAATGTTGATTTTTGGCTGAAAGAGCTGTACCCTTGGTGAAGAGAATGATGTTTCCACGGGAATAACAGCTTCAGCTCCATAAGCCATGGAATATGGGGTTTCGCCTGTTGAACCCCTCTCTGTGGTTCGATATGCCCAGAGCACTTGTGGTAATTTATCCGCCTAGCTGCCCTTTTTGGTTGCCAATTTAGCTTTCAGGTTGTGCTTTATGATCTTGTTCACTGCTTCAGTCTGGCCATTCGTCTGTGGATGTGCTGGAGAAGCGTAGTAGTTGTTGATGCCATACTTATCACATAGCTCCCTGAATTTCCTACCATCGAATTGGGTCCCATTGTCCGTGATGATGGTGTTTGGTATCCCGAATCTGTATAGGATATTTTTCTTCACAAAGCTTATGGTGTTTGCTTCTGTTATATGCACCAACGGCTCGGCTTCTACCCATTTTGTAAAATAATCCACGGCTACTATGGCATGCTTTGCTCCTCCAGTTGCTGTTGGCATTGGGCCGATCAAGTCTATTCCCCACATGGCGAATGGCGAATGGCCAAGGCGAGGTAATACTTTGTAGGAGCTCAGGTGGTTGTCGGATGTTATTGGCGATTTTCTGACACGCTTCACATCTCGCTGCCACCCTTTTGGAGTCGGCGAACAACGTTGGCCAGTAAAAACCCTGCCTTAATGTTTTGTGGGCTAGGCTGGCACCCCCAGCGTGGTTCCCACAATTTCCACTGTGTATGCTTCTCAGGATACCTTCTGCTTCTTCAAGCCCGACACATCTTTGCAGTGCCCTCGAGTATCCCCTCTTGTACAGTTCTCCATTGAGTACTGAGTATCTTGTAGCTCTGTACTTCAGCCGCTTTGCCTCTAATGGGTCACTTGGGAGTACATCATTGACGAGATATTCTTTAATTGGTGTGATCCAGCTGTTCCTTTCGCCAAAGACTGCCCCGACTTCCTTTGTTTTAACTATACTCGGCTGCGATAGGCGGATCATAGAGATATTGTTGGGCCAGATGTTGATCGTGGCAGATGCCAATTTGGCTAAGGCATCGGCCTTTTCATTTTCTTCTCTGGGGACATGAACAATTCTATACTCTTTAAATCTTTCTAACAGCTACTTTGCCAATTCCAGGTAAGTGATCATGCTTTCATCTCTCGCCTGGTATTCATCTAGTACCTGATTGACAACAACTTGAGAGTCGCTGAAAATTTCCACCTCGTCTGCTCCTAAGACTATGCTAATCTTTAAACCTGCTATGAGTGCCTCGTACTCGGCTTGATTGTTGGTAGCTTTGAAGTCAAAACGCAAGGCACATTCGATTGAGTCTCCTTCCGGGGTTGTCAGCACTACACCTGCCCCGCTGCCGTGCTTGTTTGATGAGCCATCAACGCGAAGTTGCCATTTGAATATCTTCTTATTTTACTCCACCATCATTCTCGCCACCTCTATACTTGGCTCGGTGAACTCTGCTACAAAGTCTGCCACTGCCTGGGCTTTAATTGCTGTCCTTGGGAGATACTCTACATCGAATTCACTTAATTCGATTGCCCACTTCGTTAATCGCCCAGATACTTCTGGTTTCTTCAAGATTGATTTTAGTGGGCAGTTGGTGTATACCCCGATTTTATGAGCCTGGAAATATGGTCTTAGTTTCCTTGCTGCTGTTATTAGGGTGAGTGCCATTTTTTCAGCCGGCGAATACCTTGTTTCGGCTGGTAACAGTGCTTTGCTGGTGTAGTATATTGGCTTTTGGATTCCATCTTCCTTTCGCACTAGCACGGAACTTGTGGCTGCTTCAGAGACGGACAAGTACATGTACAATGTCTCTCCTGTTTCTGGTTTTGATAGCAGTGGTGCCTGTCCAAGGTAATCTTTCAAGGCCTGGAAGGCCTTTTCGCAATCCTCATTCCACTCGATTCCCTTTCCCTTTTTTAGAGCTTTGAAAAATGGTAGGCATCGGTCTATTGACTTGGCTATGAATCTGCTCAGCGATGCTAGGCACCCCGTGAGTTTTTGGACGTCCTTCAGAGTCTTTGGCGAGACCATTCTCGCTAGTGCTTGGATTTTTTCAGGGTTCACCTCTATTCCTCTTTGGTGTACTTGATATCCGAGAAACCTCCCCGATGGTACGCCGAATACACATTTTGCTGGATTCAACTTCATTCCATACTTGACCAGCACGTCGAACGTTTCCCTCAGGTCATCTGCATGTCTATCTGTGGTGACGCTTTTTGTCAGCATATCGTCAACGTAAACCTCCATATTTCTCCCTATTTGCCTAGCGAACATTTTGTTGACCAAGCGCTGGTAAGTTGCCCCAGCGTTCTTCAGGCCGAATGGCATGACTGTGTAACAATACAACCCCTGATCTGTGGTGAACGCTATCTTCTCTTCGTCTGGCTTGTGTATCTTTATCTGGTTATATCCTGAATATGCATCCATGAAGCTCAACGTCTCATGTCCGGTTGTTGCATCGACTAACTGGTCAATCCTTGGTAACGGGAAGCTGTCCTTGGGGTAGGCTTTGTTCAGATCAGTGAAGTCGATGCACATCCTCCATTGATTGTTCTTCTTTTTTACTAAGACCACATTCGCCACCCATTCTGGGTACTTAACTTCTCTAATTGACCCTGCGGCGAGCAACTTTGATACTTCCTCTTTTATCGCTGCACTTCTTTCTGGGTTGAAGCTTCTCCTTTTCTGCATCACCGGTTTGCATTTCTCATTCACAGCCAGATTGTGCGAAATTATGCTTCTATCAATCCCTGGCATGTCTTCGTGGCACCAAGCGAAAATCCCCCTATATTCTTTCAACAAGTTCATCATATCTTTCTTAACTTGTTCAGTCAGCCTTGCTCCGATCTTTACTGTTTTATCTGGTTCCGTTTCATCTAGAATAATCGACTCAGTCGGTTCTTCCTTCTCTCTGCTCGTTTTGTCTCTTGGGTCCAGTTCGAAGTTTTTCGGATTATCTTCCTGCTCTTCCCTGTCTACTTCGAATATGTTCAAGGTTTCCATCCCTGCTTTATCTTTGAAGATTGATAGGTTGGTGCGGCGAGCCATCTCCTGTGACCCTCTCAATTCTCCGACACCGAATTATGTAGGGAACTTTATTTTCAACGCATGGGTTGAAGTAACAGCTCGAGCTTTGTTAAGAAACGGTCGGCCAAGTAAAGCATTATACAGCCAATTATGGATGTCAACCACGACAAAGTCCAACAGGATTGTTCGCCGGCATGGTGCTGTACTAAATCTTACCGGCAGCTTCACAGTTCCTAACGACCTAACTTCTACGCCCCCGAATCCTTTTAATGGCACATGGAATGGTTCAAGATCTTTTCTGTCCAGCCGCAACTCATCATATACCCTGGCACTTAGGATATCGGCTGAACTTCCATTGTCAATCATCACCCGAAGGACATCCCTATGGGCTATTCGAACCCCCACAACGATTGCATCGTTGGGTTTTGCATCAATTCCGTCTAAGTCTTCTGCTGTAAATGTTATGGGATCATGTCCTTCTCTTCCCTTCTTGGGGTTTCTCTGCATAGAATTGATCTCCATGCTTCTACTTTCATACATTACTTCTCGAACTTTTGACATCCTTTCTCGATTGCTCCTCCCAGTATGAGGTCCGCCAAAAATGGTGTTTATAGCTGTGTTATGGCTGTTCCTCCTTGGACTCTTCCTGTCCTGCCTGTTTCCTTGGCGGCCATCCCGGCGACCATCATGTTTGTCACCTTTCAAAGCAAAATCCTTCAGGTGCCCATCTCTGATTAAGCTCTCAATGTGATCGCGCAACTGAAAGCACTTTGAAGTTTCATGTCCATGATCTTTGTGGAATCGACAATACTTAGTTGTATCTCTCCTGGCATTTGCTGATTGCTGTCGAGGGTATTTGGCGAGTCCTTTGTCTTCTACCACAGACAATATCTCCTCCTGGTCGCCAGTTAAAGGGGTGTAATGGTTGTACCTTCCTCGAAACTTATTGGCTCGAGTGTTTCCTCTGCTTTCTCTTGAATACCCCTTTTGGCCCTTCTCATCTTTCTGGCGATCACGTGATTGCATCTTTTTGTCGTCCTTATGGTCTGATTTTGAGTCAGGCTTGTGCCCATGCACGTAGCTACCCCCTTGCGCTACTTCTTCTTCCTCTGCCAGTGCATAGTCGCCAGCTATTTTCATCATCTCCTCGTAAGTTTTAGGTCTATCTCTTCGCAGGTCAAAGGATAATCGTCCACTTTGTAGCCCATTGGTGAAAGCGGCGATTACAGCTACATCACTGGCATCCTCAATTTGAGCTACTTCCTTCCCGAACCTGGCTAGATACTTCTTGATTGACTCATTACGTTCCTGCTTCAAGTTTGACAGATGAGCGAGTGACTTCATTCTTTGGACGCTTCCCATGAATTGCCTTATGAATGCCTTACTAAGGTTTGAGAAGCTGCTTATGGTTCCGGGCAGGAGTCTTCCAAACCATCTGGAGGCGAGGTCACCGAATGTTTGTGGGAAGGTGAGGCACAACAGCCTATCATTGGATGAATACTGGGCCATAATATTGCGGAATCGACGAACATGTTCCTTTGGATCCCTGTTCTCCTTATATTGTTCAATGGTGGGCATCCTAAATCTGTCTGGAAATTGGGTGCGAGCAATAGTTTCGATGAATGGGCTGTCTGACTCATCATCTGAAGATACATTACGACCGTACCTTCGCGCCATTGCTGAAACTTTTCTTGATAGCTCTTGTAGGATTACATCTCGATGACCAGTTGGCTCCCCTACTGGATCGAGTCTGCTCCTGATTATCATCCTACCATGATTGCCTCTCTCATCCGGGCTTCTTCGATCTTCTGTGCTCTCAGATCTTCTTCGCTTTGCTCTTTTGGACTGCAGTTCCCTTCGTGGACGAGGACTCTTATCTTCAGATGAGATGGAACGGTGTCTCCGCCGGTTCCACTGATGTGTGTCACTAGAATTGACCCCATGTGTTCGCACCTGGTCTCGTTCCTCCCTGGATTCTTCATTCATCACGCCTTTTCCCTTCCTTTGTTTTCTCCCCTCGAAATCCTCAGTGTGGTCCTGGGGGGTCTCTTCAGTGGATTGTCTTGCTTGAGTATCGGGAATTGCGATGTGAACTTCTGATCGTAGCCTTCCGGGTGGATGGATTCTAGGGGTGGTTAACTCGTAAGGAGATGAAACTCCTAACCCTATGGGGAGCGAAAGTCCTATTTTGCTAGCTTCGCTGAT
Source organism: Acer saccharum (assembly GCA_030490815.1). NCBI lineage: Eukaryota > Viridiplantae > Streptophyta > Magnoliopsida > Sapindales > Sapindaceae > Acer > Acer saccharum. Next base: position 47,337,905 of record CM059869.1, on the reverse strand, counting down.
TAGGTTTACCAATGCAGCTTGGAAGTGCTGCAGAATCCCGGGATCAGCCGCCCTAGTTCCTAGCGTTGCTGCTGATTGTTCCCCGATTGTCACTGCCCTGTCTCCCGTCGGTGCAGTTGGTTCAACAACTAAATCTCCGCTAGAGTTACCATCTCTGTCGCTGTCGTTGTTCATGCTGTTTGATTCGCAAGGGTCCCTCGAAGTTTCTATTCAAAGACCCCCCTTATTCTAGCGCCAATTGTTGACGGTGAAATTTGGATTGCCACGCACTCAACAATTATATCAATTTAATATAAAACAAGAAAATTAAGAACACATGCAAAAGACAAGTTTTACGTGGAAAACCCTTGAATGGGAAAAAACCACGGCGCCCCTGAGGGCAGAAGAATAATACTAGGTTTTCGTTGCTTTGTTACACGCTCAGATCTCTCATAATTGCTCTCTTTTCTCTCTCTCTAGATTTCTGAACACCTTCCTCATGGGATAGGTGGTTCTATTTATACATGTTTACTTAGGGTTTCCCCTTGTTTTCAGCCGTGTGGGTGAAAGGTTTCCCTCTTTGATTCGTACTAGGATCCTGACTTGTCACGGATCAGGTCTACTTTCCTTTTTATGATTCCTTGTTGTTCTGGGTCTTCTAAAAGTTTAGGGTTTATTTCTGTGTTTCTGCCGAGTCGGTTCAAGCCCAGTGTGCTAGTCCAGCGAGTACCTTTATTTTCTGGGTATTGCATATTTGGCGAGCACATTTCTATATTCGGCGAGTAGGTATTTAGCTTTGGCGACCATATCTTTGACTTCCTTCTGGTTTAAGCTATTCTATCATTCAGACTTGTCAAACTTCCTCCTTTAACCCGGTCAATGAGTGACGTGGCAGTCTTTCGTTAGCTCTTTTGATGACGTGTCAGTTTGGCGAATTTATACATACAACAAGGCTATTTGTGCAACATGGCAAACATTTTCATTCTTTCTAATCCACTTAGCAACAATTTTAGCTTTCTTAGTGGTCTTTGGTACATGTGCTCTACTATTCCTAGAATCATGCAAATCAATATTATCATTCTTAGGAACATACATCTTGGCTCTATTCTTTCTCTTTTCAATCATGCTTCGTGTTCTACACATTTTTATATATCGAAAGCAATGTGGTCTAATATGACCATCAAATCCACAAAAGTGACATATAGGAGTAAAATAAGGAATCATACCTTGTCCTTGTCTTTGTGGATGAATGGGTTCAATCCATCTTCGTTGCTGAACCGGTCTAGGTTGCTTCCTAGCTTGAGGTTGCATGATTGGTCTCTTTCCTTTGTGAGCCAAGTGTGGAGGAGTGTTGGCTTGAGGGACCCTAGGGGGTTGAGCTTGAGGTTGCCTTCTTGGCCCCATCTTCACTTGTGCATTAGAGCATTGTCCTACTTCTAATTTCTTCCTAGGAATTTGCACAAATGAGGTTTCTTCATTCCTCAAACTCTTGACAAACACGGTCTTGTTAGAGGTAGAGATCTTCTTGTCATCTTCATACCCAAGACCCCTCTTGTCTCATGGACTCTTTCCAACACCAAGCATATGGTCAAGCTTCTTGGTGCTAGAATCTATCCTAGCCAAGGACCCTTTAACTTCTACAAGTTCCCTCTTCAAGCCTTCTTCACTTCTCTTGGATAAGTCTAACTCCTCAATTAACTTATCCTCTCTCCTCTTCAATCTTTCCACTTGTTCACTTAAGTGGTCATTGTGAGCCGTAAATTCAAGGTTCTCTTCTTTCAACCTCTCAATCTTTTTTGTGCTTTTAATTGCTAAATCATTGAACTCGGCATGGTATTTAGCAAGCACCTTTTGCTCCACAAATTTCTTTATGGAAATAGAAGAGGAGTCACTTTCTACTTCACTTGAGTCATTTTCCTCTTGACTCATTTCCTCTCTCTCACTACCACTTTTGCTCTTATGTGAGGAGGCAAAAGCTAGGAGGTTAGCCATGAGTTCTTCTTCACTTGAAGACTCATCTTCCTCATTTGAGTCATCACTACTCCCACTCCAAGTGGCGGCCATCACTTTGCCCTTCTTCTTTTCATTGTGATTAGCACATTCGGGGGCAAAGTGACCAATCCCACCACATTCAAAGCACCGGACCCCTTTCCTTTCGGTCTTTTCTTGTCTAGGCTCAAACTTCTTGAAGGAACCTTTTTTCTTCAAGTCTTGTCCTCTTGACCCAAATCCCTTCTTCTTCTTGAACCCCATAACCTTATTAAACCTTTTCACGAATAAGGCAAGGTCTTCATCCGATTCATGCTTTGCCTCTTTTGCATCCTTAGATGCTTTCAAAGCTATTCCTTTAGACTTCTTAGGAGGAGTAGTGGTGCTAGGAGCCTTCCTAGACTCATATGCAAGGAGACGTCCAATCACCTCACTTGGTTTCATATCCATGTAGCCACTATTTTCTTCTATGGCCGTCACCTTTGATTCAAACCTATCGGGGAGAGATCTTATAATTTTTTGCTTGACTCTCCTATCCGAATACGGGTCTCCGAGTTGATAGCTTTGATTTATAATGTCCATCAATTTGATTTCGAAGTCATTGAAGCATTCATCCTCTCCCATCCTAAGTAACTCAAATTGAGTTTGGAGGACTTGAAGCTTGGACTCCTTCACCACCTCGGTTCCCTCATGTGCAACTTGAAGGATGTCCCATGCCGCTTTTGCAATCTGAGTATTCTGAATAAGCTTGTACTGATTCTCATCCATTGCACACATGATGGCATGCATCGCCTTCCTATTCCACTTTGAAGCCTCAAACTCTTGCGCGTTCCATTGCGCCTTAGGCTTCAAAACATCTTGTCCTCCACCCGCGGGAGTCATCATAGGGAGATCATATCCATCTTCAACCGACATCCATGTCCGGTCATGAATTTGGCATATATAAGATTCCATCTTCCCTTTCCATTGGGAATAGTTCAATCCGGTGAGGAGAGGAGGTCTCGTGCTAGAAGCCCCCTCATGGTTGCCACCGTTTCCACTCATAGTGTTTATGAATGAATGAAATAAATGCAAATGTATGAATGATCAAAAATCACACAAAATGCAAAACACACCAAAATAAGCAAGGATCACCTATGTATTGTTAGGATTATGCTCAATAGCAAGAGTGTAATGTTGTAATTAACAATCTTTTTCATATTAATAAAGTGATTTCTGGTTTAACAAATCGTATAGCATTAATAGTTTAATATTATAATTGTCAAAGTAAATAATCATAAGGTCTAAAGACTATGGGAAAAGAAGAATTGTTCATACATCTGGATATGTATGTGGTAGACACAATTCTTTAGTTAGTCTTGAATAAAGTTCACAACTTAAGTTAAAGGCTGGGCACCTTTATCTTGTTAAAGTTGTAGAATTCTTTTGCTAGCATTTGAGTGGGATCAAATGAGATATGATGAGTCTAAAATCATCGGAGTGTCTTCGAGCAAAAGGATCTAGTGCACTGGGTGCATTGAACTGGGTCACAATGAAAAACTTTATCTAGAACCGTCAGTAGATAATAGTCTTTTCATTATCAGGACAATCGGAGAGTCTATCTTAATCCTGAGATAAATGATGGACTTATGGTTGCAAGTGATATCATTTGAGTTATCAATGGGTACGATTATATCGCATAGTCTATCCTCGATAGTTTGGTGATATTCATTTGTTAATCGATAGAGGACTTCATTTATAGATATGGACATCGTGGCTCCATTTAATTAAATGAGAGTATAATATCATCATATGGATGTTTTGAGGTAAATGGATATTAAATCTCAACGTTGAGGTTTCGATAGTGTCTATTGAAAATATGGCTTCTGGACAAGTCAAAATATCCAAGTTCAAAACGTGGTCATATGAGTAAATATGGTAACTTGGAGAGTTATAGGCGGTCTATGAACTCTTGACGATTACTGATATTAATCACGAGGATACACTATCTCCAATATGATTGTCTAGGGTATGAATGAGGAGCATCTTCCTTTTCTATCTTTATTTAAGAGTTCAGTTTTAGCTCTTTAGTGGAATGAGTTAAAATTAATGGATCGGACCTAAGTGAATCATTTGTTGATTGTGATTAGGTTATGTCTATTGAAGCTTAAATTTAGATGGCCCGCCAAGATCCCCAATCCACACGGACTTGCATGGATCACTTGATATATTCTACCGGACCAATTTAAGGGTCCATCTAGAATTGCATTTAATATATTAAGAATATAATTTGCACATTATTTAAGTAATGGGCTGCTCAATTATATTAATATATTAATGAAAGACATGTGGGCTTGTTTCTTTTAGTAAGAATGGGTCTTGTTCACATGTGGGCTTTTTATTTAAAGTCCAATGGATTAAATGAAATAAGAAAATAATATTAGGCCCAATCTTATACAAGTGGGGCGGCAAGGTTAATGTTTTAACCTAATATATTATTTTGTTTCATTTGTTTTAATTAAATAAGAATTAATTAATTTATTGATTAATTGTTTAATTAAAGAAACAAATCTTTCCTAAAAGTAAAAGACTTGTTTGATAAGGAAATAAATAAATAAATTTTATTTATTTAATCAAATAAGGAGTCTTTTTATTTAGTCAAAATAAAAGAATAAAAATCAATGAGTTGGATTAGGGTTTGAAGTCTATAAAGTTGAAAAGAATTAGGGTTGAATTTCGGTCACCCTATATAAGTGACATGATGAAATTCGGCCAACCCTAATCTAAAAACTACATAGAATTCGGCAACCCTAAAGGAAAAAGAAGAAAAATTCGGCCAACCTATATAAGTGTTCTTATAGGGTTCGGCCACCAAACACATGTGTGTTTGAGATTTTATTTTTCTTCTTCTTCTTCATTCATAGAGAGTTTTTATTCTACTAAGACAAAAAGGAGTGTTAGATTATTCTTTGATAGTATACTATTGCTTAATCATCAATAAGCTTGTGTATACGATATCGATCTAGGTTCACGCGAGTTTCGATCATTAGATTGAGAACTCAAAAGTGACCGGAATAATCTTAGACATTCTTTTGATTGTTTTGTGACTAACAAAGAAAAGAAAAGTTTTGTTTTGTCCATTCACAGGTTTGCAATTCAAAGAAAAGGGAGACCACGCTCCTAGGTGATCCACGTTCGTGCTCGGATTGAAGGTCTTGCGGATTACCATCGACGTAAGTCAATCGGATCACGCGACAAAAGGTAATCTACTTTTTGTTAATGTATATGCATGTTTATTGATTAAAAGGGTTTAAGGTTCATAAAGGAAAAATTTTTAAAAGTCACTAAATCTAATTTTTAGTATCGCTTCCGCTGCGTGTACTACTTTTGAATATTTTTCCCTACAATTGGTATCAGAGCCTAGGTTGAACCCTTTTAATTAATTAACGTATATATACGTGGATCTATTTCTTTTTATTGTGATTATGCATGTTTAGAAAGAGATGGCACTCTAGGTATTCAAATATATAATTACATGTGATGTATGGATTTATATATGTTTTATGTGGATTGATATTGCTCGATTTTGGTCCTAGATTTTCAATGTAATTTTTGTTTTGGAGTTGTAACAAGAAGGGTGGTCTATTATCGCCATAATTCCTTGTTGGTAGTTGCTAGGTTTTTATTTTTTTTATTTAATATAAGTGCAGTATTTTTTTTATCACTGCTACAGTTTTTTTTTATTTTTATTATGTGCAGTATTTTATGTGTAAAAAGTACTGCAGTGATTAAAAAAAAATTATATATATATATATACTGCAGTATTTTATTTGTTTAAATACTGCCGTAATATATTTAGGTCTTGAAGATTCGAAGACACGAAGCAAAACGAAGCAACCGGAACCGAGTACGAGCACCGTGCGCACCCTAGGAGTTGATTGGGCTGCGCATGGCAAGCCCATTACAAGGTGGGCTGCGCACGGCAGCCTTGAAGGCCTTATGGGCTGCGCATGGCAGCCCCTTTGTGGGGTTGTGGGTTGTGCACGCCCATGGGGTTTGGGCCGAAGGATGAGCGTATGGTTGATGGGCCACCTGAAGATCTTGTATTCCTGACAATTGTAATTTACTTGTTTTTCTAGGATGGGCCAAAATTGTTGCTATTTAATTTATGCTTAAATATTACAATATTTGTTGTTGTATGATAACATGACATATAGAATAGGAGTGCCACGCATATATCTCTTTTGGTATGAACATGCATTGAATGATTTAGGCATCTAAATTGGCATCTAGATAACTCGGTAAATCATTCTATGGGATTTAATCACACGCCTTAAATAATTGAGTGGGAGAAGGTGTTTTTGTAACACCTATGGCCTCCAAGGTTAGTTGAGCTTTATTATTTATTGGTAATCCCCCCAAGGGGCGTCCATGAATGGAATTTAGCAACATACTTCCTTACAAGGATAGACTAGACAATGGACTCAAACGAGATCTACTCCCCAAGGAGGGATTTTCGTGAGAGAAAATTGAGGGTCGATATCTTGGTAACACACTCAATGTAATTTTATTGATATCCTCCCAAGAGTTCTTGTCAGTAAAATTGCAAGGCTAAAATTGAAAACGCTGGTTGTTATGTTAACAATTAGGTGGGACCTAGTCTAACTAGTAAATGGTGCGAACTCCCAAAGGAGGCGTAACATTTATGGGTGTTAGATCACCGTTGAATTTTATGATTGAGTTATTTATTTAATTCAAGATAAATATTTAAAAGTGCTTTATCATGATTATTTACTTATATATGTTTTGTTTTATTCAGAAATCATGACCCCATCACTTATGAACATCCTGAAAGATAACACTTTAACTGGAGATAATTATGTCACATGGAAAAGGAAAATTGGGTTGTTGCTGCAAAGTGAAAAACATAAGTTTGTTCTAACTACTCCTAAACCACCTGCTCCTAATAATGAATCTAGCATAATGTATAGAGATGAGTATGAGCAGTGGAAGACTTCAGATGATATGGCAAAATGTTACATTATGGCCACTATCTCCGACGTGTTGCAACAGCAGCATGAAGGAATGGAGTCCGCTGCTGATATAATGATGTCTCTAGAGGAGATGTTTGCTATGAAGTCTAGGACGACTAAGAGAGAGGCAGTGACTGCTTTTATGAATCTTAGGATGAAACCTGGACAGGCTTGAAAGATCACATGATGAAAGTCATAGCACATCTCAACATTGCTGAACTGCATGGCGCTGAGATAGATGGTGAGACAAAGATTGATATGGTTGTCAATTCATTGTCAGATTCCTTTGATCAGTTCAAATTGGACTACACTTTGAACAAAAAGGAATACACCTTACAAGGCCTGATGCAAGATGTTCAAAATGCTGAAAATATCCTTGTGAAAGGCAAAGGTCAAGAGATTCATATGGTTGGTAAAGTTGCTACTGTTAAGGCCCGTCAAAAGGTCAAGAAACAACAGAAGAAAAAGCAACTTGGGCCTATCAAGAAGGAGACCAAGAAAGTAACCAAGATCAAAGGGAAATGCTTCCTTTGTGGTGAAAAGGGACATTGGAAGAGAAATTGCCCAAAGTCCCAGAACAAGAAGGAAGAAGGTAATTTGAATTATCTTGAAGCATGTTTTTTGGCTGATTCTACAGATTCTTGGATCATAGACTCAGGAGTCACTAATCATGTTCGTTATTCCTTGCAGGGGTTTCAAGAAAGGAGAAAGCTGAGTAAGAATGAAATCAATTTGCGCTTGGGCAACGGAACGTTAGTGTCTGCAGGTGCAGTGGGAGATATTAGAGTTTATTTGGATTCTAGAAGGCATTTAGATTTAATAGACGTTTATTATGTACCTCAATTCAAGAGGAATTGAATTTCAGTTTCTTGTTTGAATAAATTTGGATATTCGGTTACTTTTAATAAAGTTTTTATTATTAGTAAGAATGACAAAATTATTTGCCAAGGTACATTGGAAAACGGTCTATACTTTTTGCATAGAAATATCTCTCACTCGTTAGACACAGAAATAACGGAACCTAATCATAAAAGAGTAAAATTATCAACAGATGAAACCTACCTTTGGCATTTACGCTTAGGTCATATTTGTTAGGATTATGCTCAATAGAAAGTGTGTAATGTTGTAATTAACAATCTTTTTCATATTAATAAAGAGATTTCTGGTTTAACAAATTGTATAGCATTTATAGTTTATATTATAATTGTCAAAGTAGATAATCATAAGGTCTAAAGACTATGGGAAAAGAAGAATTGTTCGTACATCTGGATATGTATGTGGTAGACACAATTCTTTAGTTAGTCTTGAATGATGTTCACAACTTAAGTTAAAGGTTGGGCACCTTTATCTTGTTAAAGTTGTAGAATTCTTTTGCTAGCATTTGAGTGGGATCAAATGAGATATGATGAGTCTAAAATCATCGGAGTGTTTTCGAGCAAAAGGATCTAGTGCACTGGGTGCATTGAACTGGGTCACAATGAAAAGCTTTATCTAGAACTGTCGGTAGATAATAGTCTTTTCATTATCAGGACAATCGGAGAGTCTATCTCAATCCTGAGATAAATGATGGACTTATGGTTGCAAGTGATATCATTTGAGTTATCAATGAGTACGATTATATCGCATAGTCTATCCTCGATAGTTTGGTGATATTCATTTGTTAATCGATAGAGGACTTCATTTATAGATATGGACATCGTGGCTCTATTTAATTAAATGAAAGTATAATATCATCACATGGATGTTTTGAGGTAATTGGATATTAAATCTCAACGTTGAGTTTTCGATAGTGTCTATTGAAAACATGGCTTCTGGACAAGTCAAAATATCCAAGTTCAAAACGTGGTCATATGAGTAAATATGGTAACTTGGAGAGTTATAGGCGGTCTATGAACTCTTGGCGATTACTGATATTAATCACGAGGATACACTATCTCCAATATGATTGTCTAGGGTATGAATGAGGAGCATCTTCCTTTTCTATCTTTATTTAAGAGTTCAGTTTTAGCTCTTTAGTGGAATGAGTTAAAATTAATGGATCGGACCTAAGTGAATCATTTGTTGATTGTGATTAGGTTATGTCTATTGAAGCTTAAATTTAGATGGCCCGCCAAGATCCCCAATCCACACGGACTTGCATGGATCACTTGATATATTCTACCGGACCAATTTAAGGGTCCATCTAGAATTGCATTTAATATATTAAGAATATAATATGCACATTATTTATGTAATGGGCTGCTCAATTATATTAATATATTAATGAAAGACATGTGGGCTTGTTTCTTTTAGTAAGAATGGGTCTGGTTCACATGTGGGCTTTTTATTTAAAGTCCAATGGATTAAATGAAATAGGAAAATAATATTAGGCCCAATCTTATACAAGTGGGGCGGCTAGGTTAATGTTTTAACCTAAAAATATTATTTTGTTTCATTTGTTTTAATTAAATAAGAATTAATTAATTTATTGATTAATTGTTTAATTAAAGAAACAAATCTTTCCTAAAAGTAAAAGACTTGTTTGATAAGTAAATAAATAAATTAGTTTTATTTATTTAATCAAATAAGGAGTCTTTTTATTTAGTCAAAATAAAAGAATAAAAAACAAGGAGTTGGATTAGGGTTTGAAGTCTTAAAAGACATGTGGTTTTTGGGTGCAATACAACTCCTCTTTTGTAGAGGAAAATTGCGGCAACCCTAGGCAAAAGCACATGAAGAATTCGGCCACCCTATAAGGAAAGAAGGAAGAAAATTTGGCCACCTATATAAGCATACTTATAGAATTCGGCCACCACAAGAAATTGTGTTTGAGTTTTTATTTCTTTCTTCTTCTTCTTAATTCATAGAGAGTTTTTATTATAAAAAGACAAAAAAGGAGTGTTAGATTATTCTTTGATAGTATACTATTGCTTAATCATCAATAAGCTTGTGCATACGATATCGATCTAGGTTCACGCGAGTTTCGATCATTAGATTGAGAACTCAAAAGTGACCGGAATAATCTTAGACATTCTTTTGATTGTTTTGTGACTAACAAAGAAAAGAAAGTTTTTGTTTGGTCCATTCACAGGTTTGCAATTCAAAGAAAAGGGAGACCACGCTCCTAGGTGATCCACGTTCGTGCTCGGATTGAAGGTCTTGCGGATTACCATCGACGTAAGTCAATCGGATCACGCGACAAAAGGTAATCTACTTTTTGTTAATGTATATGCATGTTTATTGATTAAAAGGGTTTAAGGTTCATAAAGGAAATTTTTTTTAAAAGTCACTAAATCGTTTTTAGTATCGCTTCCGCTGCGTTTACTACTTTTGTTATTATTTTTCCCTACAATTGGTATCAGAGCCTAGGTTGGACCCTTTTAATTAATTAACGTATATATACGTGGATCTATTTCTTTTTATTGTGATTATGCATGTTTAGAAAGAGATGGCACTCTAGGTATTCAAATATATAATTACATGTGATGTATGGATTTATATATGTTTTATGTGGTTTGTTATTGCTCGATTTTGGCCCTAGATTTTCAATGTAATTTTTGTTTCGGAGTTGTAACAAGAAGGGTGGTCTATTATCGCCATAATTCCTTCTTGGTAGTTGTTAGGTTTTATTTTTTTTAATATGTGCAGAATTTTTTTTTAGTTTACTGCAGCAGTTTTTTTTTTTAAGTTTTAGTGCAGTATTTTATATGTAAAAGTACTGCAGTGAATAAAAAAAAAATAATAATAATAATACTGCAGTATTTATTATTTTATACTGCCGTAATATATTTAGGTCTTGAAGATTCGAAGACACGAAGCAAAACGAAGCAACCGGAACCATGAACGAGCACCGTGCGCACCCTAGGAGTTGATTGGGCTGCGCATGGCAAGCCCATTGCAAGGTGGGCTGCGCACGGCAGCCTTGAAGGCCTTATGGGCTGCGCATGCCAGCCCCTTTGTGGGGTTGTGGGTCGTGCACGCCCATGGGGTTTGGGCCGAAGGATGAGCGTATGGTTGATGGGCCACCTGAAGATCTTGTATTCCTGACAATTGTAATTTACTTGTTTTTCTAGGATGGGCCAAAATTGTTGCTATGTAATTTATGCTTAAATATTACAATATTTGTTATTGTATGATAACATGACATATAGAATAGGAGTGCCACGCATATATCTCTTTTGGTATGAACATGCATTGAATGATTTAGGTATCTAAATTTGTAGGGAAAAATACCAAAGAAGTGCACGCAGCGGAAGCGATACTAAAAATTAGATTTAGTGACTTTTAAAATTTTTTCCTTTATGAACCTTAAACCCTTTAATTAATTAAACATACATATACAATAACAAAAAGTAGAATACCTTTTGTCGCGTGATCCGATTGACTTACGTCGATGGTAATCCGCAAGATCTTCAATCCTAGCACGAACGTGGATCACCTAGGAGCGTGGTCTCCCTTTTCTTTGAATTGCAAACCTGTGAATGGACAAAACAAACTTTTCTTTTCTTTGTTAGTCACAAAAACAATAAAAAGAATGACTAAGATTATTCCGGTCACTTTTGAGTTCTCAATCTAATGATCGAAACTCGCGTGAACCTAGATCGATATCGTATACACAAGCTTATTGATGAATAAGCAAATAGTATACTATCAAAGAATAATCTAACACTCCTTTTTGTTTTAGTAGAATAAAAAGCTTTCTATGAATTGAGAAGAAGAAGAAATTTGTATCATGAACACATGTGGTGGCCGAAATCTATACTTGTCAATATATAGGTGGCCTAAGTTTGCTTCTTCTTTTCTTTTATTATTAGGGTTGCCGAAATCCTAACCTAGAAATAACTAGGGTTGCCGCAAACACATGCCCACCATAGGCTTATGTTGCACCCTAATTTCCATCTAGTATTTTAAGACATCAAACCCTAATCCAACTCATAGATCTTTTATTCTTTTATTTTGACTAAATAAAAAGACTTCTTATTTGATTAAATAAATAAATCTAATTATTTATTTCCTTATCAAACAAGTCTTTTACTTTTACTTTTAGGAAATATATTTCCTGATTAGAAAAGATTTGTTTCTTTAACTAAACAATTAATTAATAAATTAATTAATTCTTATTTAATTAAAACAATGAAACAAAATAATATATTAGGTTAAAAATAACCCTTGCCGTCCCACTTAGAGTAAATGGGCCAAAATATTATTTTCTTATTTCATTTAATCCATTGGACTTTAAATAAAAAGCCCACATGTGAACCAGACCCATTCTTACTAAAAGAAACAAGCCCACATGTCTTTCATTAATATATTAATATAATTGAGCAGCCCATTACTAAAATAATGTGCAAATTATATTCTTAATATATTAAATGCAATTCTAGATGGACCCTTAAATTGGTCCGGTAGAATATATCAAGTGATCCATGCAAGTCCGTGTGGATTAGGGATCTTGGCGGGCCATCTAAATTTAAGCTTCAATAGACATAACCTAATCACAATCAACAAATGATTCGCTTAGGTCCGATCCATTAATTTTAACTCATTCCACTAAAGAGCTAAAACTGAACTCTTAAATAAAGATAGAAAAGGAAGATGCTCCTCATTCATACCCTAGACAATCATATAGGAGATAGTGTATCCTCGTGATTAATATCAGTAATCGCCAAGAGTTCATAGACCGCCTATAACTCTCCAAGTTACCATATTTACTCATATGACCACGTTTTGAACTTGGATATTTTGACTTGTCCAGAAGCCATGTTTTCAATAGACACTATCGAAAACTCAACGTTGAGATTTAATATCCAATTACCTCAAAACATCCATATGATGATATTATACTCTCATTTAATTAAATGGACCACGATGTCCACATCTATAAATGAAGTCCTCTATCGATTAACAAATGAATATCACCAAACTATCGAGGATAGACTATGCGATATAATCGTACTCATTGATAACTCAAATGATATCACTTGCAACCATAAGTCCATCATTTATCTCAGGATTAAGATAGACTCTCCGATTGTCCTGATAATGAAAAGACTTTTATCTACTGACGGTTATAGATAAAGTATTTCATTGTGATCCAGTTCAATGCACCCAGTGCACTAGATCCTTTTGCTCGAAAACACTCCGATGATTTTAGACTCATCATATCTCATTTGATCCCACTCAAATGCTAGCAAAAGAATTCTACAACTTTAACAAGATAAAGGTGCCCAACCTTTAACTTAAGTTGTGAACATTATTCAAGACTAACTAAAGAATTGTGTCTACCACATACATATCCAGATGTACGAACAATTCTTCTTTTCCCATAGTCTTTAGACCTTATGATTATTTACTTTGACAATTATAATATTAAACTATAAATGCTATACGATTTGTTAAACCAGAAATCACTTTATTAATATGAAAAAGATTGTTAATTACAACATTACACTCTTGCTATTGAGCATAATCCTAACAAAATTGGCATCTAGATAACTCGGTAAATCATTCTATGGGATTTAATCACACGCCTTAAATAATTGAGTGGGAGAAGGTGTTTTTGTAACACCTATGGCCTCCAAGGTTAGTTGAGCTTTATTATTTATTGGTAATCCCCCCAAGGGGCGTCCATGAATGGAATTTAGCAACATACTTCCTTACAAGGATAGACTAGACAATGGACTCAAACGAGATCTACTCCCCAAGGAGGGATTTTCGTGAGAGAAAATTGAGGGTCGATATCTTGGTAACACACTCAATGTAATTTTATTGATATCCTCCCAAGAGTTCTTGTCAGTAAAATTGCAAGGCTAAAATTGAAAACGCTGGTTGTTATGTTAACAATTAGGTGGGACCTAGTCTAACTAGTAAATGGTGCGAACTCCCAAAGGAGGCGTAACATTTATGGGTGTTAGATCACCGTTGAATTTTATGATTGAGTTATTTATTTAATTCAAGATAAATATTTAAAAGTGCTTTATCATGATTATTTACTTATATATGTTTTGTTTTATTCAAAAATCATGACCCCATCACTTATGAACATCCTGAAAGATAACACTTTAACTGGAGATAATTATGTCACATGGAAAAGGAAAATTGGGTTGTTGCTGCAAAGTGAAAAACATAAGTTTGTTCTAACTACTCCTAAACCACCTGCTCCTAATAATGAATCTAGCATAATGTATAGAGATGAGTATGAGCAGTGGAAGACTTCAGATGATATGGCAAAATGTTACATTATGGCCACTATCTCCGACGTGTTGCAACAGCAGCATGAAGGAATGGAGTCCGCTGCTGATATAATGATGTCTCTAGAGGAGATGTTTGCTATGAAGTCTAGGACGACTAAGAGAGAGGCAGTGACTGCTTTTATGAATCTTAGGATGAAACCTGGACAGGCTGTGAAAGATCACATGATGAAAGTCATAGCACATCTCAACATTGCTGAACTGCATGGCGCTGAGATAGATGGTGAGACAAAGATTGATATGGTTGTCAATTCATTGTCAGATTCCTTTGATCAGTTCAAATTGGACTACACTTTGAACAAAAAGGAATACACCTTACAAGGCCTGATGCAAGATGTTCAAAGTGCTGAAAAGATCCTTGTGAAAGGCAAAGGTCAAGAGATTCATATGGTTGGTAAAGTTGCTACTGTTAAGGCCCATCAAAAGGTCAAGAAACAACAGAAGAAAAAGCAACTTGGGCCTATCAAGAAGGAGACCAAGAAAGTAACCAAGATCAAAGGGAAATGCTTCCTTTGTGGTGAAAAGGGAAATTGGAAGAGAAATTGCCCAAAGTCCCAGAACAAGAAGGAAGAAGGTAATTTGAATTATCTAGAAACATGTTTTTTGGCTGATTCTACAGATTCTTGGATCATAGACTCAAGAGCCACTAATCATGTTTGTTATTCCTTGCAGGGGGTTTCAAGAAAGGAGAAAGCTGAGTAAGAATGAAATCAATTTACGCTTGGGCAATGGAACGTTAGTGTCTGCAAGTGCAGTGGGAGATATTAGAGTTTATTTGGATTGTAGAAGGCATTTAGATTTAATAGACGTTTATTATGTACCTCAATTCAAGAGGAATTGAATTTCAGTTTCTTGTTTGAATAAATTTGGATATTCGGTTACTTTTAATAAAGTTTTTATTATTAGTAAGAATGACAAAATTATTTGCCAAGGTACATTGGAAAACGGTCTATACTTTTTGCATAGAAATATCTCTCACTCGTTAGACACAGAAATAACGGAACCTAATCATAAAAGAGTAAAATTATCAACAGATGAAACCTACCTTTGGCATTTACGCTTAGGTCATATTAACCTTATTAGGATTAAAAGATTGGTATGTGACGGACCTTTGAGTGACTTAAAGGTTGATGATGTACCAACTTGTGAATCTTGTTTGGAAGGTAAAATGACCAAAAGGACGTTCTCTGCCAAAGGTGCAAGAGCCACTGAATGTTTAGGATTGATACACACTGATGTATGTGGACCTATGAGCATTCAAGCTAGAGGTGGATATGAGTACTTCATCACCTTCACGGATGATTACTCGAGATTTGGTTATGTGTATCTCATGAGACATAAGTCGGATGCTTTTGACATGTTCAAAGCATTCAAAGCTGAAGTGGAAAATCAGCTTGAGAAACACATAAAAATCTTGAGATCTGATCGTGGTGGAGAATATCTATCTGGTGAGTTTCAGCAATATCTTATTGATAATGGGATAGTTTCTCAGTTTTCTGCACCAGGTACACCTCAACAGAATGGGGTAGCAGAAAGGAGAAATAGAACTCTTTTGGATATGGTTAGGTCTATGTTGAGTTATTCAACGCTTCCTATTTCTTTTTGGGGATATGCTTTACAAACTGCTATATACATTCTAAACGATGTACCATCTAAATCTGTTCCTAAAACACCGCATGAGTTGTGGACTGGGCGCAAGCCTAGTTTACAACACTTAAGGATATTTGGTTGTCCTGCGCATGTGTTAAAAGGAAAGACAGAAAAGATGGAGTCCCGTTCAGAAACATGTATATTTGTAGGGAATCCAAAAGAAACTAAAGGATATTATTTCTATAGTCCTTCAGATCTTAAAGTATTTGTTTCGACAAATGCTAAATTTCTGGAAAAGGACTATATGAATGATTTTGTGCCTAGAAGTAGAATTGTCCTGAATGAGATGTCAGGAGATACAATTCCACGAGAGGTTACACAACCTAACCCAATTGTAAGTTCCGATCCAACACAAGATCAACAACCTACCATTCCTCGTCGTAGTGGGAGGGTTAGAACACAACCCGAAAGATACATCGGTCTGGGAGAATCAGTGGAGAATCTCCCGGACGACGATGATCCCTATACGTACAAGGAAGCTATGGAGGATGTTGATAGTCGCCATTGGCAAAAGGCAATGCAATCCGAGATTGAATCTATGTTCGATAACAAAGTCTGGTCCTTTGTAGACTTGCCTAAAGGGATAAAACCCATTGGGTGCAAGTGGGTATACAAGAGGAAAAGAGGTATGGATGGAAAGGTGGAAACCTTTAAAGCTAGATTGTTAGCTAAAGGGTATACACAGAAAGAAGGTATCGATTACAAGGAAACCTTCTCTCCTGTGGCCATGCTTAAATCCATCAGGATACTCTTATCCATTGCAGCATCTTTAGATCTAGAGATTTGGCAAATGGACGTCAAGACAGCTTTCCTAAATGGAAGTCTTGACGAAAGCATCTACATGATGCAACCAGAGGGATTCATTGAAAAGGGCCAAGTGGATAAGGTATGCAAGTTGCAGAAATCCATATATGGATTAAATCAAGCATCCAGATCCTGGAACATAAGGTTTGATCAAGCTGTCAAAGGTTTTGAATTTATTCAGAATCCTGACGAACCTTGTGTATACAAAAGGATTAAAGGCGACAAGTTGGTTTTCCTGATTCTTTATGTTGATGATATACTACTCATTGGAAACGATGTAGGTGTATTGACATCAGTAAAAGAATGGTTAGCAAAACAATTTGATATGAAGGACTTAGGAGAAGCAAGTTTTATTCTAGGTATCCAAGTAATAAGGGATAGAAAGAATAGAACGATTGCATTATCCCAAGCTTCATACATAGACAAAATCTTGTCTAGGTTTTCCATGCAGGATTCCAAGAAAGGTATGTTACCTTTCAGACATGGAATCAAGCTTTCTAAGGAACAAGTTCCTAAGAATGAGCATGAAGAGCAATTCATGAGTAGAGTTCCATATGCCTCGGTAGTTGGAAGTCTCATGTATGCAATGCTCTGTACTAGACCAGATATTTGTTTTGCTGTTGGCATAGTTAGCAGGTTTCAATCGAAACCTGGTCCTGATCACTGGACGGCAGTCAAGCATATTTTCAAGTATCTTAAGAGAACGAGAGATAATATGCTTGTATACTCTTGAGGGGATTTGGTTCCCGTTGGGTATACAGATTCTGATTTCCAATCAGATTCTAACTCCAGAAAATCCACATCAGGGGCTGTGTTTACTATTGGAGGAGGAGCAGTTATATGGAGGAGTATCAAGCAATCTTGTATTGCTGATTCCACCATGGAAGCTGAGTATGTTGCTGCATGCGAAGCTGCCAAAGAGGCTGTTTGGCTCCGCCAATTCTTGATTGACTTAGAAGTGGTTCCTAGTGCGAATAAGTAGATCACTATCTACTGTGACAACAGTGGAGCAGTGGCTAAATCGAAAGAACCAAGAAGTCACAAGAGAGGTAAACACATTGAAAGAAAGTATCATCTTTTAAGGGAGATTGTTCAAAGAGGTTACGTGACGATTACCAAAATCGCGTTAGCAGAAATTCTAGCGGATCCCTTCACAAAGGCTCTACCTCAGAAGAGTTTCGATGGGCATCTAGAGAACATGGGCTTGAGAGATATGACACATTTGCTATAGCGCAAGTGGGAGATTGTTAGGATTATGCTCAATAGCAAGAGTGTAATGTTGTAATTAACAATCTTTTTCATATTAATAAAGTGATTTCTGGTTTAACAAATCGTATAGCATTTATAGTTTAATATTATAATTGTCAAAGTAAATAATCATAAGGTCTAAAGACTATGGGAAAAGAAGAATTGTTCATACATCTGGATATGTATGTGGTAGACACAATTCTTTAGTTAGTCTTGAATAAAGTTCACAACTTAAGTTAAAGGTTGGGCACCTTTATCTTGTTAAAGTTGTAGAATTCTTTTGCTAGCATTTGAGTGGGATCAAATGAGATATGATGAGTCTAAAATCATCGGAGTGTCTTCGAGCAAAAGGATCTAGTGCACTGGGTGCATTGAACTGGGTCACAATGAAAAACTTTATCTAGAACCGTCAGTAGATAATAGTCTTTTCATTATCAGGACAATCGGAGAGTCTATCTTAATCCTGAGATAAATGATAGACTTATGGTTGCAAGTGATATCATTTGAGTTATCAATGAGTACGATTATATCGCATAGTCTATCCTCGATAGTTTGGTGATATTCATTTGTTAATCGATAGAGGACTTCATTTATAGATATGGACATCGTGGCTCCATTTAATTAAATGAGAGTATAATATCATCATATGGATGTTTTGAGGTAATTGGATATTAAATCTCAACGTTGAGTTTTCGATAGTGTCTATTGAAAACATAGCTTCTGGACAAGTCAAAATATCCAAGTTCAAAACGTGGTCATATGAGTAAATATGGTAACTTGGAGAGTTATAGGCGGTCTATAAACTCTTGGCGATTACTGATATTAATCACAAGGATACACTATCTCCAATATGATTGTCTAGGGTATGAATGAGGAGCATCTTCCTTTTCTATCTTTATTTAAGAGTTCAGTTTTAGCTCTTTAGTGGAATGAGTTAAAATTAATGGATCGGACCTAAGTGAATCATTTGTTGATTGTGATTAGGTTATGTCTATTGAAGCTTAAATTTAGATGGCCCGCCAAGATCCCCAATCCACACGGACTTGCATGGATCACTTGATATATTCTACCGGACCAATTTAAGGGTCCATCTAGAATTGCATTTAATATATTAAGAATATAATTTGCACATTATTTAAGTAATGGGCTGCTCAATTATATTAATATATTAATGAAAGACATGTGGGCTTGTTTCTTTTAGTAAGAATGGGTCTTGTTCACATGTGGGCTTTTTATTTAAAGTCCAATGGATTAAATGAAATAAGAAAATAATATTAGGCCCAATCTTATACAAGTGGGGCGGCAAGGTTAATGTTTTAACCTAATATATTATTTTGTTTCATTTGTTTTAATTAAATAAGAATTAATTAATTTATTGATTAATTGTTTAATTAAAGAAACAAATCTTTCCTAAAAGTAAAAGACTTGTTTGATAAGGAAATAAATAAATAAATTTTATTTATTTAATCAAATAAGGAGTCTTTTTATTTAGTCAAAATAAAAGAATAAAAATCAATGAGTTGGATTAGGGTTTGAAGTCTATAAAGTTGAAAAGAATTAGGGTTGAATTTCGGTCACCCTATATAAGTGACATGATGAAATTCGGCCAACCCTAATCTAAAAACTACATAGAATTCGGCAACCCTAAAGGAAAAAGAAGAAAAATTCGGCCAACCTATATAAGTGTTCTTATAGGGTTCGGCCACCAAACACATGTGTGTTTGAGATTTTATTTTTCTTCTTCTTCTTCATTCATAGAGAGTTTTTATTCTACTAAGACAAAAAGGAGTGTTAGATTATTCTTTGATAATATACTATTGCTTAATCATCAATAAGCTTGTGTATACGATATCGATCTAGGTTCACGCGAGTTTCGATCATTAGATTGAGAACTCAAAAGTGACCGGAATAATCTTAGACATTCTTTTGATTGTTTTGTGACTAACAAAGAAAAGAAAAGTTTTGTTTTGTCCATTCACAGGTTTGCAATTCAAAGAAAAGGGAGACCACGCTCCTAGGTGATCCACGTTCGTGCTCGGATTGAAGGTCTTGCGGATTACCATCGACGTAAGTCAATCGGATCACGCGACAAAAGGTAATCTACTTTTTGTTAATGTATATGCATGTTTATTGATTAAAAGGGTTTAAGGTTCATAAAGGAAAAATTTTTAAAAGTCACTAAATCTAATTTTTAGTATCGCTTCCGCTGCGTGTACTACTTTTGAATATTTTTCCCTACATGTATGTCTAGGAACCCGCTCTGATACCAATTGAAACTAATTATAGCACGGTGTGTATAAAACTATCTAGAGGGGGGGTGAATAGATTTTATGCTTTTTACCCAATTTTTCGTGTTAGTCAAAATTACGAAATTACCCCTAAATAGATAAAGCAATAAATCAAGTAAAATATGCGGAAATTAAATAACACTTGATTTTTACGTGGAAACTCTCACGGGAAAAACAACGGGCCAGTAAGTAAGCCACACTCGAACCTCGAATCCACTAAATGTGTAAACGATTACAACCTAATCCCGGAAGTAATCACACACCTACCTAATCCCGGTATGAGTGAACCTAGTCCAATTTGCTTGCGATCTAAGCAACCTAATCCCGGAAGCTACACACAATACTTACTTTCTCTATGAAGAGAATACAACCGTAAGTGAATATATGTGAATATCCAAAATGCAACATAGAGCAAGGGAAACCCTATATGCTTATCTAAGATGATTAATATGCAATTAGAACAATCCTAGATATTAAAAACTAAATGACATGTTCAATCAAATAGTTTAGCTATTCAAGATTAAGCACAAAACTTAATTAGCTATCACAATACAACACTCAATAATGTCAACAAAACAATCTCTATTTTGAATATTAGATTTTAATCTAAGAACAAGCAAATAATAAAAGAGATGCCTTGATAAATAAAACACTAATTATAAATGATAATAGTGAAGAACATACCAAGGGAAGTGTGTTGACCAAGACCCATGCAAGTAAACATCCTAACTATGCTAGAAAATGCTTAGGTGATATTTTGATGCATATGAAAATGGGTTTTGAGAGTTAAAGACAAGTTCTTGGGGGTTTTTCTCTTGAAGATATTTTTGCTCTCTCAAAGTGTGTATGTTTGCCTTGCTAACAAAATGAAGAAGAAAGTATATATATATACAAATATGAATCAGGTTTAGCAAAATAAAAAGAGGCAAAACGCCATCGTATTTAACAATATATATATATATATATATATATAATATATGCAAAAGACACAAAAGATAAAAACATTAGCAGAAGGCGTGAAGCACTTATATAATATATAATATATGCATAAGACAAAAAGAGAATATACAAATATAAATCTATATTAACTGTTATAGGTAAAAATAGTCGTGATAGACACGTCATCACCATGGAAGGCCAGGTCAGCAGAGGTCAAGATAAGTTAACTTATGGAGTAGGAATCTTCACGATAACTTACTCGGAAAAGAGGATAAGTAGTCCGACCACAAGCAAAGACAATCAGCTTGAGCAGCAGATCGGATTCGGGCACACTCGGGCACACTCGGGCATACTCACTCGGGAAACAATAAAACAGTCGCCAACACTTGCAATCAGCAGCCAGCAGGTCCACGATAAGCAACGATGTGGACCATAAGAGGTAAGAAAGGAAACAAGCAGTTCTCCCGTGAATAAAGGAGAGAGAATCCCATTCAGAATTGGATACAGCCGAAAAAGGGAAGCACAATCTAAATAGGACTAGGAAACCGCTTGAGACTTGGGGGCCACAACACTAAACCCTAGCGGTCATCTTAAAACCCTAGATGCAACATGTATAAATACCCCCTCTATTCATAAACAGGGGTACGCGATAAGTAGAACAGGAGAGAGAGAGGATCGTATTGAAAAGCTTGTAATCATTCTTTATCATTCTTCGTCTTGTAATCGTGATTCATAGTGGATTTGACTTTGTTGTTTGAGGCAACGATCCCGTGGATGTTTCTCCGATCTTTTGGAGTTTTTACCACGTAAATCACCTGTTATTTCTTTACAATCTTTGACCATACTCAAGTATAAACTGCAGTAATTCAAAAACGAATCATTGACTTGGTGATCACCAAAAATCACCTTCAACAATTGGCGCTAGAAGGAGGGGAACCCAAAAATTTGTGACAACAATGGCTGGCGACGGAGATGGTAGCGATTCCAGGTACAGTCAGGGCATGCCAAGTAACGAATTGGAAGATGACACCGCGCTCAATACGGCGGATGCAACTTTGACGACGGCAGACCAGTCAGCTGCCCTGGCTGGTATTCAACGTTTGCCTACAACTAATGAAGAAATCGCGCAACGACTCCGTGCTTCTCTACAACAACTCATATCAGACGCAGCAAGGCAGGGAATTGACCTTTCTGTTACGGAAGGTTTGATGTCGCCTCATGAACTGTCCGCCCCAAGCCAGCAAACAGCAAGGCTGCGTTCCGCAGTGGTGATACCAACCCCTGATGCACCCCCAAAGGCGAGACAAGATCCTACAGGCAGACCAGAGATGCTATTTGAAAGAGTGGCCAGGAGAAGTAGGGAGCATAGAGAGGGGAATGATTCCGACAAAGAGTACGATCAAGATCGGGTAGCCGGAGATCGAGACCGCCCTAGGAGGCGTGGCCACCGGAGAGACCGGTCATCCTCTGAAGAAAGTGAGCAGAACCATCATCGCAAGCGCCAAAGGGGCACAGTCCGACTGCATGGCCTAAACCGAGATCGTAGAGAGTTGAATCCTGAGGAGAGGAGCCAAAAACTGACCATAAGCCAGAACTTCAATGCGTTAGGAGAGCCTGAAGGGGACAGAGACATACTTATACAGAGCCTCACTCGGGAAGTTCAAAATAATCGTCGGCAAATGGATGCTTTGGTCAGGCGGTATGGACGTAATGAGCTTTCAGATGATGAATCCAGAAGCCCTTTTACCAATGGGGTTTTGAGGATGCCTTTCCCAGAAAGATTCAGAATGCCCCACATTGAGCTGTTCAAGAAGGACACCGACCCAAAAGAACACGTCCGGAGGTATAGGAGCGCTATGGCGCAATATGTCCATAATGATGCACTACTATGTTTGAATTTTCCCCAAACTCTTGGGGATCTAGGCTCCCGGTGGTTTGGAAGATTGCCAGCAGCAAGCATAAGTAGCTTCGGCGAACTGAGCAAGGCTTTCTCAAGGCAGTTCCTCGGGAATGTACACAGGAAAAAGTCAGTGGCTCATTTATCCCAACTCAAACAGGGAAAAGACGAGTCGCTGAAGAAATATCTGGGGAGGTTCGGTCAGGAAGTGTCCGAGATCGGAAGTGCAAACGACGAAGCAATAATTGCCGCGTTCATTAACAACCTTCAGAATGGCCAATTGTCCTTTGACCTCAGAAGAGCCCGACTAACCAGCTATGCCGATATGATGGACATGGCAGGGGGTTACGCCTTGGCCGAAGAAGAGGAAATTGCCACAGGAGGTTACTTCGTACATGGCGGTCGCCCAGAGGGGTCCAAAACCAAGGACCAGACCAAGATGCCCGATACCAAAGGTGACAAGCAGAAGAATAAAGCACGGGATGGTCGGGATGGACGACGAGCATACGACCCAAAAACCGATAAACCGATCAACCACGGCAGAGGTTCTAGGGCCGATACACAAATTATACCCCGTTGAAGAAAGATCAAGAAGAAGTCCTGGCAATCCTAGAAGAGAAGAACATGTCCAAAGAACCACCTAAGCAATCGACGTATACTCGGAGGGACACCACCAAATATTGCCGTTTCCACAAAGAGAATGGGCACGAGACATCCAAGTGTTTCCAGCTAAGGGACCACATCGAGACTCTCATTAGGGAAGGGCATTTGAAGGACATTGTTTTCAAAAAGACAGACAGGGCAGATGGACAGAAAGATAGCCGACAGGATGGACGGGCAAGAAAACTTAGTCCCAAGAAAGCCGAGGATGAAGGGGCAATCAACACCATCTTCGGAGGTCCAGCAACGGGCAAGAGTAACAAGGAAAGAACCCAGGAGATTCGGGAGGCCATGGAGGCACGGAGAGACCTGGACGTCAATTCTATTGAGCCCGACCCAAAAAGAATCAAGGAGGGCTGGGACCCGATCGTGTTCACAGAGGCCGACTCACACGGAGTGGATGTTAGGCCAAATGACGCGCTAGTGGTCAGCGCTCGGATCGGCCATAGAGAAGTTCATCGAATTCTGATCGACAATGGGAGTTCGGCAGACATTCTTAGTGCAGAAGTATATGACCAGCTGAGGCTAGACAGGAAAGACCTACAGCCTTTTCCCACACCCCTTAGAGGATTTGGAGGAGTCGAAGTAAGGTCACTCGGCACGGTTAAGCTACCCGTGAAGATCGGAAAAGCCCCTTGCCAGAAAACAGTGCTGCTCGACTTCGTGGTGGTAGATACGGAAAACTGGCCGTATAATGCTTTACTGGGCCGACCATTTTTGAATAAAGCCAAGGCCGTGACAGCAACTTATGCCCTCTTGATGAAATTCCCGACCGAATATGGTGTGGGAGTGGTCAAAGGGTCACAAGAGATGGCCCGAAGAGCAAACTTGTCAGTGTATAAAGATAGGGAGGTACGCCAGGTATACATGGTAACGGTCCAGCAAAAGGATAGAGAACCTGAAGAATAGGCAGAAGTGCCGAAAGATTTTGAGTTGGATCCCAAAGAAGGACCGGAGGATAGGGAAGACGAGCCTACTCAAGAGGTGGCACTAGACCCGGAAGATCCGGGTAGGACAGTGAAGGTAGGGGCAAGTTTGAGCGTACATGTCAAAACTGTACTTATTGCGCTGCTAAGAAACTACAAGGATGTTTTCGCTTGGAGTTATGAAGATATGCTGGGGGTAGACCCGAAGGTGATTTCACATCATCTTTCCACTAACCCCGAGTTCCGACCCGTGGTACAGAAAAGAAGACTATTCAATCCAGAAAGAAGCGTCGCAATCAAGAAGGAAGTGGAAAAGCTGCTTTCCGCGGGGTTGATAAGGGAAGTCAAGTATCCGGAGTGGGTAGCCAATGTGGTGTTGGTCAAGAAAAAGAACAAGCAATGGAGGATGTGCGTAGACTTTACAGACTTGAATAAAGCTTGCCCAAAAGATAGTTTCCCACTACCGAGGATCGACCAGTTGGTAGATGCGACAGCAGGACATGAATTGTTGAGTTTCATGGACGCCTACTCGGGATACAATCAGATCCGGATGAATAAGGCAGATGAGGAAAAGACGTCGTTTACCACGGACCAGGGCTTATATTGCTACAAAGTGATGCCATTCGGATTGAAAAACGCCGGGGTAACATACTAGAGGCTGGTAAACAGGATGTTTGCTCGGCAGATTGGGAAAAATATGGAGGTTTATGTGGATGATATGTTGACTAAGAGCACCACTGCAGAAAAACACACGGAGGATTTGAAGGAAACCTTTGACGTCTTGAGAAAGTATCAGATGAAGCTCAACCCAAGCAAGTGTGTGTTCGGGGTACCTTCGGGAAGGTTTCTAGGTTTTCAGGTGCACCAGAGGGGAATCGAAGTAAATCCCGAGAAGATCAAAGCATTAGAAGGAATGGCTTCACCCAGGACACTAAAAGATGTACAGAGGCTAACGGGATGCCTTGCGTCACTCAACCGGTTTATAGCCAAGTCAACAGATAAATGCGCCCCATTCTTTAAAGCAATAAAAAAGGGAAAAGGGCTCGAATGGAGTACAGAGTGTGAAGAAGCCTTTCAAAAATTGAAAGAGTATCTGGGGAGAGCACCAATCCTTTCAAAACCGGTGGTGGGAGAAACATTATACTTATACCTCTCGGTCACCGAAGTGGCGACGAATTCGGTGTTGATCCGACTGGAGGAAGGAATACAAAAGCCAGTGTACTATACAAGCAAAGCGTTGTTAGCGGCGGAAACCAGATACTCTCCGGCAGAAAAAATAGCGTTAGCTCTGATCACATCGGCCAGGAAGCTGAGGCCATATTTCCAAGCACATACAATAGAGGTATATACAGACTGCCCGCTGAAACTCATTCTTCAAAAGCCAGAGGTGTCAGGAAGGCTGACCAAATGGGCGGTAGAGCTCAGCGAATATGATATCAGATACACACCAAAAGTGGCCATCAAAGGGCAGGCGGTATCCAACTTTATAGCAGAATTCACCGAGCCAGACGCCGAGGTAAGGAGGGCAATGGAAGATGAACAGACTACTAAATTCCAATGGAAATTACATGTAGATGGGTCATCGAACACACATGGCAGCGGGGCAGGAATAGTCATAACGACCCCCGAGGGGGATACTGTAGAATGTGCCATGAGGTTCGATTTCAAGGCAACCAACAATCAAGCAGAATATGAAGCCTTGCTGGCCGGTCTGAGGGTCTGCATAGCATTAGGGGCAGATGAGCTGGAAGTTTACAGTGATTCACAGGTCGTGGTCCATCAAGTACTGGATGAATACCAGGCCAGGGAAGAGCACATGATAGCTTATTTGGACATTGCAAAAAAACTACTTAAAAAGTTCAAAGCATACAGAATCTCTCAGATCCCTCGGGAAGAGAACGAAAAAGCAGATGCTTTGTCCAAACTAGCTTCAGCCACCACAAGCATCAGATCCAAAGCAATACCAGTGGCACACCTGACTAAACCAAGTACAGTGGAACCCGAGGAAATCATAATAGCAGAGATCCGACCTAGCCCGGGCGACTGGACATACCAACTCAGAAAGTACTTGGAGGAGAACATACTACCGGAGGATGCTGTGGAAGCTAAACGCATCAGATACAGGTCAGCCCGGTACACGATTCTGAGAGGAGAATTATATAGGAGAGGATTCTCAAAAGTGCTGCAGAGATGCATTTCCGGTGAAAAGACTGGAGAGATCCTGAGAAGTATCCACAGTGGAGTATGTGGGAACCACACTGGGGGTAAAAGCTTAGCACACAAGATACTCCGGCAAGGATTCTACTGGCCGACTATGTTCGCGGAAGCGCAGCAATTCGCAGAGAGTTGCGAAACATGCCAAAGAGTAGCAAATGACATTCGGCGACCCCCAGAGTTGCTCAGAAGCTTAACCTCGCCTTGGCCCTTTGCCATGTGGGGACTCGACCTGATAGGACCAATGCCCACAGGAACGAAGGGAGGAGCAAAGCATGCTATTGTGGCAGTGGATTATTTTACCAAATGGGCAGAGGCAGAAGCACTTGTACACATCACCGAGGCAAACACCACCAGCTTCGTTAAAAAGAATATAATATATCGATTTGGGATCCCGAGCATCATCATAACAGACAATGGGACTCAATTCGATAATAAGAAGTTCAGAGAAATGTGTGAAGAGTTCAAGATCGCAAACTACTATGCATCGCCTGCTCATCCTCAAACCAATGGCCAAACGGAGGCCGTGAATAAAGTGATCTCGCTCTCCTTCAATTGGGCTTCCAGCCTTCTTATTTTCTCCGCTTGGGCTTCGCCAGCTTGGCAAGCCCCAGACATCTCGGCCACCATCTGCAACAAGCAAACAACAAATCAACAACAAATAGAAATAAGAAAAGGAAGAATGCGAAATGACGCATATGAGCGAAAGTGTCACTCACGTAGGAAGCGCTGTTAAAAAAATTGCGGAGTCGGTCAGACACAGTCCCGGTCCTGAAATGACTCCAGTGATCCTCCCCAATATAGGCTCGGCCTGAAGCCATGGCCCTGAAAATGGTCTCGGGGGTGGGATCATCGATTTGGGGAGAGGAGCCCATATCACCCACATCGCCTTCGGGGAGTTCGGCGGATGGGGCCGCCCGAGGAAGGTCGGTTGAGCCACCAGCACTCTCTCTGACCTGCTCCCGCGGAGGGGTCACGCTCGCATCACCCTCCCCCTCGTCCTCCGAAGAGGAATTAACATACGCGAATACTCGGGGAATCTTGGGGAAAGGGCGACCAGAAGAAAACGAAGCTTTCCTTTTCCCAGTCTGCCCAGCTTCAGTGTTGCTGTCCCTAGGAGTAGAAATCGGATCAGCAGAGGCGGGAATCTCAGAGGAAGAACGATTCGGTTCAACTGAAGTCGGAAACTCCGGAGCTACCGCACCTGAAGGCCCCCCAACTGCTTCAAAAGGGACGTTTGGCATATCAGCAGCAGAGTGGGGAGAACCAGATCCGCTGGGGAGATTCGCCTACTCGGGCTCAGGAAGATCCCCTACTTTCTCTTTCCCCTTGGAGGAAGGACTTACGGGATTGCCCGAATCAGCAGAGGTCCTACTTACTCCAAAGTTCCCCGAGGCGCCCTCGGCTCCCGCCGAACACACGGTCGGTTCTTGATCATGAGCCTCCTCGGGCACATAATTGGGTACTCCCTTTTCATCATCTCCCTCGGGAAGGTTCTCGGGAGTACCCTCATCAAATTCGTCTTCGGGAGGGGCTATCCCAGCATCTCGCTGGCGAAGGACTGCCTTTCGACTCGCCTCCACGATGCCTTTCATCCGGCGTGCCAGAGCATCGCTGACTATATCTACATCAAACAATTAAATAAAAAAAAAAAAAAAAGAGGAGTCCGAGTTAGCAAACAAACTTGGGAGTCAGGTTGCAAATAAAAAATGCATACAAGAAGTAAACTTACGGCGTCTGCGGCACGCAGAAATCTGAGGGAAGAGATGGGCCTTAATCATTTTCCCCTCTTTGTAGAGATAGGGTTTCCCCCTTTTCTCTAGGGGACGGACCGCTGCCCGAGCCAAAGTCTTCAGCTCCTCATCAGTAAAAGCTGAAGTCAGATGGTTCCACTGCGGCGTGCAGAAGTACCGAGGAACCCGGCAAGTCATCTGAGTGCCGTCCAAGTCGAAACTGATCGACTGGCCCCAGTCTTTGCCCACGAAGAACCAGCTGTTCTTCCAAAACTTGTTTGAGGTCGGGAAGCCCCAAACGAATCCTTTCATCTTTTCGTCCGTAGTCGGTTCGACACTACCCTTGACCACGACGTCTTTTGGAATCCAGAACTCGGGCTGGTTCGACTGGAGAAAGTAAATCCCGGTCTTCCCCACTGGCCTCAGCGAATAAAAATGGCGAACCTCGCGAGGGGTGGGAGGTGGCCGCTTCATTCTATGCCACATGTGCCACATGCACATCAGGATGCGATAACTGTT
This sequence comes from Acer saccharum, assembly GCA_030490815.1. Classification (NCBI taxonomy): domain Eukaryota; kingdom Viridiplantae; phylum Streptophyta; class Magnoliopsida; order Sapindales; family Sapindaceae; genus Acer; species Acer saccharum. The sequence continues at coordinate 47,308,818 of CM059869.1, read as the reverse complement.
CGGCGTTAGCTGTGCCGGAGCGAGTCGGGCTTCAGCCAAGAACCAAGTGATGAAAGGCTGAAGAGGAAGAGTAACGCCGCAGGTGAGCATGGACCCGTAAATTGCTACGTGGCCAGGGGGTGGGTTCCATGCAGCCCGACCTTCGGCTGGAATCAGCGAAATCTCATTGCTGTCCAGATCGAACCGCCGCATATATCGCATTATCTCGTCAGGGCCGACCACGTTCGGCTCAACATCATAGATGCAAATACGCTCGGGGGAGAAGGGAATGCGAGTGGCCCTGTGCTCCTCTTCAATGTCATCTTCAATAATCCTTTGGGCCGCCACTTATATAATATATAATATATGCATAAGACAAAAAGAGAATATACAAATATAAATCTATATTAACTGTTATAGGTAAAAATAGTCGTGATAGACACGTCATCACCATGGAAGGCCAGGTCAGCAGAGGTCAAGATAAGTCAACTTATGGAGTAGGAATCTTCACGATAACTTACTCGGAAAAGAGGATAAGTAGTCCGACCACAAGCAAAGACAATCAGCTTGAGCAGCAGATCGGATTCGGGCACACTCGGGCACACTCGGGCATACTCACTCGGGAAACAATAAAACAGTCGCCAACACTTGCAATCAGCAGCCAGCAGGTCCACGATAAGCAACGATGTGGACCATAAGAGGTAAGAAAGGAAACAAGCAGTTCTCCCGTGAATAAAGGAGAGAGAATCTCATTCAGAATTGGATACAGCCGAAAAAGGGAAGCACAATCTAAATAGGACTAGGAAACCGCTTGAGACTTGGGGGCCACAACACTAAACCCTAGCGGTCATCTTAAAACCCTAGATGCAACATGTATAAATACCCCCTCTATTCATAAACAGGGGTACGCGAGAAGTAGAACAGGAGAGAGAGAGGATCGTATTGAAAAGCTTGTAATCATTCTTTATCATTCTTCGTCTTGTAATCGTGATTCATAGTGGATTTGACTTTGTTGCTTGAGGCAACGATCCCGTGGATGTTTCTCCGATCTTTTGGAGTTTTTACCACGTAAATCACCTGTTATTTCTTTACAATCTTTGACCATACTCAAGTATAAACTGCAGTAATTCAAAAACGAATCATTGACTTGGTGATCACCAAAAATCACCGTCAACATTAACAAACAGCAAATGGCACACGTGATATTATATATATATATATATATTTAATAAAACAAAAAAGAGCACACTGCACACATATATATATTATATACTTTATTAGAAGTCAGACCACGTGATAATATATATATATATAGATATTTTAACAAAACAAACAAACAGAATCTAAAGTAAACAAAACAAACAAGAAAATGAATAGGTGAGGGCGCGTTGCTAGTCCCGTGGAGCAAACGGGAGCAGAGGAAGGGGTTGGGCGTGGGGAGCCCGTGGCTCACACGCCACCCCATGCTATGTGTGGCAATCATGCCACATTAAACTGACTTTGGACACGAGCGTTCTTCAGTCCAATTAATCTCGAACTTCGGAATTCAATTCCGTCTTCGGAAAATTAACCCGAACTCAATTATAAATATGGAAAATTATATAACCTTTCAATTTAAGCTCGGAATTGAATTTCGGTTTCCGATAAAAACACGGAATGTCCCAAATATCTCGGAAATCATCCAAAACATATAGACAAGTCTCCGAATCGCTTGGAACTCATCTATGGACAAATCCACACATAAAAATATAACAAAGAAGTGCAAGTGTGATAAGTGACATGTGAAGAGAATGCACACAAATGCAAGTATGCTAAGTGAGTGTGTGCACTAAATCTCTTTATAGAAAATTAAGCACTAAACATATACCTTTGGAGTGATTAACACTTGCAAGGGCCTTGAGCTTGAACACATTCCTAAGCTACCCTTACATGATCCCCACATATGGTTTGATCACGAAATAAGCCAATTAAAAACTACGGGAATCCTTACAAGCTCTTTGATGTTGAGCTAGAGCAATGCCCTTTGTTGGCATTTTCACCTGGCCATTCTTGGATGACTTTCCAAGATCAATATTCCTCCTTGGATGGCAAGGAGGTGAAGCTTTGCACTTGCCTTGAGCTTGAGGTTGCATGATCTTACCCTTCTTCAATTCTTGAAGGTGCCTCATCTCTCTTTCCTTGACAATCTTTAAGGAATCTTCCTTGCAAGCAAGTTCGTCCTTCATTGCCTTCATCCTTTGATGGTAGTCTTCAATCTCTTTTTTGTACTTGGACACTTCACTCAAGTCCGTCTTCAAGGAGTCATCTATGAAGGACTTCATCTCCATTGTCTTCATTAAAGAGATGAAATTAACGTTTTCTTCCAATAGCTCGGTCATCATCTCCCTAGATTGATGAAGATTTATTTGACAAATATGCTCGCCTTTTTCAAGAGCATGGATCTTTTCCACTGAGGAAATCTTCCACATCTTCAAGGACTCATTCTCCTTGAAGAGCTCTTCGTTTTTCTTTAGCACTTTGAGAAGGAGCATTTGACACTCATAGAGTGAGTTAACACTTAAGGCCTTTTTTCCTTCATCTTCATCTTCCTCATAGGAAGCCCCAAAAGCTGTGAAGTTAGGCACATGCTCTTTAACATGGAAGAGGCTTCTTCACCTTTCTTGCACGAGGACTTCCTCTTTTCCTCTTTCACCATAGAGGTCATCTTCTTTTGAGATTTTGCAAATCTCCCAAATCTCTCTATAAAGAGAGTCACCTCCTCATCGGAATCAATTTCTTCTCTCACAAAATCACTCATAGTTTTTAAGTCAAATGAATGTAAATGATGTTAGGATTATGCTCAATAGCAAGAGTGTAATAGTGTTTTTGACAATCTATTCATATTCATAATGTGATTTCTGGTTTAACAAATCTTATAGCATTTATAGTTTAATTATTATAATTGTCAAAAGTAAATAATCATAAGGTCAAAAGACTATGAGAAAAGAAGAATTGTTCGTACATCTGGATATGTATGAGGTAGACACAATTCTTTAGTTAGTCTTGAATAACGTTCACAACTTAAGGTAAAGGTTGGGCACCTTTATCTTGTTAAAGCTGTAGATTCTTTTGCTGGCATTTGAGTGGGATCAAATGAGTTATGATGAGTCTAAAATCATCAGAGGGTCTTCGAGTAAAAGAATCTAGTGCACTGGGTGCATTGAACAGGATCACAATGAAATACTTTATCTAGAACCGTCAGTAGATAAAAGTTTTTTCATTATCAAGACAATCGGAGAGTCTATCTTAATCCTGAGATAAATGATGGACTTATGGTTACAAGTGATATCATTTGAGCTATCAATGAGTACGATTATATAGCATAGTCTATCCTCGATAGTTTGGCGGTATTCATTTGTTAATCGATAGAGGACTTCATTTATAGATATGGACATCGTGGCTCCATTTATTAAATGAGAGTATAATATTATCATATGGATGTTTTGAGGTATTGGATATTGAATCTCAACGTTGAGTTTTCGATAGTGTCTATTGAAAACATGGCTTCTGGACAAGTCAAAATTGTAGGGAAAAATAACAAAAGTAGTACACGCAGCGGAAGCGATACTAAAAATAAGATTTAGTGACTTTTAAAAAATTTTCCTTTATGAACCTTAAACCCTTTAATTAATTAAACATGCATATACAATAACAAAAAGTAGATTACCTTTTGTCGCGTGATCCGATTGACTTACGTCGATGGTAATCCGTAAGATCTTCAATCCTAGCACGAACGTGGATCACCTAGGAGCGTGGTCTCCCTTTTCTTTGAATTGCAAACCTGTGAATGGACAAAACAAAACTTTTCTTTTCTTTGTTAGTCACAAAACAATCAAAAGAATGTCTAAGATTATTCCGGTCACTTTTGAGTTCTCAATCTAATGATCGAAACTCGCGTGAACCTAGATCGATATCGTATACACAAGCTTATTAATGATTAAGCAAATAGTATACTATCAAAGAATAATCTAATACTCCTTTTTGTCTTAGTAGAATAAAAAACTCTCTATGAATGAAGAAGAAGAAGAAAAATATAATCTCATGAACACATGTGTGTTGGACGAAACCTATAGCAAGAATAATATAGGGTGGCCGAATTTTGCTTCCTTTCTCCTTTAGGGTTGCCGAATTCTATGTAGTTGTGTATTAGGGTTGGCCGAATTTCATCATGTCACTTATATAGGGTGACCGAAATTCAACCCTAATTCTTTTCAACTTTTTAGACTTCAAACCCTAATCTAACTCATAGATATTTTATTCTATTCTTTTGACTAAATAAAAAGACTCCTTATTTGATTAAATAAATAAAATTAATTATTTATTTCCTTATCAAACAAGTCTTTTACTTTTAGGAAATATATTTCCTGATTAGAAAAGATTTGTTTCTTTAATTAAACAATTAATTAATAAATTAACTAATTCTTATTTAATTAAAACAAATGAAACAAAATAATATATTAGGTTAAAACTTTAACCTTGCCGCCCTACTTGAATAGAATTGGGCCTAATATTATTTTCTTATTTCATTTAATCCATTGGACTTTAAATAAAAAGCCCACATGTGAACCAGACCCATTCTTACTAAAAGAAACAAGCCCACATGTCTTTCATTAATATATTAATATAATTGAGCAGCCCATTACATAAATAATGTGCAAATTATATTCTTAATATATTAAATGCAATTCTAGATGGACCCTTAAATTGGTCCGGTAGAATATATCAAGTGATCCATGCAAGTCCGTGTGGATTGGGGATCTTGGCGGGCCATCTAAATTTAAGCTTCAATAGACATAACCTAATCACAATTAACAAATGATTCACTTAGGTCTGATCCATTAATTTTAACTCATTTCACTAAAGAGCTAAAACTGAACTCTTAAATAAAGATAGAAAAGGAAGATGCTCCTCATTCATACCCTAGACAATCATATTGGAGATAGTGTATCCTCGTGATTAATATCAGTAATCGCCAAGAGTTCATAGACCGCCTATAACTCTCCAAGTTACCATATTTACTCATATGACCACGTTTTGAACTTGGATATTTTGACTTGTCCAGAAGCCATGTTTTCAATAGACACTATCGAAAACTCAACGTTGAGATTTAATATCCAATTACCTCAAAACATCCATATGATGATATTATACTCTCATTTTATTAAATGGAGCCACGATGCCCATATCTATAAATGAAGTCCTCTATCGATTAACAAATGAATATCACCAAACTATCGAGGATAGACTATGCGATATAATCGTACTCATTGATAACTCAAATAATATCACTTGCAACCATAAGTCCATCATTTATCTCAGGATTAAGATAGACTCTCCGATTGTCCTGATAATGAAAAGACTTTTATCTACTGACGGTTCTAGATAAAGCTTTTCATTGTGATCCAGTTCAATGCACCCAGTGCACTAGATCCTTTTGCTCGAAGACACTCCGATGATTTTAGACTCATCATATCTCATTTGATCCCACTCAAATGCTAGCAAAAGAATTCTACAACTTTAACAAGATAAAGGTGCCCAACCTTTAACTTAAGTTGTGAACATTATTCAAGACTAACTAAAGAATTGTGTCTACCACATACATATCCAGATGTACGAACAATTCTTCTTTTCCCATAGTCTTTAGACCTTATGATTATTTACTTTGACAATTATAATATTAAACTATAAATGCTATACCATTTGTTAAACCAGAAATCACTTTATTAATATGAAAAAGATTGTTAATTACAACATTACACTCTTGCTATTGAGCATAATCCTAACAAAAATATCCAAGTTCAAAACGTGGTCATATGAGTAAATATGGTAACTAGGAGAGCTATAGGCGGTCTATGAGCTCTTAGAGATTACTGATATTATTCACGAGGATACACCATCTCCAATAAGATTGTCTAGGGTATGAATGAGAAACATCTTCTTATTCTATCTTTATTTAAGAGTTCAATTTTAGCTCTTTAGTGGAATGAGTTAAAATTAATAGATCGGACCTAAGTGAATCATTTGTTGATTGTGATTAGATTATGTCTATTGAAGCTTAAATTTAGATAGCCCGCCAAGATCCCCAATCCACACGGACTTGCATGGATCACTTGATATATTCTACCGGACCAATTTATGGGTCCATCTAGAATTGTACTTAATATATTAAGAATATAATTTGCACATTATTTATTTAATGGGCTGTTAAATTATATTAATATAATAATGAAAGACATGTGGGCTTGTTTCTTTTAGTAAGAATGAGTTTAGTTCACATGTGGGCTTTTTATTAAGGTCCAATGGATTTAATAAAATGGAAAAATAATATATGGCCCATGATAGAGTACTTGGGCGGCAAGGCTAATAAATTAGCTTATTATATTATTTTATTTTATTATTTAATTAAATGGAAGTTAATTAATTTATTAATTAATTATTTAATTAATGATCAAAATCTTTTTCTGACTAGGAAATATGTTTCTTAGTAGTGTACTATTGTTGGTAGTATAATAAGAATCAAAGTCTTTATTTGATAAGAAGATAAATAAAAGGAATTTATTTATCTAGTCAAATTAGGAAGTCTTTGATATAGTCACAAATACACTAAAGAGTTGGATTAGGGTTAGGAATTCTAAGGAAATCTACCTAGGGTTAGGATTTAAGTCAAAAGACACAAATCCTACATGGTAGAGGATTTCAGCCACAATATATAAATATATATGATATATATATGGCACATTGCCGTAAAATACATATAGAATGCATGCAGAATTGATTAGTGCAATATAGATATATATATATTTTGTTTAGGCGTGCAGATTTTGTGCACTTATAATATGTGTGCAGAATTTATGCAATATATATAGTGATATATGATATTATATGGCAAGTAGAATTCAAATATACATATATAGATTTTGGCAAGTGATTTGCGGCAAATATATATATATATATTCTTGATATAGAAAGAATTGGGCTAACCCTAAGGCAAGGCTTGAGAGTTTTTCTTTTGCTTAAGAAAAATAGAATCCAACTCTAGACATTAGTGTGATATTTTCGGTCAAGAAGAAAAAGAGAAAAGATTGTTCTTATTTCGATAGTGCACTAGTAACTTTTATATCAAAAGGTTTTGTGCACAATTTCGAATAAGGTTCACGCGAGTTTCGATCTAACGATTGTGAATTCAAAAGTGACCGGAACATTCTTTGCAATCTCTTGGAAGTTTTTGTGACTGACGAAAAAGAAAAGATTTTGTTATCCATCCTCAGGTACACAATTCAAAGAAAGGGAGACCACGCTCCTAGGTGATTCACGTTCGTGATTGGATTGGAAGATCTTGCGGATTACCATCGACGCAATGTCAATCGGATCACGCGACAAAGGTATGATACTTTTGATTATATATGTTTAATTAATTAGAGGGTTAAGGTTCAAAATATGGAAAAATTTTAAACTATACTAAACTTGTTTTTAGTCTCGCTTCCTCTGCGTTGACCGTATTTTTCCCTACAATTGGTATCAGAGCCTTGGTTGTACCCTTTTAATTAATTAACGTATATATACGTGAATCTATTTCTTTTTATTGTGATTATGCATGTTTAGAAAGAGATGGCACTCTAGGTTTTCGCATATATAATTACATGTGGATGTATGGATTTATATATGTTTTTATGTGGATTGTTGTTGCTCGATTTTGGTCCTAGAATTTCAATGTATTTTTTGTTTTGGAATTGTAACAAGAAGGGTGGTCTATCATCGCCATAATTCCTTCGTGATAGTTGCTTAATTTTTTTTTATTGTAATTAAATAGTGCAGTATTTTTATGTATTAAAATATACTGCAGTTTTTTTTTATTTTATTATAGTGCAGTTTTTTGTTGTATTAAATACTGCAAGGATTAAAAAAAAAAAAAAAATACTGCAGTATTTTATTAGTTTAAATACTGCTGTAATATGTTCGAGTATTGAAGATTCGAAGACGTGAAGAATTGGGAGCAACCAGAACCTAGAACGAACGCCATGTGTGTGCACCCTTGGAGTTGATTGGGCTGCGCATGGCAAGCCCATATCACGGTAGGCTGCGCACGGCAGCCCTATATGGTCTCATGGGCTGCGCACGGCAGCCCCATTGTGGGGTTGTGGGGTTGTGGGGTGTGCACACCCATGGGAGGCAGCCGAGGGATGCGCGGATGGTCGATGGCCACTAGAAGATCTTGTATTCCTAAACAATTGTAATTTACTTGTTTTTCTAGGATGGACCAAAATTGTTGCTATTTATTTTTTGCATAAATATTACAATATTTGTTATTGTATGATAACATGACATATAGAATAGGAGTGCCACTCATATATCTCTTTTGGTATGAACATGCATTGAATGATTTAGGTATCTAAATTGGCATCTAGATAACTCGGTAAATCATTCTATGGGATTTAATCACACGCCTTAAATAATTGAGTGGGAGAAGGTGTTTTGTAACACCTATGGCCTCCAAGGTTAGTTGAGCTTTATTATTTATTGGTAATCCCCCCAAGGGGCGTCCATGAATGGAATTTAGCAATATACTTCCTTACAAGTATAGACTAGACAATTGACTCAAACGAGATCTACTCCCTAAGGAGGGATTTTCGTGAGAGAAAATTGAGGGTCGATATCTTGGTAACACACTCAATATAATTTTATTGATATCCTCCCAAGAGTTCTTGTCAGTAAAATTGCAAGGCTAAAATTGAAAACGCTGGTTGTTATGCTAACAATTAGGTGGGACCTAGTCTAACTAGTAAATGGTGCGAACTCCCAAAGGAGGCGTAACATTTATGGGTGTTGGATCACCGTTGAATTTTTATGATTGAGTTATTTATTTAAATCAAGATAAATATTCGAAAGTGCTTAATCATGATTATTTACTCATATATATTTTTGTTTATATTCAGAAATCATGACCCCATCCCTAATGAATATCTTAAAAGATAATATTGTAACTGGAGATAATTATGTCACATGGAAAAGGAAAATTGGGTTGTTGCTGCAAGCTGAAAAACATAAGTTTGTTCTGTCTGCTCCTAAACCACCTGCTCCTACTTATGAATCTCAGATTCATATGGTTGGTAAAGTTGCTACTGTTAAGGCCCGTCAAAAGGTCAAGGAACAACAGAAGAAAAAACAACTTGGGCCTACCAAGAAGGAGACCAAGAAAGTAACAAAGATCAAAGGGAAGTGCTCCTTTTGTGGTGAAAAGGGACATTGGAAAAGAAATTGCCCAAAGTCCCAGAACAAGAAGGAACAAGGTAATATTAATTATCTTGAAACATGTTTTCTGGCAGATTCTACAGATTCTTGGATCATAGACTTTGGAGCCACAAATCATGTTTGTTATTCCTTACAGGGGTTCTAAGAAAGGAGAAAGCTGAATAAGAATGAAATCAACTTGCGTTTGGGCAACGGAACGTTAGTGTCTGCAAGTGCAGTGGGAGATATTAGAGTTAATCTAGATTCTTTCAGGCATTTAGATTTGATAGACGTTTATTATGTACCTCAATTCAAGAGAAATTTAATTTCAGTTTCTTGTTTGAATAAATTTGGATATTCGGTTACTTTTAATAAAGTTTTTATTATTAGTAAGAATGACAAAATTATTTGCCAAGGTACATTGGAAAACGGTCTATACTTTTTGCATAGAAATATCTCTCACTCGTTAGACACAGAATTAACGGAACCTGATCATAAAAGAGTAAAATTATCAATAGATGAAACCTACCTATGGCATTTACACCTAGGTCATATTAACCTTAATAGGATTAAAAGATTGGTATGTGACGGACCTTTAAGTGACTTAAAGGTTGATGATCTACCAACTTGTGAATCTTGTTTGGAAGGTAAAATGACCAAAAGGTCGTTCTCTGCCAAAGGTGCAAAAGCCACTGAATGTTTAGGATTGATACACACTGATGTATGTGGTCCTATGAGCATTCAAGCTAGAGGTGGATATGAGTACTTCATCACCTTCATAGATGATTACTCGAGATTTGGCTATGTGTATCTCATGTGACATAAGTCGGATGCTTTTGACATGTTCAAAGCATTCAAAGCTGAAGTAGAAAATCAGCTTGAGAAACACATAAAAATCTTGAGATCTGATCGTGGTGGAGAATATCTATCTGGTGAGTTTCAGCAATATCTTATTGATAATGGGATAGTTTCTCAGTTTTCTGCACCAGGTACACCTCAACAGAATGGGGTAGCAGAAAGGAGAAATAGAACTCTTTTGGATATGGTTAGGTCTATGTTGAGTTATTCAACACTTCCTATTTCTTTTTGGGGATATGCTTTACAAACTGCTATATACATTCTAAACGATGTGCCATCTAAGTCCGTTCCTAAAACACCGCATGAGTTGTGGACTGGGCGCAAGCCTAGTTTACAACACTTAAGGATATTTGGTTGTCCTACGCATGTGTTAAAAGGAAAGCCAGAAAAGATGGAGTCCCGTTCGGAAACATGTATATTTGTAGGGTATCCAAAAGAAACTAAATGATATTATTTCTATAGTCCTTCAGATCTTAAAGTATTTGTTTCGACAAATGCTAAATTTCTGGAAAAGGACTATATGAATGATTTTGTGCCTAGAAGTAGAATTGTCCTGAATGAGATGTCAGGAGATACAATTCCACGAGAGGTTACACAACCTAACCCAATTGTAAGTTCCGATCCAACACAAGATCAACAACCTATGAAAAGTCCTGGAGGCGTGTTTAATATAAAGCTAGAGGGGGGGTGAATAGATTTTAGCTAATTATTACCCAATTTTCGCGTGCATGTCAATTTTACGAAAATACCCCTAGCAAGTCAAATATACATACAAGTGTAATAAGATGCGGAAATAATAAATGACACTTGATGTTTACGTGGAAACCCAACCACTGGGAAAAACCACGGGCTGTTTAGTGCGCCACACTCGGACCTCGAAATCCACTAATTGAAATGGAGTTTACAACCTATGTAGACCTCGTCTAACACTCCGGTCAATAACCCCCCACTTCTACCACGCGGGCCTTTAAAAGTGGCTCTAGTCCAATTGCTTATGTGACCACCTGTTCCCGGTGTCCGACCTAATCCCGGTCAATCACACAAGACTTCAATCTCTCAAAAGAGATGCACAACCCTATGTGAATATGTATGAATATTCAATTAACAAACAAGGCTAGGGAACCTTAGATGCTTATCTAGGATGATGATATATTCAATTTAAATCAATCCTAGATATGAAAATAGCTATATGTCATGGCATACAACTTTAGCTAAGTAAAGGATAACCAATCCTAAATACATAGCTATCACAAAAAACCCACAAACATTCAAAAGATTAACTAGTTGATTAAAAAACAATCTATCAACCTAGTTATAAATAAATCACACAAGAATATTTATGGCATAGCTTTTAGGCAATAATGACCTAATCAATTAAGCTATCAAAAATAATCTCAATCATATAATGAGATTAATTAGCTAGATATAAAATAGGCATGAAAACCTAGCTAACATAAATAACCCAATCAACACATAATCTCAATCATGTATGTAGAAATTAATCTAAACACATACAAGTAATAAATGAGATAAAATTGATAAGTAGAAACACTAATTATGTAAGATAAAAGTGTTCAACAAATCATACCATGTGTGTTGAAGAAGACCCATGCATTAGCACATGCTAGATGAACCTAGATGATGCCTAGATGATGATTTGTGCATGTGGGAATGGGTTTAGAGAGATAAAGATGTAATCTTTAAGCTTTTTCTCTCAAGTCTCTCTTTCTCTCTCAAGAATAAGGAGCTTCTCTCTCTAGGGTTTGATTTTGTGGCTCTACCCTCAAAACGACCTCACTTCACTTATGGCCTCTATATATATGCTAACTTGATTTTAGGTCACTAACAAGAGTTCTTATTCATGCTTCATACTTAAGATATTTTTCAAGAGAAGAAAAATACACAAAGAACTCATTTTTAATTACTCAAACACAATTTCATGATCATCAATCATCATCTAGCATCATCATAGATCATCTAGATGTCATCTTGCATGGAATCTTCATCATACTTTGCTTGGTAAGCTTTTCACTAATATCTTACATATTTTGTATTTAATTTATCTAGCAATCTCAATTAATTACTTGATTGTTATTTTGTATGCTTTGGATACAAAATTGAGATTAGTATGATGTATGTTTGAGAAGTTGTAATTGTGCTAGCATATTAGGTTTTGTGCTTGATATTGATTAGCTTAACTAATTGACATGTCATTTAGTTTTGATATCTAGGATTGTTCTTAATTGCATATTAATCATCTTAGATAAGCATATAGGGTCTCCCTTGCTCTATGTTACATTTTGGATATTTTCACATATTTACTTAGGGTTGTATTCTCTTCAAGAGAAGGTAAGTCTTGTGTGTAGCAATCGGGATTAGGTTGCTTAGATCACAAGCAAATTGGACTAGGTTCACTCATACCGGGATTAGGTAGGTGTGTGATTACTTCCGGGATTAGGTTGTAATCGTTTGCACATTTAGTGGATTCGAGGTTCGAGTGTGGCTTACTTACATAGCCCGTGGTTTTTCCCGTGAGGGTTTCCACGTAAAAATCAAGTGTTGATTTACTTTCCGCACCATATTACACTTGCTTATTTATATTATCTTAAGGGTAAATTCGTAATTTTGACTAACACGAAAAATTGGGTAAAAAGCGTAAAATCTATTCACCCCCCCCCCCCCCCCCCCCCTCTAGATAGGTTTATACACACCGTGCTATATTTAGTTTCAGAAATGAATGCAAATGTATGAATGATCAAAAATCACACAAAATGCAAAACACACCAAAATAAGCAAGGATCACCTATGTATGTCTAGGAACCCGCTCTGATACCAATTGAAACTAATTATTGCACGGTGTGTATAAAACTATCTAGAGGGGGGGTGAATAGATTTTACGCTTTTTACCCAATTTTTCGTGTTAGTCAAAATTACGAAAACGCCCTCAAGATAATATAAACAAGCAAGTGTAATATGGTGCAGAAATTAAAACAACACTTGATTTTTACGTGGAAACCCTCACGGGAAAAACCACGGGCTATGTAAGTAAGCCACACTCGAACCTCGAATCCACTAAATGTGCAAACGATTACAACCTAATCCCGGAAGTAATCACACACCTACCTAATCCCGGTATGAGTGAACCTAGTCCAATTTTGCTTGCGATCTAAGCAACCTAATCCCGGATGCTACACACAAGACTTACTTTCTCTATGAAGAGAATACAACCCTAAGTGAATATATGTGAATATCCAAAAGGCAAAATAGAGCAAGGGAAACCCTATATGCTTATCTAAGATGTTTAATATGCAATTAAGAACAATCCTAGATATCAAAACTAAATGACATGTCAATTAGTTTAGCTAATCAGTATTAAGCACAAAACCTAATATGCTAGCACAATACAACTTCTCAAACATACATCATACTAATCTCAAACTTGTATTCAAAGAATATAAAATCACATACAAGTAATTAAATTGAGATTGCTTGTTAAGAGAAACACAAAATATGTAAAATATTAGTGAAAAGCTTACCAAGCAAAGTATGATGAAGAATCCATGCAAGATGACATCTAGATGATCAAGGATGATGCTAGATGATGATTGATGATCATGAAAAAGTGTTTGAGTAATTAAAAATGAGTTCTTGGAATTTTTCTTCTCTTTGAAAAATATCCTAAGTATGAAATCGGAATATGAACTCTCTTAATTGACCTAAAGACAAAATGACATATATATAGGGGACCAAACCAAAGTAAGGTCGTTTAAGTAAGTTTCAAAGAAACGCGCCAATCGGCGGTTTCATTCGGCGGCCAGGGCGCAGAATGTGACCGCTGAATTAGTCCCGAGAGAAACAGGGGAACTTCGGCGGTTTCATTCGGCGGCCACCGACCGCCGATCCAACAGCTAAATTGGACCTGACACAACAGGGGAACAACGGCGGTTTCGTAACCGCCGATCAAACCGTCGAATAAACCCGAGTGATAAAATCAATCGGGTATGAAACGGTGGTTTCATTCGGTGGCTAGGCCGCCGATCTAAACAGCCGTTTCACCAATCTTGGTGAAACCAAGGGAGAAGCCAAGGGCTTCTCCAACTGCGATCTTCGCGCCAAAAACAAGCACACACGGTGCATGGGCGGACGTTTCCGAACAACAACGGGAAACGAATTACATGACACATAAACACACAACAACATATAACAAATAAGTGCAAGTGTGAAAAGTGACATGTGAAGAGAATGCACACAAATGCAAGTATGCTAAGTGAGTGTGTGCACTAAATCTCTTTATAGAAAATTAAGCACTAAACATATACCTTTGGAGTGCTTAACACTTGCAAAGGCCTTAAGCTTGAACACATTCCTAAGCTACCCTTACATGATCCCTACATATGGTTTGATCACAAAATAAGCCAATTAAAAACTACGGGAATCCTTACAATACACATAACCAAATCTCGAGTAATCATCTGTGAAGGTGATGAAGTACTTATATCCACCTCTAGCTTGAATGCTCATAGGTCCACATACATCAGTGTGTATCAATCCTAAACGTTCAGTGGCTCTTGCACCTTTGGCAGAGAACGTCCTTTTGGTCATTTTACCTTCCAAACAAGATTCACAAGTTGGTAGATCATCAACCTTTAAGTCACTTAAAGGTCCATCACTTACTAATCTTTTAATCCTATTAAGGTTAATATGACCTAAGCGTAAATGCCAAAGGTAGGTTTTATCTATTGATAATTTTACTCTTTTATGATTAGGTTCCGTTAATTCTGTGTCTAACGAGTGAGAGATATTTCTATGCAAAAAGTATAGACCGTTTTCCAATGTACCTTGGCAAATAATTTTGTCATTCTTACTAATAATAAAAACTTTATTAAAAGTAACCGAATATCCAAATTTATTCAAACAAGAAACTGAAATTAAATTCCTCTTGAATTGAGGTACATAATAAACGTCTATTAAATCTAAATGCCTTCTAGAATCCAAATAAACTCTAATATCTCCCACTGCACTTGCAGACACTAACGTTCCGTTGCCCAAGCGCAAATTGATTTCATTCTTATTCAATTTTCTCCTTTCTTGGAACCCCTGTAAGGAATAGCAAACATGATTTATGGTTCCAGAGTCTATGATCCAAGAATCTGTAGAATCTGCCAGAAAACATGTTTCAAGATAATTAATATTACCTTGTTCCTTCTTGTTCTGGGACTTTGGGCAATTTCTTTTCCAATGTCCCTTTTCACCACAAAAGGAGCACTTCCCTTTGATCTTGGTTACTTTCTTGGTCTCCTTCTTGGTAGGCCCAAGTTGCTTTTTCTTCTGTTGTTCCTTGACCTTTTGACGGGCCTTAACAGTAGCAACTTTACCAACCATATGAATCTGAGATTCATAAGTAGGAGCAGGTGGTTTAGGAGCAGACAGAATAAACTTATGTTTTTCAGCTTGCAGCAACAACCCAATTTTCCTTTTCCATGTGACATAATTATCTCCGGTTAAATTATTATCTTTTAAGATGTTCATTAGGAATGGGGTCATGATTTCTGAATATAACAAAATTATATGAGTAAATAATCATGATAAAGCACTTTCGAATATTTATCTTGATTTAAATAAATAACTCAATCATAAAAATTCAACGGTGATCCAACACCCATAAATGTTACGCCTCCTTTGGGAGTTCGCACCATTTACTAGTTAGACTAGGTCCCACCTAATTGTTAACATAACAACCAGCGTTTTCAATTTTAGCCTTGCAATTTTATTGACAAGAACTCTTGGGAGGATATCAATAAAATTACATTGAGTGTGTTACCAAGATATCGACCCTCAATTTTCTCTCACGAAAATCCCTCCTTGGGGAGTAGATCTCGTTTGAGTCCATTGTCTAGTCTATCCTTGTAAGGAAGTATATTGCTAAATTCCATTCATGGATGCCCCTTGGGGGGATTACCAATAAATAATAAAGCTCAACTAACCTTGGAGGCCATAGATGTTACAAAAACACCTTCTCCCACTCAATTATTTAAGGCGTGTGATTAAATCCCATAGAATGATTTACCAAGTTATCTAGATGCCAATTTAGATACCTAAATCATTCAATGCATGTTCATACCAAAAGAGATATATGAGTGGCACTCCTATTATATATGTCATGTTATCATACAATAACAAATATTGTAATATTTATGCAAAAAATAAATAGCAACAATTTTGGTCCATCCTAGAAAAGCAAGTAAATTACAATTGTCAGGAATACAAGATCTTCAGGTGGCCATCAACCATATCGCTCATCCCTCGGCCTCCTCCCATGGGCGTGCACAGCCCACAACCCCACAAAGGGGCTGCCATGCGCAGCCCATGAGGCCACACAAGGCTGCCGTGCGCAGCCCACCAAGATTTGGGCTTGCCATGCGCAGCCCAATCCACTCCTAGGGTGCGTACGGTGCTCGTTCTTGGTTCCGGTTGCTTCCTTTTCTTCATGTCTTCGAATCTTCAATACCCGAATACATTACAGCAGTATTTAAACAAATTAAAATACTGCAGTATTTTTTTTTTTTTTAATCACTGCAGTATATATTAAAAAAAAAACTGCACTAGAATAAATAAAACAAACTGCAGTAAAAACTGCACTTAAAATAAAATAAAAATAAAAAACTTAGCAACTACCAAGAAGGAATTATGGCGATAATAGACCACCCTTCTTGTTACAATTCCATAACAAAAAATACATTGACATTCTAGGACCAAAATCGAGCAACAACAATCCACATAAAAACATATATAAAACCATACATCCACATGTAATTATATATGCGAATACCTAGAGTGCCATCTCTTTCTAAACATGCATAATCACAACAAAAAGAAATCGATCCACGTATATATACGTTAATTAATTAAAAGGGTTCAACCTAGGCTCTGATACCAATTGTAGGTAAAAATACCGTAGTACACGCAGCGGAAGTGAGACTAAAAATCAGATTTAGTATGTTATAAAATTTTTCCTTTTTATGAACCTTAACCCTTTAAATTAATTAAACATATATAATCAAAAGTATCATACCTTTGTCGCGTGATCCGATTGACATTGCGTCGATGGTAATCCGCAAGATCTTCCAATCCAATCACGAACGTGAATCACCTAGGAGCGTGGTCTCCCTTTCTTTGATTTGTGTACCTGAGGATGGATAACAAAATCTTTTCTTTTTCGTTAGTCACAAAAACTTCTAAGAGATAACGAAGAACGTTCCGGTCACTTTTGAATTCTCAATCTAATGATCGAAACTCGCGTGAGCCTTATTCGAAATTGTGCACAAAACCTTTTGATGTAAAAGTTACTAGTGCACTATCGAAATAAGAACAAACTCTTCTATCTATACCTCTTGGCCGAAATTATCACACTAGTCTAAGAGTTGGATTCTATTTTTCTCAAGTAAAAGAAAAAACTCTCAAGTCCAAAGACTTAGCAATTAGGGTTACCCAATTCTCTTTACACAAAAATAAATATATATATCTATATTGCCGCACGACTATTTCATGCATATATAAAATATGTATATTGCACTAACTAATTCTAAATGCATTCTCAAAAGAACTTCTAGTACTGCACGCCAAACCAATATATATATATATTTATATCTTTATTCGAATTAATACTGCATGCATTATATACATATATATTTTCGGCCTAGTGCCATATATATTTAATATATATTTATATATTGTGGCCAAAAAACTCTACCATGTAGGATTTGTCTTTTGACTTAAATCCTAACCCTAGGTAGATTTCTTTAGAATTCCAAACCCTAATCCAACTCTTTAGTGTATTTGTGACTATATCAAAAACTTCCTAATTTGACTAGATAAATAAATTCCCTTTATTTATCTACTTACCAAATAAAGTCTTTTATATTTATTATACTACCATAATAGTATACTACTAAGAAACATATTTCGTAGTCAGAAAAAGATTTTGATTCTCAATTAAATAATTAACTAATAAATTAATTAATTTCCATTTAATCAATCAATAAAATAAAATAATATTTTAGACTATTAGTCTAGTCTTGCCGCCCACACCATATACATGGGCCTAATATTATTTTCTTATTTTATTTAATCCATTAGACTTTAATTAAAAAGCCCACATGTGAACCAGACCCATTCTTACTAAAAGAAACAAGCCCACATGCCTTTTATTAATATATTAATATAATTGATCAGCCCATTAAATAAATAATGTGCAAATTATATTCTTAATATATTAAATACAATTCTAGATGGACCCATAAATTGGTCCAGTAGAATATATCAAGTGATCCATGCAAGTCCGTGTGGATTGGGGATCTTGGCGGGCTATCTAAATTTAAGCTTCAATAGACATAACCTAATCACAATCAACAAATGATTCACTTATGTCCGATCCATTAATTTTAACGCATTCCACTAAAGAGCTAAAATTGAACTCTTAAATAAAGATAGAATAAGAAGATGTTCCTCATTCATACCCTAGACAATCATATTGGAGATAGTGTATCCTCGTGATTAATATCAGTAATCGCCAAGAGTTCATAGACCGCCTATAACTCTCCAAGTTACCATATTTACTCATATGACCACGTTTTGAACTTGGATATTTGACTTGTCCAGAAGCCATGTTTTCAATAGTCACTATCGAAAACTCAACGTTGAGATTTAATATCCAATTACCTCAAAACATCCATATGATGATATTATACTCTCATTTAATAAATGGAGCCACGATGTCCATATCTATAAATAAAGTCCTCTATCGATTAACAAATGAATATCACCAAACTATCGAGGATAGACTATGTTATATAATCGTACTCATTGATAACTCAAATGATATCACTTGCAACCATAAGTCCATCATTTATCTCAGGATTAAGATAGACTCTCCAATTGTCCTGATAATAAAAAGACTATTATCTATTGATGGTTCTAGATAAAGCTTTTCATTGTGATCCAGTTCAATGCACCCAGTGCACTAGATTCTTTTACTCAAAGACACTCCGATGATTTTAGACTCATCATATCTCATTTGATCCCACTCAAATGCTAGCAAAAGAATTCTACAACTTTAACAAGATAAAGGTGCCCAACCTTTAACTTAAGTTGTGAACAATATTCAAAACTAACTAAAGAATTGTGTCTACCACATACATATTCAGATGTACGAACAATTCTTCTTTTCTCATAGTCTTTAGACCTTATGATTATTTACCTTGACAATTATAATATTAAACTATAAATGCTATACGATTTGTTAAACCAGAAATCACTTTATTAATATGAAAAAGATTGTTAATTACAACATTACACTCTTGCTATTGAGCATAATCCTAACAAAAAAGACGTCACTGGGCATTCTGCGGCCAAATCAGCGGCCAGGCCGCAGAATCATGCGACAGCACTTCAGCACCAAATTCGAGCGCACCGAAATATGACCAAACGACATCGAAACCTTTCGTATAATATACCGTTGGAAAGGTATGGAAGTCTACTTTCTACTCCAATTTATGGAATACATTTGGATGTCTATAGAAAGAGTTATGGTCAATTGAGTGACCAAAGGTCAGATTTGAGCAATAACAATATTGCCAAAAATCGTGGTATAAGACCATGTGACCCAAGACCAATCCAAGAGAGGAAGATGGACCTCTCTAGTGGTCACTCATCACGCTAAGACATGCATACTATCGTGCAAGCGTGGAGGTTTCCAATCACACAAACGGAAACGAATTACACCACACTTAAGACTAACATGAAATGCAAGTGTGGGAAGTGAATGCATCCTAATGCCTAACATGTCATGGCATTTCAATGAACTAGATGCAATCAAATAAATATGCATGAAGAGATATTCAATGAACATGAATGCACTATTAGGACCCCGGTTTACCAATCACGCAGCGGAAGGTTTTAAAATTTTTATTTTATTTCATAAAGAAATACTGTGATTTATAAAACCTAGAATCTATTTTTCGGAATAGTAAAACAAAAGAATCGAAATCAAAACATATAAATAAAAGGGAAGAAACAATTTCTTCATACCTACGTATGAGGCTCCTTCACTTTAATATGATCTGCTCCTGATTTGAACCACTTGATCTTCCTCGCTATCTCCCAGAACTGGTAACAGCGTGTGGGCTCGTCACGGTATTCAGGAACCTATATGGAAGAAGAAGAAGAGATGAACAAACAAAAACAACTCTTGTTGTTTGTATGTCTTAGGTTAGGCCACACAAAAAAGAAAACTTAAAAAAAATATATATTTTTTTTTTCTCTTTTTGATTCTTGGCCGCCGCACCCCACTTGTTTCTCTTCTCTTTTGTGTTTTTTTCTTGTTGTCAGGTATATTATACCTAAAAATATATATCATATATATATATATTATTTAAGAAACCAATGATATC
Organism: Acer saccharum; assembly: GCA_030490815.1. Taxonomy (NCBI): domain Eukaryota; kingdom Viridiplantae; phylum Streptophyta; class Magnoliopsida; order Sapindales; family Sapindaceae; genus Acer; species Acer saccharum. Next base: position 47,288,266 of record CM059869.1, on the reverse strand, counting down.
TTTTAATTTAAAAACAAAATCTTTATTTTATTTTATTTTATTAATAGATATCATCTAATTTGAATTTAAACTATTTAAATGCAAAATTGATATTTAATCAATTAAAAATATAAGATAATCATATTATCCCATTTTTAAAATATAAATATCAACTAACACCCTCCATCAATAATTAATTACATAATTAAATAATCTTATTATTTAGTTGTCATAATCATTAAAATCATTAATTAAATAATCTCATTATTCAATTAGTTCCCGAATAGATATGTGTCACTTTCGTAACACAATTAATTGGACAATCCAATTAATTAACCATGAACTTTGTTACCTAAATCGATCGGGCTAGCAAGGGGACCTAATGGACCCACAGTATTTTGAGCCCCAATAATCCTTAGAAATAATTAATTAAACTTTTTAATTATTATTTCATGATTATTAACTTCGGTGTTATTCCACTAAAAACCTGAAGCTGAACTCTCTCAACTGTAGACATTTTTACACAAACCAATAAGATCCTTCAACAAAAGAATGAAGAAAACAACAAGTTAAAGTTGATCAATGCCAATTTAGTGATGATCTTTAAAACTCTCGTCAATGAAAAGAAGATGTCTTTGGAGAAGATGAGCAAGCAAAGTGAAGTCATCAAGGAGCATGAAAAGACCATTGAAAAGTGTGTCTCAGAGGTGGAGGAAAGTGCTCAAGAGTTAGATGATTTAAAAAAAGACTTTACTATGAAGTTGTTTGCCATAGAAGGAGAGATTAAGCAAAAAGAGAACTCTTTAAGTATCATGAAGATAAATGAGTGTGAGCTTAAAGATGAAGTCAAATCTCTTAAAGAGTCTATTAATGGCATGAAGATTGGAGCCATTAAGCTTGATGAAGTAATAAAGCTTGGAAAGCATCATGGAGATATGAGTGGCTTGGGCTTTGTAGAAGAAGTTAAGAAGACTGCTACAACCAAGAACAAGTCAAGAAAGTCCAATAAGAAGAAAGACTCAACTACTATTCCTTCCAACATCAAAGACAAAGACAAGAAGAGCTATAGAACTTCTCAACCGACTTCTCAACCAAAGCATGCACACCCAAAAGGTAACTTTTCTAAATTCATTCCAGTTTGTCATTATTGTAATGTGGTTGGTCACATTAGGTCTAAGTGTTATGAATATGCTAGGCAATGCAAACTAGGAAATGTGGAACATGATAAAAATGTAAAAAAGTTACCTAATCATTCTCCTAAGCATGAGTTTAAATCTAGAGCTATAGGGAAAAATACCGTAGTACACGCAGCGGAAGTGAGACTAAAAATAGATTTAGTATGTTTTAAAATTTTTCCTTTGATGAACCTTAACCCTTTAAATTAATTAACCATACATATAAAGTAACAAAAAGTATAATACCTTTTGTCGCATGATCCGATTGACTTACGTCGATGGTAATCCGCAAGATCTTCAATCCTAGCACGAACGTGAATCACCTAGGAGCATGGTCTCCCTTTTCCTTGAATTGCGAACCTGAGAATGGACAAACAAAACTTTCTTTTTCTTTTGTTAGTCACAAAAACAATCAAAAGACTACAAAGATTATTCCGGTCACTTTTGAGTTCTCAATCTAATGATCGAAACTCGCGTGAACCTAATTCGATATTGTACACACAAGCCTATTGATGAATAAGCAAATAGTGTACTATCAAAAGAATAATCTCTTCTCTCTTTTTTGTCTTGGCAGAATAATCAAACACTTTTCTATGAGTTGAGAAGAAGAATAAATTGATTCAGTAAACACTTAGGGTGGCCGAACCCTATAAGGTCTATTATATAGGGTGGCTGAATTTCATTCTCTTTTTCCTTTAGGGTTGCCGAAATCTACTTGTTGTTGTATTAGGGTTGGCCGAATTTCATCACCTCACTTATATAGGGTGACCGAAATTCAACCCTAATTCCCATCAACTTTTAGACTCCTAACCCTAATTTAACTCATAAGTAATTTTATTCTTTTATTGACTTAATTAAAAGACTTCTTATTTGATTAAATAAATAAACTTTAATTATTTATTTTCTTACCAAACAAGTCTTTTACTTTTAGTATACTACTACCAATAGTATAATTCTAGGAAACATATTTCCTAATCAGAAAAAGATTTTGTTTTTTAATTAAATAATTAATTAATAAATTAATTAATTCTCATTTAATCAAACAATAAAATAAAATAATATTTTTGACTAATATTATAGCCTTGCCGCCCCACATTAAATATATGGGCCAAATATTATTTCCTTATTTTATTTAATCCATTGGACTTTAAATAACAAGCCCACATGTGAACCAGACCCATTCTTAATAAAAGAAACAAGCCCACATGCCTTTTATTAATATATTAATATAATTGATCAGCCCATTAAACAAATAATGTGCAAATTATATTCTTAATATATTAAATGCAATTCTAGATAGACCCATAAATTGGTCCGGTAGAATATATCAAGTGATCCATGCAAGTCCGTGTGGATTAGGGATCTTGGCGGGCTATCTAAATTTAAGCTTCAATAGACATAACCTAATCACAATCAACAAATGATTCACTTAGGTCCGATCCATTAATTTTAACTCATTCCACTAAAGAGCTAAAATTGAACTCTTAAATAAAGATAGAATAAGAAGATGTTTCTCATTCATACCCTAGACAATCATGTTGGAGATAGTGTATCCTCGTGATTAGTATCAGTAATCGCCAAGAGTTCATAGACCGTCTATAACTCTCCAAGTTACCATATTTACTCATATGACCACGTTTTGAACTTGGATATTTTGACTTGTCCAGAAGCCATGTTTTCAATAGTCACTATCGAAAACTCAACGTTGAGATTTAATATCCAATTACCTCAAAACATCCATATGATGATATTATACTCTCATTTAATAAATGGAGCCACGATGTCCATATCTATAAATGAAGTCCTCTATCGATTAACAAATGAATATCACCAAACTATCGAGGATAAACTATGCTATATAATCGTACTCATTGATAACTCAAATGATATCACTTGCAACCATAAGTCCATCATTTATCTCAGGATTAAGATAGACTCTCCGATTGTCCTGATAATGAAAAAACTATTATCTATTGACGGTTCTAGATAAAGCTTTTCATTGTGATCCAATTCAATGCACCCAGTGCACTAGATTCTTTTACTCGAAGACCCTCCGATGATTTTAGACTCATCATATCTCATTTGATCCCACTCAAATGCTAGCAAAAGAATTCTACAACTTTAACAAGATAAAGGTGCCCAACCTTTAACTTAAGTTGTGAACATTATTCAAGACTAACTAAAGAATTATGTCTACCTCATACATATCCAGATGTACGAACAATTCTTCTTTTCTCATAGTCTTTAGACCTTATGATTATTTACTTTGACAATTATAATATTAAACTATAAATGCTATAAGATTTGTTAAACCAGAAATCACTTTATTAATATGAAAAAGATTGTCAATTACAACATTACACTCTTGCTATTGAGCATAATCCTAACAAGAGCTAGACATAACATCTCTAAGTTTTTCCCGGTTTGTCATTTTTGCACTGTTGTAGGGCATATCAAACCTAAATGCTACAAGTATATTAGACAATGCGAACTAGGGAATGAGATGCATGCTAGTGAGATGAAAAGACTTCCTTTGGTTGTTTCTAAACATGTTAGGGCATTAGAGACTATGCATGATGAACATGTTAATGAAAAGAAATCAACAAGGAAAGTTTGGGTTAAGAAGAATAATGTGTATACTTGTGAAATGGATAAATCTTCTTTGAAAGTTTCTAAACATGACAATAGCTTTGATGCTTTGAGAAATGTGCATATTGATCATATTCATGTGAAGAAACCTACCAAAAAAATTTGGATTGAAAAGAATAACATGCATGTTAATGATAATCATGTTAAGAAAAATGTTGAGAAGAAATTGGTTAAGAAGAGTGTTAACCATGATCATTTGAAGAGTCTTGATGAAATATTTGTACGTGGCAAAAATGATGACTTTAATATGAGTGATGTTTTTATGAAGAAGATAGTTGATGATTTATCTTCTAGATTTCATATTGCCATGCGTAATGATCATGATGTTGTTTGTGTTGGTTCACCTAAGACTAATATGGTCAAAGGTGAGTGCTCTCATACTTGATTGAGTAGCACATATGAGAATATTTTTGTTCTTATTTGATAAGAGTTCTAAGTTTGATGCTTGACTAAGCTATTTGTAATGTGCTAGGTTTAGTATTCAAACTTGGTGTCTCTAATCAATTCATGAACTTAATATTCTCGTAATCACTATGATAGTCAAAATTTGTTGATTAACTTTAAAGAAGTTGGATTTTGAAATCTATTTGGTGAAAGTCATTTTCATATGTTTGTTTGAGTTGAAAGTGTTTGGTCTTTATTTTCTTGGGATGACACACCAACAACTTGTTGTCATGAGAACAAACAAGCCAAGAAAGCTCATAAAAAGAGCGGAGAACTTTCATTGGTGAAAAAGCTTGCTAAGGTATTTCTCTACTCTAAAAGCTTGCTTTCTATTTCATCTTTTCAACTCTATGTATGCATGATATCGTTGCACATAGATATTAGGCATCATTTCATTAGAGAACATGTTGAACATGCTATTGTTTCTCTAGAGCATATGACTACTAAAAATCAACTTGCGGATTTGTTTACTAAGCCATTGGACAAAAAGAGGTTTAAAACTCTTCTAAGATCCATTGACATGATTGTGTTGATTATTGTCTATGTGTGATTGTGAGTGGCTTGATGAGCAAAACTTTATTTGATATCAATATCTTTAAAAGCTACTCATTTGAGAAGTAATGATCTTAAATAAATAACTCTTATTGTTTCTGTTAGGATTCCCGTAGTTTTTAATTGGCTTATTTCGTGATCAAACCATATGTGGGGATTCTTTGTAAGGGTAGTGTTGACGGTGAATTTTGGATCGTTGAAAAGTCAACCGCCAAACAATAACACGTAGGCAAATCGAAGCTTTAACCAGTATAGGGTTGAATAATCAAAGCCTCTTTCTCCACGTGGATGTGATACAATTTGTTCATATTTGAGGATAATAATATAGAAAAGCAGGAAATAAAGAATAAATCAAATATAACACATGTTTTACGTGGTAAAACCCCAAGGCGGGGAAACATCCACGGTGCTGATGACAGGGAGAAGAGATCCACTATGAATAGAATAATTACACACTCAATACTCGCTTTCTCTCAGATAATTGTTTATGTTTCGTATCTTTTTTCTTATGTAAGTGTAAATTGCTCATCCTGTTCCCCCTGATACAATGAATACATGGATGTATTTATAGGGTTCGATCTAGGGTTGTCCTAGTTTCTGTCGTATAAGTGGCGGATTCATTAATTAGAATCTTTGTAGTATTCCGGTAGAGTAGACCAATTAGGACTCGTTTCCCGTTTGGTGTTTATCCTTCTGGAAGCTTTAAATCCTTTTCGGATTAGACTTCTCTAGTACTGGAGAGGAAATAGGGATATTTCCTTATTGGAATATTATCCTAAGATTTCGTATATATGTAGATCTCTTCCTGATATGGCGTGTCTTGGTAAGGCTGTATTTCCCGTTTTTGGCTGAGCAGATTCCTGGCCGAGTAGATTCTTGGCCGAGTAGAATCTTGGTCGAGTAAAGATCTTCGGCGAGCAGGATCTTTGCTCATTAATCTCTAACTAGAAGACTTTACTTGGCGTATACACTTCTAACTTCCATATTTAGTTTTCTTGATGATGTGTCCATACCTGGTGACGTGTCCTTGGTCAGCGTTCCTTTCATTGACTGGTTGACTTTGAATGACGTGGAATTACTGTACTTCCGTATTAACTGCTATCTTTGCTGATGTGTCATGCTGACGAAAATATACATACAACAGGTAGCTTAGATGTTGTTGTTATTGCTTAGGCCCTTTGAAGACCTCACTATTGACAAGCACCAAAGGTAATACTCTTGAAACTAATTATTGCACGGTGTGTATAAAACTATCTAGAGGGGGGGTGAATAGATTTTACGCTTTTTACCCAATTTTTCGTGTTAGACAAAAATACGAAAATGCCCTCAAGATAATATAAACAAGCAAGTGTAATATGGTGCGGAAATTAAAACAACACTTGATTTTTACGTGGAAACCCTCACGGTAAAAACCACGGGCTATGTAAGTAAGCCACACTCGAACCTCGAATCCACTAAATGTGCAAACGATTACAACCTAATCCCGAAAGTAATCACACACCTACCTAATCCCGGTATGAGTGAACCTAGTCCAATTTTGCTTGCGATCTAAGCAACCTAATCCCGGATGCTACACACAAGACTTACTTTCTCTATGAAGAGAATACAACCCTAAGTGAATATATGTGAATATCCAAAATGCAACATAGAGCAAGGGAAACCCTATATGCTTATCTAAGATGATTAATATGCAAATAAGAACAATCCTAGATATCAAAACTAAATGACATGTCAATTAGTTTAGCTAATCAATATTAAGCACAAAACCTAATATGCTAGCACAATACAACTTCTCAAACATACATCATACTAATCTCAAACTTGTATTCAAAGAATATAAAATCACATACAAGTAATTAAATTGAGATTGCTTGTTAAGAGAAACACAAAATATGTAAGATATTAGTGAAAAGCTTACCAAGCAAAGTATGATGAAGAATCCATGCAAGATGACATCTAGATGATCAAGGATGAGGCTAGATGATGATTGATGATCATGAAAAAGTGTTTGAGTAATTAAAAATGAGTTCTTGGAATTTTTCTTCTCTTTGAAAAATATCCTAAGTATGAAATCTGAATATGAACTCTCTTAACTGACCTAAAGACAAAATGGCATATATATAGGGGGCCAAACCAAAGTGAGGTCGTTTAAGTAAGTTTCAAAGAAACGCGCCAATCGGCGGTTTCATTCGGCGGCCAGGCCGCAGAATGTGACCGCCGAATTAGTCCCGAGAGAAATAGGGGAACTTTGGCGGTTTCATTCGGCGGCCACCGACCGCCGATCCAACCGCCGAATTGGACCTGACACAACAGGGGAACAACGGCGGTTTCATTCGGCGGTTTCGTAACTGCCGATCAAACCGCCGAATAAACCCGAGTGATAAAATCAATCAGGTATGAAACGGCGGTTTCATTCGGCGGCCAGGCCGCCGATCCAAACCACCGTTTCACCAATCTTGGTGAAACCAAGGGAAAAGCCAAGGGCTTGACCGCGCCAAACCGGGTCTAAATTAACTACACTAAATTACTCTATTCTACCACGGTTATTCTAAGGGGCGCGGGGGTGGTTCACCCTTTGCAAGTGTACGAGTCGTGTGAGTAGTAAAAGGGTAACGAGTAAGGGTATCGTTCCCACGAGGAAGTGATTAGCTACGTGAGTCTAGATTATCATTAATTACCAATTTCTAAAGTCTAAACAAATTTACTAATTAATGTTTTCTAAAGCACTAATTCTAAGCTTGCAATTAACTAATGATTAAAGCTAAATTAAGATGATTAAGCTAGACTAAAGATGTTAGGGGATTGATTCATTCAAGTAATTACCATATCATTAATCAATCATTAATTAAGCACATTCACAACTTTCTAAGGCATGTATTTCATTTATCATTTATGTTAAGCACAAAATCCATCATCTAACACATAACCTAATATCATAGATAAGTGATTAAGAGAGGATTTAGGAATAGTGATGTAGAGATTTTCTAATTAACTCAATTAAGAATTACTTAGAGACATCTCTATGAAATTGATAGTAAAACATTCATACATATTGTAGGACACTACATGCATGAAATTAACTACCAAGTGTGTATACATAGATGTACATGCAAACATATCATCCACATATCTTAATTATTAGAGTTCATAATACACACATACAAGCCTCAAAGAGTGAAATAATAAATTGATTGATTAATTCAATGGTATAATTACAAGAATTACATCAATCCCTTAACAAAAGAGTTTAGTTACACATAGAATTATATAAGCATGAAAATACAAAAGAAGAGCTAAACAAACCCATCCGGATTCATTTCTTGCGCAAGAAGGCTCCTCCTAGCAATCCAAGCAAAATATCCTTCTAGAGCAACTCCAAAGGATCAAGTCTAGGTAACCTAAATTGGTGTTTGGCTACCTAGAAAGTGATGGAAAATGATAAGAACACTACTCTAAAGTTGAGAGAGTTATTCTCTCTCTTAAAACTAAAACTAAAAGTAAATTACAAACTAATGTGTGTCTATTCTCTACTTGGTAACTAATTACTAAGTGTAGTGTGTAGTATATGTGTGTAGTATTACTTACAAACTAAGATAGATAGGATAGATATTTTATCTAAGATAATTAAATGGAAAAATATCTCAAAATATCTAAGTGGGAAGAGTTTTTGGGCAAGCTCATGTGATTGGAGAGCAAGTGGGATGAGTTGAAATTCTTCCAGGCACTCCGACGGGTTCATGCTTTCTGGAAGGCTAGCTTGTTCCCACCGCACGAACCCGCCGCACGAACCTGCCTTCTTTCGGAGTCTTCTTTCCCGCCGTCGAGCTCGCCGCGCGAACCCGCCTTCTTTCTGGCGACTTCAAACCTTCGGGAAGGCTGGCATGTGCCCGCCTTCAAAACCCGCCTTAATTTCTGGCGAATTACACAATGCACCCCTCAGCTCTTCACTAATCACCGATTCTGCATTAATTTCTCCAAAATTGCACTTTGACCCCTGATTCTCCATAATTACCAATTTGCCCTCTTTTGCCCTGATTTCGCCACTTTTCTCCAGTTTGGTCCAAAATACCCATAATGAGTTGAAATACCTGAAAAACACTTATTTACAATATTAAATACCAAAAAGGGCTCGGAAAACGGTTACAAAAGCTAAGTTAGGGAGCGCTAAATGTAAACATTTGGAGCGCGATCAGGGCTTCTCCAACGGCGATCTTCGCGCTAAAAACAAGCACACACGGTGCATGCGCGGACGTTTTCGAACAACAACGGGAAACGAATTACAAGACACATACACACACAACAACATATAACAAAGAAGTGCAAGTGTGAAAAGTGACATGTGAAGAGTATGCACACAAAATGTAAGAATGCTAAGTGAGTGTGTGCAACTATCTCTTCAAGATAAGTAAGCACATAGAATTTACCTTCGGTGCTTATCAAGACGAGGTCTTTGAAAGGGCTTCGAATAATAAACCAACACCTAAGATACCCTTACAAGGATCCCCAACATGTGGTTTGTCCACGAAATGAGCCAATCAACAAAGGGAACCTTACAACTCTAAGTGCTTACTTATCTTGAAGAGATAGTTGCACACACTCACAACTCATGCATATGTTTTATCCTTGTATGTCGTGTGTCTTATTTGTGTGCTTTAATGCTCATTTACATCTCTTCTTGCATGTTAGGTTGATTGCATCTTGCATTGCCCATTGCCTTGTCATGCACATTTTTAGGATTCTAGCTTTGCAACGGGCGCTGTTCAAAGCGCTTTACAAAGCGTTGTTCTGAACAGCGCCCATCACACCTGATGCAAAAATGCCATTTAAATGCATCAGGTCTGATACATTTTAGGTGGGCGCTGTACAGAAGCGCTGTTCGTACAGCACCCCTCTGTTTTCTCGTGAGAACAGAGCAAGGGCGCTGTACAGAAGCGCTCTACGTACAGCGCCCAAGGCAAATATAAGGCCAACTTATCAAAACAACCACACTTTGATTTGGCCCCCTATATATATGCCACTTTGACTTTAGGTCAATTACAAGAGTTCATATTCAGATTTCATACTTAGGATATTTTTCAAAGAGAAGAAAAATTCCAAGAACTCATTTTTAATCACTCAAACACTTTTTCCATGATCATCAATCATCATCTAGCATCATCTTAGATCATCTAGATGTCATCTTGCATGGATTCTTCATCATACTTTGCTTGGTAAGTTTTTCACTAATATCTTACATATTTTGTGTCTTTCTTAACTAAGCAATCTCAATTAATTACTTGTATGTTATTTTATATATTTTGGATACAAGTTTGAGATTAGTGTGTTGTATGTTTGAGAAGTTGTATTGTAATAGCTAATTAGGTTTTGTGCTTAATCTTGATTAGCTAAACTATTTGATTGAACATGTCATTTAGTTTTTAATATCTAGGATTGTTCTAATTGCATATTAATCATCTTAGATAAGCATATAGGGTTTCCCTTGCTCTATGTTGCATTTTGGATATTCACATATATTCACTTAGGGTTGTATTCTCTTCATATAGAAAGTAAGTCTTGTGTGTAGCTTCCGGGATTAGGTTGCTTAGATCACAAGCAAATTGGACTAGGTTCACTCATACCGGGATTAGGTAGGTGTGTGATTACTTCCGGGATTAGGTTGTAATCGTTTTACACATTTAGTGGATTCGAGGTTCGAGTGTGGCTTACTTACTAGCCCGTGGTTTTTCCCGTGAGGGTTTCCACGTAAAAATCAAGTCTTATTTAATTTCCGCATATTTTACTTGATTTATTGCTTTATCTATTTAGGGGTAATTTCGTAATTTTGACTAACACGAAAAATTGGGTAAAAAGCGTAAAATCTATTCACCCCCCCTCTAGATAGTTTTATACATACCGTGCTATAATTAGTTTCAATTGGTATCAGAGCGGGTTCCTAGACATACATAGGTGATCCTTGCTTATTTTGGTGTGTTTTGCATTTTGTGTGATTTTTGATCATTCATACAGTTGCATTCATTTCATTCATTCATAAACACTATGAGTGGAAACGGTGGAAATGGTGGTGGCAACGAAGGTGCTTCTAGCACAAGGCCTCCACTTCTTATCGGATTGAACTATTCCCAATGGAAAGGGAAGATGGAATCCTACATATGCCAAATTCACGACTGTGCATGGATGGCGGTGGAAGACGGATATGATCTCCCTATGATGACTCCCGCGGGTGGAGGACAAGATGTTTTGAAGCCTAAGGCGCAATGGAACGCGCAAGAGTTTGAGGCTTCAAAGTGGAATAGGAAGGCGATGCATGCCATCTTGTGTGCTATGGACGAAAATCAATACAAGTTGATTCAAAATACTAGGATAGCTAAGGAAGCATGGGACATCCTAGAGATTGCACATGAGGGAACCGAAGTGGTGAAGGACTCTAAGCTTCAAGTCCTCCAAACTCAATTCGAGATGCTCAAGATGGAGGAGAATGAGTGCTTCAACGACTTCGAGATCAAGTTGATGGATATAGTCAACCAAAGTCATCAACTTGGTGATCTATATTCAGATAGGAGAATCAAGTAAAAGATTATGAGATCTCTACCCGATAGGTTTGAATCGAAGGTGACGGCTTTAGAAGAAAATAGTGGTTATAAGGATATGAAGCCGAGTGAGGTGATTGGGAGACTTCTAGCTTATGAGTCTAGGAAGGGTCCTATCTCCACACCTCCTAAAAAGCAAAAAGGAATTGCTTTGAAGACCTCCAAGGATGAAAAAGAGGCAAAGAAGATTGACTCGGATGAAGACCTTGCCTTGTTTGTAAAAAGGTTCAACAAGATTATGAAGTTTAGAAGAAAGGGCTTTGGATCAAAAAATCAAGATTTGAAGAAAAAGGGCTCTTTCAAGAAGTTTGAACCTAGGCAAGAAAGGACCGAAAGGAAAGGGATCCGTTGTTTAGAGTGTGGTGGCATAGGTCATTTTGCCCCCGATTGTGCAAATCATGTTGAGAAGAAAAAGGGGAAAGTGATGGCCGCCACTTGGAGTGGAAGTAGTGATGACTCCTATAAGGGAGATGAGTCTTCGGATGATGAAGAGCTCATGGCTAATCTCCTAGCTTTTGCCTCCTCCCATAAAAGCAAAAGTGCTAGTGAGAGAGAGGAAATGAGTCAAGAGGAAAATGACTTAAGTGGAGAAGAAAGTGATTCCTCTTCTAACTCCATAAATGGATTTGTGGAGAAAAAGGTGCTTGCTAAATATCATGCCGAGTTTAATGATTTAGCAATCAAGGGCACAAGAAAGATCAAGATGTTGAGAGAAGAAAATCTTGAGCTTGCATCTCAAAATGACCACTTAAGTGAAAAAGTGGAAAGATTCAAGAAGATGGAAGATAAGCTAAGAGAGGAGTTAATCTTATCTAGGAGGAATGAAGATAGTCTAAAAAGGGAGCTTGAAGAAGTTAGAGAATCTATGACTAGGATGGATTCTAGCACCAAGAAGCTTGACCATATGCTTGGTGTTGGAAAGAATCCATGTGACAAGAGGGGTCTTGGGTATGAAGATGGCAAGAAGATCTCAACCTCTAACAAGACCGTGTTTGTCAAGAGTTTGAGGAAAGAAGAAACTTCATTTGTGCAAATTCCTAGGAAGAAGTTAGAAGTAGGACAATGTTCAAATGCACAAGTGAAGATGGGGCCAAGAAGGCAACCTCAAGCTCAACCCCCTAGGGTCCCTCAAGCCAACATTCCTCCACAAATAGCTCACAAAGGAAAGAGGCCTATCATGCAACCTCAAGCTAGGAAGCAATCAAGACCGGTTCAACAACGAAGACGGATTGAACCCTTTCATCCACAAAGACAAGGACAAGGTATGATTCCTTATTTTACTCCTATTTGTCACTTTTGTGGATTTGATGGTCATATTAGACCACAATGCTTTCGATATATAAAAATGTACAAAACTAGAAGCATGATAGAGAAGAAAAAGAAAAGAGCCATGATGCATGTTCCTAGGAATGATAATATTGATTTGCATGATCCTAGGAATAGTAGAGCACATGTACCAAAGACCACTAAGAAAGCTAAAATTGTTGCTAAGTGGATTAGAAAGAATGAAAATGTTTGTCATGTTGCACAAATAGCCTTGAAGGCAAATTCTTCTAATTTTTGGTATTTGGATAGTGGGTGCTCTAGGCACATGACAGGAAACAAGAGTTTCTTCGAGACTCTTGTTATGGAGGAAGGTGGATATGTCACTTTTGGTGATGGATCCAAAAAGAAAGTTGTAAGGAAATGAACCATTTCCGTTCCCGGATTACCCTCCTTATCCGATGCTTTATTTGTTGATGGATTGAAAGCAAATTTAATAAGCATTTCACATCTAAGTGATGAAGGATATTCCGTCTTGTTTAGTAAAAATGATTGCTCTATCCTAAAGCCTGATGGACAAACCTTGTTGAAAGGTATGAGATCTAGCGACAATTGTTATTGTCTTGAAGCTAGAATAGTCTCAAACAATATGTCCATGGATGAGCAAGTTGAGTTGTGGCATGAAAGACTTGGCCACATGAACTTTAGGGATTTAAGAACCCTTGGAAAGTTCGAGTGTGTGCGTGGCCTCCCTAAGCTTGGGAAGAAAGCCAATGGTATTTGTGGACCTTGCCAACAAGGAAAACAAACCAAAAGCATGCACAAAAAGGGCAAGTATTGATTGGATGATTTACATACCTATTTGAGGTCCCCATTTCCTAGATTTTGTACTCGTTGTCGAGTGTGTTTTTGTATATAATGCATTTTGTGAGCATTGTGTAGGTTATATGCTCTAAAATAAGGTGTTGAGCATAATTGAAGAGTTTTGGAGGTTAAAGGGCTGAAATTGGAATTTTTAGTGCAGAGCTTTCAACTTTCGGGGGCCATATCTCACTCCTCATATTGAACTACGTTTCACATAACCTATTTTCGGAAAGCCCCACGAGTCTACTTTCCAACGCTTTTTACGGATCGCGATTCCGAGTTCTCTAGAGAAAGTTATTGCTATTTTCGTAACGGTGCGCGAAGCTGGAAAACTTCACCCGAGAGAGATGCGAGCCCAAGGCGAGCTCAAGCAGCTCGCCCCTCAAGGTCGCTAATCTCTCGGGTTTTCAACAGTTTTCTTCAACCAAGAGCATCCAAATCGCCCCCAGGTCGCCCCAAGCTCGCCCTTTTACCCAAAATATGTTAAAAATCAAGATTTTACCTCCTTGCCCTTGACCTAATTCATTCATCTATATAAACCTTTGATATTTTTTAAACCACACAAGCTCTCTCACCCAAGAATAGTCACCAAGACCTCACCTTTACACATTCCTCTTACTCTCACCTTCCATCTTTCACAACCCATCTAACTTCCATAACTCCCTAACATCCAAACACACCCATCACTTCCATTTTACCACAATCACCATCACTTCATCTTTTTGGCAAAAGAGAGTTGAAGAAAGAGCTTGGAAGAGGAAGAGCAAAGGAGGAGGAGCTACTCTACATAGTTTCTTCTATTACTTTATTCTCTTTCATTTTCTTTATTATAGCCATGTATTCTTTTGAGCATATTTATTGTATGGCTACATTTTGTGATATGAGCTAAACATTTAGTGCTAGGATTTGATGAAACCCCACCCATGACTCTTTATATGTATTGACCTTTGTTTATTCATTTTATACAAGTGTGATTTATATGGGTATTTTAGTGTGCTTAAAGCTTTCAAGTGATTGATCTCCATTTGAATGAATTATTGTGGTGTGTTATGTACTAACCGGAGACGCACACCACGTGTTCGATAAAATGCCCTCTATGCATGTTTAGAAAAGTAGACCTACTTAGGCTAACGTATAGGATTCGTTAGTGCACCAAAATCCTTAATGAACTCATTCATACATTCCGAGTAATCGAAAGATAAGCTTGGGTATGTTTTGGGTGTAACCTATTCTACTTGACCAAGATTGTAGGTTAATATTAGGGTGCATGAATCTATAAATTGCATGAGTATGTTTTGGGTGAATAATTGAGTCTAAAACGTAAGTCAGTATAGGGTGGGGTGTAGTCAAGTCCTAGCATATTTATCTCCATTATCACATTCGAGTTTATTTTCTTGCTAGTTCATTCTTGCATTAGAATTAATCATTTAGTTTAATTTAGTTAATTTACTTAGTTTGATAAAATCTCATTATCGATTGTTTGAATAGCACCAAAACTAATCAATTTCGGTAATCGGTCACTCGATCCCTGTGGGAACGAATCTTATTCATTGTTACACTACTCTCCGACCTCGTTCTATTGCGAGAGTCATAAAAGAGACTAGCCAATTTTTTGGCGCCGCTGCCGGGGATTGAGTGGATGATTGATATCGATACTAGTTAGTTTATTGCTAATTTGAACCTTTTAATTTAGTTTGTGTGTTTTTCTTGATAGGTACCATTGCTCTTGCATGCACCCACGAACAAGGAGCCAAAATCTTCATTTCTTGAACTTTGATCCGGAGATTGAAAGTATAGCTCGAAGAAATAGACGCGAAGCTCGGAGAAGAGCAGAGATGGGTGATCAGAATGCACAGCTAGGGCACATGGGAGTGCCAAATGTGGCAAATCAAAATCAAGGGGAATTACCGCCACAAGCCAATCCAGTGCAAGAAGGGTTGCCTCATGTTGGAGATGAGCGTACTCTACGAGATTATACAATGCCTAGAGTCGAGCTGCACCAATCATCCATTCGCTAGCCAACAATTGCAGCAAATTCTTTTGAGATTAGGCCGTCCATTATTCAGATGATTGGCACTACTTGCATATTCAATGGCTTGGTGAATGACGATCCGAACCTACACCTTCAGAAATTCAACGAGATTTGCGACACCTTCAAGTACAACGGGATTCCCGATGAGTTTATCAAGTTGAAGTTGTTCCCGTTTTCTTTGGGAAACGACGCAAGGATATGGTTGAACTCCCAACCACTAAACTCGATCACTACCTTTGATCAGTTGGCCCAAGCATTTTTGAATAGATATTTTCCACCAGGGAAGGCCGCTCGTCTTGGGAATGAGATCCTCTCATTTCAACAATTTGAGAATGAGAGCATATATGAAGCTTGGGAGAGGTTTAAGGAGCTTCAAAGGAGATGTCCACACAATGGCCTTGCAAAATGGCAAACTTTGCAAGCTTTCTACCAAGGGCTCACGGTGTCAACAAGGAATTTAGTTGATGCGGCTGCTGGAGGTTCATTAATGAGCAAATCAATGGATACGGCCAGTGACCTTCTAGAGGAAATGGCACTTAACAATAGCCATTGGGGAAGCCAAAGGCAAGTACCGAAGAAGATTCCGGGTGTGTTAGAAGTGGATGAAAGGACAAGTGTTCAAGCTCAATTAGCAAGTCAAAATCATCAAATAGTGGCCCTTCAAAATCAAATGAACAAGATGAGTGCGGGGTCGAGTAATGTGCAAGTGGCTCAATGTGAGTGGTGTTTGGGGCCGCATTCGAGCATGGATTGTCAAGTTGGAAACCCGTTTGCTTCAAGCTCACAAGAACAAGTTTCCTTTGTAAACTACAACCGAAACTTCCAAAACCAACCCCAACAACACCATGCCACCCAAAATCCCCAAAACAATCCCTACCAAAACACATATAACCCGCCATGGAGAAACAACCAAAACTTGTCATGGAAGGACAACCAACCCCAACAACAACAAAACCTCAACCAAAGACAACCCCCTGGATTCCCATAACCTCACCAACAAAACTACCCTAACCAAGCCCCAAATAACCAAGTGGAGAAAAAGTCTAACCTAGAGGAAATGTTCTCTAAGTATATGGGTAAGTTGGACAATATAATGGAGACCCAAGACTTAGCTTTGAGGAAGCTTGACACGAAGATTGACCAAGTTGCTCAACATTCACAAGCCTCAATCCAAAATTTGGAAACGCAAGTCGGGCAATTGGCAAGGGCAATCCAAGGGAGGCAACAAGGGGCACTACCAAGCAACACGGTGGTCAACCCCAAAGAGCAATGCAATGCCATTTCGTTAAGAAGTGGAAAAGAGGTTGAGTTACCGGACAACTTTGGGATGGGAAAAGAAGTTGTTGTTGAAGAAAAGGGTATAGAAGAAGAAGAGGTTGTAGAAGAAAAGAAGAGTTCTAGTCATGATAACGTGCTTACCACATCAAATGACCCTCCACCACCCCAAGTCAAAGCCTATGTTCCTCCCATACCATACCCGCAAAGGTTGAAGAAACATAAGGATGCTCACAATTTCGGTAAGTTTTTAGAGATATTTAAGAAACTTCAAATCAACATCCCCTTTGCCGAAGCACTTTCCCAAATGCCTACTTATGTGAGATTCCTCAAGGAATTGCTTTCCAACAAAAGGAAACTAGAAGAATTCGAGACAGTGGCATTAACGGAAGAGTGTAGTGCAATCCTACAAAACAAGCTCCCACCTAAGCTAAAGGACCCCGGGAAATTCACAATCCCATGCACCATTGGTCATGTAAAGTTTGAGAGTGCTTTAATAGATTCAGGAGCAAGCATCAACTTGATGCCTTACTCAGTTTTCAAAAAGCTAGGAATAGGTGAAGTGAAGCCTACAAGAGTGACTCTTCAATTAGCGGATCGATCTATCAAGCACCCACACGGAGTTTTAGAAGATGTCTTGATGAAAGTGGGAAAATTCTACTTCCCGGTTGACTTTGTAATCTTGGAAATGGAAGAAGATTTTGAAGTCCCATTGATCCTTGGGAGGCCATTCTTGAAAACTAGTGGAGCTTTGGTTGATCACAAAGAGGACAAGTTGACATTGAGGGTAGGAGAAGAGCATGTGGTGTTTGACTTGAAAAAGGTGGCCAAGAGGCCGATGGAAGTAGATAGGTGCTTGTTAGTAGAGGTTGTTGATCCTCCCATAGGGGAATTTTCAAGAAAAGCCATTCCGAAAGAGCCGTCGAATTCTTGTGTGGTTCAAGATGTCCCAAGAAAGAAGATGAAAGGTGTCCACAAACCGGACTCTCATGGAGTTATGAACAAAACCAAAGTGACTCCACCGGATAAAATTGAGAAGAAATTGGACAAAAGGGACAAAAAGAAGAAATCATGCATGGTGGGCCAAACAAGAATTTTGAATGGATTTTGTGTGAGGATGTTCTATGCCTCACATAAGTTGAGAAAGGAAGGTGGCGAGGATGTTGCACCAACCATTGATCCGGATTGATGAGCTTGAGCACCATGTCACGTCTAGCCGAGACGTTAAACCAAGCGCTTGGTGGGAGGCAACCCACCTAGGTACATTTTTTTTTTTTTTTTTCTTCTTAGTTTATATTTGTTTTTATTTTGTTTTTACATTTTTGTTTAGAATAAGTGTGCGGATGGTTTGAGTTGTGATTAGTGCCTAAGAGGTTTATGTTGTTTGTGTCTTGAGTTCTTGCCTCTCATGCTTCGTTTATTCATTGTCCATGCATCTCAATGTCATATAAAAATTGAAGACAATGTTTATATTAGGTTTGGGGGTGTGAATTCATTATTTGAGTCATTTTTCTTTTTAGTTTTTCAAATCTTTCTTTGACCTTTACGAAAGTGCCCTGTTTTGAAATTTTGAGGCCAAATGTTTCATTTAAACTGTACCATTTGGTGAGGAAATAAATTATTTCGTCCGCGTTGTGTTCTTTGATTTTTCGATACGGTTTCAACGATATAAAGAACGCAAAATTCTGGGTGGGGGTTCAAAAGTTATGAATATTTCTTCGACTAAAGGTCATGGGCGATGCCCTGTTTTGAAAATCTGCACGTGAACCTTTTTCGACGTCCGTTTGCACACTTTTCCAATTTGAATTTTGAAATGTTTTCTAAATGAAAAGTGTGCATTTTCATGTCTATTTTCCTGTGCCAAAATTTTAGAAAGTGTTATTGATTATTGTTGAAAATATGCACTAAAGAGCAGACATAGGTCGATTTCAAAAGTCACTAGTTTTTGGAATTTTATCCTCTATGTTGAGATGGCCTTTCGCATTGTGTTTTTTGTGTTTTGTGTCATGTTAGGTACGCGCCGTTACGTCGGACTCTTTTGTTTCCAACATTGGGGACAATGTGGAGTTTTGGTTTGGGGGTGCGGCCTTTCTATGACCATTTTTGCATGATTGATTTTTGCGTGTGCTTATTTTTGTGAAATTTTTTTCATATTTTTGCATGATTGTGTGTGTTTAGAGTCTTGTTCTGTCCGTTCTCCTGTTTTGAGCCAAATTTTGGAGCATTAGCTTGCTTTAATGAGATGCTTTTGGGTTGTGCCGTTTGAGGCAATTTTTGCATGTGTTGATTCCCTGAGTCTAAGCAAAGGTTGTGCTAGTTAAAGCTACACCACATTGCTTGCACGCACCGTACCAGACTCGAAAGTGTCTAAGTAATTGGGTATCGCGCTTAAGATGTCTAGATCATTAGTGGAGACTACCCGTGTGAGGCCAGAGCCTAAATAGCATCCTTATGAGTGTATGCTTTTTCATTGTTTCATCTTAAACACTCTTCTTGTAGATAAATAAGCATAAATTAAAAAGGACCTCACTCCATGCTTTGGACATTAAAGAGCGCCATTTTAAGAGCATCACCCTGGTTTTGCCTTTGTTTGCTTGCTTAACTCGTACCTATAGAGATGATGTAGGCAGTGTGTGTTAAGTCACTACAAATATCCTAAACACGTCCCATGCCTTGTGTGTGTGCTTAAATGTCCTATCTATGTTGACCTACACACTAAACCCCATCACTATATCCTCCCATATCATACACATCACCATATCTTACATAAACACTAGACCATCCCATTTGCTACGATTATGGCTTGTTATCATATTAAAATGAAGCTCAAGGGAAATCAAAAGGGTAAAATTAGCGTGTACTCAGGCTAGATGTGTAAGTTGTGCAAAGAATAAGGCTCAAAATATATTAAAAATTAAAAGTGCTCAAAAGAAAAAGAATAGCACAAAAAGCCTTCTAAGCTCTAAAGTGTAAAAGTTGCTAAAATATAAAGCAACTTAAAAATGAGCACAAGATGATTAATTGAAGAATTCATGCCTAGACGCTTTATTTGTGATGAGCGTACCAAAATAGAAGTTAAAGCATAATCGGTTGCTAGCCCATAATCCCATACCCACCTAGCCTCTCCACCACCATCTCACCATAATATCACTTGAACTTTAAAGAAGTCCTAATTGATCTTTAGGAGGAGTTTAGCTCGTTAACGAAGGCATCAAATGGTGTTTGCTCTTGTTCTTAATGTTCGAATCCGTTCTTGTGGTCCATTTGATTGTAAGCTTTAGCGATTTTTCAAAATGTGTCGTATGCATGTAATTTAAAAATTCTTGTGCTTAATTTCCAACCGCATATGTTAGTTGAGTGAGCCTAGGTTCTGAGTGGTAAAATGAGAGAGATCCGGAAAGGTATAGAGTCGAGGCGAAATGCTATCATAAGACTCTTGTGTTCGATGCTTTTTGAAGCTTTGTTCACTAAGAAGTATGGAATTGCAATCTCTCTTGTTGTAGCACCTTAGCTTGCATAACCCAAGCTTTTTCTTAGGGGTCTTAGCATGCATGTGCCTCAATTCGGTCTGCCCCTTATTGCATCTCTGTCTATGGTTGGCTCAGTAGGAAAGACGTTTGTGGGTGTCGTACTGTAAACCCTCACGAGACTTCACTCGTCCCACTAGGGATCGCCTAGGGGTTTAAAAGACTTATCATGTGCGTTTTATTTCTTTATGTTTTTACTTTCTTTTGTTTTATTTTTTCTTTTTGTTTGTTTGTTTTGGTTTTGCTCGAGGACGAGCAAAAGATAGGTTTGGGGGTATTTGATTGGATGATTTACATACCTATTTGAGGTCCCCATTTCCTAGATTTTGTACTCGTTGTCGAGTGTGTTTTTGTATATAATGCATTTTGTGAGCATTGTGTAGGTTATATGCTCTAAAATAAGGTGTTGAGCATAATTGAAGAGTTTTGGAGGTTAAAGGGCTGAAATTGGAATTTTTAGTGCAGAGCTTTCAACTTTCGGGGGCCATATCTCACTCCTCATATTGAACTACGTTTCACATAACCTATTTTCGGAAAGCTCCACGAGTCTACTTTCCAACGCTTTTTACGGATCGCGATTCCGAGTTCTCTAGAGAAAGTTATTGCTATTTTCGTAACGGTGCGCGAAGCTGGAAAACTTCACCCGAGAGAGATGCGAGCCCAAGGCGAGCTCAAGCAGCTCGCCCCTCAAGGTCGCTAATCTCTCGGGTTTTCAACAGTTTTCTTCAACCAAGAGCATCCAAATCGCCCCCAGGTCGCCCCAAGCTCGCCCTTTTACCCAAAATATGTTAAAAATCAAGATTTTACCTCCTTGCCCTTGACCTAATTCATTCATCTATATAAACCTTTGATATTTTTTAAACCACACAAGCTCTCTCACCCAAGAATAGTCACCAAGACCTCACCTTTACACATTCCTCTTACTCTCACCTTCCATCTTTCACAACCCATCTAACTTCCATAACTCCCTAACATCCAAACACACCCATCACTTCCATTTTACCACAATCACCATCACTTCATCTTTTTGGCAAAAGAGAGTTGAAGAAAGAGCTTGGAAGAGGAAGAGCAAAGGAGGAGGAGCTACTCTACATAGTTTCTTCTATTACTTTATTCTCTTTCATTTTCTTTATTATAGCCATGTATTCTTTTGAGCATATTTATTGTATGGCTACATTTTGTGATATGAGCTAAACATTTAGTGCTAGGATTTGATGAAACCCCACCCATGACTCTTTATATGTATTGACCTTTGTTTATTCATTTTATACAAGTGTGATTTATATGGGTATTTTAGTGTGCTTAAAGCTTTCAAGTGATTGATCTCCATTTGAATGAATTATTGTGGTGTGTTATGTACTAACCGGAGACGCACACCACGTGTTCGATAAAATGCCCTCTATGCATGTTTAGAAAAGTAGACCTACTTAGGCTAACGTATAGGATTCGTTAGTGCACCAAAATCCTTAATGAACTCATTCATACATTCCGAGTAATCGAAAGATAAGCTTGGGTATGTTTTGGGTGTAACCTATTCTACTTGACCAAGATTGTAGGTTAATATTAGGGTGCATGAATCTATAAATTGCATGAGTATGTTTTGGGTGAATAATTGAGTCTAAAACGTAAGTCAGTATAGGGTGGGGTGTAGTCAAGTCCTAGCATATTTATCTCCATTATCACATTCGAGTTTATTTTCTTGCTAGTTCATTCTTGCATTAGAATTAATCATTTAGTTTAATTTAGTTAATTTACTTAGTTTGATAAAATCTCATTATCGATTGTTTGAATAGCACCAAAACTAATCAATTTCGGTAATCGGTCACTCGATCCCTGTGGGAACGAATCTTATTCATTGTTACACTACTCTCCGACCTCGTTCTATTGCGAGAGTCATAAAAGAGACTAGCCAAGTATCTCTCCACCAAGGAGCCCTTAGAGCTTCTCCACATGGATCTCATGGGTCCTATGCAAACCGAGAGTTTAGGTGGAAAGAGATATATTTTTGTTTGTGTTGATGATTTCTCTAGATTTACATGGACATATTTTCTTAGAGAAAAATTTGAAACTTTTGATAAGTTTAAAATGCTTTGTACTAAATTACAAAATGAAATGAAATCTAACATTAGAAGCATTAAACGGATTAGAAGTGACCATGGGAGGGAATTTGAGAATGCATCTTTTGAAAGCTATTGTGATAGTTTAGGCATCTCCCATGAATTTTCAGCTCCTAGGACACCTCAACAAAATGGAGTTGTTGAGAGGAAGAATAGGGTCCTCCAAGAGATGGCCTGAGTAATGTTGCTTAGCAACAATGTCCTTAAGAACCTATGGGCCGAAGCCGTCAATACGGCTTGCTATATAGGGAATAGAGTTTTCCTAAGGCCCGGATCTAGAAACACCTCCTATGAGCTATGGAAGGGTAGGAAGCCAAATGTTAGCTACTTCCACACATTTGGAAGCAAATGCTACATTTTAAATGACCGTGATCAACTTGGCAAGTTTGATGCTAAGAGTAATGAGGGTATCTTTATTGGCTACGCCTTGAATAGTAGAACCTATAGAGTTTTCAACTTGAAGACTCGAACCGTCATGGAATCATCGAATGTTGTCATTGATGATACAAGGCTCAAGTCTAATGACCATGAGGAGGAGGATGTTTTAGAGGATGACTCTCCTTTGGAGAGGGTTGTGGTGACTCCCAATGTTGGGACATCTAATGAAGTCACACAACCTATTACTAGAGCTCCTAACTTGGACTCTAATGAACCCGCTCCATGGGTTAGAAGACTCCATAACAAAGAGGATGTTATTGGAGATGTCAATGAGGGTGTCAGGACTAGGCGTCAAATAGCTAATCTAATTAGCTTTACATGCTACACCTCTCAAATAGAACCCAAAAAGGTTAATGAAGCCTTGAATGATGAATTTTGGGTTCTTGCCATGCAAGAAGAGCTAAACCAATTCGAAAGGAATGGGGTTTGGACTCTAGTTCCTAGGCCTAAGACCACTAATGTCATAGGCACTAAATGGATATTTAGGAACAAATTCGATGAGAAGGGCAACATAGTGCGGAACAAGGCTAGACTTGTAGCACAAGGGTACTCTTAAATTGAGGGTATTGACTTTGAGGAGACTTTTACTCCCGTTGCCCGCTTAGAGTCCATTAGGCTTCTCTTGTCCATTTCTTGTGTGCACAAGTTCAAATTGCACCAAATGGACGTCAAGAGTGCCTTCCTCAATGGCTTCTTGCAAGAGGAAGTGTTTGTTGAACAACCCAAGGGGTTTGTGGATGCACACCACCCCAACCATGTCTATCGCCTCAAGAAGGCATTATATGGGTTGAAACAAGCACCGAGGGCTTGGTATGAGCGCCTCACTCAATTTCTTGTTGACAATGACTACACACGTGGTAGTGTTGACAATACACTATTCATCAAAAGAAACAATGATGAGCTTTTCATAGCTCAAATATATGTTGATGATATAGTGTTTGGCTCCACCAACAACACCAAGGTCCAACAATTTGTTGAAGTTATGTCTCATGAATTTGAGATGAGTCTTGTTGGTGAGCTTAGTTACTTCCTAGGTTTGCAAATTAGGCAAATGAATGATGGGATTTTCATAACCCAAGCCAAATATGCTAAGAACCTAGTGAAGAAGTTTGGTTTAGAGAATGCCAAACATTGTGATACACCCATGAGTACCACTTTGAAGCTAAGCAAGGATGCTAGTGGTAAAAGTGTGGAACAAACTCTATATCGGGGCATGATAGGTAGCTTGCTTTATTTGACCGCAAGTAGGCCCGATATATCTTTTAGTGTGGGTGTGTGTGCTAGGTACCAAGCGGATCCTAAGGATTCCCATCTCTCTTCCGTAAAGAGAATCATTCGCTATGTGAATGGGACATCCAACTATGGGATTTGGTACTCTTTTGACACTAATGCTAGTCTTGTAGGCTTTAGTGATGCGGATTGGGCAGGAAATTGTGATGATAGGAAGAGCACATCGGGCGGTTGCTTCTCTCTAGGCAACAACTTGGTGTCTTGGTTTTGCAAGAAGCAAAACTCGATTTCCTTGTCCACGGCCGAGGCCGAGTACATAGCCGCGGGGAGTGGATGTACACAACTCCTATGGATGAAGCAAATGCTAGTAGACTACGGATTCAACCAAGGTACTCTCACTCTCTTTTGTGATAACATGAGTCTATTAACATTTCCAATAATCCGGTGCAACATTCTAGAACTAAGCATATTGACATCCGCCATCACTTCATTAGAGAGCTTGTTGAAAATAAATGCATAGTACTTGAACATGTAGGTACTAATGATCAACTTGCGGACCTATTTACTAAACCCTTAGATGCTACTCGATTTAAAACTCTTAGTAGATCTATTGGGATATGTCCTGTGGAGTGATGTGTTCTATGATTAACCCCATATGGGGAACTCAAGCAAAGAGAGCTATTTTGCATTCTTGTAACTTGCAAAAAATTTGAAATAACTTATGCCTCTTCTTTTGATTGCTTGAGTAAGCTTGGTTGTACATATGTGTATATATGTTTTCAAATTCTATAAGTGTGAACCTTGCTTGTTTACAATCCATGTCATATTTATGTTCAAACATGCATTTTTGGACTAGGAGATTTACATAGGAAGTATGATGTGAATGACCTATAGTTATCTCCATGACACGATGATTCTTGTATAACATGCTAAAGTCAAATGAAAAAGCATGAAATTCATATAACATGCTCACATGAAAAGCATGAATTGATGATTGCATATTCTTAAAATGCAAAACTTGTGTGAAAGCTTATGAGACTCAAAATGAATAAAGGATCTTGTATC
This sequence comes from Acer saccharum, assembly GCA_030490815.1. Classification (NCBI taxonomy): domain Eukaryota; kingdom Viridiplantae; phylum Streptophyta; class Magnoliopsida; order Sapindales; family Sapindaceae; genus Acer; species Acer saccharum. The sequence continues at coordinate 47,263,069 of CM059869.1, read as the reverse complement.
CGTTCAAAGGAATTTATATTCCAAATGTCTCTCTTTCTTTATTGGTTGAACATGGCTACTATCATACGGATATCTTATCCGGAAAAATCAAATAGGGTGCAAAGTCGCTCATGCCATGTTTCGCTTATAAAGTTGGATATGGTTACTCTTAAATTGAAATCAATAAGTTCTATATCCTTGCTTTTCTCATGATATTGGTGAAATTGGTTTGAATTCTTATTAGAAACCTTTGTCATTTGCTTTGCCAAATACCATTGTATTTTGGACTTGAATGCTATATGTCTTGTATGCAAAGCATGTTGGATTCACACATTTTCTACAAATAAATCTCCTTGTCTCTTTCCAATTGATTGAAGTGCATAAAGTGACTTATACATATATGCAAATATCTTGCATGCTTCTATCTCTCGTTGCTATGAGTAACCCGGTTGGGGACTACTCCTTTGCCTATATCATGACAAAAAGGGGGAGTAGGATATGGTAAGGGGAGTTGCAAAATTATAGAGGAAATTGTGCATATTGGGGAGAACATACATTGAGGGGGAGCATTGCATACACATACATTACATAATGTTGTGCCTATTTTTTTTGAAAAAAATGCAAATGCTTGTTATTGTTCTCACATGATTAATCTCACACTTTACTTGTATTGGAATTGTTAGAAACTTGTTTTCAGGGCTTGATTGTTCTACAAGAGATTGAAGACTTGAAGTTTTATTTTCTTATCTCTTTGTAATGTAGAATTTCATTGTAGTCCCGTAGTTTCTATTTCTTTGTGAGGAATCTATGTGAGTGGTGGTTTTGTCACGAAATAGCCAAAGGGGGAGATTGTTAGGATTCCCGTAGTTTTTAATTGGCTTATTTCTTGATGAAACCATATGTGGGGATTCTTTCTAAGGGTAGCTTAGATGTTGTTGTTATTGCTTAGGCCCTTTGAAGACCTTACTATTGACAAGCACCAAAGGTAATACTTTAAGTGCTTACTTGTCTTGAAGAGATAGTTGCACACACTCACAACTCATGCATATGTTTTATCCTTGTATGTTGTGTGTCTTATTTGTGTGCTTTAATGCTCATTTACATCTCTTCTTGCATGTTAGGTTGATTGCATCTTGCATTGCCCATTGCCCATTGCCTTATCATGCACATTTTTAGGATTCTAGCTTTGCAACGGGCGCTGTTCAAAGCGCTCTACAAAGCGCTGTTCTGAACAGCGCCCATCACACCTGATGCAAAAATGCCATTTAAATGCATCAGGTCTGATGCATTTTGGGTGGGCGCTGTACAGAAGCGCTGTTCGTACAGCGCCCCTCTGTTTTCTCGTGAGAACAGAGCAAGGGCGCTGTACAGAAGCGCTCTACGTACAGCGCCCAAGGCAAATATAAGGCCAACTTATCAAAACGACCACACTTTGATTTGGCCCCCTATATATATGCCACTTTGACTTTAGGTCAATTACAAGAGTTCATATTCAGATTTCATACTTAGGATATTTTTCAAAGAGAAGAAAAATTCCAAGAACTCATTTTTAATCACTCAAACACTTTTTCCATGATCATCAATCATCATCTAGCATCATCTTAGATCATCTAGATGTCATCTTGCATGGATTCTTCATCATACTTTGCTTGGTAAGTTTTTCACTAATATCTTACATATTTTGTGTCTTTCTTAACTAAGCAATCTCAATTAATTACTTGTATGTTATTTTATATATTTTGGATACAAGTTTGAGATTAGTGTGTTGTATGTTTGAGAAGTTGTATTGTGATAGCTAATTAGGTTTTGTGCTTAATCTTGATTAGCTAAACTATTTGATTGAACATGTCATTTAGTTTTTAATATCTAGGATTGTTCTAATTGCATATTAATCATCTTAGATAAGCATATAGGGTTTCCCTTGCTCTATGTTGCATTTTGGATATTCACATATATTCACTTAGGGTTGTATTCTCTTCATAGAGAAAGTAAGTCTTGTGTGTAGCTTCCGGGATTAGGTTGCTTAGATCACAAGCAAATTAGACTAGGTTCACTCATACCGGGATTAGGTAGGTGTGTGATTACTTCCGGGATTAGGTTGTAATCGTTTTACACATTTAGTGGATTCGAGGTTTGAGTGTGGCTTACTTACTAGCCCGTGGTTTTTCCCGTGAGGGTTTCCACGTAAAAATCAAGTCTTATTTAATTTCCGCATATTTTACTTGATTTATTGCTTTATCTATTTAGGGGTAATTTCGTAATTTTGACTAACACGAAAAATTGGGTAAAAAGCGTAAAATCTATTCACCCCCCCTCTAGATAGTTTTATACACACCGTGCTATAATTAGTTTCAGTTTCTAGATCATGCACTTGAGCTTGAAAATCTTATTTTTTTGAAAAGTGCACTAATGCTTCTCTTATATGTTTTAGTTTTGAGTTTTTGTGGTTGAATATGTGTAGATAATGGATGCATCTAGAAGTTTATTGCTAAGTACATGATAGATGACCTATGGTATGTATCCATTTTGCTTCGGCACTACATAGTAATCAACGAGCACCCTCATGGAAAGAGCTACACACCTTGGTTGTGCAGCCGCCCAATATAGGAAAGGGCTACGCCATTGTGATGAGTGAAAGCCGCCATGAGGTGTATATGTTTATGTTAGAAAAATCAAAGAAGTGTTGAAAAGAATCATTTAAAAAAAAAATCTTTGATTCTAAGCCTAAAAGAAATGAAAAATAAAAGGCTTAATGGTGTATAGTTGAGAATTGTGAAAAAGCTCGGGTTGACAAACAGAAACGGGAAAACGAGCCACATGCACACACACGCTCATATGTTGATATCTATTCTTTTTAAAAGCAAAAAGCCGGATGAATATCGGTTTGACCTATTTTTGGAAAAGTTTTAGATGGATAGGTGTGGATAGAGTTTGCATGTTGATATCACAATTACTCCTTTTATATATGTGAGAAGCATTCACACACACACACACACATATTTTGCTTATGTGCTTGATTCATTAGCAATGTGAGAATATTTTTGAGAGATTAATGAAAATCTATGATTCTCTCTTGGACTTTGACAAGTTATGAAATATTTTCTCTTATTGCTTGATTGTGTGATTGTGTGATTGTGTGATTTCCCTTGTGAACAAATATTCTTGGTGATAATATGTGGAGCATATGTTAAGGGGGAGCTTTAGTTTATTCAACTTTGCTCTCTATACGATTTGTTTGCTTTATATCTCGTTCTTTATCTCTTGTGTCCCTTGTTTATTCCTTGACAAAAAGGGGGAGAAAATGTATACCTCACCATGTTTGATATTGGGGAGATTTTGTATACTTCACACCTTGTGTGGAAAACATGTTCCAATTGTGTGATCATATTCCTCTTTGTGCTTAATTGTGACTTTGTCTTAAGGGGGAGAATTCTTGTCTTAAGGGGGAGAAAGAATTCTTTCTTGATAATGTTAAGGATGGTTGGTCCTTGGGAATTAGGAAATTAAGGGAATGCTTTAATATGAAAATATTTTATTCACTTGAGATAATGCATTTTTGTATGAGATAAGGGATGTCTTCTATATTTGTTTTTGGTGAATAACTCACCATTCTTCGTTATAGAAGATCTCTTGTTTGGTTGCTATTTTTCTCTCATAGGTACTTTGAAGACCAAAAGAGGAATTCTTGAAGACTTGAAGACTATTTAGTTTAGAAATTTCTTTGTAATGTGAGATTGAGAGTATGCTATCATCTTGAGTTTATTTGAGTGAAACATTGTATGGTGAGGTTGAGGTTTTGCCATGGAATAGCCAAAGGGGGAGATTGTAAGGTTTATGATTAGTATTGGCTTGATTCCATTGCAAAACGCTCTATATTTGTATTAGTTGTTGCTTAGGATATTCTTTGAAGAACGGAAGCTTAAAAGGTGAAAAGCAACGTCTAGTGCAAAAGTCGTCTTCAAGAGGTGAAAAGCGTCAAAGGTATATCTTGACTTCCATCCTCTTGCAAGGGGTTAGCGCACACACACACAATTCATACATGTGTGTCCCTGCATCGTGGTTCAAACATTTGGTATAACACATTCACACATCTCATAGTATGCTCATGCATTGATCTTTAATAGATAAACATTGTAGAATTGTATGCTTTGTGACTATCTCTTTGATATGGCATGCTTGTGTGAATTAGTGTTTGTATATTTCTGTACTTTTGTATTTGGACTTGAATATACTCTATTATGATTCCTTATTGAGTTCCGGTCATTTCGGTTACTCATTCATAAGGTTTCGAGTCCAAATGATGTAGCTACGCTACTTTTCGTTCTCATTTGTTGAGTTGACTTCATCGTCATTTTCCGAGATGATTTCTCAACCATTTTTCAAAGTTGTGTAGTCTTCATCGTGCGTGAGGGAGTTAAAGTTCGTAATCCAAAAATAGATACAAAATCGGAGTTCGGATGCCCAAGATATGGCTGAAGAACGTGAGAGTGCGCGAGAGAGGTGAGAGTGGCCAAGAGGCCACGTGTGCCCCACCCGTGAGGGAGGCCGTGGGGCCCACGGCCAGAGACCCTCTCTGGTCCCGTGAGGCCCATGTGCCCCCCACAGGATGGGTGACATGGCCTTCTCTTATTGGCCCTGAAAACTCTTCTCTCTCCTCCTTTTAATCACTTCTCCTTCCCTCCAAAACACTTGAAGATTTTCAAGAACACTTTGTGAAATTCTGCAGAAATTCTTTAGTATTTTGATCATAACTTTCTCATACGAACTCGAAATCAATCGATTCAAAAGCCAAAATTGTTGGTCTTGAGAAGAGCTACAAACACCAAGTATTTCCAGAGGGAGCTGACTTCGTCATTGTTCCCAGCAGCTTGATCTTCAGTACGAGGTCTAGGTTGTTTGTTCAACTTCTTCTTTTTCAATTTCATCTTTGATCATCTCTTGATTCTTACTATTTGATTGATGAAATTTGTTGAAAAGTATGTTAGATCATATGCTAGGGGTGTTTGATCATTTGTCAATTGAGTTTTAGCTTTGTGATTTCCTTTGAACATATATGTGCTAAACTTGATTTTGTTTGAAATTGATTCTAGAAAATGTATATATGATGTGTCTCATATTATTTTCTAGGTTCTATTTCATGATCTAAGAACTAGGTTTTTAGTGTGATATATTGAATAATCATACCTTGTTCTTATTGATGTACATGTCTTGATTTCTAGATAATCTTGTGATTGTGTGTTGGAAGCATATTCTAAATTGTCATTGAACATGTACATTTTGCTTGATTGATCATCTAGCTTAATTTGTTTGTGTTTGCATCACTTACATCACGTAGATCATAGCCTTGCATTAGGTTGAAGTCTCTAGCAAAGTGAGTGAACCTTTGTGGATAGAGCAAGGAAGTCTTGATTAGAGTCGGGAGGACTCGGATAATCAAGCAAGGAAGACTTGTCTAGGGTCGGGAGGATCCGGATAGGCAAGCAAGAAATCTTCCTAGAGACGTGAGCGTCTTGGATAGGAAGTTGCTTTCTAGAGGTGTAGGATACATCTCGGATAGGAAGTAGGCTTGGTGATTCACTAGCCCGAGGGTAGATTAGGAGTTGATAGCTTGAGCGGATATCATGAGTTGGTAGCTTGAGTGTGTAAGTCCTTTTTTACATAGTGGATTGCTTTGCCGGTGGTTGTGGTATCAACCCGTGGATGTTTCCTCTTTGAGGTTTTACCACGTAAAAACACTTGTGTTCATTTTTGTTTTTATTTTTCTTTATCTTCCATATCTTTCATTGATTGCATATCTTGTAAATTGATTAACTCTTGTATTAGTGAAATCAATTCATTTGCTAAATCTAGTCAAGTGTGCATTTTCTTTGTTATATTCCGCATTATTTTTAAATTGGAAGAATTTGGAGCCTATACCTATTCACCCCCCCTCTAGGTATATTTACACTACTACTTAAGGGAAATTTCAAGAGCGCTCATATTGTTCAAGCCCCGAATCAACCCTTAAGGGAACTACCATCTACTTCTCGCAAGAAGGAGTGGATTCCACTATTGTGTACAAACCTTCCCAGCCACAAGTCGAACCGCGATCCCAACATACGGAGCATATTGATCAGTAATGCAACTCCGACCCACCCATGGTATATCAATGACCACGATCTAACTTGAAGGAGTCGATAAGACACTCAATATTAAGATCACCCACATATAGCCATCATTAGTTGATATATATGAATCTCATCGTTAAACGGATCTTAATGAGAGATTCATATAGATCATGGCCTAGTCCTATATGTGTAGGGAAAAACACGGTCAACGCAGTGGAAGCGAGACTAAAAACAAGTTTAGTATATTTTAAAATTTTTCCTTTGATGAACCTTAACCCTTTAAATTAATTAAACATATATATATACTAATAAAAGTAACATTTTGTCGCGTGATCCAATTGACTTGCGTCGATGGTAATCTGCAAGATCTTCAATCCTAACACGAACGTGAATCACCTAGGAGCGTGGTCTCCCTTTTCATTGAATTGCGTACCTGAGGATGGATAAACAAAATCTCTTTTTCTTATCGTTAGTCACAAAACATCCAAAAGACTACAAAGATTATTCCGGTCACTTTTGAGTTCTCAATCTAATGATCGAAACTCGCGTGAACCTTATTCGAAGTTGTACACAAAAGCCTGTTGATGTATAAGCTATTAGTGTACTATTGAAATAGAATAATCTCTTCTCTCTTGTGTCTTGGCCGAAAAATAAAACACTTGTCTATGAGTATGATTCAAGCAAGAAGAAGAAGAAGTTGATCAAGTGAATCAATTGAGAGAGTATCAAGTGGCCGAACCCTATAATATATATTATATAGGGTGGCTGAATTCTCCTTCTCTTTCTACTAGGGTTGGCCGAATTCTCCTTTTGATTTAATTAGGGTTGGCCGAATTCTCTACTAAAGGGGATTTGTGCTTTACCCTAATTCCTATCAACTTTAGAATCCTAACCCTAATTCAACTCATAAGTGTTTAATTCTTTATTGACTTAATAAAAGACTTCCTTATTTGATTAAATAAATAAACCTAATTATTTATTTTCTTACCAAATAAGTCTTTTACTTTTAGTATACTACTATCAATAGTATAACTCTAGGAAACATATTTCCTAATCATAAAAAGATTTTGTTTCTTAATTAAATAATTAATAAATAAATTAATTGTTAGGTTTATAGTTTGTGTTGGCATTAATTCCATATCAAAACACGTTTCTCTTGTAATGTTTAGTGGTTCATATATTGAAGATTTAAGAAGACGAAGAATGTCTTGACCACAATTCATGCAAGAGGCCGGCTTTAAAGAGATTTGTGCATCATTGATCATCAAAGGTAATATAAGTCCTCATATCTCTTACAAGGCTAGGCACACACACACACATGGCATTCTTGTGTGTTCCTTCATGATTAAACATCATTTATGTATCACTTTCACACACTTGACAAAATATGCTCATGCATTCATACTATGTTGGTAAAACTTTGTTTATTGCATTTTCTAGGACTATCTCTAGAAATTAGCATATGTGTGTGTATTTGTGCTTGTATTGAAATTTCCCTTAATGTAGTTATGAAATATACCTAGGGGGGGGGGGGGGGGGGGGGGGGTGAATATGTATAGGCTCCAAATTCTTCCAATTAAAAATAATGCGGAAAATTACAAGGCAAATGCACACTTGATAAGATTTAGCAAATGAATTGATTTCACTAAGACAAGAGTTAATCAATTTACAAGATGTGCAAACAATGTAATATATGGAAGATAAAAGAAAGTAAAGCAAAATTGAACACAATGATTTTAACGTGGTAAAGCCTCAATGAGGAAACATCCACGGGTTGGTACCACAACCACCGGCGAAGCAATCCACTATGTGAAAAAGGACTTACACACTCAAGCTATCACTCATGATATCCGCTCAAGCTATCAACTCCTAATATACCCTCGGGCTAGTGAATCACCAAGCCTACTTCCTATCCGAGATGTGTCCTACACCTCTAGAAAGCAACTTCCTATCCAAGACGCTCATGTCTCTAGGAAGATTTCGTGCTTAGCTATCCGGATCACGAAGATCCTAGTTAAGCTCTCCTAGCTCAACCATCCGGAGTACCACACTCCTAGCTAAGACTTTTGCTTGACTATCCGGACCACATGTCCTAGTCAAGACTCCCTTGCTCTACACAAAGCTTCACTCACTTTGCAAGAGACTTCAACCTTATGCAAGGCTATGATCTAAAGTGATGCAAATGATGCAAGCACAATCAAATTAAGCTAGATGATCAATCAAGCAAAATGTACATGATCAATGATAGTCTAGAATATGATTTCACACACAATCACAAAGTTATCTAGAAATCAAAACATGCAAATCAATAAAAACAAAGGTATGAATATTCAATTTATCACACTAAAAACCTAGTTCTTAGATCATGAAATAAAACATAGAAAATAACATGAAGCACATCACTCATATATTTTCTAGAATCAATTTCATGATAAATCAAGTTTAGCACATAAGTGTTCAAGACTAATCACAAAGCTAAATCTCAATTAACAAATGATCAAATAACCCTAGCATGTGATCTAACATACTTCTCAACAAATTTCATCAATCAAATGGAAAGAATCAATAGATGATCAAAGATGAAATTGAAAAAGAAGAAGTTGAAACATACAAGCTGACCACGGACTGGAAATGGACCAGCTGAGAAAAATGCCGAAGTCAACTGCCTCTGGAAATGCTTGGAGTTTGTAGCTCTCTTCGAGACCAACAATTTTGGTTTTTGAATCGAATGATTTCGAGTTCGTATGAGAGAGATATGATCAAAACAAGTAAACAAAAATTGTAGAAAAACTGATGCGAGAATGATCAAGTGTTCTTCAAACAATTGCATAAGTGTGGAGGGAAGGAGGTTGGCTTAAAAGGAGGGAAAGGAGAAATTTTCCGAGCGAATCACGTGCTGCCACATCACCACCCCGTGGGGGGTGCATGGGGCCCATGGGAGCAGAAGGCTCCCTTGCCCGTGGGGCCCACGGCCTCCCACACGGGCTGGCCAAGTGGCCACATGTGATTCACACTCCTCTCGCGCGCTCCCTCGGTTCGTCGGCCCATATCTTGAGTATCCGACCTCCGATTTTGAATCTGTTTTCAGATTACGAACCGTGACTCCCTCACACATGAATACAACTACTCAAATTTTAAAAATTACTGAGAAATCATCTCGGAATCCGACGATGAATTCAACACAACAAATGAGAATGAAAAGTAGCATAGTCAACTTGTTTGGACTCGAAACCTTATGAGTGAGTAACCGAAACGACCGGAACTCAATAAGGAATGAAATAAGAACATGTTCAAGTCCTAAACACAAAGTACGGAAACAAATAAACATATATTCACACAAACATGCCATATCAAAGAGATAGTCACAAAGCATGCAATTTCACAATGTTTGTCAATACAAGATCAATGCATGAGCATGCTATGAAGTGTGTGAATGTGTTATACCAAATGTTTGAACCACGATGCAGGGACACACATGTATGAATTGTGTGTGTGTGCGCTTACGCCTTGCAAGAGGGTGGAAGTCAAGATTTACCTTTGACGTTTTTCACCTCTTGAGGACGACTTTTGCACTAGACGTTGCTCTTCACTCTTTGAGCTTCCTTTCTTCAAATAATGTCCTAAGCAACAACTAATACAATCATAGAGTGTTTTGCAATGGAATTAAGCCAATACAAATCATAAACCTTACAATCTCCCCCTTTGGCTATTCCATGGCAAAAGCACTCAACCTCACCATACAATGTTTCACTCAAATAAACTCAAAATGATAGCATACTCTCAATCTCACATTACAAAGAAATTCCTAGACTAAAAAGTCTTCAAGTCTTCAAGAATTCCTCTTTCGGTCTTCAAAGTACCTATGAGAGAAAATAGCAACCAAAAAGAGATCTTCTCTAAAGAAGAATGGTGAGTTATTTAACCAAACAACAAACATAGAAGATATCCCTTATCTCATACACAAATGCATTATCTCAAGTGAATAAAATATGTTCATATTAAAGCATTCCCTTAGTTTCCCAATTTCCAAGAACCAACTATCCTTAACATTGTCAAGAAAGAATTCTTTCTCCCCCTAAAGACAAGAATTCTCCCCCTTAAGACAAAGTCACAATTAAGCACAAAGAGGAATAAGATTCACACAATTGGAACAATTTCCACACAAGGTGTGAAGTATACAAAAACTCCCCAATATCAAACATGGTGAGGTATACATTTTCTCCCCCTTTTTGTCAAGGAATAGACAAGGGACACAAGAGATAAAGAACGAGATATTAAGCAAACAAATCGTATAGAAAGCGAAAGTTGAATAAACTAAAGCTCCCCCTTAACATATGCTCCACATGTTATCAACAAGTAGATTTGTTCATAAGGGACATCACACATTCACACAATCAAGCAATAAGAGAAAATATTTCATAACTTGTCAAAGTCCAAGAGAGAATCATAGATTTTCATTAATCTCTCAAAAATATTCTCACATTGCTAATGAATCAAGCACATAAGCAAAGTGTGTGTGTGTGAATGCTTCTCAAATATATAGTAGGAGTAATTGTGATATCAACATGCAAACTCTATCCACACCTATCCATCTAAAGCCTTTCCAAAAATAGGTCAAACCGATATTCATCTGGTTTTTTGCTTTTAAAATGAATAGATATCAACATATGAGCGTGTGTGTGCATGTGGCTCGTTTTCCCATTTCTATTTGTCAACCCGAGCTATTTCACAATTCTCAACTATACACCAATAAGCCTTTTATTTTTCTTTTCTTTTAGGCTTAGAATCAAAGATTTGTTTTTTATGATTCATTTTCAACACTTCTTTGATTTTACTAACAAAAAAGAATATACTCCTCATGGCGGCTTTCACTCATCACAATGGCGTAGCCCTTTCCTACATTGGGTGGCTTTACAACCAAGGTGTGTAGCCCTTTCCATGAGGGTGCTCGTTGATTACTATGTAGTGCCGAAGCAAAATGGATACATACCATAGGTCATCTATCATGTACTTAACAATAAACTTCTAGATGCATCCATTATCTACACATATTCAACCACAAAAACTCAAAAACTAAAACATACAAGAGAATCGTTAGTGCACTTTTCAAAAAATAAGATTTTTTCAAGCTCAAGTGCATGATCTAAAAACAATAAAAGATACTTGTTAAAGATCATTACTTCTCAAGTGAGTAGCTCTTAAAGACAATGATATACAATTAAAGTTTTGCTCATCAAGCCACTCACAATCACACAAAGACATCAATAAACACAAATCATGCCAATGGATATTCTAAGAGTTTTAAACCTCTCTTTGTCCAAGGGCTTAATGAACAAGTCCGCAAGTTGATTTTTAGTAGGCAAATGCTCTAGAGTAACAATAGAATATTCAACTAGATCTCTAATGAAATGATGCCTAATGTCTATGTGTTTAGTGTGGGAGTGTTGAACCGGATTTTTAGAGATGTTAATGGCACTTAAATTATCACAATAAAGTGTCATTTTTCTTTGTTCTATCTCATAATCCTTAAGGATTTGTTTCATCCAAAGTAATTGTGTGCAAGCACTTCCGGCCGCAATGTATTCGGCTTCGGAAGAGGAAAGGGAAACCGAATTTTGTTTCTTACTTGACCAAGAAACCAAGTTATTACCAACATAAAAGCAACTGCCCGATGTGCTTTTTCGGTCATCTATGTTTCCCGCCCAATCCGCATCACAATAGCCTACAAGGATATCATTGGTATCAAATGAATAGAATAAACCAAGACTATGAGTTCCTTTGATGTACCTAATGATCCTCTTGACGGCTTTTAAGTGAGATTCCTTGGGATTTGCTTGGAATCTAGCACACAAGCCAACACTAAAGCAAATATCGGGTCTACTAGCCGTTAGGTAAAGTAGACTACCTATCATGCTTCTATAAAGGCTTTGGTCAACACTTTTCCCTTTTTCATCTTTGTCAAGTTTTAAAGTGGTGCTCATGGGAGTTTCAAAATCTTTTCCATTTTCTAGGCCAAATCTCTTGACTAGATTTTTAGCATATTTAGATTGATTCAACATTATGCCCATGCTAGTTTGCTTCACTTGCATTCCTAGAAAATAATTCAACTCACCCACCATTCTCATTTCAAATTCACTTGACATAACACTAACAAATTCATCAACCTTGGTTTTATTAGTAGACCCAAAAACAATGTCATCAACATATATTTGTGCAACAAAAATATCATGATCATGATGTTTGATAAACAAAGTTCTATCGATGCCACCTCTCCTATATTGGTTGTCAATAAGACATTGAGTCAACCTATCATACCAAGCTCTTGGAGCTTGTTTAAGGCCATAGAGAGCCTTTTTCAATTTAAACACATGATTAGGAGAGTGTGGGTCTACAAAACCCTTAGGTTGTTCAACATACACTTCTTCTTGAAGGTATCCATTGAAGAAAGCACTTTTGACATCCATTTGAAATAATTTGAACTTTTTAATGCATGCAATGGACAACAAAAGTCTAATGGACTCGAGACGAGCAACCGGGGCAAACGTCTCATCAAAGTCAACACCCTCCACTTGAGTGTAACCTTGAGCCACTAGTCTAGCTTTATTCCTCACAATCTTGCCACTTTCATCGGTCTTATTCCTAAACACCCATTTAGTGCCAATTACATTTATATCTTTGGGTCTAGGAACTAAGGACCACACTTCATTCCTCTCAAATTGATTAAGTTCATCTTGCATAGCCCCAACCCAATATTCATCAACAATTGCTTCATTAATATTTTTGGGTTCAATTTGAGAAGTGTAGCAAGTATAGGATATTTGGTTAGCAATTTGATTTCTTGTTCTAACCCCTTCATTTAAATCACCTATGATGTCTCCTTGATAGTGTAAGTTTCTAAGTCTTGGGTGAGAATGTTCAACAACTTGGTCATTTTGTTGATTATCATTTAAAGCATTTTCCAACCCTTGACTTACAACTTCAATATGACTATCAATTTCATCATCTTGACTAGAAACACTACTAGCCTCATCAATAGGTGTATTAGTGTCATTCAACATGTTTTCTTTAGGTTCATTGACACCATTATCATCACACAAATTAAGCATGCTAAGATCATCTATCTTCACATTGATAGACTCCATGATAGTCTTAGTAGTCAAGTTAAAGACTCTATATGCACGACTATTAATAGCATACCCAAGAAAGAGACCAACATCACTTTTTGCATCAAACTTTCCTAAGTGATCTCTATCATTCAAAATATAACATTTACTCCCAAAAGTGTGGAAGTAACTTACATTAGGCTTCTTGCCTTTACAAAGCTCATAGGACGTTTGTTTTGTGCCGGGCCTTTTGAAAACACGATTTGACACATAACAAGCGGTATTGACCGCCTCGGCCCATAGGTTTCTAGGGACTTTCTTGAATTGAGCATGACCCTAGCCATCTCTTGCAAGACACGGTTTTTCCTCTCAACAACACCATTTTGTTGAGGAGTTCTAGGTGCGGAGAACTCATGAGAAATCCCTAAACCATCACAAAACTCACTAAATTTTACATTTTCAAATTTCGTCCCATGATCACTCCTAATGCGACATATTTTCTTGATATCAAGACCTTTTTCATTTTGAACTTGATTACAAAACTTTTTAAAGTAATCAAAAGCCTCGGTCTTGTTTCTAAGAAAATAAACCCAAGTGAACCTAGAGAAGTCATCAACGCATACAAAAATATACTTTTTACCATTAATGCTCTCGGTTTGAATTGGCCCCATTAGGTCCATATGCACAAGTTCTAAAGGTCTCTTGGTAGCTATGTAAGAATTCTTCTTATGAGGCACTTTGGTTTGCTTACCTAATTGGCAAGGTTCACAAACCACCTCAAGCTTTTTACCAAGATTAGGAAGACCTCTAACAATGCCATGTTTTTCAAGCTTTTTCAAATCTTTAAAATTCATGTGACCCAAACGTTGATGCCACAAATCAAGCTTATTGCACTCATGTGCCATGTTGCATGTTAGAGGATCTATCTCAAGACAATAGCAATTGTCTATAAATCTTTTGACTCTTAGGACGACATCGCCCTTTTTATCAATTATAGTGCATACATCTTTGTTAAAGCTAACTTCTTGAAAAATTTCACACAAGTGAGTAATGCTTATCAAGTTAGCTTGTAACCCATCAACATACAAAGTATTGCGAAGTTTAGGCAATCCGGGGATACAAATTGTTCCCTTGCCAAGAACTTGCTTTTTGGTACCATCACCAAAAGTAACCCAACCTCCATCCTTTAAAGCAAGATTCTTAAAGAACTCTTTGTTCCCGGTCATGTTCCTAGAGCAACCGCTATCTAGGTACCAAGAATAGGAGGAATTGGCACGTAAAGCATATTGTGCAACATTACATTTAGATGTGTCTTTTCTAATCCACACATTTTTCACAACATGCTTCTCACTCTTACTTCTAACATGCTTTGACTCAATATTAGACTTTTCAACATGCACCTTGACCTCATTGGTCACATCTTCAAAAATATCAAACAAAGCATTATCAATTTTCTTATGCATAGTAGAGTGAGGCACAACACAAGATTTAGCAAGCAAGTCATCAACAACTCTTTCAACAACATGCTTTTCTAAGGTCTTCCTAGGTCTATTTCTATATCCATACATGGATGATTGCCTAGGTCCATTCAAAGACATATCATGAAAAGCATTATCAAGTTTGCATTTCCGAATGTACTCAAAGCATCTAGGTCGAATATGTCCTATCATATTACAATGATGACAAATAGGAATAAATTTGAGAAATTTACCATTTGCATTTGCTTCCATAGCATTTGGTCTTCTCACAATTTTACCTCTTTGAAGAGCAACCCTTGATGCTTCACCTCTTGCATTTGAGGTTGTTGCTTCTTGATGCTTAAGTTGTTGAGTTCTCCCATTGAACATCCTTGTTGATGAAGAAACACCTCCGGTAGCTTTCATAGCTTTACCTTGAGAGAGTGTACCTACAATTGATTCAATGCTTGCTTTGACAAAAGTAGATTTGTTAGATGAAGGAGTCTCCTTCTCATTGATATAACCCAAACCTCTTTTGTCACATGGATGCTTTCCACTTTTAATAAGGGTTTCAACTTTATTAGAACTAGATGACATCTTGCTAATCACCCTATTAGCCTCATCAAGTTTCTCACGAAGCATCCTAAGTTCAATGGCATATTTTTCTGCTTTGTTATCACAAAACAAAACATCTTTATGTGATTTATCAAGCCATTGTTCATACTTTTTCTCTTGATTTAAATGCTCATTAAGTTTGGATTTAAGCACATTTTCAAGTTTCTTAGCATTAACAAGAGAACAATCTCTTTGCTCAATTTCTTGCTTCAAGATACCAAGTCTATCATTGCTATCTGTAAGGATTTCCGTTGTTTTTTAATTGGCTTATTTCGTGATCAAACCATAAATGGGGATCCTTTGTAAGGGTAGTTTAGATGTTGTTATTAGTGCATTAGGCCCTTTTGAAGACCTCATTATTGACAAGCACCAAAGGTAATATTCTAAGTGCTTTCTTGTCTTGAAGAGATAGTTGCACACACTCACAACTCATGCATATGTTTAATCTTTGTATGTTGTGTTTCTTTTTGTTGTGCATAAATGCTTATTTACATCTCTTATTGCTTGATTTTATGATTGCATCTAGTGTTTATAACATCATAGCATTTAGGCTTTTAGGATGCATATTGGTTGACTTTTGTTCCCCTTGCATGATTGCTTGTGGGGACAAAATTGAAGGCTGTGCGCTGGTCCACCAGCGTCGGTCGACCAGCGCCGCTCACCAGCGTAAAACGCCCAGTGGAGCGCCGCTGGTCGTGCGTTGGTGTGGACCAGCGCTGGTGTGGACCAGCGCCAATCGCCCAGGTGTGCGCCGCTGGACTGGCGCTGGTGGCAGCGCCTGTCGTCCAGCGCTCAAGCCAAAATTGGCTTGTGCGCTCGTCCTGCGCTGGTCCACCAGCGCAGGTCCACCAGCGCACAGAGTATTTTTCTGGCGAAATTTCAAAACGACCTCACTTCACTTATGGCCTCTATATATATGCTAACTTGATTTTAGGTCACTTACAAGAGTTCTTATTCATGCTTCATACTTAGGATATTTTTCAAGAGAAGAAAAATACACAAAGAACTCATTTTTAATTACTCAAACACAATTTCATGATCATCAATCATCATCTAGCATCATCTTAGATCATCTAGATGTCATCTAGCATGGAATCTTCATCATACTTTGCTTGGTAAGCTTTTCACTAATATCTTACATATTTTGTGTTTAATTTATCTAGCAATCTCAATTAATTACTTGATTGTTATTTTGTATGCTTTAGATACAAAATTGAGATTAGTATGATGTATGTTTGAGAAGTTGTATTGTGCTAGCATATTAGGTTTTGTACTTGATATTTATTAGCTTAACTATTTGACATGTCATTTAGTTTTGATATCTAGGATTGCTCTTAATTGCATATTAATCATCTTAGATAAGCATATAGGGTTTCCCTTGCTCTATGTTGCATTTTGGATATTTTCACATATTCACTTAGGGTTGTATTCTCTTCAAGAGAAGGTAAGTCTTGTGTGTAGCAATCGGGATTAGGTTGCTTAGATCACAAGCAAATTGGACTAGGTTCACTCATACCGGGATTAGGTAGGTGTGTGATTACTTCCGGGATTAGGTTGTAATCGTTTGCACATTTAGTGGATTCGAGGTTCGAGTGTGGCTTACTTACATAGCCCGTGGTTTTTCCCGTGAGAGTTTCCACGTAAAAAATCAAGTGTTGATTTAATTTTTGCACCATATTACACTTGCTTGTTTATATTATCTTGAGGGTAAATTCGTAATTTTGACTAACACGAAAAATTGGGTAAAAAGCGTAAAATCTATTCACCCCCCCTCTAGATAGGTTTATACACACCGTGCTATAATTAGTTTCAATTGGTATCAGAGCGGGTTCTTAGACATACATAGGTGATCCTTGCTTATTTTGGTGTGTTTTGCATTTTGTGTGATTTTTGATCATTCATACATTTGCATTCATTTCATTCATTCATAAACACTATGAGTGGAAACGGTGGAAATGGTGGTGGCCACGAAGGAGCTTCTAGCACAAGGCCTCCACTTCTTACCAGTTTGAACTATTCCCAATGGAAAGGGAAGATGGAATCTTACATATGCCAAATTCATGACCGTGCATGGATGGCGGTGGAAGACGGATATGATCTCCCTATGATGACTCCCGCGGGTGGAGGACAAGATGTTTTGAAGCCTAAGGCGCAATGGAACGCGCAAGAGTTTGAGGCTTCAAAGTGGAATAGGAAGGCGATGCATGCCATTATGTGTGCAATGGATGAGAATCAGTACAAGCTTATTCAGAATACTCAGATTGCCAAAGTGGCATGGGACATCCTTCAAGTTGCACATGAGGGAACCAAGGTGGTGAAGGAGTCCAAGCTTCAAGTCCTCCAAACTCAATTTGAGTTACTTAGGATGGGAGAGGATGAATGCTTCAACGACTTCGAAATCAAATTGATGGACATAGTAAATCAAAGCCATCAACTCGGAGACCCGTATTCGGATAGGAGAGTCAAGCAAAAAATTATGAGATCTCTCCCCGATAGGTTTGAATCAAAAGTGACGGCCATAGAAGAAAATATTGGCTACATGGATATGAAGCCAAGTGAGGTAATTGGGCGTCTCCTTGCATATGAGTCTAGGAAGGTTCCTAGCACCACTACTCCTCCTAAGAAGTCTAAAGGAATAGCTTTGAAAGCATCTAAGGATGCAAAGGAGGCAAAGCATGAATCGGATGAAGACCTTGCCTTATTTGTGAAAAGGTTCAACAAGGTTATGGGGTTCAAGAAGAAGAAGGGATTTGGGTCAAGAGAACAAGATTTGAAGAAAAAGAATTCCTTCAAAAAGTTTGAGCCTAGACAAGAGAGGACCGAAAGGAAAGGGGTCCGATGCTTTGAGTGTGGTGGGATTGGTCACTTTGCCCCCGAATGTGCTAATCACAATGAAAGGAAGAAGGGTAAAGTGATGGCCTCCACATGGAGTGGGAGTAGTGATGACTCCAATGAGGAAGATGAGTCTTCTAGTGAAGAAGAGCTCATGGCTAACTTCCTAGCTTTTGCCTCTTCTTACAAGAGCAAAAGTGCTGGTGAAAAGGAAGATTTGAGTCAAGAGGAAATTGACTCTAGTGAAGAAGAAAGTGACTCCTCTTCTAGTTCCAAAAAGAAGTTTGTGGAGCAAAAGGTGCTTGCTAAATACCATGCCGAGTTCAATGATTTAGCACTTAAAAGCACAAGAAAGATTGAGAGGTTGAGAGAAGAAAACCTTGAACTTTCGGCTCACAATGACCACTTAAGTGAACAAGTGGAAAGACTGAAGAGGAGAGAGGATAAGTTAATTGAGGAGTTAGACTTGTCCAAGAGAAGTGAAGAAGGCTTGAAGAGGGAACTTGTAGAAGCTAAAGGGTCCTTGGCTAGGATAGATTCTAGCACCAAGAAGCTTGATCATTTACTTGGTGTTGGAAAGAGTCCAAGTGACAAGAGAGGTCTTGGGTATGAAGATGGCAAGAAAGTCTCAACCTCTAACAAGACAGTGTTTGTCAATAGCTTGAAGAATGAAGAAACTTCATTTGTGCAACCTCCTAGGAAGAAGTTAGAAATAGGACAAAGTTCTAATGCACAAGTGAAAATGGGGCCAAGAAGGAAATCTCAAGCTCAACCTCCTAAGGTTCCTCAAGCCAACACTCCTCCCAAATTGGCTCACAAAGGAAAGAGACCAATCATGCAACCTCAAGCTTGGAAGCAACCAAGACCGGTTCAACAACGAAGATGGATTGAACCCACTTATCCACAAAGACATGGACATGCTCAAAGGCGAGGTATGATTCCTTTTTTAATCCCTATTTGTCACTTTTGTGGTTGTGATGGTCATATTAGACCAAATTGCTTTCAATATATTAAAATGTGCAGAAAACAAAGCATGATTGAAAAGAGAAAGAATAGAGCCAAGATGCATGTTTCTAGGAATGAAAATATTGATTTGCATGATCCTAGAAATAGTAGAGCACATGTACCAAAGGCCACTAAGAAAGCTAAAATTGTTGCTAAGTGGATTAGAAAGAATGAAAATGTTTGCCATGTTGCACAAATAGCCTTGAAGGCAAATTCTTCTAATTTTTGGTACTTGGATAGTGGGTGCTCTAGGCACATGACGGGAAACAAGAGTTTCTTCGAGACTCTTGTTATGGAGGAAGGTGGAAATGTCACTTTTAGTGATGGATCCAAAAGAAATGTTGTAGGGAAAGGAACCATTTCCGTTCCCGGATTACCCTCCTTATCCAATGCTTTATTTGTTGATGGATTGAAAGCCAATTTAATTAGCATTTCACATCTTAGTGATGAAGGATATTCCGTCTTGTTTTCTAAAGACTATTGCTCTATCCTTAAACCCGATGGACAAACCTTGTTGAAGGGCATGAGATCTAGTGACAATTGCTATTGTCTTGAAGCTAGTATTGTATCAAATCATGTGTCCATGGATGAGCAAATTGAGTTGTGGCATGAAAGACTTGGCCACATGAACTTTAGGGATCTACGGACCCTTGGAAAGTTCAATTGTGTGCGTGGCCTCCCTAAGCTTGGGAAGAAAGCCAATGGTATTTGTGGACCTTGCCAACAAGGAAAGCAAACTAAAAGCATGCACAAAAAGGGTAAGTATCTCACCACCAAGGAGCCACTTGAGCTTCTCCACATGGACCTCATGGGTCCCATGCAAACCGAAAGTTTGGGTGGAAAGAGATACATTTTTGTTTGTGTTGATGATTTCTCTAGATTTACATGGACATATTTTCTTAGAGAAAAATCCGAAACTTTTGATAAGTTTAAAATGCTTTGTAATAAAATACAAAATGAAATGAACTCAAATATTAAAAGCATAAAACGGATTAGAAGTGACCATGGGAGAGAGTTTGAGAATTCCTCTTTTGAAAGCTATTGTAATGGCTTAGGCATCTCCCATGAGTTTTCGGCTCCTAGGACACCTCAACAAAATGGAGTTGTTGAGAGGAAGAATAGGGTCCTCCAAGAGATGGCCCGTGTGATGTTGCTTAGCAACAATGTCCCTAGGAACCTATGAGCCGAAGCCATGAACACGGCTTGCTATATAGGAAATAGAGTGTTCCTAAGGCCCGGTACTAGAAACACCTCCTATGAGTTATGGAAAGGCAAGAGGCCAAATGTTAGCTACTTCCACACTTTTGGAAGCAAATGCTACATTTTGAATGACTGTGATCAACTTGGCAAATTCGATGCTAAGAGTGATGAGGGTATTTTTATTGGCTATGCCTTAAATAGTAGAGCCTATAGAGTTTTCAATTTAAAGACTCTAAGTGTTATGGAATCATCCAATGTCGTATTTGATGATACTAGGCTCAAGTCTAATGATCATGAGGAGGAGGTTATTTTTAGTGATGGTTCTCCATTGGAGGAGGTTGTGGTGTCACCTAATGTTGGGACATCTAATGTCAACAATAATGACACACAACCTAGTGATAGAGTTCCTCTCTTGAACTCTAAAGAACCCGCTCCATGGGTTAGGAAACTCCATGATAAAGAAGATATCATTGGAGAGGTTAATGAGGGTGTTAGGACTAGACGTCAACTTGCTAATCTTATTAGCTATACATGCTACACCTCTCAAATTGAACCCAAAAAGATTGAAGAAGCCTTAAATGATGAATTTTGGGTTCTTGCCATGCAAGAAGAGCTAAACCAATTCGAAAGGAATGAGGTTTGGACTCTAGTTCCTAGGCCTAAGACCACTAACGTCATAGGCACCAAATGGATATTTAGGAACAAATCCGATGAGGATGGCAACATTGTACGGAACAAGGCTAGACTTGTAGCACAAGGGTACTCTCAAATTGAAGGTATCGACTTTGAGGAGACTTTTGCTCCCGTTGCCCGCTTAGAGTCCATTAGGCTTCTCTTGTCCATCTCTTGTGTGCACAAGTTCAAATTGCACCAAATGGACGTCAAGAGTGCCTTGCTCAATGGCTTCTTGCAAGAGGAAGTGTTTGTTGAACAACCTAAGGGGTTTGTGGATGCACACCACCCCAATCATGTTTATCGCCTCAAGAAGGCACTTTATGGGTTGAAACAAGCACCGAGGGCTTGGTATGAGCGCCTCACTCAATTTCTTGTTGACAACAACTACACAAGAGGTAGTGTTGACAAGACACTATTCATCAAGAGAGACAATGATGAGCTTTTCATAGCTCAAATATATGTTGATGATATAGTTTTTGGCTCCACCAACAACACCAAAGTCCAACAATTTGTTGATGTCATGTCTCATGAATTTGAGATGAGTCTTGTTGGTGAGCTTAGTTACTTCCTAGGTTTGCAAATTAGGCAACTAGATGATGGGATTTTCATATCCCAAGCCAAATATGCCAAAAACCTAGTGAAGAAGTTTGGTCTTGAAAAAGCCAAACATTGTGACACTCATATGAGCACCACTTTGAAGCTAAGCAAGGATGCTAGTGGAAAAAGTGTGGACCAAACCTTATATCGTGGCATGATAGGGAGCTTGCTCTATTTGACCGCAAGTAGGCCCGATATATCATTTAATGTAGGAGTTTGTGCTAGGTACCAATCCGATCCCAAGGAGTCCCATCTCTCTTCGGTTAAGAGAGTCATTTGATTTGTGAATGGGACTTCTAATTATGGGATTTGGTACTCATTTGACACTAATCCTAGTCTTGTAGGATATAGTGATGCGGATTGGGCAGGAAATTGTGATGATAGGAAGAGCACATCGGGCGGTTGCTTCTTTCTAGGCAACAACTTCGTGTCTTGGTTTTGCAAGAAGCAAAACTCGATTTCCTTGTCCACGGCCGAGGCCGAGTACATAGCCGCGGGGAGTGGATGCACTCAACTTATGTGGATGAAGCAAATGCTAGTAGACTACGGATTCAACCAAGGTACTCTCACTCTCTTTTGTGATAACATGAGTGCTATTAATATTTCCAAGAATCCGGTTCAACATTCTAGAACTAAGCATATTGACATCCGCCATCACTTCATTAGAGAGCTTGTTGAAAATAAATGCATAGTACTTGAACGTGTAGGTACTAATGATCAACTTGCGGACCTATTTACTAAACCCTTAGATGCTACTCGATTTAAAACTCTTAGTAGATCTATTGGGATATGTCTTGTGGAGTGATGTTCTATGATTGACCCCATATGGGGAACTCAAGCAAAGAGAGCTATTTTGCATTCTTGTAACTTGCAAAAAATTTGAAATAACTTATGCCTCTTCTTTTGATTGCTTGAGTAAGCTTGGTTGTACATATGTATATATGTTTTCTATTCTATAAGTGTGAGCCTTGCTTGTTTACAATCCATGTCATATTTATGTTCAAACATGCATTTTTGGACTAGGAGATTTACATAGGAAGTATGATGTGAATGACCTATAGTTATCTCTATGACATGATGTTTCTTAATTAACATGCTAATGCTAAATGAAAAAGCATGAAATTCATACAACATGCTCACATGAAAAGCATGAATTGATGATTGCATATTCTTAAAAATGCAAAACTTGTGTGAAAGCTTATGAGACTCAAAATGAATAAAGGATCTTGTATCCGTTCAAAGGAATTTACATTCCAAATGTCTCTCTTTCTTTATTAGTTGAACATGGTTACTATCATACCGATATCTTATCCGGAAAAATCTAATAGGGTGCAAAGTCGCTCATGCCATGTTTCGCTTATAAAGTTGGATATAGTTACTCTTAAATTGAAATCAATAATCTCTATATCCTTGCTTTTCCCATGACATTGGTGAAATTGGTTTGAATTCGAATTAGAAACCTTTGTCATTTGCTTTGCCAAATACCATTGTATTTTGGACTTGAATGCTATATGTCTTGTATGCAAAGCATGTTGGATTCACACATTTTATCAAATAAATCTCCTTGTTTCTCTCAGATTAATTGAAGTGCATAAAGTGACTTATATGTATATGCATATCTTGCATGCTTCTATCTCTCGTTGCTATGAGTGACCCGGTTGGGGACTACTCCTTTGCCTATATCATGACAAAAAGGGGGAGTAGGATATGGTAAGGGGAGTTGCAAAATATAGAAGCTAATTGTGTATTTTGGGAGAACATACATTGAGGGGGAGTAACCCTTTAAGGGGGAGCATTGCATTTATCATTCATTGCATACATTTGCTAATGTTGTGCCTAAATTCTAAAAATGCAAATGCTTGGTATTGTTCTCACATGATTAATCTCACACTTTTCTTGAATTGGAAATGTTAGAAACTCTTTTCAGGGATTGATTATTCTACAAGAGGATTGAAGACTTCAAGTTGCATTCTCTTATCTCTTTGTAATGTAGAATATCATTGTAATCCCATAGTTTCTATTTTTTTGTGAGGAATCAATGTGAGTGATGGTTTTGTCACGAAATAGCCAAAGGGGGAGATTGTAAGGATTTCCGTTGTTTTTTAATTGGCTTATTTCGTGATCAAACCATAAATGGGGATCCTTTGTAAGGGTAGTTTAGATGTTGTTATTAGTGCATTAGGCCCTTTTGAAGACCTCATTATTGACAAGCACCAAAGGTAATATTCTAAGTGCTTTTTTGTCTTGAAGAGATAGTTGCACACACTCACAACTCATGCATATGTTTAATCTTTGTATGTCGTGTTTCTTTTTGTTGTGCATAAATGCTTATTTACATCTCTTATTGCTTGATTTTATGATTGCATCTAGTGTTTATAACATCATAGCATTTAGGCTTTTAGGATGCATATTGGTTGACTTTTGTTCCCCTTGCATGATTGCTTGTGGGGACAAAATTGAAGGCTGTGCGCTGGTCCACCAGTGCCGGTCGACCAGCGCCGCTCACCGGCGCAAAACGCCCAGTGGAGCGCCGCTGGTCGTGCGCTGGTGTGGACCAGTGCCGGCCACCAGCGCCAATCGCCCAGGTGTGCGCCGCTGGACTGGCGCTGGTGGCAGCGCCTGTCGTCCAGCGCTCAAGCCAAAATTGGCTTGTGCGCTCGTCCACCAGCGCAGGTCCACCAGCGCACAGAGTATTTTTCTGGTGAAATTTCAAAACGACCTCACTTCACTTATGACCTCTATATATATGCTAACTTGATTTTAGGTCACTTACAAGAGTTCTTATTCATGCTTCATACTTAGGATATTTTTCAAGAGAAGAAAAATATACAAAGAACTCATTTTTAATTACTCAAACACAATTTCATGATCATCAATCATCATCTAGCATCATCTTAGATCATCTAGATGTCATCTAGCATGGAATCTTTATCATACTTTGCTTGGTAAGCTTTTCACTAATATCTTACATATTTTGTGTTTAATTTATCTAGCAATCTCAATTAATTACTTGATTGTTATTTTGTATGCTTTAGATACAAAATTGAGATTAGTATGATGTATGTTTGAGAAGTTGTATTGTGCTAGCATATTAGGTGTTGTACTTGATATTGATTAGCTTAACTATTTGACATGTCATTTAGTTTTGATATCTAGGATTGCTCTTAATTGCATATTAATCATCTTAGATAAGCATATAGGGTTTCCCTTGCTCTATGTTGCATTTTGGATATTTTCACATATTCACTTAGGGTTGTATTCTCTTCAAGAGAAGGTAAGTCTTGTGTGTAGCAATCGGTGAATGTACACAAACGAAGTTAAATTGCTTAAAGCATACCTAGAAGGGGGGGGGGGGGGGGGGGGTGAATAGGTTTTTACACCTTTTTTCAAACCCTTGAACAAACATCCGTTTGTCCCTCAAGGTAGCCTTACACACAACACAATAATCCAAGATAGACATACATAGACAATATGATGACACAATCATAATATAAATGTCTAAGTATATCAACAAGTCATGTGAGGTAAAATATCAAATAATCATAACAACAAAATAAACTTGTATTTCATAAGATGTTCAATGTGTTACAAGAGTGAGCAAAATGTCACTAAACAAATATTACAATATACAAAAGAATCAAAGATACAAATTGATCTATAGAATGAATACACTAATCACACTATACAAAGACTTGGTACACAATACATCACAAGTGAATATTATGAATCAAGACAATAAAATATACAATTAAAATATAAGAGAAGAGATAGAAAGAATTAACACAAGGGACTTTTTAACGTGGTAAAACCTCCAAGGAGGAAACATCCACGGGTTGAATTACAACCATTGGGTACTATATTATTGGAAAGTAAACATAGAACATTCACAAAGTGACCAATCTTTAGCTCACCCAACCTAGTGAAGTCTAAGCCTACCCAACCCTATTGGAAAGTATGAAATCCCTCAATGATGCGGAACCACCATATATTGGACAACACACTCAACCAACATCGATGGTATATTAGAAATTCCTCAAGAGTGCATACACATCCCGTGTACCCCGCTCTATCGGAGTCTATGTCTAACCATACGCCTAGGCCTACCAATATGTTAGCCAACTCCCTATCCAAGGCACTCTTGCCTCTAGGGAGCCTCCCATGCATGACTATCCGAGTCCTCCCGACTCTAGCCATGACTTCTTGCTTACCTATCCGAGTCATCCCGACTCTAGGCAAGACTTCTTGCTTGGCTATCCGAGTCATCCCGACTCTAACCAAGACTTCATGCCTTTTACAAGGACTTCCTAGTGTGATCATGTGGATGCAAATGATGCAAACATTCATTTCAACATAGAACATGTGATCAATACATTCTATGGCACAAATAGACCTAAACATGTGAAAACACAATTAATCAAGTGTAGATGCAAAAATCCATGAATAGAAACCTAAGCATGTGAAACACCTAACACATATACTCAAAGTCTCATTCACACATATAACACTTGAATCACAAAATGTTCATTAAGTCCTAATTCAAGATGCTATCAATATACAATCAAAGTCTAGATATATGAGATTAAAATCAATCAATATACTAGACAAAAATATAGAGCAAGGTTTTGAGATTTACATCAATCAAAACCTATATTCTCTAAATCACAAACAAATACACAAATCCTTGATTTCTTCAATCAAAGGACCAAATCAAATCTCAAAGTCATTTTAACACAAAATTAATTCAATTAAGTATCAAACAACCTAAGATGCCATTCTAATCACAATACAACTCACAAACAAATGTAAAACCTAGAATCATAAAATCTAGTCAACATAAGTCCATAAATTGAATTTCAATTGGAATGATAATCAAGCTACCTTTTCAAATAGCTTTCATAAAACAATAACAAAGATATAGAAGAAGAAACCCCAAGCATTTGGAAGGTCAAATAACAAGAAATCCTTAAGATGAGACCATTACCTCGGATTATGATGCTGGTTCGGAATTCAGTGGTCAACCACTGGAAATCATGATCAAAC
This sequence comes from Acer saccharum, assembly GCA_030490815.1. Classification (NCBI taxonomy): domain Eukaryota; kingdom Viridiplantae; phylum Streptophyta; class Magnoliopsida; order Sapindales; family Sapindaceae; genus Acer; species Acer saccharum. Next base: position 47,236,459 of record CM059869.1, on the reverse strand, counting down.
AGCTACCAAACCACTTGGAGATGTTAGAGGACTCAAATACGAACACTCTCCAACTTGAATCACTCAAATCCGACTCCGGATGAGGAAGATATGGTGTTTCGAAAATCTGAAAATTCAGAGGAGAGGGCTGACGGGAAAACTTGAAAATTATTCTTGGAAATTCAAAATGAGAGAGAGAGGGAAGAAATAGGAGGAGAGAGAAAGGTCTTTTTGACCAATCATGTGGTGCCACGTCACCCCCAGGCCGTGGGGGGCGCGTGGCCCACACGGGAGCAGAAGGGGCTCCAGGCCGTGGGGCCCACGGCCTCAACCACGGCCAGCCCATGTGGCCCACGGCCTGGGCTGTCCTCTCCCGCGCACTCTCGGTTCGTCGGCCAGTATCTCGAGCGTCCGAACTCCGAATTTGAATCCGTTTTCGGATTACGAACTGTGACTCTCTAACGCACGAAAACGACTATACAACTTTGAAAAACGGTTGAGAAATCATCTCGGAAATCATCGATGAAGTCAACACAACGTAAGAGAACGTAAAGTGGAATAGTCAACACGTTTGGACTCGAAACCTTATGAATGAGTAACCGAAACGACCGGAACTCAATAAGGCATTGAATAAGAACATGTTCAAGTCCTAAACACAAAATACGGAAACATACAAACACAAATACACACACATATGCTAGTTTCCGGACATAGTCCTAGAAAATGCAAAACACAAAGTTTATTAACTAAATGTGAATGCATGAGCATATTTTGCCAAGTGTGTGAAAGTGAAATGTAAATGAAATAAAATCATGAAGGGACACACAAAAATGATATGTGTGAGTGTGTGCCTAGCCTTGTAAGAGATAAGAGGACATGTATACCTTTGTAGACCGATAATGTCCGAGACTCTTAAAAGCCGGCAACTTGAACGAATAATGGTTGAGACGTCCTTCGTCTTCGAAATCCTTCATTTACTAACCACTAAACATTACAAGTAAAACACAGTTTTGATATGGAATTAATGCCAACACTAATTATCAACCTAACAATCGGGATTAGGTTGCTTAGATCACAAGCAAATTGGACTAGGTTCACTCATACCGGGATTAGGTAGGTGTGTGATTATTTCCGGGATTAGGTTGTAATCGTTTGCACATTTAGTGGATTCGAGGTTCGAGTGTGGCTTACTTACATAGCCCGTGGTTTTTCCCGTGAGGGTTTCCACGTAAAAAATCAAGTGTTGATTTAATTTCTGCACCATATTACACTTGCTTGTTTATATTATCTTGAGGGTAAATTCGTAATTTTGACTAACACAAAAAATTGGGTAAAAAGCGTAAAATCTATTCACCCCCCCTCTAGATAGGTTTATACACACCGTGCTATAATTAGTTTCACTATCTTTAAGATTCAATTCTAGACTTAGAATCTTGTCTTTAACTTCATCGAATTCTTTTGAGCCAAGAGCATGATCTTCTAGCTTCTTGTTGAGGGACATATTGACTTTGGATAAACATTCATTTTCAAAAGTAAGATCATTGACCTTTTTCTCATCTAAGTCAATATGTTCAACAAAAGAAGCCACATAGGAATATACTTCCTTAATCATGATTTTATCACAAACAAAGACAAACACAAAAATACTATAAAGAAAGGATCAATCTAAGTGCGTTTAGACACCCGCTCTGATACCAAATGAAATTTCCCTTAATGTAGTAGTGAAATATACCTAGAGGGGGGGTGAATAGGTATAGGCTCCAAATTCTTCCAATTAAAAATAATGCGGAAAATTACAAGGCAAATGCACACTTGATAAGATTTAGCAAATGAATTGATTTCACTAAGACAAGAGTTAATCAATTTACAAGATGTGCAAACAATGTAATATATGGAAGATAAAAGAAAGTAAAGCAAAATCGAACACAATGATTTTAACGTGGTAAAGCCTCAATGAGGAAACATCCACGGGTTGATACCACAACCACCGGCGAAGCAATCCACTATGTGAAAAAGGACTTACACACTCAAGCTATCACTCATGATATCCGCTCAAGCTATCAACTCCTAATCTACCCTCGGGCTAGTGAATCACCAAGCCTACTTCCTATCCGAGATGTGTCCTACACCTCTAGAAAGCAACTTCCTATCCAAGATGCTCACGTCTCTAGGAAGATTTCGTGCTTAGCTATCCGGATCACGAAGATCCTAGTTAAGCTCTCCTAGCTCAACCATCTGGAGTACCACACTCCTAGCTAAGACTTTTGCTTGACTATCCGGACCACATGTCCTAGTCAAGACTCCCTTGCTCTACACAAAGCTTCACTCACTTTTCAAGAGACTTCAACCTTATGCAAGGCTATGATCTAAAGTGATGCAAATGATGCAAGCACAATCAAATTAAGCTAGATGATCAATCAAGCAAAATGTACATGATCAATGATAGTCTAGAATATGATTTCACACACAATCACAAAGTTATCTAGAAATCAAAACATGCAAATCAATAAGAACAAAGGTATGAATATTCAATTTATCACACTAAAAACCTAGTTCTTAGATCATGAAATAAAACATAGAATATAACATGAAGCACATCACTCATATATTTTCTAGAATCAATTTCATGATAAATCAAGTTTAGCACATAAGTGTTCAAGACTAATCACAAAGCTAAATCTCAATTAACAAATGATCAAATAACCCTAGCATGTGATCTAACATACTTCTCAACAAATTTCATCAATCAAATGGAAAGAATCAATAGATGATCAAAGATGAAATTGAAAAAGAAGAAGTTGAAACATACAAGCTGACCACGGACTGGAAATGGACCAGCTGAGAAAACTGCCGAAGTCAAATGCCTCTAGAAATGCTTGAGGTTTGTAGCTCTCTTCAAGACCAACAATTTTGGTTTTTGAATTGAATGATTTCGAGTTCGTATGAGAGAGATATGATCAAAACAAGTAAACCAAAATTGTAGAAAAACTGATGCAAGAATGATCAAGTGTTCTTCAAAAAATTGCATAAGTGTGGAGGGAAGGAGGTTGGCTTAAAAGGAGGGAAAGGAGAAATTTTCTGAGCAAATCATGTGCTGCCACATCACCACCCTGTGGGGGGCACGTGGGGCCCACGGGAGCAGAAGGCTCCCTTGCCCGTGGGGCCCACGGCCTCCCACACGGGCTGGCCAAGTGGCCACACGTGATTCACACTCCTCTCGCGCGCTCCCTCGGTTCGTCGGCCCATATCTTGAGCATCCGACCTCCGATTTCGAATCTATTTTTGGATTACAAACTGTGACTCCCTCACGCACAACTACAACTACTCAACTTTGAAAAATGACTGAGAAATCATCTCAGAATCTGACGATGAAGTCAACACAACAAATGAGAACGAAAAGTAGCATAGTCAACTTGTTTGGACTCAAAACCTTATGAGTGAGTAACCGAAACGATCGGAACTCAGTAAGGCATGAAATAAGAACATGTTCAAGTCCTAAACACAAAATATGGAAACAAATAAACATATATTCACACAAACATGCCATATCAAAGAGATAGTCACAAAGCATGAAATTTCACAATGTTTGTCAATACAAGACCAATGCATGAGCATGCTATGAAGTGTGTGAATGTGTTATACCAAATGTTTGAACCACGATGCAGGGACACACATGTATGAATTGTGTGTGTGTGCGCTTACGCCTTGCAAGAGGGTGGAAGTCAAGATTTACCTTTGACGTTTTTCACCTCTTGAAGACGACTTTTGCACTAGACGTTGCTCTTCACTCTTTGAGCTTCCTTTCTTCAAATAATGTCCTAAGCAACAACTAATACAATCATAGAGTGTTTTGCAATGGAATTAAGCCAATACAAATCATAAACCTTACATGTATGTTTTCGTATTTTTGTACTTGGACTTGAACATGTTCTTATTTGATATCTTATTGAGTTCCGGTCGTTTCGGTTACTCATTCATTTTGTTTCGAGTCCAAACGATGTAGCTACGCTACTTTTCATTCTCATTCGTTGAGTTGACTTCATTGTCATTTTCCGAGATGATTTCTCAACCATTTTTCAAAGTTGTGTAGTTGTTGTCATGCGTAAGAGAGTCACGGTTCGTAATCCAAAAACGGATTCGAAATCGGAGTTCGGATGCCCAAGATACGGCTAAAGAACCAAGGGAGTGCACGAGAGAAGTGGGTGGCCGTGGGCCCCACGGCCAGAGGGGCTCTCTGTCCCCATGAGGCCCACGCGCCCCCATAGCCTGGGGTGATGTGGCCTCATGTGATTGGCCCAGAAATCTTCTTCTCTCTCCTCCTTTAAGTTCCCTCCTCTCTCTCCATTTGATTTTTAAGAAGAAAAGCTTTGAAATCCCGTCAGATTTTTTCTCCCAAATGTTCTCATCTTCCAAACACCATAACTTTCTCATACGAAGTCGGATTTGAGTGATTCAAGTTGGAGAACGTTTGTAATTGAGTCCTCTACCTTTTCCAAGTGGTTTGTCAGCTGTTTGATCGATTTTTCTGGTGGTTCCACATAGAAAATCGAACCAGCTCGTGAATCCAAGGTATTGGTCTTATCTTTGGGATTTCTTTCTTTTTAACCTTGAATTTGCTTGGGGTTTCTTCTTCTATATGTATGTGTATGTATGATGAATGCTATTTGAAAAGATAGCTTCATAATCAAAGCTAATCAAGTCTAATTAGAGACAAGTGTGAACTAGTTTTCTATTATTCTAGTTTTTCACATGATTGAGAGTTGTATTGTGCTTAGCTTAATATCTAGGGTTATTTGTGACTTGATTGATTCATTTTATGATTAATAACCTTAGCATGTGCTTGGATCCTTTATTTGAATAAATTCTAGGATTAGCACATTTGATTTGGTGTTTAGAGCTAAATAGGATTTAATTGATTATTCATTATATCATTTCTCTAAATACTTGCTAGAATATTCTTTCAATACACTTTATGATTCTAGCATTTTTGTTGTTTGTGTTCTAAAGTTTTGATTATATACTTAATGAACATGCTTTGTTTTCAAGCTTTAGAAACATGAATAGAATCTAGGATTTGGCATGTTTTTGGTGTTTTGCATGCTTTAGATTTTTGTTCATGTTTAAGGTCTAGACAACTTTGTTTTATGAACTTTGTTGCCTATGTCTAAATCTTCATGAAGTGTACCTTATCCATACATTTCATATGCTCATGCATCATTTTGTATGGTGTCATGTTTTGGATCATAAACTAGAAAAATGTACATTGTGTGCTCATTGATTATTTCTAGTTTCCATAGGATGTATTGATCATATATTCTATGTTGTATGTGTTTGCATCATTTGCATCACTTATATCATTGCCTTGTAAAAGGTTGAAGTCTCTACCAAAGTGAGAGTAGCTTTGTGGATAGAGCAAAGAAGTCTTGATTAGAATCGGGAAGACTCGGATAATCAAGCAAGAAGACTTAGCTAGACGTAGGAAACTCCGGATAGCTAAGCAAGAAATCTTCCTAGAGACGTGAGCGTCTTGGATAGGAAGTTTCTTCCTAGAGGTGTAGGACACATCTTGGATAGGAAGTAGGCTAGGTGGTTCACTAGGCCCGAGGGTAGATTAGGATTTGATAACTTGAGCGGATATCATGAGTTGGTAGCTTGAGTGTGTAAGTCTTTTTCGTCATAGTGAATTGCTTTGCCGGTGGTTGTGGATTCAACCCGTGGATGTTTCCTCTTCGGAGGTTTACCACGTAAAAATCAATTGTCAAATGTCTTTATCTCTATCTCTTTATATTTGTATGTATGATCTATATAACTTGTTTAAGCTCTTCATTTCCTCACATCCTTGTAAACAAATTATTGATAAAGAAAGAGTTGTACACATTGTTGGTTGAATCAACATTTGTTTCTTGTATCTTGTAAGTGCTTGAACATTGTATCTTGTGATTCTATATCAAGTTGTAAAGCTTAACTTAGTGAGTTTGCATTGTAATATTCAAAGTACAACTTGTGGAATTTAAATTTGCTCATTATTGAATATACTTGTATAAGAGATACATTGTTTATTGATATATGTTTTTTAGACTAAGGGTGGTGATTGAGCATACTTGTGATAATTGTTTTCTCATAACAATCATGTTTAAGGTTAATATGTATGCTCACCAAGGTTTTGACATAAGTCACGAAAAAGTTTTTAAAACTAGTGTGTCAACCTATTCACCCTCCCTCTAGGTTGTTTAGTATAACCTTGTAGGCATTTTCATTAATTAATTCTCATTTAATCAAACAATAAAATAAAATAATATATTAGACTAATAAATTAGCCTTGCCGCCCCACATACTCATATATGGGCCAAATATTATTTTCTTATTTTATTTAATCCATTGGACTTTAAATAAAAAAGCCCACATGTGAACCAGACTCATTCTTACTAAAAGAAACAAGCCACATGCCTTTCATTAATATATTAATATAATTGATCAGCCCATTAAATAAATAATGTGCAAATTATTCGTAATATATTAAATGCAATTCTAGATGGACCCATAAATTGGTCCGGTAGAATATATCAAGTGATCCATGCAAGTCCGTGCGGATTGGAGATCTTGGCGGGCTATCTAAATTTAAGTTTCAATAGACATAACCTAATCACAATCAACAAATGATTCACTTAGGTCCGATCCATTAATTTTAACTCATTCCACTAAAGAGCTAAAATTGAACTCTTAAATAAAGATAGAATAAGAAGATGTTCCTCATTCATACCCTAGACAATCATATTGAAGATAGTGTATCCTCGTGATTAATATCAGTAATCACCAAGAGTTCATAGACCACCTATAACTCTCCAAGTTACCATATTTACTCATATGACCACGTTTTGAACTTGGATACTTTGACTTGTCCAGAAGCCATGTTTTCAATAGTCGTTATCGAAAACTCAACGTTGAGATTTAATATCCAATTACCTCAAAACATCCATATGATGATATTATACTCTCATTTAATAATTGAAGCCACGATGTCCATATCTATAAATGAAGTACTCTATCGATTAACAAATGAATACCACCAAACTATCGAGGATAGACTATGCTATATAATCGTACTCATTGATAACTCAAATGATACCACTTGCAACCATAAGTCCATCATTTATCTCAGGATTAAGATAGACTCTCCAATTGTCCTGATAATGAAAAGACTATTATCTATTGACGGTTCTAAATAAAGCTTTTCATTGTGATCCAGTTCAATGCACCCAGTGCACTAGATTCTTTTACTCGAAGACCCTCCGATGATTTCAGACTCATCATAACTCATTTGATCCCACTCAAATGCTAGCAAATGAATTTTACAACTTTAACAAGATAAAGGTGCCCAACCTTTAACTTAAATTGTGAACATTATTCAAGAATAACTAAAGAATTGTGTCTTCCTCATACATATCCAGATGTACGAACAATTCTTCTTTTCTCATAGTCTTTAGACCTTATGATTATTTACTTTGACAATTATAATATTAAACTATAAATGCTATAAGATTTGTTAAACCAGAAATCACTTTATTAATATAAAAAGATTGTCAATTAAAATATTACATTCTTGCTATTGAGCATAATCCTAACAATCTCCCACTTGTGCTATAGCAAATGTGTCATATCTCTCATGCCCATGTTCTCTAGATGCCCATTGAAACTCTTCTGAGGTAGAGCCTTTATGAAGGGATCTGCTAGATTTTCTGCTGACGCGATTTTGGTAATCGACACGTCACCCTTTTGAACAATCTCCCTTAAAAGATGATACTTTCTTTCAATGTGTTTTCCTCTCTTGTGACTTCTTGGTTCTTTCAAATTAGCCACTGCTCCACTGTTTTCACAGTAGATAGTGATCTGCTTATTCGCACTAGGAACCACTTCCAAGTCTATCAAGAATTGGCAAAGCCAAACAGCCTCTTTGGCAGCCTCGCATGCAGCAACATACTCAGCTTCCATGGTGGAATCAGCAATACAATATTGCTTGATATTCCTCCATATAACTGCTCCTCCTCCAGTAGTAAACACAGCTCCTGATGTGGATTTTCTGGAATCAGAATCTGATTGAAAACCAGAATCTGTATACCCAACGGGAATTAAATCCCCTCCAGAGTATACAAGCATATTATCTCTCGTTCTCTTGAGATACTTGAAAATATGCTTGACTGCCGTCTAGTGATCAAGACCAGGTTTCGATTGAAACCTGCTAACTATGCCAACAGCAAAACAAATATCTGGTCTAGTGCAGAGCATTGCATACGTGAGACTTCCAACTGTCGAGGCATATGGAACTCTACTCATGAATTGCTCTTCACGCTCATTCTTAGGAACTTGTTCCTTAGAAAGTTTGATTCCATGTCTGAAAGGTAACATACCTTTCTTGGAATCCTGCATGGAAAACCTAGACAAGATCTTGTCTATGTATGAAGCTTGGGATAATGCAATCGTTTTATTCTTTCTATCCCTTATTACTTGGATACCTAGAATAAAACTTGCTTCTCCTAAGTCCTTCATATCAAATTGTTTTGCTAACCATGTAAGATCCTAGATCTTTGTTGGCTTGATTCCATTGCAAAACTCTCTTTATTTGTATTGATTAGTTGCTTAGGTGTTTCTTAGAGAGAAGAAGCTTCAAAGGTTAAAAGCAACGTATCTTGCAAATATCGTCTTCAAAAGGAACATCGCGTACTCGGATGCTAAGGTATCTAGATTCTTCTTCCTCTTGCAAGGCGTAAAAGCACACACACACAATTCATACATGTGTGTCCCTGCATCATAGTTCAAACATTTGGTATAACACATTCACACACATTTAAGTATGCACATGCATTGGTCTCTTATAGACAAACATTGTAGAATTGCATGGTTTTTGACTATCTCTTTGATATAGCATGCTTGTATGAATTTGTGTTTATTTGTTTGTGTGTTTTGTATTTTGGACTTCCATAGGTTCTTATTTGATTCCTTATTGAGTTCCGGTCGTTTCAGTTACTCATTCATAAGTTTTCGAGTCCAAACGACTTAGTTAGGCTACTTTGCGTTCTCATTCGTTGAGTTGACTTCATCATCATTTTCCAAGATGATTTCTCAACTATTTTTCAAATTTTTATAGTTTTAGTCATGCATGAGGGAGTCACGGTTCATAATCCAAAAACGGATTCAAAATCGGAGTTCGGATGCCCAAGATACGGCTGAAGAACGTGAGGGAACGCGCGAGAGGCAAGCATGGCCAAAGGCCATGCATTGCCCACCACGTGTGGAGCCCGTGGGACCCATGGCCAGAGCACCCCTCTGGTCCTGTGTGGCCCACACGCCCCCCACGGGGTGCTGATGTGGCAGCCTCTGATTGGCTCACGTCTTCCTCTCTCTTCTCCATCTCTTTTCCCTCCATATATATTCGAAATCCCGTACAGAATTCTTTACAATTTTTGATTTCGTATTTTGATCATATCTCTCTCATTTCAACTCCGAATTGAGTGATTCAAAATCCAAAATTGTTGGTCTTGAAGAGAGCTACAAAACCCAAGTATTTTCAGAGTCATTTGAGTTGGTGATTTTTCATAGTGAGCTGATTTCAGTCCGTCACTCAACTTTTGTATGTGAAACTTCTTCTTCTCACTTCATCTTTTGATCATCTCTTTTAATCTTCCTAATTGATAGATGATATGTGTTTAGAATGTTGTTAGATCATATTCTAGGGGTGGTTGATCTATTGATTGTTAAGTTTTAGCCATTTGATTTCAATTGAACATATATTGCTAAACTTGACCTATCTTGAAATTGATTCTAGAAATGTTGTATATGATGTGCCTCATGTTATTTTCTAGGTTTAATTTCATCATCTAAGAACTAAGATTTTTTGTGTGATATATTGAATATTCATATCTTGTTCTTATTGATTCACATGCTTTGATTTCTAGATACATTTGTGATTGTTTGTTGAAAGCATATTCTAGATTATCACTAAGCATGTTCATAGAGCTTGATTGATCATCTTGCTTTATTTGATTGTGTTTGCATCATTTGCATCACCTAGATCATTGCCTTGTAATAGGTGGAAGTCTCTTGCAAAGTGAGTGAAGCTTTGTCTTAAGCAAAAAGTCTTGGCTAGGAAAGTGTTCCGGATAGCCAAGCAAGAAGTCTTAATTAGAGTCGGGAGGACTCGGATAGTCAAGCAAGAAATCTTCCTAGAGATGTGAGCGTCTTGGATAGGAAGTTGCTTCCTAGAGGTGTAGGACACATCTTGGATAGGAAGTAGGCTTGGTAGTTCACTAGGCCTGAGGGTAGATTAGGAGGTGATAGCTTGAGCGGATATCATGTGTTGATAGCTTGAGTGTGTAAGTCCTTTTCATATAGTGGATTGCTTTGCCGGTGGTTGTGGTATCAACCCGTGGATGTTTCCTCTTTGAGGTTTTACCACGTAAAAATACTTGTGTCAAGTTTTGTTTTTATGTTTCTTTATCTTCCATATGTTTGTATTGATTGAATTACTTGTATATTAATTTTCACATATGTTGTGAAAAGAATACGGTGTGTTTTCTTTATAAAGCTAGAGGCGCGGTGAATAGATTTTAAACGATATTACCCAATTTTTACGTGCATGTCAATTTTACGAAAATACCCCTAGCAAGTCAAAAATACATACAAGTGTAATAAGATGCGGAAATAATAAATGACACTTGATGTTTACATGGAAACCCTCACGGGAAAAAACCACGGGCTGTTTAGTGCGCCGCACTCGGACCTCGAAATCCACTAATTGAAATGGAGTTTACAACCTATGTAGACCTCGTCTAACACTCCGGTCAATAACCCCTCACTTCTACCACGCGGGCCTTTAAAAGTGGCTCTAGTCCAATTGCTTATGTGACCACCTATTCCCGATGTCCGACCTAATCCCGGTCAACCACACAAGACTTAAATCTCTCAAAAGAGATGCACAACCCTATGTGAATATGCAATGATATCCAAATATTGCAATAAGAGCTAGGGTACTCTAGATGCTTACCTAGGATTATAAGATGACAATATAATCAATCCTAGATATCACATATAGCTATATGTAATGGCATACAACTTTAGCTAAGTAAGGGATAACCAATCCTAGATACAAAGCTATCACAAATAACCCACAAACATTCAAAAGATTAACTAGTTGATTAAAAAAACAATCTATCAATCTAGTTATCAATAAATCACACAAGAATGTTTATGGCATAGCTTTTAGGCAATAATGACCTAATCAAATAAGCTATGAAAAATTAACCCAATCAACACATAATCTCAATCATGTATGTAGAAATTAATCTAAAACATACAAGTAATAAATGAGATAAAATTGACAAGTAGAAACACTAATTATGTAAGATAAAAGTGTTCAACAAATCATACCATGTGTGTTGAAGAAGACCCATGCATTAGCACATGCTAGATGATCCTAGATGATGCTTAGATGATGATTTATGCATGTGGAAATGGGTTTGGATGATCAAAGATGAGTTCTTGATGAAAAAACTCTCTTTGAAAATCCTCTCAATCAAAAATATGAGTTTATTGAGTCATTGAAGTGACCTAAGGTCAAAGAGGCATATATATATGATGTCCAATTGAAGCTATGTCGTTTTGGAAATTTTCCAAAAAGTTTCCGCGCAAACCACTCTACGTAGGGCGGATTTTGGGCAGGTGTAAGGCGGATTGAAAAATCAATCAGGTGCTCGCTCTATGTAGGGCGGGTGTACAGCGGAATGGGCACGACAGTGCATCAGCTTCAACTTCAAGTGCCTCAAAACATGACCAAACGACATCGAAACCTTTCATATGATATATCGTTGGAAAGGTATGGATGTCTACTTTCTACTCCAATTATGTAATGACATTTCGATATCTGTAGAAATAGTTATGGTCAATAGAGTGACCAAAGGTCAGAAACGGACAACAACATAGTTGCCCTGTTTTGGTGGTCACTTTGGAGATTTCAAAACCAATCCAAACGGTCATGAAATATTATGAATAATATACTGTTGGAAAGGTATGGGTGTCTAGTTTGTCCAAAATTTTACAAAACTCAATTTAAATCTTTTTATAAAAAGTTATGGTCACAAGACCATACAATGGTCAGTTTTGAAAAAACATTGAAATTCAATCTTTTGAAACTAGACACATTACTCCAAACAACCAAACCAAAACTACCACTTATCCAAGCGAAGAATGAGACCTTCTCAAGTGGTCAACCATCGTGCAAGCGCAGACGTTTCCGATCACACAAATGGAAACTAATTACACCACACTTAATACTAATCATGAAGTGCAAGTGTGGGAATTGAATGCATCCTAATGCCTATCATGTCATGGCATTTCATAGAACAAGATGCAATCAATTTAATGCAAGGAGAGATATTGAATAATCAATAAAGCACAATGCACACAAAATATAAACACAACATTCAAGAATAAGAGTTATGCATGTTGTGTGTGTGTGCAACTATATCTCTTCAAGGCAAAGTAAGCACAAGATATATACCTTTGGTGCTTGTCCTCTTGAGGTCTTGGAAAGGGTCTTTGATCTTCAACTAATCACCTAGACTACCCTTACAACCAGACCCCAACATGCGGTTTGCCCACGAAATAAGCCAATCAACTAAAGGGAATCCTCACAATCTCCCCCTTTGGCTATTTCGTGACAAAACCACCACTCACAATGATTCCTCACAACAAAATAGAAACTACGGGTCTATAATGATATTCTACAATACAAAGAGATAAGATAAAATAATCTTAAAGTCTTCAATCTCTTGTAGAATAATCAATCCCTAAAAAACAAAGTTTCTATACTTTCCAATACAAGAAAAGGTGAGATGAATCAAGTGAGATAAAACAAGCATTTGCATTTAAGAATTTAAGCACAACATCATGCAATGTATGTAATGTGCAAATGCTCCCCCTCAAAGGGTTACTCCCCCTCAATAAGTATTCTCCCCAACATGCACAATTGCTACTACAATTTGCAACTCCCCTTACCACAACCTACTCCCCCTTTTTGTCATGATATAGACAAAGGAGTAGTCCCCAATCGGGTCACTCAAGGCAAAGAGAGATAGTAGCATTCTAGATATTTGCATAATCAATATAAGTCACTTTATGCAATCTCAATTAATAAGAGAGAAACAAGGAGATTTATTTAAGGAAAATGTGTGAATCAAAAAATGTTTTGCATACAAGACATGTAGCATTTAAGTCCAAAATACCATGGTATTTGGCAAAGCAAATGACAAAGGTTTTCAATATGAATTCAAACCAATTTCACCAATGTCACGAGAGAAGCAAGGATATAGGTTTTCATTGATTTTAATTTAAGAATAACTATATCCAACTTTATAAACCAAACATGTCATGAGCGACTTTGCACCCTACTTGATTTTTCCGGATAAGATATCCGTATGATAGTAGACATGTTCAACCAATAAAGAAAGAGAGACATTTGGATTGTAAAATCCTTGAATGGATACAAGATCCTTTTTCATTTGAGTCTCATAAGCTTTTTCACACAAGTTTTGCATTTAAAAATTGCAATCATCAAAACATGCTTTTCAAGATTAACATTTAGCATGTCATTTAGCAATCATCATGTCATGGAGATCATTATAGGTCATTCAAATTATATCCTATGTAAATATCTCCTAGACCAAAAATGCATGTTTGAACATAAATATGACATGGATTGCAATACAAGCATTGATCACACTTATTGAATAGAAAAATATATATACAAAGTGTAACCAAGCTTACTCAAGCAACAAAAAGAGAAGCATAAGATATTTCAAATTTTTTGCAAGTGACAAGAATGCAAAATAGCTCTCTTTGCTTAAGTTCCCCATATGGGGTCAATATTCCATACCTCTTCAAAGAAGGGTATGAGGTCCTAAAGACCTTCTAAGTCCATTGGACCTAGTTGAACCTATTTGAGACTTGTTAGTCTCGTAGCAAACGGGTTCATCATTTTTAATCCACTTAGGTGACACAAGGTCAATCCTAGTGGACAAAAGTTCTAGAGTACAAGATGAAAAAGGATCATGCAAATGATTTTCTTCCTTTTTATGAAGCATCTTAGCTCTAGCCTTTTTCTTGTCAAACATGCTTTTAGCTCTACACATTTCAATGTAATGCAAGCAACTTGGTCTAATATGACCAACAATACCACAAAAATGACAAGTAGGGATAAAGTTAGGAATCATACCATTCCCTTTAGCATGGATAGGTGCTTTCCCTTGTCGTTGTGGTTGTCTTGGTTGCTGGATAGGATCTCTCCTCCTTTATTGATAACCAAGACGAGGTTGCTTGCTTGTCTGAGCTTGCATGATTGAACTCTTCCCATTCTGTTTTTGAGTTTGAGGGAAGATAGTGTGAGGAGCCCTTTGGGTGTGAGCTTGAGCTTGAGCTTGACCTTTTGGTGCCTCAAACACTTGGGCACTTCTGAACACTCTCCTAGGTCCATCTTCTTCCTAGGGTGTTGAGGAGGAGGGGACATATTGAAGTTCATGTCCATGACAAAGGATGTCTTGCTTGTGGAGGAGGCATCCTTGTCATCAATGTAGCCAAGGCCTCTCTTGTCACTTGGCTTTCTTCCAACTCCCAACATGTGGTCAAGCATCTTGGTGCTTGAAGTCATCTTAGCCATTAAGACCTTAACTTCTTCAAGCTCTCTTTTCAGCTCTTCTTCTCTCCTCTTAAATAAGGCTAAGTCGTCTTTTAGCTTATCTTCATCCGCCATGGATCTCACCACTTCTTCACACAAGTGGTCTACAAGTGTTGAAAGCTCTAGATTCTCTTCTTTTAATCTTCTAATTTCTTCCTTGTTCCTCATCATCGAGCTCTCAACATTGACTTTGTAGTCAGTAGGATCCATACTCTCCACATATCCATTTGGAGAGTTAGATGACAAATATTCAATACTTGTGTCATCTCCTATAATCTCCATTTCACCAATGGAGTCATCTCCATCATCAAGATCATCAAATTTGTCTCTTGATGAGGAATGAGCCAAATCCCGATGAGTAGCTACACCAACTACTTCTATACCTAGTTCTTCTTGGGGATCACAAGGAAAAGCAACTTTGCCATCTTCTTCAACTTCTACACTCTTGGCTCCAAATTCCGTGTAGATGATGGCAAGTTCTTCATCACTTGAAGGATTTTCGTCACCTTCATATTTATCCCATAAGGTGGCCAACGCCTTACCTTTTCTTCTATCCTTCAAGTTTCCACACTTCGGGGAGATATGCCCGAATCCTCCACATTCGTAGCAATAAGTCCCCTTTCTTGAAAACACTCCTTGGTTTGACTTATCATTGAGTCCCATGTCTTCAATTGAGATACCCTCCTTCTTGTCATGCTTTGAAGTCTCCAAAGCAATTGTCTTCTTCTTCTTAGGAGGTGAGGTGGTCAACTTCTTCTTAGGAGGTGAGGTGGTTAATTTCACAAATCTCCTAAAACTCTCTTGTAAGAGAGACATCTCCTCAACAGAGTCAATTTCTTCTCTCACAAAATCACTCATAGTGTTTGCAATGAATGAATGCAAATGAGAAGAATGCAAAATGTATGAAATCAATCAAATACATACAAAATGCAAAACACACCAACAATGAGCAAAGGATCACCTAAGTATATCTAGGAATCTGCTCTGATACCAATTGAAAAGAATACGGTGTGTTTTCTTTATAAAGCTAGAGGGGGGCTGAATAGATTTTAAACGATATTACCCAATTTTTGCGTGCATGTCAATTTTAC
Source organism: Acer saccharum (assembly GCA_030490815.1). NCBI lineage: Eukaryota > Viridiplantae > Streptophyta > Magnoliopsida > Sapindales > Sapindaceae > Acer > Acer saccharum. Next base: position 47,220,667 of record CM059869.1, on the reverse strand, counting down.
GAAAATACCCCTAGCAAGTCAAAAATACATACAAGTGTAATAAGATGCGGAATTAATAAATGACACTTGATGTTTACGTGGAAACCCTCACGGGAAAAAACCACGGGCTGTTTAGTACGCCGCACTCGGACCTCGAAATCCACTAATTGAAATGGAGTTTACAACCTATGTAGACCTCGTATAACACCCCGGTCAATAACCCCCCACTTCTACCACGTGGGCCTTTAAAAGTGGCTCTAGTCCAATTGCTTATTTGACCACCTATTCCCGGTGTCCGACCTAATCCCGGTCAATCACACAAGACTTAAATCTCTCAAAAGAGATGCACAACCCTATGTGAATATGCAATGATATCCAAATATTGCAATAAGAGCTAGGGTACTCTAGATGCTTACCTAAGATTATAAGATGACAATATAATCAATCCTAGATATCACATATAGCTATATGTAATGGCATACAACTTTAGCTAAGCAAAGGATAACCAATCCTAGATACAAAGCTATCACAAATAACCCACAAACATTCAAAAGATTAACTAGTTGATTAAAAAAACAATCTATCAATCTAGTTATCAATAAATCACACAAGAATGTTTATGGCATAGCTTTTAGGCAATAATGACCTAATCAAATAAGCTATGAAAAATTAACCCAATCAACACATAATCTCAATCATGTATGTAGAAATTAATCTAAAACATACAAGTAATAAATGAGATAAAATTGACAAGTAGAAACACTAATTATGTAAGATAAAAGTGTTCAACAAATCATACCATGTGTATTGAAGAAGACCCATGCATTAGCACATGCTAGATGATCCTAGATGATGCTTAGATGATGATTTATGCATGTGGAAATGGGTTTGGATGATCAAAGATGAGTTCTTGATGAAAAAACTCTCTTTGAAAATCCTTTCAATCAAAAATATGAGTTTATTGAGTCATTGAAGTGACCTAAGGTCAAAGAGGCATATATATATGATGTCCAATTGAAGCTATGTCGTTTTGGAAATTTTCCAAAAAGTTTCCACGCAAACCGCTCTACGTAGGGTGGATTTTGGGCGGGTGTAGGGTGGATTGAAAAATTAATCAAGTGCCCGCTCTACGTAGGGCGGGTGAACAGCGGAATGGGCGCAACAGTGCATCAGCTTCAACTTCAAGTGCCTCAAAACATGACCAAACGACATCGAAACCTTTCATATATATATCGTTGGAAAGGTATGGATGTCTACTTTCTACTCCAATTTATGGAATGACATTTCGATATCTGTAGAAACAGTTATGGTCAATAGAGTGACCAAAGGTCAGAAACGGACAACATAGTTGCCCTGTTTTGGTGGTCACTTTGGAGATTTCAAAACCAATCCAAACAGTCATGATTATATTATGAATAATATACCGTTGGAAAGGTATGGGTGTCTAGTTTGTCCAGAATTTTACAAAACTCAATTTAAATCTTTTTATAAAAATTTATGGTCACAAGACCATACAAAGGTCAATTTTGAAAAAACATTGAAATTCAATCTTTTGAAACTAGACACATTACTCCAAACAACAAAACCAAAACTACCACTTATCCAAGAGAAGAATGAGACCTTCTCAAGTGGTCAACCATCGCACTAAAACATGCACACCATCGTGTAAGCGCGGACGTTTCCGATCACACAAATGGAAACTAATTACACCACACTTAATACTAATCATGAAGTGCAAGTGTGGGAATTGAATGCATCATAATGCCTATCATGTCATGGCATTTCATAGAACAAAATGCAATCAATTTAATGCAAGGAGAGATATTGAATAATCAATAAAGCACAATGCACACAAAATATAAACACAACATTCAAGAATAAGAGTTATGCATGTTGTGTGTGTGTGCAACTATATCTCTTCAAGGCAAAGTAAGCACAAGATATATACCTTTGGTGCTTGTCCTCTTGAGGTCTTGGAAAGGGTCTTTGATCTTCAACTAATCACCTAGACTACCCTTACAACCAGACCCCAGCATGTGGTTTGCCCACGAAATAAGCCAATCTGTAAGGTTCACTATTTGTATTGGCTTGATTCCATTGCAAAACACTCTATGATTGTATTAGTTGTTGCTTAGGACATTATTTGAAGAAAGGAAGCTCAAAGAGTGAAGAGCAACATCTAGTGCAAAAGTCGTCTTCAAGAGGTGAAAATCGTCAAAGGTAAAAACTTGACTTCCACCCTCTTGCAAGGCGTTAGCGCACACACACACAATTCATACATGTGTGTCCCTGCATCGTGGTTCAAACATTTGGTATAACACATTCACACACTTCATAGCATGCTCATGCATTGATCTTGTATTGACAAACATTGTGAAATTGCATGCTTTGTGACTATCTCTTTGATATGGCATGTTTGTGTGAATATGTGTTTATTTGTTTTCGTATTTTGTGTTTAGGACTTGAACATGTTCTTATTTAATGCCTTATCGAGTTCCGGTCATTTCGGTTACTCACTCATAAGGTTTCGAGTCCAAACAAGTTGACTATGCTACTTTTCGTTCTCATTTGTTGTGTTGATTTCATCATCGGATTCCGAGATGATTTCTCAACCATTTTTCAAAGTTGAGTAGTCATAGTCGTGCGTGAGGGAGTCACGGTTCGTAATCCGAAAACGGATTCGAAATCAGAGGTCGGATGCTCAAGATATGGGGTAACGAACCGAGGGAGCGCGCGAGAGGTGGGCAAACCACGTGTGGCCACTTGGCCAGCCCGTGTGGGAGGCCGTGGGCCCCACGGGCAAGGGAGCCTTCTGCTCCTGTGGGCCCCACGCGCCCCCCACGGGGTGCTGACGTGGCAGCACGTGATTTTGAAGTTTCCCTTAATGTAGTAGCGAAATATACCTAGAGGGGGGGTGAATAGGTATAGGCTCCAAATTCTTCCAATTAAAAATAATGCGGAAAATTACAAGGCAAATACACACTTGATAAGATTTAGCAAATGAATTGATTTCACTAAGACAAGAGTTAATCAATTTACAAGATGTGCAAACAATGTAATATATGGAAGATAAAAGAAAGTAAAGCAAAATTGAACACAATGATTTTAACGTGGTAAAACCTCAATGAGGAAACATCCACGGGTTGATACCACAACCACCGGCAAAGCAATCCACTATGTGAAAAAGGACTTACACACTCAAGCTATCACTCATGATATCCGCTCAAGCTATCAACTCCTAATCTACCCTCGAGCTAGTGAATCACCAAGCCTACTTCCTATCCGAGATGTGTCCTACACCTCTAGAAAGCAACTTCCTATCCAAGATGCTCACGTCTCTAGGAAGATTTCTTGCTTGCCTATCCGGATCCTCCCGACCCTAGACAAGACTTCCTTGCTTGATTATCCGAGTCCTCCCGACTCTAATCAAGGCTCCCTTGCTCTATCCACAAAGCTTCACTCACTTTGCTAGAGACTTCAACCTAATGCAAGGCTATGATCTAAAGTGATGCAAATGATGCAAGCACAAACAAATTAAGCTAGATGATCAATCAAGCAAAATGTACATGTTCAATGATAGTCTAGAATATGATTTCAACACTCAATCACAAAAGTTATCTAGAAATCAAAACATGCAAAACAATAAGAACAAAGGTATCAATATTCGATTTAGCACACTAAAAACCTAGTTCTTAGATCATGAAATAAAACATAGAAAATAACATGAAGCACATCACATATATGTTTTCTAGAATCAATTTCATGATAAATCAAGTTTAGCACAAATATGTTCAAAACACATTACAAAGCTAAAACTCAATTAACAAATGATCAAATAACCCTAGCATGTGATCTAACATACTTCTTAACAAATTTCATCAATCAAATGGAAAGAATCAATAGTTGATCAAAAATGAAATTGAAAAAGAAAAAGTTGAAAATCAAGTACTGACCACGGACTGGAAATGGACCAGCTGAGAAAAATGCCGAAGTCAACTGCCTCTGGAAATGCTTGAGGTTTGTAGCTCTCTTTGAGACCAACAATTTTGGTTTTTGAATCGAATGATTTCGAGTTCGTATGAGAGAGATATGATCAAAACAAGTAAACGAAAATTGTTGAAAAACTGATGCGGGATTTTAGTGTTCTTCAAAAAATTGCATAAGTGTTGGAGGGAAGGAGGTTTGATTAAAAGGAGGGAAAAGGAGAAGATTTCCGAGCAAATCACGTGCTGCCACGTCAGTACCCCGTGGGGGGCGCGTGGGGCCCACGGGAGCAGAAGGCTCCCTTGCCCGTGGGGCCCACGGCCTCCCACACGGGCTGGCCAAGTGGCCACACGTGGTTTGCCCACCTCTCGCGCGCTCCCTCGGTTCGTTGCCCCATATCTTGAGCATCCGACCTCCGATTTCGAATCCGTTTTCGGATTACGAACCGTGACTCCCTCACGCACGACTACGACTACGACTACTCAACTTTGAAAAATGGTTGAGAAATCATCTCGGAATCCGATGATGAAATCAACACAACAAATGAGAACGAAAAGTAGCATAGTCAACTTGTTTGGACTCAAAACCTTATGAGTGAGTAACCGAAACGACCGGAACTCGATAAGGCATTAAATAAGAACATGTTCAAGTCCTAAACACAAAATACGAAAACAAATAAACACATATTCACACAAACATGCCATATCAAAGAATAGTCACAAAGCATGCAATTTTACAATGTTTGTCAATACAAGATCAATGCATGAGCATGCTATGAAGTGTGTGAATGTGTTATACCAAATGTTTGAACCACGATGCAGGGACACACATGTATGAATTGTGTGTGTGTGCGCTAACGCCTTGCAAGAGGGTGGAAGTCAAGTTTTACCTTTGACGATTTTCACCTCATGAAGATGACTTTTGCACTAGGTGTTGCTCTTCACTCTTTGAGCTTCCTTTCTTCAAATAATGTCCTAAGCAACAACTAATACAATCATAGAGTGTTTTGCAATGGAATCAAGCCAATACAAATAGTGAACCTTACAATCTCCCCCTTTAGCTATTCCATTGGCAAAAACACTCAACCTCACCATACAATGTTTCACTCAAATAAACTCAAGATGATAGCATACTCTCAATCTCACATTACAAAGAAATTCCTGGACTAAAAGTCTTCAAGTCTTCAAGAATTCCTCTTTCGGTCTTCAAAGTACCTATGAGAGAAAATAGCAACCAAAAACAAGAGATCTTCTCTAAAGAAGAATGGTGAGTTATTTAACCAAACAACAAACAAAGAAGATATCCCTTATCTCATACACAAATACATTATCTCAAGTGAATAAAATATGTTCAAGTTAAAGCATTCCCTTAGTTTCCCAATTTCCAAGAACCAACTATCCTTAACATTGTCAAGAAAGAATTCTTTCTCCCCCTTAAGACAAAGTCACAATTAAGCACAAAGAGGAATAAGATTCACACAATTGGAACAATTTCCACACAAGGTGTGAAGTATACAAAAACTCCCCAATATCAACATGGTGAGGTATACATTTTCTCCCCCTTTTTGTCAAGGAATAGACAAGGGACACAAGAGATAAAGAACGAGATATTAAGCAAACAAATCGTATAGAAAGCGAAAGTTGAATAAACTAAAGCTCCCCCTTAACATATGCTCCACATATTATCAACAAGTAGATTTGTTCACAAGGGACATCACACAATCACACAATCAAGCAATAAGAGAAAATATTTCATAACTTGTCAAAGTTCAAGAGAGAATCATAGATTTTCATTAATCTCTCAAAAATATTCTCACATTGCTAATGAATCAAGCACATAAGCAAAGTGTGTGTGTGTGAATGCTTCTCAAATATATAGTAGGAGTAATTGTGATATCAACATGCAAACTCTATCCACACCTATCCATCTAAAGCCTTTCCAAAAATAGGTCAAACCGATATTCATCCGGTTTTTTGCTTTTAAAATGAATAGATATCAACATATGAGCGTGTGTGTGCATGTGGCTCGTTTTCCCGTTTCTATTTGTCAACCCGAGCTATTTCACAATTCTCAACTATACACCAATAAGCCTTTTATTTTTCATTTCTTTTAGGCTTAGAATCAAAGAATTTTTTTTTTTTTTAATGATTCATTTCAACACTTCTTTGATTTTACTAACAAAAACATATACTCCTCATGGCGGCTTTCACTCATCACAATGGCGTAGCCCTTTCCTACATTGGGTGGCTTCACAACCAAGGTGTGTAGCCCTTTCCATGAGGGTGCTCGTTGAATACTATGTAGTGCCGAAGCAAAATGGATACATACCATAGGTCATCTATCATGTACTTAACAATAAACTTCTAGATGCATCCATTATCTACACATATTCAACCACAAAAACTCAAAAACTAAAACATACAAGAGAAGCATTAGTGCACTTTTCAAAAAAAATAAGATTTTCAAGCTCAAGTGCATGATCTAAAAACAATAAAAGATACTTGTTAAAGATCATTACTTCTCAAGTGAGTAGCTCTCAAAGACAATGATATACAATTAAAGTTTTGCTCATCAAGCCACTCACAATCACACAAAGACATCAATCAACACAAATCATGCCAATGGACATTCTAAGAGTCTTAAACCTCTCTTTGTCCAAGGGCTTAGTGAACAAGTCCGCAAGTTGATTTTTAGTAGGCAAATGCTCTAGAGTAACAATAGAATGTTCAACTAGATCTCTAATGAAATGATGCCTAATGTCTATGTGTTTAGTGCGGGAGTGTTGAACCGGATTTTTAGAGATGTTAATGGCACTTAAGTTATCACAATAAAGTGTCATTTTTCCTTGTTCTATCTCATAATCCTTAAGGATTTGTTTCATCCAAAGTAATTATGTGCATGCACTTCCGACCGCAATCATACATACAATAACACATATCATGATTAAGATCAATGTGAACAATTATCATCAAAAGATCTTAAACTAGCAAATGTCAAAGAGGACCATATAAACACTATACTAGTTCTCAATTATGACATGCTTCATGAATGTGATACAAACAATGAGTTGATAGATGAAAAATCAAGTAAGCAAGCAATATGATATAGAGATACCTTCGCAAGCTATTTTCACCAAATACAAAGCCTTCACCCTTTTTATGAGTCCTCTTGGCTTGTAAGTCCTCATGACTACAAGTTATAGGTGTGTCGATCCCAAGAGACTAAAGACAATGTAATCCAACTCAACCAAACAAAAAAATTACTTTCTTTAAAAGTCATAACATGATTGTTACCATATAGATATCATAAAAACAACTTCTCAAAAAGTTAATCAATGGATTTTGACTATCATAATGAATATGTGAGATAGCTAAGTTCATGTCAAGTTATATAGAAACAAAGCTAGATAGCTAAGTTACTTAACAACTTGACACTAATCTTAAAGCTAACTCACATGTGCAATCTTACACTAATGGTAAGAGCACTCACCCTTGACCCATTCGGTCTTGGGTGAAACTACACAAACACTATCAAGATTCTTATTGACAACAATGTTGAAACTAGAATAAAGTTCTTCCATCTCTTGATTCACAAGAATATCATTGATACTCTTCTTTTCAACATTACTAGCAACACATGCATTGTCAATTTTTACAAGGTTTCCATTCTTCACAATCCGGACATTCTTAACATGCTCTTTAGACATTATCATGCTTTTCATACTAAAAAGCTTTAGCATGCTTAAATGAAGTTCAATCTCTTTATCCCTAGATGCATTTCCTATTTCGCAATATTCAATATATTCAAAGCACTTGGGCTTGGTATGACCTATGGTATTGCAAGAATGACATATGGGAACAAAATGAGAAATTTTACCTTCCGGGATTTGAGAAGCACAAATGGGAGTTTCAAGGGGTACCTTATTCTTCAACTTGTTCTTCTTCTTGGAACGTCTCTTCTTAGGAGCTTTCACATCAACAATGACATTATCCTTGCTTGTAGGAAGTGATGCTTCTATGAGCTTCTCCTCAACTACCAAGTCAATTGAGCCTCCTAAAGACAAACTAGAGATAATCCTATCCTTTTCAAGAACAATCCCTTCAACTTCTCTAAGCTTCTTGAAAAGAGCATTCTTTTCACCTAAGAGCCTTTGAGTTGTTGAAACAAACTCATCCACTTGTAATTTGATCAAATCATTCTTCTCATCCACCTCACTTAAGGCTATCTTCAAACTATCTTCAAGACACTTCACCTTAGCCAAAAGATCAATATAGGTAGGATTCTCACTTAAGCACACTTGATGATTTGTATCAACCTCCTTGTCTAATAAATCTTGACAAACATTCTCTAGGATAGAATGAGAGGCCGTGAAGGCAACAAAGTTACTCACATGCTCTTCATCACTAGAAGACTCATCTCTAGAGCTCTCCTCCTCACTAGAGTTCTCATCATTGACCCATATGGTCTTTGGAGCACAAACACAAACATCATGATCATTTCTTAAGGCAATAGTATATCTAGAAGATAAAACATCAACAATCTTCTTTATAAAGATATTACTCATGTTAAACACATCATTATTGCCATCAACAAAAATATCATCAAGACTATGAATATGATCATGTGAAACACTCTTTTTCAACCAAATCTTCTTGACATTCTTCTTGACATGATTGTCATTAACATGCACAACATTCAAAGAGTTATCATTAGAAACATGTTTAGAAGAATGACTAGGAACATTTTTCACATCATACTTTTTAATCCAAGCTTTCTTAGTATGTTCCTTTACAAGATTATTGGCAATGTGCACAAGATCCAAAGGTTTCTTGGTAGCTATGGAAGTGCTCTTCTCATGAGACACTTTGGTTTGTTTACCTACTTGACAAGGTTTACAAACACTTTCTAGCTTACTACCAAGACTAGGTAGACCTCTAACAATGCAACATTTTTCAAGCTTATTTATGCCCTTAAAGTTCATGTGGCCCAAACGTTGATGCCACAAATCAAGCTTGTTGCACTCATGTGCCATATTGCAAGTTAAAGGGTCTATCTCAAGACAATAGCAATTGTCTATAGACCTTTTGACTCTTAGGACAACATTGTCCTTTTTATCAATTATTGTGCACACATCTTTGTTAAAGCTAACTTCCTTATAAATTTCACACAAGTGAGTAATGCTTATCAAGTTAGCTTGTAACCCATCAACAAACAAAGTGTTTCGAAGTTTAGGCAATCCGGGGATACATATTGTTCCCTTGCCTAGAACTTTCTTTTTGGTACCATCACCAAAAGTAACCCAACCTCCATCCTTTAAAACAAGATTCTTAAAGAACTCTTTGTTCCCGGTCATGTTCCTAGAGCAACTGCTATCTAGGTACCACGAATAGGAGGAGTTGGCACGTAAAGCATATTGTGCAACATTACATTTAGATGTGTCTTTTCTAATCCACACATTTTTCACAACATGCCTCTCACTCTTACTTCTAACATGCTTTGATTCAATGTTAGGCTTTTTAACATGCACCTTGACCTCATTGGTCACATTTTCAAAAATATCAAACAAAGCATTATCAACTTTCTTATGCATAGTAGAGTGAGGCACAACACAAGATTTAGCAAGCAAGTCATCAACAACTTTTTCAACAACATGCTTTTCCAAGGTCTTCCTAGGTCTATTTCTATATCCATACATGGATGATTGCCTAGGTCCATTCAAAGACATATCATGAAAAGCATTATCAAATTCACATTTCCGAATGTATTCAAAACACCTAGGTCGAATATGTCCTACCATATTACAATGACGACAAATAGGTATGAATTTGAGAATTTTACCATTTGCATTTGCTTCCATAGCATTTGGTCTTCTCACAATTTTACCTCTTTGAAGAGCAACTCTTGGTGCTTCACCTCTTCCATTTGAGGTTGATGCTTTTTGAATTTGATCTTGTTGAGTTCTTCCATTGAACTTCCTTGTTGATGTAGAGGCACCTCCGGTAGCTTTCATAGTTTTACCTTGAGTGAGTGTACCTACATTTGTTTCAATGCTTGCTTTGACAAAAATAGATTTGTTAGATGAAGGAGTCTCCTTCTCATTGATATAACCAAAACCTCTTTTGTCACATTGATGCTTTCCACTTTTAATGAGGGTTTCAACTTTGTTAGAACTAGATGACATCTTGCTAATCATCCTATTAGCCTCATCAAGTTTCTCACGAAGCATCCTAATTTCAATGGCATATTTTTCCGCTATGTCATCACTAAACATAACATCTTTACGTGATTTATCAAGCCATTGTTCATACTTTTTCTCTTGATTTAAATGCTCAATAAGTTTATATTTAAGCACTTTTTCAAGTTTCTTAGCATTAACAAGAGAACAATCTCTTTGCTCAATTTCTTGCTTCAAGATGCTAAGTCTATCATTGCTATCTTTTAGATTCAATTCTAGACTTAAAATCTTGTCTTTAAGTTCATTGAATTCTTTTGAGCCAAGACCATGATTATCAAGCTTTTATTGAGGGACACATTGACTTTAGGCAAGTGTTCATTTTCAAGAATAAGATCATTGATCTTTTTCTCATCCAAGTCAATAGGTTCAACAAAAGAAGCCACATAGGAACACAATTCCTTAATCATGATTATCACAAATAAAACAAACACAAAAACACTACAAAGAAAGGATCTATCTAAGTGCGTCTAGACACCCGCTCTGATACCAAATGAAATTTCCCTTAATGTAGTAGCGGAATATACCTAGAGGGGGGGTGAATAGGTATAGGCTCCAAATTCTTCCAATTAAAAATAATGCGGAAAATTACAAGGCAAATACACACTTGATAAGATTTAGCAAATGAATTGATTTCACTAAGACAAGAGTTAATCAATTTACAAGATGTGCAAACAATGTAATATATGGAAGATAAAAGAAAGTAAAGCAAAATTGAACACAATGATTTTAACGTGGTAAAACCTCAATGAGGAAACATCCACGGGTTGATACCACAACCACCGGCAAAGCAATCCACTATGTGAAAAAGGACTTACACACTCAAGCTATCACTCATGATATCCGCTCAAGCTATCAACTCCTAATCTACCCTCGAGCTAGTGAATCACCAAGCCTACTTCCTATCCGAGATGTGTCCTACACCTCTAGAAAGCAACTTCCTATCCAAGATGCTCACGTCTCTAGGAAGATTTCTTGCTTGCCTATCCGGATCCTCCCGACCCTAGACAAGACTTCCTTGCTTGATTATCCGAGTCCTCCCGACTCTAATCAAGGCTCCCTTGCTCTATCCACAAAGCTTCACTCACTTTGCTAGAGACTTCAACCTAATGCAAGGCTATGATCTAAAGTGATGCAAATGATGCAAGCACAAACAAATTAAGCTAGATGATCAATCAAGCAAAATGTACATGTTCAATGATAGTCTAGAATATGATTTCAACACTCAATCACAAAAGTTATCTAGAAATCAAAACATGCAAAACAATAAGAACAAAGGTATCAATATTCGATTTAGCACACTAAAAACCTAGTTCTTAGATCATGAAATAAAACATAGAAAATAACATGAAGCACATCACATATATGTTTTCTAGAATCAATTTCATGATAAATCAAGTTTAGCACAAATATGTTCAAAACACATTACAAAGCTAAAACTCAATTAACAAATGATCAAATAACCCTAGCATGTGATCTAACATACTTCTTAACAAATTTCATCAATCAAATGGAAAGAATCAATAGTTGATCAAAAATGAAATTGAAAAAGAAGAAGTTGAAAATCAAGTACTGACCACGGACTGGAAATGGACCAGCTGAGAAAAATGCTGAAGTCAACTGCCTCTGGAAATGCTTGAGGTTTGTAGCTCTCTTCGAGACCAACAATTTTGGTTTTTGAATCGAATGATTTCGAGTTGGTATGAGAGTGATATGATCAAAACAAGTAAACGAAAATTGTTGAAAAACTGATGCGGGATTTTAGTGTTCTTCAAAAAATTGCATAAGTGTTGGAGGGAAGGAGGTTTGATTAAAAGGAGGGAAAAGGAGAAGATTTCCGAGCAAATCACGTGCTGCCATGTCAGCACCCCGTGGGGGTCGCGTGGGGCCCACGGGAGCAGAAGGCTCCCTTGCCCGTGGGGCCCACGGCCTCCCACACGGGCTGGCCAAGTGGCCACACGTGGTTTGCCCACCTCTCGCGCGCTCCCTCGGTTCGTTGCCCCATATCTTGAGCATCCGACCTCCGATTTCGAATCCGTTTTCGGATTACGAACCGTGACTCCCTCACGCACGACTATGACTACTCAAATTTGAAAAATGGTTGAGAAATCATCTCGGAATTCGATGATGAAATCAACACAACAAATGAGAACGAAAAGTAGCATAGTCAACTTGTTTGGACTCGAAACCTTATGAGTGAGTAACCGAAACGACCGGAACTCGATAAGGCATTAAATAAGAACATGTTCAAGTCCTAAACACAAAATACGAAAACAAATAAACACATATTCACACAAACATGCCATATCAAAGAAATAGTCACAAAGCATGCAATTTTACAATGTTTGTCAATACAAGATCAATGCATGAGCATGCTATGAAGTGTGTGAATGTGTTATACCAAATGTTTGAACCACGATGCAGGGACACACATGTATGAATTGTGTGTGTGTGCGCTAACGCCTTGCAAGAGGGTGGAAGTCAAGTTTTACCTTTGACGATTTTCACCTCTTGAAGACGACTTTTGCACTAGGTGTTGCTCTTCACTCTTTGAGCTTCCTTTCGTCAAATAATGTCCTAAGCAACAACTAATACAATCATAGAGTGTTTTGCAATGGAATCAAGCCAATACAAATAGTGAAACTTACAGATTTGCTCGGAAATCTTCTCCTTTTCCCTCCTTTTAATCAAACCTCCTTCCCTCCACACTCATGCAATTTTTTGAAGAACACTCAAATCCCGCATCAGTTTTTCAACAATTTTCGTTTACTTGTTTTGATCATATCTCTCTCATACGAACTCGAAATCATTCGATTCAAAAACCAAAATTGTTGGTCTCGAAGAGAGCTACAAACCCCAAGCATTTCTAGAGGCAGTTGACTTCGGCATTTTTCTCAGCTGGTCAATTTCCAGTCCGTGGTCAGTACTTGATTTTCAACTTCTTCTTTTTCAATTTCATTTTTGATCAACTATTGATTCTTTCCATTTGATTGATGAAATTTGTTAAGAAGTATGTTAGATCACATGCTAGGGTTATTTGATCATTTTTTAATTGAGTTTTAGTTTTGTAATGTGTTTTGAACATATTTGTGCTAAACTTGATTTATCATGAAATTGATTCTAGAAAACATATATGTGATGTGCTTCATGTTATTTTCTATGTTTTATTTCATGATCTAAGAACTAGGTTTTTAGTGTGCTAAATCGAATATTGATACCTTTGTTCTTATTGTTTTGCATGTTTTGATTTCTAGATAACTTTTGTGATTGAGTGTTGAAATCATATTCTAGACTATCATTGAACATGTACATTTTGCTTGATTGATCATCTAGCTTAATTTGTTTGTGCTTGCATCATTTGCATCACTTTAGATCATAGCCTTGCATTAGGTTGAAGTCTCTAGCAAAGTGAGTGAAGCTTTGTGGATAGAGCAAGGGAGCCTTGATTAGAGTCGGGAGGACTCGGATAATCAAGCAAGGAAGTCTTGTCTAGGGTCGGGAGGATCCGGATAGGCAAGCAAGAAATCTTCCTAGAGACGTGAGCGTCTTGGATAGGAAGTTGCTTCCTAGAGGTGTAGGACACATCTCGGATAGGAAGTAGGCTAGGTGGTTCACTAGGCCCGAGGGTAGACTAGGAGTTGATAGCTTGAGCGGATATCATGAGTTGGTAGCTTGAGTGTGTAAGTCCTTTTCATCATAGTGAATTGCTTCGCCGGTGGTTGTGGTATCAACCCGTGGATGTTTCCTCATTGAGGTTTTACCACGTTAAAATCATTGTGTTTAATTTTGCTTTACTTTCCTTTATCTTCCATATATTACATTGATTGCACTTCTTGTAAATTGATTAACTCTTGTCTTAGTTAATTCAATTCATTTGCTAAATCTATACAAGTGTGCATTTGTCTTGTAATTTTCCGCATTATTTTTTAATTGGAAGAATTTGGAGCCTATACCTATTCACCCCCCCTCTAGGTATATTTCACTACTACATTGAGGGAAATTTCACAATCAACTAAAGGGAATCCTTACATGTTGATTAAATCAATTCAATTGTTTAAATTCATCAAGTGTGCTTTTAATTATTGTATTCCGCATTTTTTTTTTTGTATGTTGGAAGAATTTGTGCATATATCTATTAACCCCCCCCCCCCCCCCCCCCCCCCCCCCCCCCCCTTTAGATATATATTACACTATATTGCTTAAGGGAATTTCAATTGGTATCAGAGCGGGTGTCTAGAAGTAATTAGATAGATCCATATTATAGTGTTTGTGTTTTGTTTTGTTGTGTTTGTTCATTTTTATAGCTATGGGTGATTCAATGCCGAAAGGTGCTTCTAGTGGTAGACCTCCTCTATTGAATAGTGGTAACTACTCCTTTTGGAAAATTTGGATGGGAGCTTACATTAGATCCGTTAATGAAAAAGCATGGATAAGTGTTGAGGAAGGTTATGAGTTGCCTACCAAAAGGATTGAAGATGGCACTATGATTGTGAAGCCTAGAGCCGAATGGACGGTCATTGATTTTGATAATGCTAAATGGCATCATCGGGCGATGAATGCTATTTTTGGAGGTGTAGATTGTGCTCAATTTATCTACATCCAAAACCTTGAATCGGCAAAGGAAGCATGGGATACTTTGCAAACTACCAATGAGGGTACGTTAGCGGTTCGAAGGTCTAGAGTACAAATGCTTACTTCTCAATTTGAAAGTCTTGTTATGAATGAGGATGAGAAGTTAGTAGACTTCCAAACTAGACTTTTGAATATCACCAACCAAAGTCAAACTTTGGGAGAGCTATATCCACAAGAGAGAATTAATTGGAAGATCTTGAGATCCTTGCCTAAGAGATTTAATGTAAAGGTGACCGCAATTGAAGAAAGCAAGAATGTCAATCTTATGAGGGTTGATAAGCTTCTTGGGTCTCTACAAACTTATGAGCTTGGGTTTAAGCCGAAGATTGAAGGTAAGGGAATAGCACTCAAGGTAACCAATGAGGAGAGTGAAGATGATGTGGCTTGTATAGTGAGAACTTTCAAGAAATTTCTAAAGAACATATGTTCTAAGAGAGAGGAAGTCAAGAAGAAGATCACTCCAAAAGAAGTGGTAGATTGCAAGGATAAATCTATGAAGAAGTTAATTCAATGCCATGAATGTAAAGGGGTTGGATTTATCTCCACCAAGCGTGCTAATGAGAAGAGAGAGTCTAAGAAAGGATTAGCAATGGCGGCTTCTTGGAGTGATGTGAGTGTGAGTGATAAAGAAGAGGAAGAGGAGTCCTCGAATGAACGAGAATATACTAGCAATTATATTGCTCACCCGGCTATATATGAAGGAAGATTTGAGGATAGTGGTGAAGACTCCTCAAGTAATGAGGAAAGTGAATACTCTTCGAGTAGTGTGAAACAAATTATAGCACGGTGTGTATAAAGCTATCTAGGGGGGGGGGGGGGTGAATAGATTTTAAGCTTATTACCCAATTTTTCGTATTAAGTCAAAATTACGAAATTACCCCTAACTAGATAAAGCAATAAATCAAGTATAAAATAAGGAAATTAAATAACACTTGATTTTTACGTGGAAACCCTCACGAGAAAAACCACGGGCTAGTAAGTAAGCCACACTCGAACCTCGAATCCACTAAATGTGTAAAACGATTACAACCTAATCCCGGAAGTAATCACACACCTACCTAATCCCGGTATGAGTGAACCTAGTCCAATTTGCTTGCGATCTAAGCAACCTAATCCCGGAAGCTACACACAATACTTACTTTCTCTATGAAGAGAATACAACCCTAAGTGAATATATGGATATCCAAATGCAACATAGAGCAAGGGAAACCCTATATGCTTATCTAAGATGATGAAATTGCAATTAAAGCAATCATAGATATTAAAAACTAAATGACACGTCAAATAGTTTAGCTAATCAAGATTAAGCACAAAATCTAATTAGCTATCACAATACAACTTCTCAAACATACATCACACTAATCTCAAACTTGTATCAAAAGATATATGAAAATCATACAAGTAATAAATTGAGATTGCTTGTTAAGAAAAACACAAAATATGTAAGATATTAGTGAAAAGCTTACCAAGCAAAGTATGATGAAGAATCCATGCAAGATGACATCCAGATGATCAAAGATGATGCTAGATGATGATTGATGATCATGAAAAAGTGTTTGAGTAATTAAAAATGAGTTCTTGGAATTTTTCTTCTCTTTGAAAAATATCCTAAGTATGAAATCTGAATATGAACTCTCTTAATTGACCTAAAGTCAAAGTGGCATATATATAGGAGGCCAAATCAAAGTGTGGTCGTTTTGATAAGGTTGCCTCAAATTTGCCTTGGGCGCTGTACGTAGGGCGCTTCTGTACAGCGCCCCTGCTCTGTTCTCTCGGGAAAACAAAGGGGCGCTGTACGTACAGCGCCCTGTACAGCGCCCTGTACAGCGCTTTGTACAGCGCCCGTACAGCGACCGAATTAAATCGATCAGGTCTGTACAGCGCTCGATAGGGGCTGTTCGTACAGCGCTTCTGTAGAGCGCTTTTGGGAGCGCCCAATGCAAAAAATACAATCCTAAGTCTAAGCATGACAAGACAATTGGATATGCAAGATGCAATCAAACTAACATACAAGAAGAGATGTTAATGAACATTAAAGCACACAAATAAGACACACAACATACAAGGATTAAACATATGCATGAGTTGTGAGTGTGTGCAACTATCTCTTCAAGACAAGTAAGCACATAGAAATTTACCTTCGGTGCTTATCAACACGAGGTCTTCAAAGGGCTTCGAACAATATACCAATACCTAGGCTACCCTTACAAAGAACCCCAACATATGGTTTGTCCACGAAATGAGCCAATCAACAAATGGGAATCTTACAATCTCCCCTTTTAGCTATTTCATGACAAAACCACCACTCACATTGATTCCTCACAAAGAAATAGAAACTACGGGACTACAATGATATTCTACATTACAAAGAGATAAGAAAATGAAACTTGAAGTCTTCAACCTCTTGTAGAATAATCAATCCCTGAAAATAAAGTTTCTAACATTTCCAATACAAGTATAGTGTGAGATTAATCAAGTGAGAGTAACAACAAGCATTTGCATTTAAAAAAAATAGGCACAACATTATGCAATGTATGTGAATGCAATGCTCCCCCTCAACGGGTTACTCCCCCTCAATGAATATTCTCCCCAACAAGTACAATTGCTACTACAATTTTGAAACTCCCCTTACCATTCCTACTCCCCCTTTTTGTCATGATATAGGCAAAGGAGTAGTCCCCAACCGGGTCACTCATAGCAACGAGAGATAGTAGCATGCGAGATATTTGCATAATCAATATAAGTCACTTTATGCATCTCAATTAATTGGAGAGAAACAAGGAGAATTATTTGAGAAAATGTGTGAATCCAACATGCTTTGCATACAAGACATATAGCATTCAAGTCCAAAATACAATGGTATTTGGCAAAGCAAATGACAAAGGTTTCTAATTAGAATTCAAACCAATTTCACCAATGTCATGAGAAAAGCAAGGGTATAGAGATTATTGTTTTCAATTTACTAGCAACTATATCCAACTTTATAAGCGAAACATGGCATGAGCGACTTTGCACCCTATTCGATTTTTCCGGATAAGATATCCGTATGATAGTAGACATGTTCAACCAATAAAGAAAGAGAGACATTTGGAATATAACTTCCTTTGAACGGATACAAGATCCTTTATTCATTTTGAGTCTCATAAGCTTTCACACAAGTTTTGCATTTTAAGAATATGCAATCATCAATTCATGCTTATCATGTGAGTATGTTATATGAATTTCATGCTTTTTCATTTGACATTAACATGTTATAAAAGAATCATCATTTCATGGAGATAACTATAGGTCATTCAAATCATACTTCCTATGTACATCTCCTAGTCCAAAAATGCATGTTTGAACTTAACTATGACATGGATTGTAAACAAGCAAGGTTCACACTTATTAAATTGAAAACATATATACATATGTGCAACCAAGCTTACACAAGCAATTAAAAGAAGAGGCATAAGATATTTCAAATTTTTTGCAAGTGACAAGAATGCAAAATAGCTCTCTTTGCTTGAGTTCCCCATATGGGGTCAATCACAAATCACATCACTCCATAAGACACATCCCAATAGATCTACTAAGTGTTTTAAATCGAGTAGCATCTAAGGGTTTAGTAAATAGGTCCGCAAGTTGATCATTAGTACCTACATGTTCAAGTACTATGCATTTATTTTCAACAAGCTCTTTAATGAAGTGATGGCGGATGTCAATATGCTTAGTTCTAGAATGTTGCACCGGATTCTTGAAAATATTAATAGCACTCATATTATCACAAAAGAGAGTGAGAGTACCTTGGTTGAATCCGTAGTCTACTAGCATTTGCTTCATCCATAGGAGTTGAGTGCATCCACTCCCCACGGCTATGTACTCGGCCTCGGTCGTGGACAAGGAAATCGAGCTTTGCTTCTTGCAAAACCAAGACACCAAGTTGTTGCCTAGAAAGAAGCAACCGCCCGATGTGCTCTTCCTATCATCACAATTTCCTACCCAATCCGCATCACTAAAGCCTACAAGACTAGCATTAGTGTTAAAAGAGTACCAAATCCCATAGTTGGATGTCCCATTTACATAGTGAATGATTCTCTTTACGAAAGAGAGATGGGACTCCTTAGGATCCGCTTGGTACCTAGCACACACACCCATGCTAAAAGATATATCGGGCCTACTTGCGGTCAAATAAAGCAAGCTACCTATCATGCCCCGATATAGAGTTTGTTCCACACTTTTACCACTAGCATCCTTGCTTAGCTTCAAAGTGGTACTCATGGGTGTATCACAATGTTTGGCATTTTCTAAACCAAACTTCTTCACTAGGTTTTTGGCATATTTGGCTTGGGTATGAAAATCCCATCATCTAATTGCCTAATTTGCAAACCTAGGAAGTAACTTAGCTCACCAACAAGACTCATCTCAAATTCATGAGACATAACATCAACAAATTGTTGGACCTTGGTGTTGTTGGTGGAGCCAAAAACTATATCATCAACATATATTTGAGCTATGAAAAGCTCATCATTGTCTCTCTTGATGAATAGCATCTTGTCAACACTACCTCTTGTGTAGTTGTTGTCAACAAGAAATTGAGTGAGGCGCTCATACCAAGCCCTCGGTGCTTGTTTCAACCCATATAGTACCTTCTTGAGGCGATAGACATGGTTGGGGTGGTGAGCATCCACAAACCCCTTAGGTTGTTCAACAAACACTTTCTCTTGCAATAAGTCATTTAGGAAGGCACTCTTGACATCCTTTTGGTGCAATTTGAACTTGTGCACACAAGAAATGGACAAGAGAAGCCTAATGGACTCTAAACGGGCAACGGGAGCAAAAGTCTCCTCAAAGTCGAGACCCTCAATTTGAGAGTACCCTTGTGCTACAAGCCTAGCCTTGTTCCGCACTATGTTGCCATTCTCATCGGATTTATTCCTATAAATCCACTTAGTTCCTGTTACATGTGAGCTTTTAGGCCTAGGAACTAGAGTCCAAACCTCATTCCTTTCGAATTGGTTTAGCTCTTCTTGCATGGCAAGAACCCAAAATTCATCATTCAAGGCTTTATCAACCTTTTTGGGTTCTATTTGAGAGGTGTAGCATGTAAAGCTAATGAGATTAGCTATTTGACGCCTAGTCCTAACACCCTCATTCATATCTCCAATAATATCCTCTTTGTTATGGAGTCTTCTAACCCATGGAGTGGGTTCATTAGAGTCCAAAAGAGGGACTCTAGTAATAGGTTGTGTGACCTCATTATTGTCATTGGACGTCCCAACATTGGGAGTCACCACAACCCTCTCCAAAGGAGAGTCATCTTCTAAAACTTCCTCCTCCTCATGGTCATTAGACTTGAGCCTTGTATCATCAATGACAACATTCGATGATTCCATGACGGTTCGAGTCTTCAAGTTGAAAACTCTATAGGCTCTACTATTCAAGGCATAGCCAATAAAGATACCCTCATCACTCTTAGCATCAAACTTGCCAAGTTGATCACGGTCATTTAAAATGTAGCATTTGCTTCCAAATGTGTGGAAGTAGCTAACATTTGGCTTCCTACCCTTCCATAACTCATAGGAGGTGTTTCTAGATCCAGGCCTTAGGAACACACGATTCCCTATATAGCAAGCCGTATTAACGGCTTCGGCCCATAGGTTCCTAGGGACATTGTTGCTAAGCAACATCACTCGGGCCATCTCTTGGAGGACCCTATTCTTCCTCTCAACAACTCTATTTTGTTGAGGTGTCATAGGAGCCGAAAACTCATGGGAGATGCCTAAGCTATCACAATAGCTTTCAAAAGAGGCATTCTCAAACTCCCTCCCATGGTCACTTCTAATCCGTTTAATGATTTTAATATTAGAATTCATTTCATTTTGTAATTTAGTACAAAGCATTTTAAACTTATCAAAAGTTTCGAATTTTTCTCTAAGAAAATATGTCCATGTAAATCTAGAGAAATCATCAACACAAACAAAAATGTATCTCTTTCCACCTAAACTCTAGGTTTGCATAGGACCCATGAGATCCATGTGGAGAAGCTCTGGGGGCTCCTTGGTGGAGAGATACTTGCCCTTTTTGTGCATGCTTTTGGTTTGTTTTCCTTGTTGGCAAGGTCCACAAATTCCATTGGCTTTCTTCCCAAGCTTAGGGAGGCCACGCACACAATTGAACTTTCCAAGGGTTCTTAAATCCCTAAAGTTCATGTGGCCAAATCTTTCATGCCACAACTCTATTTGCTCATCCATGGACACATTGTTTGAGACTATTCTAGCTTCAAGACAATAGCAATTGTCACTAGATCTCATACCTTTCAACAAGGTTTGTCCATCGGGCTTTAGGATTGAGCAATCATCTTTACTAAACAAGACGGAATATCTTTCATCACTTAGATGTGAAATGCTTATTAAATTGGCTTTCAAGCCATCAACAAATAAAGCATCGGATAAGAAGGGTAATCCGGGAACGGAAATGGTTCCTTTCCCTACAACTTTCTTTTTGGATCCATCACCAAAAGTGACATATCCTCCTTCCTCCATAACAAGAGTCTCGAAGAAACTCTTGTTTCCCGTCATGTGCCTAGAGCACCCACTATCTAGATACCAAAAATTAGAAGAATTTGCCTTCAAGGCTATTTGAGCAACATGGCAAACATTTTCATTCTTTCTAATCCACCTAGAAACAATCTTAGCTTTCTTAGTGGTCTTTGGTACATGGGCTCTAGATGTTCTAGGATCATGCATAATAATATTATAATTCCTAGGAACATGCATCATGGCTCTTTTCTTTTTCTTCTCTATCATGCTTCTAGTTTTGTACATTTTAATATATCGAAAGCAATGTGGTCTAATATGACCATCAAATCCACAAAAGTGACATATATGAGTAAAATAAGGAATCATACCTTGTCCTTGTCTTTGTGGATGAATGGGTTCAATCCGTCTTCGTTGTTGAACCAATCTAGATTGCTTCCTAGCTTGAGGTTGCATGATAGGTCTCTTTCCTTTGTGAGCCAAGTGTGGAGGAATGTTGGCTTGAGGGACCCTAGGGGGTTGAGCTTGAGGTTGCCTTCTTGGCCCCATCTTCACTTGTGCATTTGAACTTTGTCCTATTTCTAACTTCTTCCTAGGAATTTGCACATATGAAGTTTCTTCGTTCCTCAAACTCTTGACAAACACGGTCTTATTAGAGGTAGAGATCTTCTTCCCATCTTTATACCCAAGACCCCTCTTGTCATATGGACTCTTTCCAACACAAAGCATATGGTCAAGCTTCTTGGTGCTAGAATCCATCCTAGTCATAGATTCTCTAACTTCTTCAAGCTCCCTCTTTAGACTATCTTCATTCCTCTTAGATAAGACTAACTCCTCTCTTAGCTTATCTTCCATCTTCTTGAATTTTTCCACTTGTTCACTTAAGTGGTCATTATGAGATGCAAGCTCAAGATTTTCTTCTCTCAACATCTTGATCTTTCTTGTGCTCTTGATTGCTAAATCATTAAACTCAGCATGATATTTAGCAAGCACCTTTTTCTCCACAAATCCATTTATGGAGTTAGAAGAGGAATCACTTTCTTCTTCACTTGAGTCATTTTCCTCTTGACTCATTTCCTCTCTCTCACTAGCACTTTTGCTTTTATGGGAGGAGGCAAAAGCTAGGAGATTAGCCATGAGCTCTTCATCATCCGAAGACTCATCTCCCTCATAGGAGTCATCAATACTTCCACTCCAAGTGGCGGCCATCACTTTTCCCTTTTTCTTCTCATTGTGATTTGCACATTCGGGGGCAAAATGACCTATGCCACCACACTCGAAACATCGGACCCCTTTCCTTTCAGTCCTTTCTTGCTTAGGTTCAAACTTCTTGAAAGAGCCCTTTTTTCTTCAAATCTTGACCTTTTAATCCAAAGCCCTTTCTTCTAAACTTCATAACCTTGTTGAACCTTTTTACAAACAAGGCAAGGTCTTCATCCGAGTCAATCTTCTTTGCCTCCTTTTCATCCTTGGAGGTCTTCAAAGCAATTCCTTTTTGCTTTTTAGGAGGTGTGGAGAAAGGACCCTTCCTAGACTCATAAGCTAGAAGTCTCCCAATCACCTCACTCGGCTTCATATCCTTATAACCACTATTTTCTTCTAAAGCTGTCACCTTCGATTCGAACCTATCGGGGAGAGATCTCATAATCTTTTGCTTGATTCTCCTATCGGAATATGGATCACCAAGTTGATGACTTTGGTTGACAATGTCCATCAACTTGATCTCGAAGTCGTTGAAGCACTCATTCTTCTCCATCTTAAGCATCTCGAATTGAGTTTGGAGGACTTGAAGCTTAGAGTCCTTCACCACTTCGGTTCCCTCATGTGCAATCTCTAGGATGTCCCATGTCTCCTTAGCTATCCCAGTATTTTGAATCAATTTGTATTGATTTTTGTCCATAGCACATAAGACGGCATGCATCGCCTTCCTATTCCACTTTGAAGCCTCAAACTCTTACGCGTTCCATTGGGCCTTAGGCTTTAATACTTCTTCTCCTCCACCACCGGGAGTCATCATGGGTAGATCATATCCGTCTTCCACCGCCATCCATGCACAGTCGTGAATTTGGCATATGTAGGATTCCATCTTCCCTTTCCATTGGGAATAGTTCAAACCGGTAAGAAGTGGAGGCCTTGTGCTAGAAGCACCTTCGTTGCCACCACCATTTCCACCGTTTCCACTCATAGTGTTATGAATGAATGAAATGAATGTAAATGTATGAATGATTAAAAATCACGCAAAATGCAAAACACACCAAAATAAGCAAGGATCACCTATGTATGTCTAGGAACCCGCTCTGATACCAATTGAAACAAATTATAGCACGGTGTGTATAAAGCTATCTAGAGGGGGGGTGAATAGATTTTAAGCTTATTACCCAATTTTTCGTATTAAGTCAAAATTACGAAATTACCCCTAACTAGATAAAGCAATAAATCAAGTATAAAATGCGGAAATTAAATAACACTTGATTTTTACGTGGAAACCCTCACGGGAAAAACCACGGGCTAGTAAGTAAGCCACACTCGAACCTCGAATCCACTAAATGTGTAAAACGATTACAACCTAATCCCGGAAGTAATCACACACCTACCTAATCCCGGTATGAGTGAACCTATTCCAATTTGCTTGCGATCTAAGCAACCTAATCCCAGAAGCTACACACAAGACTTACTTTCTCTATGAAGAGAATACAACCCTAAGTGAATATATGAATATCCAAATGCAACATAGAGCAAGGGAAACCCTATATGCTTAACTAAGATGATGAATTTGCAATTAAAGCAATCCTAGATATTAAAAACTAAGTGACATGTCAAATAGTTTAGCTAATCAAGATTAAGCACAAAACCTAATTAGCTATCACAATACAACTTCTCAAACATACATCACACTAATCTCAAACTTGTATCAAAAGATATATGAAAATCATACAAGTAATAAATTGAGATTGCTTGTTAAAAAAAACACAAAATATGTAAGATATTAGTGAAAAGCTTACCAAGCAAAGTATGATGAAGAATCCATGTAAGATGACATCTAGATGATCAAAGATGATGCTAGATGATGATTGATGATCATGAAAAAGTGTTTGAGTAATTAAAAATGAGTTCTTGGAATTTTTCTTCTCTTTGAAAAATATCCTAAGTATGAAATCTGAATATGAACTCTTTTAATTGACCTAAAGTCAAAGTGGCATATATATAGGAGGCCAAATCAAAGTGTGGTCATTTTGATAAGGTTGCCTCAAATTTGCCTTGGGCGTTGTACGTAGGGCGCTTCTGTACAGCGCCTGTACAGCACCCCTGCTCTGTTCTCTCGGGAAAACAAAGGGGCGCTGTACGTACAGCGCCCTGTACAGCGCTTTGTACAGCGCCCGTACAGCGACCGAATTAAATCGATCAGGTTTGTATAGCGCTCGATAGGGGGCTGTTCGTACAGCGCTTCTGTAGAGCGCTTTTGGGAGCGCCCAATGCAAACAATGCAATCCTAAGTCTAAGCATGACAAGGCAATTGGATATGCAAGATGCAATCAAACTAACATGCAAGAAGAGATGTTAATGAACATTAAAGCACACAAATAAGACACACAACATACAAGGATTAAACATATGCATGAGTTGTGAGTGTGTGCAACTATCTCTTCAAGACAAGTAAGCATATAGAAATTTACCTTCGGTGCTTATCAACACGAGGTCTTCAAAGGGCTTCGAACAATATACCAATACCTAGGCTACCCTTACAAAGAACCCCAACATGTGGTTTGTCCACGAAATGAGCCAATCAACAAATGGGAATCTTACATAGTGAAGATAGTGAAATCTCCTCCAATCAAGAAGAGTTTGAAGCCTCCTCAAATCAAGATTATATAAGCTTCATGTTAGGATTATGCTCAATAGCAAGAGTGTAATGTTGTAATTAACAATCTTTTTCATATTAATAAAGTGATTTCTGGTTTAACAAATCGTATAGCATTTATAGTTTATATTATAATTGTCAAAGTAAATAATCATAAGGTCTGAAGACTATGGGAAAAGAAGAATTGTTCGTACATCTGGATATGTATGTGGTAGACACAATTCTTTAGTTAGTCTTGAATAATGTTCACAACTTAAGTTAAAGGTTGGGCACCTTTATCTTGTTAAAGTTGTAGAATTCTTTTGCTAGCATTTGAGTGGGATCAAATGAGATATGATGAGTCTAAAATCATCGGAGTGTCTTCGAGCAAAAGGATCTAGTGCACTGGGTGCATTGAACTGGATCACAATGAAAAGCTTTATCTAGAACCGTCAGTAGATAATAGTCTTTTCATTATCAGGACAATCGGAGGGTCTATCTTAATCCTGAGATAAATGATGGACTTATGGTTGCAAGTGATATCATTTGAGTTATCAATGAGTACGATTATATCGCATAGTCTATCCTCGATAGTTTGGTGATATTCATTTGTTAATCGATAAAGGACTTCATTTATAGATATGGACATCGTGGCTCCATTTAATTAAATGAGAGTATAATATCATCATATAGATGTTTTGAGGTAATTGGATATTAAATCTCAACGTTGAGTTTTCGATAGTGTCTATTGAAAACATGGCTTCTGGACAAGTCAAAATATCCAAGTTCAAAACGTGGTCATATGAGTAAATATGGTAACTTGGAGAGTTATAGGCGGTCTATGAACTCTTGGCGATTACTGATATTAATCACGAGGATACACTATCTCCAATATGATTGTCTAGGGTATGAATGAGGAGCATCTTCCTTTTCTATCTTTATTTAAGAGTTCAGTTTTAGCTCTTTAGTGGAATGAGTTAAAATTAATGGATCGGACCTAAGTGAATCATTTGTTGATTGTGATTAGGTTATGTCTATTGAAGCTTAAATTTAGATGGCCCGCCAAGATCCCCAGTCCACACGGACTTGCATGGATCACTTGATATATTCTACCGGACCAATTTAAGGGTCCATCTAGAATTGCATTTAATATATTAAGAATATAATATGCACATTATTTATGTAATGGGCTGCTCAATTATATTAATATATTAATGAAAGACATGTGGGCTTGTTTCTTTTAGTAAGAATGGGTCTGGTTCACATGTGGGCTTTTTATTTAAAGTCCAATGGATTAAATGAAATAGGAAAATAATATTAGGCCCAATCTTATACAAGTGGGGCGGCTAGGTTAATGTTTTAACCTAAAAATATTATTTTGTTTCATTTGTTTTAATTAAATAAGAATTAATTAATTTATTGATTAATTGTTTAATTAAAGAAACAAATCTTTCCTAAAAGTAAAAGACTTGTTTGATAAGTAAATAAATAAATTAGTTTTATTTATTTAATCAAATAAGGAGTCTTTTTATTTTAGTCAAAAATAAAAGAATAAAAATCAAGGAGTTGGATTAGGGTTTGAAGTCTTAAAAGACATGTGGTTTTTGGGTGCAATACAACTCCTCTTTTGTAGAGGAAAATTGCGGCAACCCTAGGCAAAAGCACATGAAGAATTCGGCCACCCTATAAGGAAAGAAGGAAGAAAATTTGGCCACCTATATAAGCATACTTATAGAATTCGGCCACCACAAGAAATTGTGCTTGAGTTTTTATTTTCTTTCTTCTTCTTCTTAATTCATAGAGAGTTTTTATTCTAAAAAGACAAAAAGGAGTGTTAGATTATTCTTTGATAGTATACTATTGCTTAATCATCAATAAGCTTGTGTATACGATATCGATCTAGGTTCACGCGAGTTTCGATCATTAGATTGAGAACTCAAAAGTGACCGGAATAATCTTAGACATTCTTTTGATTGTTTTGTGACTAACAAAGAAAAGAAAGTTTTTGTTTGGTCCATTCATAGGTTTGCAATTCAAAGAAAAGGGAGATCACGCTCCTAGGTGATCCACGTTCATGCTTGGATTGAAGGTCTTGCGGATTACCATCGACGTAAGTCAATCGGATCACGCGACAAAAGGTAATTTACTTTTGTTAATGTATATGCATGTTTATTGATTAAAAGGGTTTAAGGTTCATAAAGGAAAAATTTTTAAAAGTCACTAAATCGTTTTTAGTATCGCTTCCGCTGCGTTTACTACTTTTGTTATTATTTTTCCCTACACTTCAATGATAAGATCCTTCAACAAAAGAATGAAGAGAACAACAAGTTGAAGTTGATCAATGCCAATTTAGTGGTGATCTTTAAAGCTCTTGTCAATGAAAAGAAGATGTCTTTGGAGAAAATGAGCAAGCAAAGTGAAGTCATCAAGGAGCATGAAAAGACCATTGAAAAGTATGTCTCAAAGGTGGACGAAAGTGCTCAAGAGTTAGATGATTTAAAAGAAGACTTTACTATGAAGTTGTTTGCCATGGAATGAGAGATTAAGCAAAAAAAAAACTCTTTAAATATCATGAAGATAAAGGAGTGTGAGCTTAAAGATGAAGTCAAATCTCTTAAAGAGTCTATTAATGGCATGAAGATTGGAGCCATTAAGCTTGATGAAGTAATAAAGCTTGGAAAGCATCATGGAGATATGAGTGGCTTGGGTTTTGTAGAAGAAGTGAAGAAGACTCCTACAACCAAGAACAAGTCAAGAGAGTCCAAGAAGAAGAAAGACTCAACTACTATTCCTTCCAACATCAAAGACAAAGACAAGAAGAGCTATGGAACTTCTCAACCAAAGCATGCACACCCAAAATGTAACTTTTCGAAATTCATTCCGATTTGTCATTATTGTAATGTGGTTGGTCACATTAGGCCTAAGTGTTATGAATATGCTAGGCAATGCAAACTAGGAAATGTGGAACATGATAAAAATGTGAAAAAGTTACCTAATCATTCTCCTAAACATGTGTTTAAGTCTAGAGCTAAACATAACATCTCTAAGTTTATCCCGGTTTGTCATTTTTGCAATGTTGTAGGGCATATCAAACCTAAATGCTACAAGTATATTAGACAATGCGAACTAGGGAATGAGATGCTTGCTAGTGAGATGAAAAGATTTCCTTTGGTTGTTTCTAAACATGTTAAGGCATTAGAGACTATGCATGATGAACATGTTAATGAAAAGAAATCAACAAGGAAAGTTTGGGTTAAGAAAAATAACGTGCATTCTTGTGAAATGGATAAATCTTCTTTGAAAGTTTCTAAACATGACAATAGCTTTGATGCTTTGAGAAATGTGCATATTGATCATATTCATGTGAAGAAACCTACCATGAAAATTTGGATTGAAAAGAATGACATGCATGTTAATAATAATCATGTTAAGAAATATGTTGAGAAGAAGTTGGTTAAGAAGAGTGTTAACCATGATCATTTGAAGAGTCTTGATGAAATATATGTGCGTGGCAAAAATGTTGACTTTAATATGAGTGATGTTTTCATGAAGAAGATAGTTGATGATTTATCTTCTAGATTTCATATTGCCATGCGTAATGATCATGATGTTGTTTGTGTTGGTTCACCTAAGACCAATATGGTCAAAGGTGAGTGATCTCATACTTGATTGAGTAGCAAATATGAGAATATTTTTGTTCTTGATAAGAGTTCTAAGTTTGATGCTTGACTAA